>JANHMN010000001.1:203878714-203977811 GCA_030674055.1 Rhabdomys pumilio | reverse complement strand
AGAGAGAGAGAGAGAGAGAGAGAGAGAGAGAGAGAGAGAGAGAGAGAGGGAGAGAAAAAGAGGGGGTGGGCTCTGAAAAGATGAGAATACAGAAAGGCAAATTACATTGTATAATATACCTCAAGACTCTGACAGTAAAACTTTTTATGCCATTTTGCTTCAAACTATTGTCTTGTCTGTTCATCACTTGTTTCTTGACAGTTAACATTTTCTCTCTTCCAAATTTTCTGACAGTAATACTGATATTAGCTAATGTCTACTGTGATTATCAGGTGACAGGAAGGACACTAAGTATCTTATCAGTGTTATGGGGAAAGTACTGTTACTTCTCTCATTTCAGAGATGACAAAAATGAAATATGATGAAGTTGTCTGATATTACAGAGTAGATAAAGTCAAGAGTCATGGCATAAAGCCAGACAGTCTGACTCCAGAATCTGCGTACTTATTAACCATTCTATATTGACTTGCTTTTCAAAATCCATATTAAAGTTCCATTTATGGTAATATGAGAAGCTAGAAAATCACTCTGCTTAAAACAAAATCTCAAGTAATGGAAACTATAAAATCAAATTCTATGAAGAATTAAATAACTGGCAAGACAGTGAGATCTTATACATAGAAATATGGAAGAATGTATGCGTCTACAGAGGGAGCAGGACACTGATGCTGATTCTGCAGGAAGACCATGTCAATCAGGTGAGTTACTATCTGTTTTGATACCCTCTTAGATGCCCAACTAAAAGCTCAAGTGCAGGGTCCACTTTAGGTGAGTATCCAATGGGAGACCCAAGGACATAAAGCCCCAGACAGAAAGAAACTCATCTAATCCAGTGCCCCAGAGGAGGAAATCCACCTTGACAATGAGAACAGGAGGAGGGGGAAGTGCTTGTGTTGGAAACATTACAATCATGAAAATGCTACCAGGCAGATTTATAGTCTGGATTCATTTGAGTTATCTAGTCCAAGAACATTCAAGAGGTAAATGGTATTTAAATGGGCTGGGGCTAATTGTGCCTCAAGACTTTATAGTAGCAAGCACCAAATCCTTGCTGGTGAAATGTCTCTGTAATGAACCTCAAATAATTCTGATAATTAATCTTCCGAGGTAAATTAAATTAAAATCACTATAAAGGAGCACATAAGGAACCATTTTTGAAGTGGTAGGAACAATAAGAGATAATATAATCATCAGGCTTAGCTTACTTAAAAAATTATACAAACCTGTATGAGGAAATAGAAGACAATAAAAATATTTGCAATGTCATGACAAAATGTATTTGACGATCCTTTGGAGAAGGCTTTGTTGCTTACACTAGACTAGGTTTCGTGTGACCATTTCCTGGGGAGATATGAACAAATGCCTACTCACTCCAGATAAGGCACGAAGGACACATCTCACCCAGATCTCGTTTGGGCAACCAACAAATTCACTGGGCTTACTTACAGGAGTGGGTTGGGGGTTAGGAGTACAAAACAGCTTCATATGAAATCTTAGATCAGCACAGTGGAGGCTTCTCCAGAAGTCTATAGATGGAGTCCCCCTCTTCAGTTAACTTTCCACATGCTGTGAACTGTAGCGCCTCTCAACACCACATGCTGCTGGGGCAGAATTACATACAATTGTGAAGTGTCAACAGAAGGAAGGAACTTTTTAAGGTCCAGTCTTAAACTTTATGTATCCAGTAGCACACAATATATTGTGATACATTGATCAAAAAATGTTTGTCCAGGTTTTTTGTCTCTGTGGGATACGGGTCAATTATCTCTGTTGTATAGCTGAACTTTACCATATATCCACACAAATATATAAAAACTTGATTAAGAAGGCGTTTCTTGTTAATTTGAATGGCTCATCTGAAGCTTTTTTTTTTTGGCACAAGCTTTTATTAGTCAGGTTGAAATTTTTCAGTAAACTTTGAATTTTAAAGTCGCAGATTTACAGAATTACTGAAAGTTTTCCATATGCCCAGTTTTTTTCTGATCATAGACATACTAGTCTCTACTATATTTTAAAATAACCATCCCTTCCCACTGACCTCATGAGTCCTAAGTACCAGACATGTAACTCTTGCTAATTTTATGTTGGTATCATCAAGTTTTAGAATCTTTCTATAAAATCTGGATTTGTCTTAATTTATTTTCAGTCAAAAGAAAAGCTTACTGGGACATACATGCCACTACTTCACCAATAGAGTTATTTTGCCAGGTTAGTCCTTATTGTAGTTTGCATGGTTATATCATGTGCCAAACACACCTTCGGATGTCATCTAACTTTCCTGACTTCCCAAAGAAAAATGGTGAGGAACAGAGTTTCAACATTATAAGTATTTGGGGAGAGGACAGGGCTATACAATGAATCTGGAGGGTGCTCTGATTCAGCCAACTGCAGATAGCAATGCCCAAGGTCAACACAAAAGAAATGCTCAATTTTGGGGAGCTGTGAGAAAAGAAGTTCCAAGGATTTGTCATAGAAAGGGCATTGAGTGCCAGGCTCAGAGGTCACTGGGCTTTGTGCTCAGAGGTCATTGTGCTTTAGAATAAATCTGAGGGATTTGATGACAGGATCAACTTCATTGAACAAGACAGGGTAGCTGGACAACGCACTTGCAGGAATAGTATGCCAATTCCTGCCAGAGAATTAAAGAGCCATGTAGTGACAGCAGCTCTCCCAGACCACCGCTAAGAAGCATTTCTTGGTGCCCATGTTGCTCCGGGTGCCCGTGCGTTCTAACTTAGATCGCTCGTTTCTGTCCTTACACTTTCCGCTTCGCAGTTCCTCTAGTAAATAGCCCAAGTTGTGGGAAAGCCACAGGGCCAGGAAGGTTCCCAAGAACGGCACGCATCCCATTCTCTGCCCACTAGGATTTGGGGCATAGCTGACCTCAGACTGGGAGGCAGAGGAGACCAGCAGTGTTACGCCGCCCAGCTAAAACCCTCTGCGCAGGAAGCGCAAGTCAGCAGTACTACGGGGTACTGACCAGAAGCGTGTTTAAATTAAAACCCGTGAATTTCCAGACCCTCAAAAGGCAGACAGCCTCTCTTTTTCTCGGGTGCAGTGACACCCAATGAAATTCAGATGTCCCCTTGGAGGAATGTGAAGACCAAAGTCCTCTCCATTTCTAGAACTCTACGCGTGGTTTTTGACTGGAGGCCGGACAGAAGCCACACATCAGATTCTTCAATCAGGAAGTAAAGTACAAAATAACGCGAGAATCTCCGGGCACTTCTGGGGCTTATCTCTTTAAGGGAGTAGGCGGGGCGCCCACCTTACCTCATCCGCCCTGCCTCACACTAGTACCGCCTCTACTCCGATCCCAGGGTCCCCTGCGCCGCGGGCGCGCTTCCAGTGCGTTCGGCGCGCGGACGGTGTTGCGCATGCGTTCGCGTGTGGTTCCGCCCCCTCCGACCTCGCCGTGCAACTGCTTGGGGTTGAACTTCCCGCCCGGTCTCCGCTGGGCAACAGCTATGTGGCACACTAGTCCTCGGCAGTGAAGAGACAGAAGCGTCCTAGGCCTCTTCACCCTCGCTGACGGCTTCGCGCCCAGGGCCGCCATGGCCACGGGGTTCTCCTTTGGGTCCGGGACCCTCGGCTCCACCACTGTGGCCCCCGGCGGGACCGGCACAGGCAGCGGATTCTCCTTCGGGACCGGCGCGACTAGGTAACCGTGCTGACTAGCGTTCCGTACCCTTGTCTCCCCGGCGAGGGTCGGCGTGTCGAGGCCTGTTTTCATTACTGCTTGGCCTCCGTACGAGCTCCACAGCGGGCTGTGGACGGTGGGGGTGGGGACCCCTGCTGCCCGGGCTCTGCAGTCCCCAGACACGCTGTGACGACGCGGAGTGGGCCCGACTGCGAGAAGCGGCCTGGCATCGCGGCTGCGCCCACGCGACACCTCAGGCTCGGGGATAGAATGGGTGTTGAATGAATGACAGCTTGTTGCTGGCTTTTAGGAACAGAAAAATAGGTAGAACATAAGTAAAAAATTTCTTAGTGGTTTAGATTTTATTACCGTATTTACGGTTTTGAACGTTACGGTACATTGGATTTATGATTATTTTTGTTTCAAGCCTTTGTGCCACAGGACCCTATCTGTCTTTTTAAGCGTTTAGGGCATTTATCATAATTATTTTGTGCCATATACAGATTAGCCTAGCATCGTAAGGCATTTTGTGTTTTAACCATCTACATGGTCTTTTCCTTTCACTACAAGCTTAAGTAGTATATTTTTCAGTTTGTGTAATATATGCAGGTAGTGACAGATAAATAGCTAGGGATTCCAGAAAGCTAGTTCAGTGAAAGAATTAATCACTCAGACTTTGGTAAAGAGTTGATAAAATCAGGAAATGTGTACTCGAAATACAGGTATCTCCTGAAGCATAACAAGAATGTGGACAGAGACTAAAAGGCTATATGCTGTTTTTCTTTCTTTCTTTCTTTCTTTTTAATGCTGTAGGCTTAATGTCTCAAAGAAAGCTTTTTTTCTTCTTCTTTTTTTTTCAACAGCCCCGTTAGATACCGGAAATCCAAAATAACAGTACTATCAGACTGCCCTAGTTAAGACACATTTTTTTCTTATGCTTTCTTAGCTTCACTACCTATGTTGTCTAGACACAAGGGACTGTATGCTCGACGGCCACTTTTTAACTTTCATCTTGTTTCATCCATTAATTTGTTTTAGGTTTGTCGTTTTTATGGTGTTTCTTACTTAGTTCTTTTTAAAAAAGATTTTATTTTTATTTAATGTATGTGTGTGTTTTGCTTGCATCTGTGCACCATGGCTGCACATTGCCCTGAGAAACCAGAAGAGGGTGTCAGACACTCCGCCCCCCCCCCCCCCCCCCCACCCACACACACAGGAGTTAAGGCCCACTGTGAGCTACCAGGTTTTAAATTTAAAATGGGAGAGGGTTGCAGGGCAGGAGACCTGTGTGCTACTGAGGCCAGAAGCCATGGTAAGTTACCTGTTGTGGGTGCTGGGAACACTGACTCATCTCTAGCTCTGCTTAGTTTAAATTATATGTCGTGAATTAGAATTACAAAATATAAATCTATGTAAACTATACATTTAGTATATATTTATAAAATATATAAAATATGAAATAAAATACCTTTTAAGTCCAATGACTTAAAACAAACTAACACAATAGCATATTCCTGCCTTTACTCTTCCATCCTAAGATCTAGTTCTTTAAGAAGCTCCTTTGTCACTGTGACCCTCTGCTTACTAGGCATCATCTGCTACTTAAGCCGCCCTATTGAAAGTATACATTTCCGGTGTTTAAATTGCAGCTTTTCCCTCTTGGGCTCCCAGGGTGTGCAGAAGAATGACTCTGGCTGGCTGAGGGATTGATGGTTCCTGGGCACAAGGAACACGATATTTTGACCAGGGCTGTGGTTGTCTTAATTTAGCTAGCAAATAGTTGTTTGTTAAATTGGAGCTATTTTTCCATCACCTTGCAGGTGGTTGGTGTTTTCTCTCTCTCTCTCTCTCTCTCTCTCTCTCTCGCTCTCTCTCTCTCTCTCTCTCTCTCTCTGTGTGTGTGTGTGTGTGTGTGTGTGTGTGTGTGTGTGTTTTGGGGATTACACCTGATACTTTGTGCTTGGTAGACAAACCTCCATCCCTGACCCATGCCCCAGCGTTTTTTTAAATGTTTTAAAACAAGTATTATGCTGCACTGAATGAAGGTCTTACACAGTGGAAGTGCTGTACTGTGGAACTGTACCCCATTGCTCTTTCTATTATTTCATGGCAGACTCAGAAGTCTAAGTTGACCTAGAACTCACTTGAAGCTTGAGTAGGCCTTGATTTGACAATCCTGCTACTTGCCGAAGGAACTGATATTACAGACCTATGCCACCAATTCTATGCCTTTTTTTTTTTTTTAATTTGCGACTGTCTCATTAAATTGTCCAAGCAAGCTTGAAATTTGTAATTTCATGAATATCTGGAATTACAGGCATGTTCCCATGCTTGGTGTGATTTTGACTTTCAGGAGAGGCAGAATTAGAAGTAATAAATATGTAATAATAATATGGGTAGTATGTTTTCCCATTGTGTTTTATGTGTTATAGTCTCTTAATTTTCCTATATGATTTTTGAGGTGTCAAATTATTGAAACTTTTTTATAATCTTTGTCCCTGTGGGTAGCAAATTTGGATGTCTGAGGGTTGCGATAAACAATTACGTTTTGAACTTCGCAGTTCCGTGTTTACCAGCTGTTCTTTATTTAGGTTTCCAGAGGCTTTGTAAAGAGTTTCTTCGGTAAACACATAGTCTTGACAGAGGACATGATACTATAGCAGTAAAGGGGCAGCAGTAACCTACCTAGAGTAACTTACGTCTTTTTATGTGAGTTGCTGTTGAACTATTATAATTAGAAGTGGACTGTTCTCAAGTAGTTCAAAGGAAAAACAATCATCTTTGGCCATTTAAAATATGCTAGAGTGAAGACTTGAGAGCACTGTGTTTCTTGTTGATGCTTATCATGTGAGCTGACATCCTAATTGCTTGTTGTGTTCCTTGCTTTTGTAGTAGTGAGGTTTGAATGGTTCACATGCTAAGCAAGTGCTGCTGCTTCAGTATGTCTCAAGCCACGCTTTTGCTTTTTAAATTTTGAGGTGTGGTCTCATTAAAGTTCACAGACTATCCTTGAATGTACTGTGTAGCCTACACAGGCTGAGAAGGCATGATTCTTTTGCCTCCCAAATAGCTAACAGGTTCAGTATTACATTATTTAAGATGAACTTTACATTTGACTTGTTTTTAAGGAGAAAAAGAAGGTGTTTGAATTTGTTAGGTGTATTTCTTTTAATGTCTTTTGGATCATAGATTTTACAAGAGAAAACAGTTTAAAACAGTTTTTTATTTTTCCAAAGTAAATATTAGCCATAGCAGACTTTGTTTTGTTTCTATAAACAAGCACACCTTCTGTGGGGCTCAACTTTGGAACTCTTGGAAGCTCTGCCACCCCAGCATCAACATCTGCTTCTGCCAGTGGTTTTGGAACAGGACTCTTTGGATCTAAGCCTGCCACTGCATTCACTCTAGGAGGAACAAGTACAGGTAAGGAGGATGGTCTTGTTCTCAGGATAAATGAGATATTTTTTTCTTGGTTTCCATCTTCTGTCTTTAAGAAGCCATCACTGGAATTAGATGTTTGTATGGGTGAAGAAGCAGCTCCAGAGAAGCACTTGAAAGTTGTAAACATGAATCAAGATGATTTTTGTAAATTATATAATATAGTATTTTTTCTTTAGTAAAGATGCTTAAGGCAGTTTACCCAATTTAAATTTTGATATTAAAATAGAAAAAAAAAGTATAGTTCTTAAAAGTTTCTGGTACACATTTGAGTGGTAGCTTTTGAGTGATAGTACCTCATAGCTTTAGTACTATATGCTTCAAATATCTTCCCTTACTTATCTTTCCTTATTCTCCAGGGAAAATGCTGTGCTTGTTGCTATAGTACATATATGAGTCTTACCACAAGTGTGTTATTCTCTGAAGGTGGGAACTGAATGGTCATCTTCATTGACCATTCAATTTGTCTGTTTGTCTCTGGGAATGGCAGCTACAACCATAAAATTAGTTCTGAGTAAGAATTTTTGAGAAGAGAACAAACTTTGCTTTTCTAATGAATTGTGGATCTTCTCTTGTACTATTTCAGAGTAAGGGAAAGAGGAATAATTATAAAGAACTTTGTATGGAGCCCACATAATTGTTTTTCAAAAACTTCAGTATTTGGGTATATAAAAATTGAATGGTTCAGTGTCATGCCTATGTACGTTATAGATGTATTTTAAACATAAGTAGTTTTGGATGTGGATCCAAAACTTTCACTAGTTGCCTTAAAAAGAATTAACCAGCAGCAAGGCTTAAACGTCACAAACACAAAGGCAAGTGTTCTTCTACTGAGAGCTATGCTCCCAGCCCCATAGTTCTATGATACTATAGATAACTAAAAGCTTCGAGGTATGACATGACTGTTAACATCTTACAGCTTTTCAGAGACAACCAGGGCTTGATTCTAAGTCTGTCACATAGTCCTTTTTCCACTAAAGAGTCACATACCTAAAAATGTAATGAACATAAATTCACATCTAAAACTACCTATGTGGTGTCAACGTTTTTGACAATAATCTAGCAACATTTTTGAAATAAAATTAATAAGATTTTGAACTAAAGCAATGCAAAGGAAGGGAAAAGTATCAGGGTTTCTTTCTTGAGTGATTGAATTGACTGAGGTGAGGGTGCTATCAGGCTTTTGTATTGTGGTCAGATATATGACTCAAAGGTACAATAACCAGTGGGGATTCAGATAGGAATAGATTTAGGCTCACAGATGGGTGTGGTGGTGCATGCTCTTTCAGTACTAGGGAGGCTAACACAGTAGGATTGCTCTGGTTACTTAGTGAGATACTGCCTCAGTAAACCAAAGAAGCTGGTGGCAGTTAGGGTTAGATTTCTGTACCTGTAGTTGGAATGATGAAACTGAAGAGATCAGTGGTGGGAGCAGCAAGAGGACTCTTGGATCAGTGCAGGAAGGAGATGTCCAGACAAGGCCCAGAAAGGAATTGGGAGAGAGCTTGGTGCTAACAGGGATGGAGTCTAGAAGAAGAGGATTTCCAAGAGTACAGTCTGGGTGGGACTATTTTTCTGTTGAGAGCAAAGGGAGTGAAGGGAATAAGGGCTGTTGTAGGCAAGCCTGGGGAGGGGAATTGAAATTGATCACAGTATTAGAGTGGTTGGTTTTGGGTTTCTTTTTCTTTGGGTTCTGGTTCTCCCCCCCCCCCCCCCCCCCCCCAGGCCTCCTTTTCTGACAGGGTCTCACTGTGTCTCTGCCTGTCCTGGAACTTATTATACATATCAATATACCAGGTTGGCTTAAAATTCACAGAGATTGCCTAGCTCTGCCTCCTGAGTGTTGGGATCAAAGGTGAGAGCCACCACACCCATCTTTCATTTCTTTTTCTTAATCCAAAGGTTTTATATTCACCATGATTTAGTCCCAACTTGTGTATCTCTGTTTTACTTCTTATGGTAGAGAAAAGGATCACAGACATAAAATACTAATTAAGATCAGTATAATATCTATATGAGTAAGATAAAAAATGAGATTTTTTTTTTTTGAAACAGGAACAGCAGCTACTACATCTGCGTCTACAACAGGCTTCAGTTTAGGATTCAGTAAACCTGCAGCATCTGCCACACCATTTGCCCTGCCTGTCACTTCTACCTCAGCTAGTGGTCTTACTCTCTCGTCAGCTCTGACATCAACTCCAGCAGGTGAGACAGAATGGGAAGAAAATTGAATTTGTTGGTTATACTAAATTTTTTCCAGTTAGAGAATATCAGTAGCCATTTAAATTAAACAACTCTTGGCTGGGGAGGTTCAGTGGGTAAATTGTTTTGCTGTACAAGCATAAAAATTTTAAAAGCACAACTATACTTTGGGAAATATATTTGAATTAGTTACTGATTTTGTCCTATTGAATTATTGACTTTTCAGAGTCAGGCTTAGTTGTCCACACCTAGGATTTGAGAGGGAGCCACAGGAAGATCTTGAGTTCAAGGCAAGGCTTGGTTATGTAACAAGACTATCTGGAAAAAATATTAGCATTGGCTATTAAAGCTGTTATAGCTATCTTGAAATATGGTCTCTACTACTTAGAGTAAAGCATCAGAGGAGTGAAGTGTAGAGATGTTTTTAGCTTATTTGTTTTTAAGAGACTGTTGATGGCAGAAAGTGTAAAGACATTTGTAAACTTACCTAGTTCATGATCCATTTACTTTTAAAGGCAGAATTGTTGGCTCGGATTAAAAACTATATTGTTGATTAGAATTAGTTACTGGGTACTGTTGTAATAGTTCCCAAAGCTATTTTGTTGGACTAGGGGGAAATGGGGGAAAGGGGTGTCACTGGTTTCTGCCTTAAAACTACTATTGCTCTTTATTCTGAGTATTTATAAAGTTTTCTTGAGCATGTGGTTTCATGTGTCTAATTCTGTTTTTGAGAATATACTCCTATTGTTTCTTTCTTTTTTTTTTAAGATTTTTTAATTTACTTTATATGAGTACACTGTCCCTCTCTTCAGACACACCAGAAGATGGCATTGGGTCCCATTACAGATGTGTGAGCCACCATGTGGTTGCTGGGAATTGAACCTCTGGAAGAACAGTCAGTGCTCTTAACTGCGGAGTCTTCGCCCCTCCCTGTGGTGTTTTAAAGTGCTGTTTCTATGTGAAGGCTATTCATCTCTTTCTCCGTTTTTACTTTCAGCATCCACAGGATTTACTTTGAATAACTTGGGAGCAACACCAGCTACAACTACAACAGCATCAACGGGACTTTCTTTAGGGGGAGCCTTAGCTGGTTTGGGAGGTTCACTTTTCCAGAGTGGAAACACAGCAACATCCGGTAATTGATAGTATTTCATTTCCAAAAGTAAATATTTGTATTTAAATTTACTTTATTTTAGCTTGCTAAAAAGAATACTTTTTCTTATAATCTGTTTTTCTTTCAGTATAAAAGCCAAAATAATTTCCTACTGTAAGTGGACATCTGAGCCATATTTTAGAACATGTTGTTCCTTTACTTCAGTGAGCCTTTTTAAAGAAAGATTCAGAAAATTGCCACAGAAAGAAATTTGTCTTTTAAATAAATGTTAGTTTAGTTGTCTTGGTTAGGGGTTGTGGTTTAGTGGTGATTCTTGTTTAGTGTGAGTTACAAGAAAGGTTTACATCCTAACTTCATGTTTTATAGCCAGAAAAACCTGTATTCTAGGTATGGTTTTCATTCTAGAAGTCAACAAAGAGTATTTTTGTAAATAAAGCTTCCCTGTTATTTGAAGACATTGTAATTATTTTATATGGGAGTATCTAACCGCAGGAGTCTCCATGGCTTACCAATTAGAAGTTGATATATATCTACACATAGAAACCATGGAGTTCTTAGGCCCATTTATAATAGCTTCTTCTTTGGTTGTATAAGGTGAAAAAAACGTGGCCTGATGGTTTCTGCCAAAGAACCTAGTAATTTTTGTCTTCTGTAAAGATCCAGGCAATTCAAAGGAAGGTAAGGAGTGAGTCAGGATAACCTGCAGAAATCTGTAGTGTTCAAGTTTGCTTTATCTTTTGATTGCTAATTTTGCCATTCTCTAGTTTTGTATCTACTCAAAACACCTTCCAGTAACCAGACATATACTAATTGTATCATGCCTGCTTGTAGAATAAGCTTATAAACATTTTTCACACAGATTAGTATGAGGTCAAAATGAAAATACAGTAAGAAGGAAAGGCAAGAGTTCATTTTATAACCTACCCCATTGCTGTAACCAAGTACTTGACAGAAGTAACTTGAGCTCCATGAAAGGGAGTATAGCAGAGGTTACAGCATAGCAGCCGGGGCAGCACTGCCTGTGTTGGCAAGAGCTTCCTGGCTTGTTCACATCTTCACGAGTCAAAAAACGGGATTCTCAGCCAAATCGGCACCACTTCTTAGACTCTTGACACAGTACTCAATGCTTATTTTATTTATGCCCATGCTAACTTAAATTGCAGGTAGAGTATCACTTTCATGAAGTGCTTGGGGCCAGAATTGTTTAATGTATTGTCACCTTACAGATTGTGGGTTGGGGTTACCTAGCATAATGATATTTACTTAACTGATCTTTACTCACTGCCACAATTTAAATCTTTTAGTTATCACATCACATTTTCCCAGCTTTTAAAACAGATAGCATCTTGTCCAATAGCAGACATACCAGTGTAGGAATGCACTGGTTTGTGGGAAAATAGGTTTATCAACAAAATATCTAGTTGCCTTGTAAATGTAATTACTGTGATTACCTATAGTCCATTAGAACCTTTTTGTCAGTGAGGTGAGATTTTAATAAGTAAATAAAAGTTACTTAGTTTTTAAACAAGTTTTTTCTCTTTTTCTAAGAATAACTTGGGAATGTATAGTTAATACTTAACATTAAGGTATGTCACACTTATATTTTACAAATTCATACTAGATTATTTTATAATTATACAATTCTAAAATATCAAACAGCAGGATGTATTTATCTGAAAATACATCATGTGAAATGGATTTTGTAGAAAAAGTTTTAAAAATAAATAAAAATAGAATGTTTACTTATATCAAGTTAGATATGGTTAGGCCCTTTGATAATGGAAGATCCCAACTTCCAAACTAAATATATTATTGAATCCAACAGGATTATCAATATTTACCCAAATCATGCCCCAGATTTGTTTCCTACTCTTAAAACAAGTAGGAAGAAAATCTGTGGTTTTAAAGTTGATAAATAGTGTTCATAGTGGTGTTTCATTCATTTACAGGTCTTGGACAAAATGCTTTAAGCTTGTCTTTGGGGACAGCACCTACTTCAACTGCCAGCAATGAAGGCCTTGGTGGTATAGATTTTAGTACCTCATCAGATAAAAAGAGTAAGTAATGTTATTCCAGTGTTCTAACAACATTGCTAGGATGTTTGCAGGTTCCTGAAAACTCCCTGAAAGATCACTAATGTGATTGACCACTAAGACTCATTAGTATGGTATCTTCATGTTTGTTCACATTGTCATCAGTATTTCACAAATTCTGTATGTTGAGCATAAACTATTGACTTTTGTAAATAGTTTAAGTTTATGTCTTGTATAGATATGTTAATGTATATGTTAATGGCTTATTTGTAAATCAGGACATTGCTCAGTATATTTCATTATCTACTCTTACTCAGTTAACATTGGAAATTCTTAGTTATTATTCTATTGCTGTGCTAAAACACCATGACCAAGGCAACTCCAGAAGAGTTATTTGGTTTACAATCCAGAGGGTTAATAGTCAGTTATAACAGAGCAGAGATGGTAGGTGAAGGCAACTGGATCTTCACTTGACAGCCCACATCAAGTACAGCAAAGAGAAAGTAGAGAGAGCAAATTGCAAACTGGAAATGGCATGTGGCTTTTGAAAACTGAGCCAACTCTGGGTGACAAACTTTTCCAGCAGAGCCACACATTCTAATCCTACCCAAATTGCCACAAACTGGGGTCTCGAGTATTCAGAGTCTATGGGGGACATCTCATTCCAACCACCACAGTACATTAGTTTTAAGAAAATGAGTTGTTTAGGTAAACAAAATTAAATCCCTGGTTTTTATTAACCTGTCTTATCAAATCTTAGACTTCATTTATTAGAAGGAAGGTTTGACATTTGGAAATGTTGAGCAGTGAAAGATAATGATGTATTAATTATTCCATATTTTTGTGAAAAAGTAAATATGAATAGTCATGGAAGAACTAAAAACCCATTTATGTTGAAAGTAAAAATGTTAAAATGTAGAGTATTTGATTTTTACACGCTTTCTCACATTTTAACATCTCTGAAATCAGTATATGTCTTATGGGTTTAATTTGAGAAATAAAAGAATGGACTGTGCTATGTATGAGACAGAAATTCAATTAGTGCTGAATAACTTACCAATAAGAGCAATACCTCGGAAAATGTATGAATCACAAGATTGAGGAGTTCACAAATGGAGAAAACATATTTACCCAATGAACATTTGAAGAAACTGTTTTACCTCACTACTACTGTAAGTAGATGTTGAATGGTAGTGGATTGGTATTTTAAGCGATGTTCATTGTTGAGGGTGTGATGTAGTCTGTGCTGGTGGCAGATGGGAAGGTTCATTGAAACAGTTGTCCTAAAGGATTGAGAATGCTTTATGGATAGTTAGGTTGGAGAAGTCGGGACGTTGATGGTGGTGGTGATGGTGGTGTTTAAGTTTCTAGAGTTAAAAATTAGTAGACAGGGACAAATGATCCATACAAGAAAACTTCTGAAAAAGTTGTTTGGTCTTGAGGGAGTCCATGCTGAGCTCTGTAATGTGTCTGCTTGGTGTCAGATCTCCATGATGTTGTGTTTCTTTCTTCAGTACAGGGAATCACATACTTGTGTTTGTATTTTATTTAATTTTGTTAATTTAGAACTTGGAATGTGTTAATGTTGTTAAATGACCAATTTTTACATGAAGCTTCTTGAATTTTTTAGGTGATAAAACGGGAACAAGGCCAGAGTAAGTTTATAATTTAACTTTAAAAAATTCTAATAACATTTTATTTGCTAAATTGTTGGCAGATTGTATAGATGCAAGTAGATAATAACCAGGTATACATTTAGAAGGCAAAAAATTTGTGTTTGCCAAAAATGATAAATTATTCTGGAAATCTGAAATGTCAAATTTTTGATTACTAGTCATTGAGAAAATTTAAAGCCATTTTTAGGAAAAAGTGGTTGACATTTCCCAGTAATACAGATACTTCAGTTTTAGCCTTGTCAGTGCTGAATGTTGACCCAGGGCCTTGTGCCTGCTACATGTGTGCTTTACTACTGAATCATTCCTGCAGTTCTTACTGTGTCAGTTTTACAAACACGAGTTACTACTCCAGTACATTTCACTTCCTCCAGTCTTCAGCCAAGGTAATGTCTTCCATCTCGTATGCATGCTTGGAATATGGCCATGTTTTTACATGCCAGTTACCTGCTTAGTTTATGAGTCATTTGTTAAATGAATCCTTTGTAAGGACATAGTCAGGTTCATCCTCACAAACATGTATTGCTTTAACCTATTAAGGTTGAATATCTGTGAGACTGGAAGTGTTTCGGATTTTAGATATTTATATAGATTAACAATTAGCTGAACATATATAAACCAAAATTGAAAGCTTTAAAAGTTTTAAATGAAGTGTCTGAGAGATTGGGGGTTCTAGCCAGCACTGTAAAGTGAGTATTACAGTAGGCCAAATTTTAATTATTGTTTGTGTTATTTGTAATTATATGTCAGTAGGCTGTATTTTTCCATTTGAGTGAAGGTTATCAAATACTAAATTATGTTTAAAAAATATAATCTCATGAAAAAAGCTGTAGGTTTTCTTTAATACCTTAATTTTTTAAATTGAGTGTCAATCACAGAATCTTTGAGTCAGAAGAAACTTAGCTCAACATCTCATTCAGTCTAGTATTTTCTGATTTTTTTTCAGACACTTAAATACTTTTCAGAATATTTACTATGAACACCAATCTTTGTTAAGAAATATTGGTGTCAAATAAATTGTTAAAGTTAATTTTAAGTCAAAAAATTATTTTCTTTATAAAGACCAGAATAAAAACATAACTAGAGAACATAGCTATATTTTCATTTCTTAACAGGAAACTAAAACTTATTTGTCAATTCTTAGACTCTGACTGGTATTAATGCATTTGTAGATGGCATTAATGCAGGTGTGGCTTTTTTCTTAGGGATAGTAAAGCACTGAAAGATGAAAACCTGCCTCCTGTCATCTGTCAGGATGTTGAAAACCTCCAGTAAGTACCAACTATAATCAAATAAATAAAATTTGAAAAATTTTTTGGCGAAACATCTTTTTGCTAAATATTTTATGGGCCAGGCCTTCCCACATCAATCATTCATCAAGAAAATGCCCAGCAGACTTGTCCACAGGCCAGTCTGATGAAGGCAGCTCCTTAATTAAGATTCTCTTTCCAATGCCTCTAGTTTGTGTCAAGTTGACAAAAAAATAGCATGCACACACAAATAATGTTGAAAAATTTTAATCAGAAAAGTAAGAATTGAAATTCTGTAAGTACCATTATATTAAAAAGTGTGTCAGGTGGTAGTGGCACATGTCTTTAATCCCAGCACTTGGAAGGCAGAGGCTTATGAATCTCTATCAGTTCAAGGCCAGCCTGGTGTACAAATAGAGTTCTAGGAAAACCAGGGCTGTTACACAGAGAAATCCTGTCTGGAAAAAGGGAGAAAAAAAGTGTTAATTAAAGTTTTCAAATTTTAGACTGTGACCAGCTTATTTTAAATGTACTTCATTTTCTCTAGGAAAAAAGTTTTATTTTTTTTTAAATCTTGGTCTCTTTTTGTTTATTTATTTTTTATTTATTTATTTTTCTGAAGAATTACTTTATGTGTATGAGTGTTTTGCCTGCCTGTATGTCTGTGCATTGTGTCTGGTGCCTGTGCAGGTCAGAAGAGGGCCTTGAACTGGAGTTGTGAATGGTTGTGAGGGGATTGTGAGCAGGTGTGAGTGCTGGGAACTGAACCTGGGACTTCTGCTAGAGTAGTTTATTTCTCTAGCTGTTGAGCCATCTCCCCAGCCCGTCTACATATACATTATTTCCACCCCTCTCTTTCCTCTCCACCCTTCATTCCTATCACTTGTGTTCTTTTGATGTTTTAGGAAGTTTGTCAAGGAACAAAAACAGGTCCAAGAAGAAATTAGTAGAATGTCTTCCAAAGCAATGCTTAAAGTCCAGGAAGACATCAAGGCTCTGAAGCAGCTTCTGTCGTTGGCTGCCAGTGGGTTGCAGAGGAACACGCTCAATATCGACAAACTGAAGTTAGAAACTGCTCAGGTATGCCAGTTGACAGCCATATTTCTCTCCCTAACCCCCACGCCCATGTGTGTGTGTTCCTGAAGTAGAAATTTACTTAATTATGAAGTTTGATATTTACACTCTATTAAGAAAACCAGAGCATTCATAAAATTCTAAATTGATATGTTAGTACTTTTTATTCCATGTTAAATATGAACTCTGTATGTATATATAGCAATATTCTACCTTAGTTTATAGTTATACTTTTTACCCTAAATTAGTTTTCATTACAGCCATTTGGAATAGATACTGTTGCCCTTATTATGTAATTAGATCTGTAGAGAACTTCGTTAAGAGGCTGAAGAACAGTCCCTGCTAGTTCCACTCTTAACCATGAGCTCTCATAAGAGTGCTTCTAGCTGAGCTTACCTTATGAAGGAAGAAAATACCTAGACAGAAAAATGTTTTCTAATTTGTGAGTTATTAGATTAAAAACTATGACACGCCTTGTTAGTATTAACTGGTTATTTGGTTAACCGGCTAGTCTTGGTTAAACCTACATAATGAGAATAACAAGACTGAAATTTGTCACTTGTGGCTACTGAAGTTTTCCATCTGTAGCATCATACATATAATATAGATAAGTGGGTCTTATCTACCTCATAGAAGGAGAGTGGTAATATATAAATTACTTGTGTTTCATGTGTTATAATTAAAAAGTCATCCTTTTCTATCATCTTAGCTGAGTTATTGGTAAGTCTCATGTGATGCCTTTTTACTTTAGGCTTATCCATTGCTCCTCAAAGTGAAGTGATAGAATTTTCAGTAGAACATCCAAAGGTGGCTTTATAATATGTCTTTTAAGTCGTTTATTCAAGAATGCTTTGTAATCTTTTAAAAAATACTATTCAAATAGCTGTTCTAAACTATGATGTTTAAAAGGAATTGCAAGACTTTCTTTTCTCAGGGTCCTACTACCTAATCTTTTCATTAAATATGAACACAATATTCATCTGTGTTTTTCTCAGTCATTTTTTTGGTCATTTTCTCATTGGGTACTTTGTTGAAAAAAATGTTAATTATGCTTTAGATGATTGAATAATTTAGGCTCTGGTTAAAACATGAAATCATATGAAATTGAATTTTGTGTGTGAAATAGATAAATTTATACGTTCATAGAACGTTACCATTAGCCAGTAATGGAGGTGGCAAACTACGAGAATCTGTGTTAGTCAAGGTTCTCTAGTGGATCAGAACTTATAAAATGAATCTGTATGTATACACAGAAGGGGAATTTATTAGACTGGCCTACAGGTTGTGGTCTAGCTTGTCCAACAGTGGCTGGCTACCAACCAGTTTCTTCAGTCTATGAGGCTGGATGTCTCAGCTGGTCTTTAGTAAATGCTGGACTCCCAAAGAAATGGACTTTCCAGTGAGAGTAAGAGCAAGCAGGCCAAGAGAACAAACTTGCTTCTTCCATGTCCTTTATATAGGGTGCCCCTAGGTATGGCCCAGATTAAAGGTGGATCTTCCCACCTCAAAGATCTGGGTTAGAAGTGGGTCTTCCTACTTCCAGTGATTTCATTGGGAAAAAAAATGCCTCACAGACGAGTGTTTTTGTTAATTCCTGATGTGTAATTAAGTTGACAACTAAGAATAGTCAAGATCAAACCCAACACTATTCATGGATGCACTATTCTAAAATTGGATGATTCCAGCCATAAATGTGTGATAACAGATAATGTATGTAGCAGAATTGGTAAGTCTTCTGAGATAAAAAGATAGTGGGGCTAAATGAAATAGTAAAAGGCTTAAATAGGTAGAGTAGGTAATAAAGCATAGACAGCAGATCTTTAAGGAAGTGTCACCTGACATTTCTCCACAAAGTCTTAAAGTCTATGTGAAGAACTAATCCTCACCCAGTTTGAACTGTCAGTTTAAGTAGTACACTGAGTCCTTTGTGACATTATCATCAATCTTTACCCCAAAAATTTTCTTCAAAGAAAGCCTAAGAAATAAAGATTCTTTGAAGGTTGACTGACTGATCGATACAAAGCCTCATCTATCTATCTATCTATCTATCTATCTATCTATCTATCTATCTATCTATATCTATCTATCTAAGCTATCATGTTTTTGGCAAAGTAAGTCAAGTAAGTACTACATAAGTTAATAAGTAAGTTGGTTGTGTTCTTTTGTGTTTGATTGGAGTGGATACCAGATGGTTTATTGATGTTATGTTGTTGGGTTTAGTTGTCATAGCATTCAATGAACTGTTTTAAAAATCTGTATTTTTCAAGGACTTTGAGCTTTATAAAGGGACCAAAAACTGATTTTGCTAAAAAGAGACAGACAAACAAAAACCCGTAAATCAATGGGATATAATGTGTCCAGGCACAAAGGACTGAAATTGACAGTTTTACCATGAGTCTAAAGTATGATAATGTTTATGTTGAATCTGGAAAGGTTTTTAAGTATTACCAAGGTTTGTGTTCAGGAAAGAGAAAAAGAAGAAGCAGATGCCCGGAGTATGACCCAGGCATATGTGAAGATCTGCCAGCAGCTTGTTAATGCAAAATGCCTGTGCTTATTACATAAGTAGGCAGTGAGAGGTGCTGGGATGGTAGAAACCCAAGGCTAAGAAGGCCATGCATACAGGCATAGTAATGCAGGAGAGGTAGTTAGGAGGCTGAGGCAGGGGCATTGTGAATCGTCTGGATTACATAATAGGATGTTTTCTCAAAAACAAAAAGTAAAATGGTTCAAAGAACCATTTTGACTTTAACAGCTTGTTAGTTTATTAAGGGGAAAAAGTTATTATTATAGGAAACATAAATTTATGTTACTTCTTTTTAAAAAGTAAATTAAAAAATAGAGGTTGAAAAGAGCAGTGGAATGTCAGGAATAAGGAGTATAAGGTGTTAAAAAGGAGGATTAGTCCTGAAGACTCATTGGATAGAAGGTAAGATGGCACTGAGGAAGAGTAGAAGATTGTAGGCTTCCCACACAGTGTATTAGATAAATAGAGTCTATGACCCACTTCCTCTTCTATAAGAAGAGAAGCAGCTGTGTTACAGGCTTATTCTTGACTGACAGCATGAGTAAAGCTTTGAGCAATGTGAGTGTATGGTGTCGGCTATTCAGATGGTCATCCTTGCTGACATCGGCCTCTGCTTTGTTCTAACTGCTTGCCTTTTAAAAATAGTATTTTCTACATTTGTGTAGTGAAGGTTTTAAAACAGTACCATAATCCTTTTACTGTGGTTTAGTTCGTTTTTATAAAATTGCATAGTTCCTCAAAAAAGGTCAGTATAATTTTTATCAAATCTATTGAAAGCTTAGTTTGTTTTCATTTGAAAGAAGTTTCAGCAGCATGTAAAGCAACTTGTTCTATTGTTTTTAAAAGCATGTCCATTCAGTGGTTTGACATCTCTGTTAAGAAATAGTTTGTATACTTACCTCTTACCTCGTATTTTTGTTTGTTTGTTTCCTATGTGCTTTTCAAATCTGATGTTATTAGGAGTTAAAGAATGCTGAAATAGCTTTAAGAACCCAGAAAACACCACCTGGACTCCAACATGAAAATACAGCTCCTGCTGAGTAAGTTACTGGATTTTTTTTTTTTTTAAACAGAAGTTTTTAATTTTACAGCAGCAGAGCACTAATCATACACAGAATTTTTGGTTTGCTACATGGGAAGGCTGAACTTGGATCTTTATAATGATTTCTTCTAATTATCCTAAGAGAGTGGTTTATTTTGTCTCACTAAAAGGCTAAGATCTCAATTTCCAACTACCTTTGATAAGGTAGCAGCATGACAGAATCCATCTGTTCATTGCCTCAGCCAGTGTGTGCCACTCTGGCCCTGTGCTACCTCTTCTTTCTGTCCATCACTTCTAGTCTTAGTTACCTTGGAGGTGAGGGTTGTGTGCACGTGATTCTTGCTCCTGTACTTTGCGTTTTACTTTTCCTTAAGGAAGTTATGTTAGAATTGCATATGTACTATTTATCCAAATACCCTACTCATTAAATTATCATGTGTATTTTCTTTCCACATTCTGTATGTCTGTTTACATCCCTCTCCCAACACCTTTTATTGTTTGCAAACATAATGGCTTCTTAAGGATAATTGCTTACATAACACTACAGTTAACCAAATTCAGGGAATAACTGATACACATCTACTCAGATTAACATGACATGTTTCCAAACTGATTTCATCACCTTGCTCTGTTCATATTAACAGCATAGTTCATGTTGCCAAAAGTTTTGCACCTACTCATCCCTCTCCTGCTCCATCTCATTTTCCTTCCTCTTTCCCTGGCATGTGCCTGACTCTGCTCTATTGCCTTCCCAGCCATCGGTTACACGTTTCTTATAGAAAACACACAAATTTCTTTTATTATTCTAAAATCTGTTAAATACTTGATTGTAAAATTTAGTGATAGCTGTACTTTGATTTAACTTTTCAAACTTTTAGACTTCTAGAGAACATGAACAAATAGTAGTACAAAGAATTTGCATAAATCCCTTTCTTCACTGTTGCTCATGGTAACATGCTGTAGACATATAGTGTAATTATCAACAGTAGGAAACATTGGTAAAACATTTTTAAGTAAAACAACTAGAATTTTACTGATGCCCTCCTTCTCATTAATGCACGTTTCCCTCCCTGGATCCTGTTGTGGAGTTATGTTGCATTTATTTGTAGTTTTCCTTAGTCTCTACCTGTCTGTAATAGGTTTGTGTTAAATGACTTCTATAAAGTCACTTTGTAATGTGCTCTCCATAATTGGAATAATGATACATCAATAATATTCAATGCTTGGGCGTTCTCTTCAGTGATATCTGTGAATTATATCCTTATCCTAAATTGAAAACCCCACTTAAAAGAGGACATTACTTATTTATTTGTATTTTTAAGTATAAAGGAAATAATGTTTCAAATATTTGGTATAACTCTTTTAGCTACTTCAGAATCTTGGTTCAGCAGTTTGAGGTACAGCTTCAACAGTACAGGCAGCAGATTGAAGAACTAGAAAACCATCTTGCCACTCAAGCAAACAATTCACATATAACTCCTCAAGGTAACATCCCTACTCTGGTAATTCTGTGATAGCACCACTGTGTTATTGATGGGTGGTTAAACTTGTATAGTAAATGTGAAAACAACTATTAGTGTTTGTCTTAAGTTGTTCTAAGAAAATTTTCTAAAAAGTCTCTGGTAAGTCTTAGTTCCCTGGAAATGCTTTATTGTAAATAATTACTTTTATGACAAGAGGGGACAGTCTAGAACTTCCCCTTCCTTCCTAGGTTACTGATGGAAATGTCCTCTCAGTCTTCTTAGCCTGTATCTTCTGTATTGTAAAAGACCATAGATAGTCTTTTTCCTTCTACGTATTGACTACCAAAACTAGATCAGAGTAGTAGAAAAATAACATTAATTGTTAACATATTTGTTTCATAATTTTCTCTTTTACAGATTTATCAATGGCTATGCAGAAAATTTATCAAACATTTGTAGCTTTAGCTGCACAACTTCAGTCTATTCATGAAAATGTCAAGGTAAGCATTCATTGCCAATTCACCTGTCTGCATTTAGAATCTTGGGAATAACTGATGTTAATACCCATTTTCCCTCATCGCTGTTGTTAGTAATTATACAGAATTGATGTGTGTTTATGTAACTACATTCAGAATGGTTCCAGCTCTTTTCCAGTGTCAATTGTACTATAGAAAACAAACATCTCTAGTGACAAATTCTTCTTTGTTCTGACTCAGTGCAATGTGTGTTCTATTGATTGGGTATATTCATATCTGTTTGATTAATGGTAATAGAATGTTTAGAAAGTTAACTGCTTTAAACCGTGCCATTTTAAAATTGTTAGTATACACCAAAAGATTTGAAACTTTAAAGCATTTTTAAGAAAATTTCCCAAGGAAGACTACCAGATATTCTTGAGAATCTTACCAATCTATGATAAATGCTACTGTAAGATTTTAAACTGGGCAAGAATATTCTTTGTTTAGGTGTGTCTTGTGCTATTTTTAAATCAAGTTTATTATGAATGTTTCCAAGTAAACAAAATAGTAGAACATGGTATGAGAAGTACCCAGGCTCCTTTGCTTCTGCTTGTTTGATCATCTTGCCACTCTGAGAGCTTTTGTTGCTTTTATTATTTCAAAATTCCTTTAAAAAATTATGTGTGTAAGTGCTTGCATGCATGCATATCTGGGTATCATGCATGCGCCTACTGCCCATGGAGGCTAGAAGAGGGCATCAGTTCCCCTAGGGCTGGAGTTACAGATGCTTTTGAGCTGATAACTGCATAGACAAACCTTCACTTTGTTACTCTGCCTCATTTTCTGGAGTATCTCGGATTTTAGACCTGTAACACTAGGCCTGGTTAAAGTTATCAACTTTTTCCTGGATCAGTTGAAAATCAGCCTTTTTGTTAATGAGGATAGAAAACAGGCTGAGATTGCCATACATAGATATTTCAGTTGTCTGTTGTCTCTCATTTGCTTTCTGTTTGAGACAGGGTCTTGCTACATAGCCTAAACTGGCCTGGAGCTCCTGTCTCAGCTCCCCTAGTTATTTCTTGTTTTATTTAAGTATATTTCTAAGAACCAAAGACGTGACTTTGATCAGATTTGTTAGATGTCTTGGTTAGGGTTTCTATTGCTGTGACCAAAACACTGTGGCCAAAAATGCCTGGAGGAGGCAAGGGTTTATCTCCTTTTACAATCTCAGGTTACTCTGTGTTCCTGAGGAAAGTCAGAGCAGGAATTTGAAGCAGGAACTAAAGCAGCACTTTTTGCTTCTTGTGCCTTGCTCAGCCAGCTTGGTCATACAGATCAGGACCACCTGCCCAGGGTTGGCACCATGCACAATAGTCTGGGGCCTCTCACATCAATAACTAATGAAGAAAATCCTTGATAGTCTTGCCAGTAGGCCAGTCTTACAGAGACATGTTCTCAAGTGAGAGTCTGTCTTGCCAAATAACTCTAGCTATGTCAAGCTAACAACTAACCAGGAAATTATTTTACCATCTACTTTCATACTAAGTTCTAAGCAAGCTAAATATATAAGCTCTAGATTTGTGCTTTGTGAGTCTCACAAGGAATTCTCTTGGTTCCCATGGGCATTTACTAATTGAAAGAGACTTCAATTACCTTGCCCAGCACACCTCAGTGACATTATCAAAGTGGGAAGCTTTAAAATACATTATATATTCAGGCAAGGCCAGCCTGGTCTGTAGAGCAAGTTTCAGGACAGCCAGAGCTACACAGAAAAACCCTGAATAGAAAAACAGGATTTTTCCAGGGGAAAAAAATCATCATATACATCATGGATGGTATTAGATGTGTGGGTGGTCCCCTCCCCCCTTTTAAAAAAATTATTAAATATATAAATTAATTTATTTAATATATATGAATACACTGTAGCTGTCTTCAGACATACCAGAAGAGGGCATTGGATCCCATTCCAGATCGCTGTGAGCCACCATGTGGTTGCTGGGAATTAAACTCAGGACCTGGAAGAGCAGTCAGTGTTCTTAACGGCTGAGCTATGTCTCCAGCCCTCCCCTTCCCTTTTTAGAAAAATGTTTTTGTAAAGTCTTGGTTCATTACTTCCTATTATTGGAAGTTACACCGTGTGTGGGAATGTATATAGAACACAAGGAAAGGAAGAATGGATTTGAGAACAGTAACAAGATTTGTTTTCCTCACCTTGCTGCTAATGCCATGTTTCTTAATATTCAGTTCTCAGCAGGTCCACTTTGGTCCTTTTTAACAGTATTGAAGGTTGAAACTGGAGTATTAAAAATGGATAGCCACATAAAGGGGTGACAATACCTTTAAGTAGTATACTAATAAGATTTGTAAGTGTGTTTGGTAGTGACAAGAGCCTAATAATTAAGAAAGGTAAAAAATATGAAAACTACCTCTCTTCAAAAATTGGAATAAAATCTATATAATTAGGTTAGATCTGTAATAAAATGTTTTATACTTAATATGAAGTAGAATCGATGGCCTTAATGGGATTATTTATTGAATTAGGTAATTTGGTCATTTTATTAGACAAAGTTGAAGCCCTGCTAATTCCCTCAGCCTTTCTGTGCTTAAAACTGTGAAGTCTTATTTTATTATGTGGTACCCAGGTCATTTAAACATTTATTTAACTGGTATATATTTAATGCTTCTAATCTTAAGGTTATGAGAAAGTTGGATGCTTAAGGGAAAAGTTTATGATAAACTCCAGCACCTCTTTAAATATTATTCTGCTTGCCTGTAATCTTAGCCTATGAAAACTTACGTAAACTTAGCCTAGAGTTTTTTATTTTAGGTGGGGTATTGTAAAGATTTGTGACAGCAGTAACAACCAGTATTCACAGGAGTGATGGGGCTTCAGGCCTTGTCATGTCAGTGTCAGTTACTAGTTTTGTCATTTGTAGTTTACTTGGAATGTATAATATGGCCAGTGTTGTTGATCTTTCTAACTCATTTAATAGAATGACATGTTCCCAACATGGAACTTAGTTTCTTTCTCCCCTTCCTTCCATCTTTTTAGGTGCTTAAAGAACAGTATCTCAGCTATAGAAAAATGTTTTTGGGTGATGCTGTGGATGTGTTTGAAGCCAGGAGAACAGAAGCCAAGAAGTGGCAGAATGCACCCAGAGTTACTACTGGACCCACTCCTTTCAGCACCATGCCAAACGCAGCAGCTGTTGCCATGGCTGCAACACTTACACAGCAGCAACAGCCTGCTACAGGTCTGAATGCATTCAAGTTATAGCTTCTTACTGTTCAAATGCAGAGAACATTATGTGCATTTTTATAAGTCTTCCTTTTGTGTGAGCACTGACAACATTTCTATGAATAGCTGTTCCAATCTAAAAAATGTGATAGACACAATTACAAACATACCTGAAACAAAAGGCAGGGTAGTTTAGCAATAACTATACATCTGATGTTGAATATTGTGAATTTACTTACTGTTATTTGCTGTATTGCTATAGATGCCCTTTAGAATATAGTGTTTCACTACTGAATTACACTGAAGAAAAACATTAGATTCTCAAGTTGTGATTGTGCCCTTTGTTTTAAAGTCAGAGGTAATCCCCTGTACCACATGTTGTATTTTTTAGGTATGATAATAGTTGGTGGTGCATTCTCAGTCTCTTACATAACGATTGCAGAGTACTTGCGATCTGGATGCAGTTATGTTTTTATTGAAGATATGTGTTGAAGGCTAATAGATTCATTTGGATGTACTTTGACTGGAAACAAAACAGTTCCTCTAAAAGAGTCGAAATCAGGTTTGAAGAAGATGCATGCTGGGGTTTTTTAACTAGATAGTGGATTGAGCACTAGCAAAATCAGGAAGGTTTGAGATTGGATTGTACACTATGTAGGACTTAATTCCTTGGTTGAATACCATTTGCAGTGTTTTTGTGATGTGGTTCTTCAGTGATTCATTTGGAATTTTGGAAGTTGAGTAGCTGTCTTATTTCTGGTAGTTTTTATTGGGTTTGAAGTTTGACATAGACAAATGCACTCTCAATAGTTTACCTTTTCCCCCTTGATGATTTATAGATTTTTGAGTGAGCCTTATTCTGTAGTATATGTCTTTCTCACAGTTTCATATAATCCAGTAGTAAATTGCAACATTAAGAAGTGAAAACCAAACAGAATAGATGTTTGGATTGCATTCTGGCCACCTGTACTAGGGAAGCATGCTCTAGTCACTGTTTTCACATCTGAATGACAGCATTTATCTGCCATCAAGTAAAAAGTTGTTGATGGAATTAGGCCAAATCCTCCACATTTTATGGCTGGATCTGTGTGAATGGTGGTTCCCGTAAGCATTGTCTAGTAGCTCTCTAGCTGGCTAGAGTGTAGCCTTCTGTAGACAGACTATGCTTTTGAGTAATAGGGTATCAATCCCAACGGTATGATTTTTAGTTCTCATTATTCAATAGCTAATCACTGTTCATCCCTAAGGTAAAATAGAGAAATGTGGTTTGGATATATGTCAATAAAATATACTTTATTTTCAAGAGAATAAATAAAGCTTGAAAAAAGAGAGTTGTCAAAACTCTTGGGCTGTAAAGTAATCTCTTCTGTAGTAAATAACTAAATATGAAGCGAAATCACCCGTCAAAGGGCTGTTTTTCCTCTCTCTCTCTCTTTTTTTTTTTTTAATAGAATTTCTTGGTGTATCCCTAGCTGTCCTGGAACTCACAGATCTGCTTGTCTCTGCCTACAGAGTGCTGAGATTAAAGGCATGAGCTACCACACCCAGCTTTTTTTTTTTTTTTTTTTAAATAAACCTTTTTAACTTGTAGACTGTATAACTTTAAGAAGTTTATAAGCACAGACATAAAGACAAGTGCTTATTCTATAAATATGATGTCTTGGGTGAGCTAGGTTGGTCAAATACAAAAGTAGATAATACAGGGAAGACCTTTGCTCTGTCTTATAAAGAGTATTTGCAAACCTTGCAGAAATTGTTGGGAGCTTTGGCTCATGGGCTTTAATTTTGTGACTTTTACTTGACTTCCCCCTATACACCAGAAGCAATTTCTGCTTATAGTATGTTCTTGTAGTTTTAGGGTGTATATAAATAAGACTTTAATTAGGTGGCAGGAATTGGAATTTATTAACCTTGGTAATCTTACAGTATTTGTACTTTAGTTGAATCAGGTTGTTAACTATTGAGAAATAACAGTGCTAACAATTTTGTATTATGTTTCTCTCCCTAAAAGCTTCTGGCTCTGTAGTCACTTTATACCCTCGCCCCCCACAGCCCCATTACAAATGCTAGTTTATTCCTTAGGATGCTGGATTGTGAGGCTTAAGAGTTCTGTTAGATACATGGGTAATGGTATTATGAATTGCATCCCATTTGGTTAAGCCCTGTTACATTTTGTTTTGTGCCCAGGGAGATATTTCTGTGTAGTACTTTTCATGAAATCCCTTTTAAGTCCCAATTTGAAACCATCTAGAGAAACTGGACAAAGCTTGTATGTTTTTATACACAGCTGTTGCTATATAGATATGCATTATTAAAGTTTTTATTTGCATATAGATTTTTAAAAATATAATTGATATAAATAGGGACACAAAAGGACAATAGCTTTTCTTAGATTTTTTTTTTTTTTTCTGGTAGCTTTTCTTTTTTCTGTTGACTTTCTGGGAGGTGAAAGGATGGACTTAATTTTAAAGGACTTGCTGTTTGTTTTGTTGTTGTTGTTGTTGGTGGTGGTAGTGGTACTGGTACTGGGATGGAATCCAGGACCTTGTATGTGCTAACAAGTCTAGACTCTACTACTGAACTCTATTCCTTTTTTTTTTTTTTTTTTTTTTTTTTTTTTTAATGAAAGCAAATACACAGTTGAGTTTAGGTATATTTAATTTGTGGCTCTTTGTTGTGAAGACTGAGTTCATGAAAACCAGATTATTCATACATAAAGTGAATATCAGTGTGTGGATAAGTTCATGTACACTTGTCCACAAATGTTCCTCAGATCTCCCAAAAACCTTAGTGGATTTATATTAGACTTTTCAATATGATCTTGATTTAGGATGGATGTTTTTTCAGTCAGTGTACTAAGGTTAAATTTTGTTGTGTTTTCACACTTAAAAGCTGTTGATGTTTACATAAGATTTTTCTCATGTGACTTTAGCTTTCATTTTTTAAGGAGAGCTGAGGCAATTGTGAGGAATTCCTGCTTTCTAGCTTTAGGTGAAGGTTTGGACATTTAAGGTGTAGTGTTAAATCAGAAATGTTAAATATTTATATTTAGTTTCTTGTGGTTTCATGATTTTATTGTTTTAATAACCAAAGGAACATTCCCCATTAAAAGTAGCAAGAATAAGTTTTTCTTATCAGGGGAAGCATTTTTGTTATTTTAAAAGGTGACTTACAAGTAACAATGGTGATTACGTTAGACATTTTTGGTGACCATGGAAAATTATAAGAAATTCTAGCACTTTAGTCTTTTTCCTATAAATAAAGTTTTACATTAAATAAGGTAATATTTATTCTAGAAAGTATGAATTAGAGTGCTAAATCTGATTTTGTTGTATGTGAATTTATTATGGAAACTTTTGTAAAATGTTTCTTTACATGGAAATTTCACTTTAGGCAATCATTGGTCTTTATTATTGATTTAATTTTACTTGTAGAACTAAGAGCCCCTCATTGATTATTCAGATTTCAAAGTGACTTGAATTGTTTACATAGCTTCTACCTGAAGGATTTAGAATCTGTTTTCTGATAGCAAAACTAATATATATGGTAGCCAGAGTATAATTATGTTAATACTTTGGCCTGGGAGATAATTTATCATGAGCTTTTACTATTTAAAATGTTATACATTTGCCTACTATTTTATAAGTGATGTTGCCTTCAGAATTTGTGTGAAGGTAGAAAATTCAAAATATCTCGCATCTTTTCTGCAATGGGAAGTCTTGTCATTGTCAGATGCATTTTGATGTCCTAAATATGATTGCAGAAATTGTTCTGTTGCTCTTAAAAAATGGACCTACACATGACAAAATCCATGCTATTTGGGTAATTCTCCCAACTTGTAAGGCTGAGGACTGTGGTGTGCATTGTTCTTTAGCGTCTTCCACCAGCAGTGCCTCCTGTTAAAATGTGACAGTCTCCCAATGTTAAAGAAACTGGACATATGCTTTCTCTGTTATTTTTGTTAGACATAAGAAAGTAATATGTTTCTTTTCCTATTGTAACATTTTACAAAAGAGCTGCTAGTCAGGTCTTTATTCTTAAATTAATCTCAAACTGGATGTAAAAATTTAAACATATTTTTTAATTTATTTTTTTAATAGTAGTATAATAACTCTGGCTGCTATTTAGTTGTTATTCTGTTTTCTGGATAGAAGCTATTTTAAAAAGTCCAGTTTCTGTCCCAGGGTAGCAAAATGTACTTCCTCATTTTGTTGTTTTGTGCTTTATAAATTTACACTACCTTTTGAATATACAAACCTCATTCTTCATTGGACAACGTGAAGGCTTTGAGTTTTTTGAAGTTAAATTTGAAGGTGCAGTTTGCTTTGGCATTCCCTCAGCTCTAAGATGTATTAACCACTGTGCTTGCAGAAGCCAGGACTAAGATTGTACTATGAAACTTACTGAGTAGTTTTCATAAATTATTATCAAATGAGAGATTTTTAGATTTTTGTATTCTGCTTAGTTAAAAAGAAAAAAAGTAGTTACCATGAGGGGCTAGTACGTTTGATGCTGTTGTTGCCAAACAAACTCAGCCAAATCCCTAGTGGAGCAGGTTTGGAAAGGATAACACGTGGCTTTGATTTTGAGTACATTTTCCAGAATGTTGGAAAGGAGCTTCTGAAGCCTTGAATGTATTGGGTCTGTGAAGGTGCACTTGTGCCTTTGTAAATGTTCATTCTCCATCTCATGAATCAGGTGATGAGTGGTACAATGTAGCAGAGCTGAAGAATAGAACTCAATAATCACTTTTGTGAACAAGTTGGAATTGTCATGTTACTGTGTAATTGGTTTGCTTTTAAGATGAACAATAAATTAAATAAACTAAAACATTGTCTTGTTTTTTATCTACTTATTATATATACCATTTCTGTACTATAAGAAGTCATACCTAATTTTTTGGGTACTTTATAAAGTAACATGATAGTTTTGCTATGTTAGTGTCAGTCTCTTGATCATTGAAACTTTACTGTAATACTGGGAGCTTGTTTTTTTTTTTATAAAAAGGAAAGTAAAACCTTATTTATTACAGCAAATAGTTTTTAATCAGAAAACAAGTAGAACTTAAACAACTGTAGAAATACAAAAACTATAACTTGTGAGGAATTAAATATTTCAAATTATCAGTACATTAAACTTTTGAACATTTTTCATTGTGGTAAACTTACTGTGTACCTATAAGCAGATTAATTTAAAAAAAATTTCAGATAAAACATTTGGGATAGATAAGTTAGGTGACATCTTGACATCTTGAAATCAAAAGTTTTAGCAAGTGGAGTGTGTTAAAAAATAATGTTCAGCTTTAAAATAATCTCATAAAGGAACTTTAATCTTGAATACAGAGTAAGGCAAATTTGTTTTTCCCCCCCGTTTTTTTTTTCATACCAGGGCCACAGCCGTCTCTGGGAGTTAGTTTTGGAACGCCATTCGGCTCAGGTATTGGCACTGGCTTGCAATCAAGTGGCTTAGGTTCTTCAAACCTTGGAGGTACACTTTACATTTTCTCATATTTCATTGAGCTATTACATTTGACTGATGGTAGCCTGTAACACATTTCTAAGAGGATCTGCTGCTATTTGGGAAGTTAAGGTTCCATCTGGCAAAAACGGATTCTCCAAACATAATCATTGTTTTCTAGCATTCGCTTCAGAGTTTAAAAGGTCATTCTGTCCTCTTTGGAAAGTAGATAGAAGAAAGCACTACAGCTAAGTGGCAGCGAGTTTTGTGTATTCCAGTCAATGTGCTGAAATGTCAACTTGAGAATTACTTAGCTTATCAACTTAATTGAACTTTTAAAGATTAGTTCTAATATAACTTTGGAATCCAATCTACTACATCATACAGATATTCCTGATCGTTAACTTACTTTATTTTTTTTTTTTTTACCTGAGATTGAACACTTTAAACAGAATTTTATTGTAAACTCAACAACTTGACTTTTGTCATTTTGATCCACCCTTGGCATGTTTGACTGAATACATACATAAGCAATTCAGATTATTCTAATTGTTTCATAAACTAGTAAGAAGTCTATAAAGACATTCATTATAATTGTATTCACAATTCTTTTTGAATAATGGAGAGTTTATTATATTTTGACAAAAGTATTAGGGTAGTGAAGTTTCCTGTATTTTCACTAAAATATCAAAAGAGGCTATACACTACCACGGTTATTTATCACAAGCTGTTCTACATTGAGAAGTTTAGAACTAGGAAAGATAGTATAATCCCTCTTGACCATGATCCACTTTCCATCATTTTTTTTTTTTATAGGCAGTGATACTTCACTGCCAACTTCAGTGTTTTCGGAAGCCATTGCAGAATAGCAATAGACTTTGAATTTTGCTGGAGGTACGTCTTAGCTGTTAAATGCTACCCAGCAAGCATGAAGCCCTGGTTCCATTCCTAACTGCAAATATAGCAAGTGGGGACATATATCTGGAAGCCCAGCACTCATGAGGCAGAAGGATCAGAAGTTCTGGGTCATCCTCATCTACATGGGCAAAATAGCATAAGACTAATAATAATGAAGGATTTGGAGATGATATAGAAAATATCTGGTAAACTATATTTGAGTACTTAGAATTTCTTCATGGACTTTGTATGATGAAAATATGTTTTAAGAGGAAAGACTGTTAGTGTTGACATGGAGAGTAACATGGCAGAATTTACTGTTACAGAGTAGATTGAGGTAGTGGACTGTCATGTAGTTAGTAAGGAGCAGAGAGAGCACTTATCTCAGAATATTCTAATATTTACACTGTTGTGCAAGTCATGCTTGTTTATCAGTTTAGCCAGCCTTTTCATTTTTCTGAAATGAAAAAATGCTTGAGCTAGACATATATTCAATATTCTGTACTCATTTCAGTGATGAAAATAACCTATGTGATCTTGATTTTAATAGCCTTGTTCTTTAAAAATTGCTGCTAGGCTATAAACTAGTTTGGGTAGTTATAAATTAGTGTTTTATTTAGAATTAATCTGTTCAAGAAGTCTTATGCAGAGGAGTAAGTAGCCGACTGCCTCAGTAAGTCTGTGTTTGTGAGCATTGCGTTTATTTGACCTGTGGTGGTGGTTGGTTTTCTTGTGAGTACACTGTAATCTGTGTTTTATGTGCACTGTGTATTTCTCTATTACCTTCCACTAGGATTTGGAGCTAGCTCTGGTTTCGGATGCGGTACCACAGGGGCCTCCTCATTTGGATTTGGAACAACAGATAAACCCTCAGGAAGTCTTAGTGCAGGTTTGTGTGCTTCTGCCTGATTTCCAGGCAGATTAAAAAGTGAAAATCATTCAACTAAAGATTACATACCTTTTTATTCTCAGTAACCCCTTAAGCTCTCTAATTTACTTAATACTCCAAGGAAGCATGTATGCCTAACTAAATTGTGTAGCTTTACCCTTAGTGGCTGTATGACTGAGACTTCTTAGTTTGACTTATAAACAGTTAACTAGAGATTCATTTGAATCCTAGTGACTGACTTTATAGTTTAAAGCTTCCCCCCCCCCCCACCCCCATTAACCCAGTAGTTGTACTTTGGTGGTTTGTTTTTTATCCAGGAGAACTTTTTATTTGTGTTTTGTACTGGGGTGGGAACTAGGGTTTTTACCCACATTAAGCAAGCACTCTACCACTGAGCTATTTCTCTTTTTACTTTTCACTTTGAACCATGGTGTCACTGAATGCCCAGGCTGGCCTTTCACTTGTGCTCCTGCCTCAGTTGTATATTATAGCTGAAACTGTAGGCCTGTAGCAAAATAAAAGGCAGCCCAACATGACATCTTAGTTTAAACAGTTGTTAGTACCACTGATTTTAAGGGGTAGGGTAGTTTATGAATAATGACTAACTGTCTCTGTTCATTTTTAAGGTCTAATTTACTAGTAGAAAACCCCAAATATTGCCTACCTTTTCATTTACTTTATATTTGTAAATACCGACATGTCCTGATTTGTAATTTGTAAGGATAAATAATATATCTAAAATAGTGGTGTGACACTTCAAAAAATGGGTTCAAATTTAGGAAATTGCACTTACTATCAGTAATATTTAGAGTCAGCAGTGCCAGTTGAGTAAGATTTGTAATCAGTAGTATCAGGACTAGAATCTAAATACTATGTCAGGAAACCAGGTATCCAGAACACTTGCTCTTAATTATAAAGACTCTTAGAATACCCGTTGTTTACATTCCCTTGAACATTCAGGTGGGTTGAGGTTTTCTTGGAAGGCTTGGGATTTAAGGGCAGGTCTAGATGCCTTGAATGTGTTTTCTAAAATGTTTTTGGTGAGTCTGAGTAGAAAGACACTGACATAATATGTATGTAATGATGTAATTTTATGCACATATATAATTATATACAGAATAATGCACAATTGTATGTGCACATAAAACATGTTGTGATACAGATAAGGCAATTTCTGGTAGCTTGAATTTTCCTGTATATTTTAGTTATCTGTGCTAGCTTCCTCTGTCTCTCAAGACACTTTTAGCTGTTAGCTAAATCATTTTTCTGTAAAGCTCCATGTTAGAAATTCAAGGGCTATAGGCATTTTCTACTCTTACAAATTGTGTATTCTCAGATAGAAATTCTCACTCATCCCTGTTTTTTATATTTGTTTTTGTGATTTAACTTCTCATTTGAATATTTTCTTCCCTGAACATAAGGCTTTGGCAGCTCAAGTACGTCTGGGTTTAACTTCAGCAATCCTGGCATCACGGCATCAGCTGGTTTGACATTTGGGGTGTCCAATCCTGCGTCTGCGGGGTTTGGAACGGGAGGACAACTCCTTCAGTTGAAGAGACCTCCAGCTGGAAACAAAAGAGGAAAGAGATAAACATACGGGTCGATGTGTTGGCTGTGCTTAGCTGGCGCCGTTCACTCTATGATTCTATTTTTCTAATGATGTAGTAATTGAACTGCATCTTGAGATTTATAACGTTTTGATATTCCTCACTCTGGAACTTGAACTTGTTTGTTTACCTTACCAAACATCTTTCTTGTGAATTCAAAATCCAGTTGCAGTTTTGTTGCTATTATTTTTGATTCTCCATGTAAGAAATGTTGTGATTAAATTACCAATTGATAGTGATGGGAAAAATATCCATCAACCTAAATCTATGATTTATCCTAGCATTAATAGCAATGTTTTTGTTGCTGAGGTTTATGCTGTGAATACATGCACATTGGTTTCTTATGCAGATGGTATGAACTCTAGGGCCTGTGCTAGAAGTAGTTTGTTCCTTGACAAGGCCTTTTCGAACTGTGCTGCAGGGCATCTTGTGGATATGTATGTAATTATATAGAGAGTACTGCACACAATGTGTGCACATAAAATATATATTTACACACCTACAACTCTTGCCTCAGACTGTTATCCTTTTCTAGTGTATTTAGTTATTCACTCTGTGCTTTAGATCCTCAGCGCTTATAAAAGGGGTAACTTGGGGTATCTGGTCACTTCATTTGTTTATTAGACAGAAGTGATTCTTGATATAAATATTTAACCCATTCAACTTCATTGACCCCTACTCTTCTGTTTTTATTTATACCTCGACCCTTAGGAGCTGCTTCAACCGGAAATGCTCTAAGGCTCATCAGACAGATTTTAGAAACTTTCATTACCCTATATATATATTCTCATGCTACTATTATGGGATCTTTTGTAAAGGAGATGGACTTTTAGAAGTGTATGTGAACTCCAGACTGATGTCTGGGGCAAAGAGCTACTAAGCCAAATTGAATCTATGCAGGTGAAGGATGCAATGTTAATTCAGTAAGAACTTGTTTAGCTGTTTCAATACAAAATTCTTCTTATAGGGCTATTGAGAAACCAAATGAAGTGGCTTCTGAGCCTCTTAATATGCTGAGTGCTTAATCTGGACTAGAGAAACTACATTTTAGGAAAAAGCTTTGTACTCACTATGAACTTGCTGGTTTGAAGAGTGAGTGGAGTTCCGGTGAGTGCACGGAGGTGTGTTAGGTTGTCTGTGTGACCTCTGTCCGAGCTGCCGTTCTTGGTGTTGAGTGAGTGAACACCACTGTGAAGGGAATTGCCTTAGGACCGTGTCATCATGAAAGTAGTTTTCAGGTGGGATGAACACATGGAATTGCACGGAAAGTTTAATTTTTTTACATAGAAGATTTTGTATATAATGTTCATCAGTGAATATTTTCAGAATCATTTTCACCAAGGCACCTTTTTTTTTTTTTTTTTCTAAAATAGGTGTGGTGTACATACATACATATACACACACATATATATTTTTAGTATAATGTTACTTGGGTTTGATTATAAAAGTACTGTTGGTCTGTTTTATTTATGTCCATATAACAGTGATTGGCATTCCTGAATTCAATATTTGCATCTTAATGCATTAAAATAAGGAGAGTTATTTATCTCTGAGCACTAAACTTGTTTTTATTTGTATATTTTTGTAATTCTGCAACCCTCAGTCCAGATTATGGGGGAGGATAGGAAAAAGGTGTGCTTTGGCATTTTAAATTACCATGAGAGTTACATATGCCATTACAAAAATACTGCTTTGTTGGTTTTTTAAGTACATTGTATTATGCTGCAAATATCTGATTATTTATATTTCTCTGGGTTATTTTTTCTTCATATATATTTTCATATGTTGAACCACTGGAGATTTGTAACATTCATTTGTGGTAAGAGTCAGAGTGTTGTCTTTGTCTCTGTCTTCGCCTTGTCTATTATGGAAATAATAAACTTGTGTTAGTTACTTTGAATCTTTGTAGGTCTCAGCAGTTGTACATATTTAATTTTATTATTGCTTCTTCTCTTTAATTGGCTTTTAGTGTTTTCTACACTTGTAAGTTATAGTATTGTTCTCAACAAAAGGCTAAAGACAATGTAGCAAATTCTGATTGGGCAGATGGCCCAGTTGTTAAAATGCTTGTTATGCTGGTAAATGCAAGTAAATGCTGGGCGGGTGTGGTTGCCCTCCTGATTATAGCCACTAGTCAGAGAAGGGATTCTCAGAGCTAGCTGCTGAGGGAGACTAGCCATACCAGCAAGCTCCAGGTTTGACCAAGAGACCCTGCCTCAGTGAATACAGTGAAAGCATTCAAGAATGAGTCCCAACAACAACCTCCTCTACCTTCCCTCCTTCCCTCCTTTCCTCCTCCCCTCCCTCCCTCCCTCCCTCCCTCCCTCCCTCCCTCCCCACACACATACACATGTGAGTGTGCAAGTGGAAAGAGGGGAGGATAGTAGGTTCTTTGTCACTTGGTTTTGTCTTCTGAAATTATGACATTAAGCATCATAATTAAATAGATGGATATTTGAGTAAAAAGCAAAGGCTCCTTCAGCTTAGTCTCAGTCCTATCCTACCCAAGTATGTACTCTAATTATTTTAAATCTGTCTTGGCAAACTGTTGTAAAAATGTCTTTTCTATGTGTATGAGTGGTTCTGCTTTTTATTCTTTTATATACTCATTTTATTGGTTTCTCTTACTTTTTAAATAAGCAGGTTGACAACACCACCGACAACAAAACCTCAAACCTAAGTATTATGTGAGTTTGATTTCTTCCCCTTTGTAGTAAGTTATCTACCCCTTTCATATCAGCTTAGAGAGATTACCATTCTCACACTCTTTCCTTCCCCATACCCCAGTTTCTGTCCAGGGATCTGTTTAGCTATTCTTGTTGACGGTCAGTTGGGTTCAATTCTATAGAAATTGTAGTGAGTTTCCTTGTACATGTCATGATAGAAGGCCCTGAGAAGCTAACTGAAAACATCTGCAATTAAGCAATCTATTAAACAAGTTTGAAATCACTAGTCAAAATATATCACTGGATTGCTGTAAGTTGGGACAAGGGAACAGAGGAGTATAAGAGGCTTTGCTCTGTTCAGCTGAATGGCCTTCAGCCTTTAGACTGTTAGCTGCTGGGCTAGTGTATGGGTACAGTAAAACTGCTTCCTGGTTCTCTGCTTGAGTTTCTCTTCCCTTGGTTTCCTGCACCATCTCTGATAGATTGACCAGGAAGTGCTTTCACCACTTTTGCCTTCCCCACGTGGGTGGGTAGGGGCTTAGGGCATCGGAAGTGGCTTTTTGCCTGGCACCAATGAGCCATTTAATTTGTAGATTTGCCCTCTTGGAGATCTGGGACAGAGTTCCCAAATGTGTACCCAAGCCCATGCAGCAGGCTAGGGGACCTCACTCATCAGACTGGTAAGAACCCAGGATCATTTAGTTTGGGTTCTAGTTAGATTGAGTAGAAGAGAAGAACAGTTGTCTAAGAGTCTTAGAGCTGTTTAAATAATCTGGCTTAAAAACATACAAGGACAAAACCCAGCTCTGCAGTGACCTCTGAACATTGAGGAAGATTGGGATTGGAGTGAGTGTAACTCCTGACCGTGGCAAGGGGTGGAGAATCATAAGAACCAATTAAGTGACTCATGTACCATGTACTGGGTGGACAATAGTGTAGCCTACACCTTTAGACCATATTACAAAGGGTTTCCAAAAGGGATATTCAGGAGGTAGACGGTGAATACCAAGCTCTCACAGAAAACTGGGCTTTTTGTGAAACAGATTGTTCTGTTTTTGGATTGGGGGGCGGTCATCACTGTATAAAGAGATAATACAGTGTTTAAGATTGTTACAGAAGACTGAGAGTACCACGACCAGTTTCCTTTTATCAGTTGGTGACAGGATACTATCCTCTCAGTATGTGCTGCCTAAAAGCCTGCTTAGAAAAGAACTAGAAAATCATGATGGTTGTAGGGTAATGATGTTTTCTAATGTAGACAGAGCCTAAGGCTGAGAAGAAACCTGTTTTAGCTGAGGAGCCACAAGTCTCTCTAACACATGTACAGTTGTACCCCCCTCACTGCTACCTGTGCAACCAGCACATGGTGAGGAGCCCTGGTACTCCTAGCCTTGCCAGTGCCAGCAGGCCCAGTAGCTGCAGAACCATCACTTGAAACAGTCCCCTTGGAAATTTAAGTCCCCACACCCTGGTGGGAAAGAGGAAAAAAAAAAAGCCAAATCTCAGCCACTTGAACATAATAGATGTACCAGTCAGTGAGATTTGAAGACCTCTCTATTTTGACCAGTAAGGATAGGTCCCAGGAGGCCAATGTATCCTAGCTTATAGATCCTTTTCTGCCACCAACTTCTTAAATTGGAAAAATCACATCCTTACAAAACAAAAGAACCCAAAAACTCACTCAGGCCTTAATTGGACTTATCCAATCTATTATCCAATCTATAACCAACTTGGGTTATCAATCACATGGGCAGATTGTTGACACCTACTGCTCATTCTGGTTATCTCAGAATGGGTAAGGAGACGTGCCTCCAGATGATATCCAAGGCCTGTTTTTCAAGTCCCATTGGGACTGAGAGATGATGGAATATGTGGTTGGAGAAGCTCAGGTGATAAGCTGGAGATTCTTTTGATCAAAAAAGGAGTGAGACAGTAAATATGGGGGAAATCTCATGCTTCAGGGGCTCGTGGAGAGCCTGAAATTATTCTGTGAGAGGCTCTGAAGCATTCAGTCCACGGTCCATTTGACTGAAAAAGCAGTCAGCCAACAAGGGGTCAGTGCAGCCTTGTCAAGGCTGAGATACCAAATGCAAGCTGCAAAAAGGTAGAAGGTTTTGAATGAATGCCAGCCAGTTAGTTACTAGTGGTGTCTTAGAAAGTTCCTGAGACCAGGACCTGAAGTTTGAAGCAGATCAAAGGTTAAAAAAAGAAGTAAATTTCCTGGCTGCTGCACTGATAGAATGTTCAGGGCACCCATGGGCAGTGTCCCACTAGATTGGAGCTGAGGCCATTAGGAAGCCTGATAGGACCACTTTGCTCAGAGGTCAAATTGGCTCGGAACTATTGTACATATTGCCATAGAAAGGGCCTTAGAAAATGAACACCCACAGAAGGCAGAGAATGCCTGCTCAGATACCAGGTAAGGAGAAAAGCTGGATGATTCAAGTGATAATAGCCTAGACAGTGAAAGTTAGAGGCACCAGGAAAATGATATTGTAGGCTTATCAGCCATAGAAAACTGAGGAAGAGTGGGCCCATTCCATTGGGCCTGTGAGAGCATATAGTTAAAATAACTGCTAATGTTGGCCAGTTAACCTTACATAAACACTGGAGCCACCTATTTGGTTGTTATGTAATCCATGGTTCCCCCTTTTTAGAAGGACACTACTGATCATGGGAGCCACAGACAGCTTTTCCTCTTCTTCATCTGTTGGTTCCTGGGAAGCCGTGATGTTATCCATGAGTTTCTGTGCCATCCTGGTTGTGCAGTGCCTCTGCTGGGTTGACCTGGGAAAGCTACAAGCTCAAATAACTAATTCCTCAGGTCCAGAAAACCTAAACTCTGGCAACACCTGAAACAAATTGTGACTCCCTGGGAAAAGGACTGATGACTGATGTGGCTGAGAAGCAACAACAAAGGGCTGAACCTCTCCCAGTTCTTGGTTTACTGGTCAAGATTAACCCACCAGTGCGCTCGTGAAATACTCCTCCAGTGGTCACAGAATTAAGACAAGGGACAGCCCACTCACCAGAGGCAGTATACCTCTCCAGGCACAAGTTAGAGCTTTAAAATGTCTAGAAAAACTCTTAAAAAGCATAATTCTCTAGTCCCATCAAACAGTCTGGCATATACCTGTCTTGCTAAACCAGAAACACAGGACTGATGTTTATAATCCAGTACAGGACTTAGCGGCAGTAAACCACAGTAACTGCATCAGCTGTTCCCAGTCCTCAACACCTGTCAGGATTTGGTTCTGCTGAGACTTTTCTTTAGATCTAAAGGACCAGCTTCTAGGTTCACACTCCTATCTAGGCAGCCTATTTTTGCCTTTCAATGAAAAGTCCTGAGAATAGTGACAAAAGTCAACTTGGACCAGATTGCCCCAGATTTTAAAATTTATTCACCCTTTTTGGCACTGTGCTAATTGACCAGCATAACTGTACACTGCTCCAGTGTGTAGATTATTCCTAGTGGGAGCTACCAAAGAAGACCAGAGGAGACATACACGCTCTACCCTGCTATGGAGAACTGGTTATAAACTCTAGTAAAAACGCCCCAATCTGGCTAGGTGTTCTGATCTTTAATCCTAGTACTTGGGAGGCAGAGGCAGGGGGATCAAACAGTCTAAGGCCTGTCTGGTCTACATAGTGAATTCCAGGGCTACATAGACCCTGTCTCAAAACAACCTCCTCCCTACCTTCACAAAATTGCCAAAAAAGGGCCAAATATCTCAGATTTCATTTGTCACAAGGGCAACTCCAATGTCCTGAAAGGAAGCAGGCAAACTTTTTGCTCTGTTCAGTTCTGCAGACCCTCATGTTAGATTTGAGAGTTTCTTGGGGAGGTTGGTGTCTATTTTGGTTCCAAATTTCTCTAATCTGTAAAAAACAGAATGGAAGCCACAGAATGGGGAGAAAGCCCTCACTATGGGAAAAAGACCAACAGAAAACTTTTGAAGAAATTAGGCAGGTTCTTACCAGCTTCAGACACCAGACATAATCAGTCTTTTTTTATATGAGTCAGATGTTGGGGGTCTTGGCATTACCCCATATCTTGTCTTTCTAAACAACTGGGCTTTATGACTTTAGGCTGGCCACCCTGCCTGAGTGTACTTGGTGCTACAATACTCTTGGTAACAGAGGTTGACAAACTGATTGTATTTAACTGTAGACACCATATACAGTGAGAACTTTGATGGGTTACAAAGGCCAGTCCTGGCTCACAAATGCCTAGGATGGCCAGATATTAGGCAATCCTATGTGAAAGCTCGAACATTCACCTACAAGTGATTCCAAATCTTAAACCCTGCAATGTTATGCCAGGCTCGGAATCATGATCACATTGAAGGCATGATGAGGTATTTTCTGGCAGGACAAATCTAACAGTCAAACCTAAAGACCATATCTTACTGATGGCAGTTTTATAGAACAGCTTGCTGTGTAATCTGGTGACCCTCAATTCTACCACCGAGGCACATCCTTTGCCCAAGGAAACCAGCACAAAAAGCAGAACTCAGCTTCAGCAAGAGTGCTGCAGCAGACAACGGGATGAATGTGAACATATTTACAACTCTTAAGTATATTTGTACTATGCTCTGTGAGCATGGAGGCCTATGTAAAGAAGGACTGATCAACTCAGAAGGGAAAGACAAAGTATGGCAAATAGATCATAGACTTCTTAGATGCTGTGTAGCCCCTAAGCAAATCGGCTGCCTTGAAGTTTTGAGTACATCAGAAAGGAAGTGCTAACAACTTTTGGGGGCAACTGCAGAATTGACAGAAAGGTGAAAATGACCAGCTTCCAAACAAAGCAAGAGCAGAGCTGGCAATTGCTGCAGCCACATTATCTCCAGGCCACTAGGTAAGTGGCTTGGCTTAAGACTGAAAACGTGACTGTCTTTCCAGCAAGTGGTAGAAATTTCAAAGGTGAATATAGGCATCCCTGTGGCCACTGCCTCTGAATTTGTCAAACAGTTCCATGAGGGACCTTGTAGTGTGTAGTTATTAAAAAGCAATCTACGCTATGGCTGGCTAGGCACCAGCCCTAATGGTCTCGCCTGCCCCATGATTCCGGCAGCTAGCTGGCTGATCTTCCCAGGCCAACCACCCCCTGTGACTAGCTAGTAGAAAGCTGGCTGCCACTCGGCTAAATCCCTATAAGACAGTAAAATGAAAACTCTAGAGGCTTGTAATTTTTCAGCCGGGTTTATAACAGTAACCCACAAAATGCCCACACAAAAAATTCAAAACTCAGTTGATATAAATACAAGCTACACACCTAGACGGGGCAAATGTACCTTACATTACTCTATTGTCCTGTGATATCCATAGCTACCCGTGGCTCTTTTGGCCATGTGGATCTGGTTCATCTTCCTCCATCTCTCCATCCGTCTGTCTCCATCCCCCTGTCTCTCTGTCTCTCTCTGTCTCTGTCCCCTCTCTGAAACTTTCAGCTCCCCCTTCCCTTCCACTGCCCAACCATAGGCTGTAGCCCTATCTGACTGATAAGATTTCACCTAATCTCACCTGTGTACAGGCATCCCTTTTGAGGGGGCAGAAAGGACAGATAATCCACATTACCTCATGTCAGCTGCATGGCTCTGGAAAGTAAGATTGATACTTAACGTTCCTGCTTCTCTTCATAGCTTGACTAACTGGTGAACAGAGTGACATTTATGCCTGGAATAACCTGTGATGGGCTGAGGGCAGTAGCATGCTGGAGGATCCCCGTTTGGGACTTCCGGTCTTTGACTATATAGAGCTGCCCTAAGCTAGGGGCTACAGATGCGTGTTAGTCCTTCTGTGTGCATCCTCAGGTTACATATGCAAAGTGCTTATAAAAAGGGCATTTGAAGTAATATGGCTTCTAAAAGAAATCATTTCTGGGTTTGGGATTCATGTTGCTTATAGGGTCATACTCTCAGCCAGCAGTTGTGGCAGAGATTATACATACAACTTAGCTAGAAGTTTAAAAATCCCCTGGAAGCTACACAAGCCTGGAGCTCTTGGAAGGTGGGGTCTGTGAAGTAGACAGTAAAGTTACAGATAGTCTATGACAAAAATTTAACAAAGCCAAATAATTGCTTTGTTAAAAATCAGATCTAATTGCATTGCCAAACCCTTGTTTTTACCTTTCCCAATCCTCTCGATTTGGGCTTTTGCTACACGATTCAGATGGCTGCCCCAGTAGATGGGACTACCAAGCAGGGTTTTCTGTTTATGAAATCCTTTATGGGTATCCTCTCCTTGTCAGGGAAATACAAGGGAACTTAAAATGATTTGGTAATATCACTTTAAGACAGCAAATACAGGGGCTCTGCTCCACCCTGGTCACCATCACATAGCCAGGGAATGGTTTCCTGTAAGCCTGACTACAAACACACTCCTTTAAATCAGGAGGTGCAGTCTGCCGGAAAGAATGGAATATCCAGGTCCTGAAGCCTTTACAGGGAGGTCAACTCACTCTCATTTTATCCACTCCCACTGCAATAAAGGCTGCCAAGATGACTCCCAGGATTCATCATAGCAAAGAGAATCCAGCCTCCAATACCTGGGAATGTGTTCTTGACCCAGGACACTGTGCAAGCTGACCATCCGTAGGAATCCAGCTGCACCATCAAAGGACTTGAAGAGATCAAGAGACACAGCTAGACCAGAGAATGACAGCCTTGCTTCAGTCACCCTAGCAGCCGACTGACAAGTTCATGAACCATTGCTGGGACAAGCAAATGGTTGCTCTCTTTACTGTCTCGTGAATGCTTTGCCAACCCCTTGCTTTTACCTCTTTTGATCCTCCTGCCTTGGGCCTTTGCTACAGGAGCAGATGGGACCAGTGGCTAGAGGTGCCTGTTAGCCATCTCTTACTTCTTTTGTACAGGATGCATGGCTATTGTCTGTTGCTGTTAAGTTGGCTCTCTGTCATAGTTTCTGTATTCTGTGACTCTTGCATGGGGTCACTTGGACCCTGCTATGTTGCATTCATTTTGAATGGCAGGGAAAGGCCTCAAGTACCTGTGAATGTAAAGTCCAGTGCACCCGTTTTCATCCCTATTAGATTCCCTACTCGCCCCCCTTTTGGGACTGGTTCACAAGTTCAAAGATCGGACAGAACTCTACTGACAAAAATATAGGCTCCAATCCCTTTGCACCGAAGACAGTCTCTTGATGTATGTGGAAACTTAAAACAAGCTCAGTCCACAAAACAGGCCATGTGACAGCCTCCAACAAAGATGATACAGTCAATAAAATAATTCCCATTAAACAGCCCTCATCTCTGCTGGGTCTAGGACAAGTCAGCTATAAACTTCTTGGGGGTACCTGGTCCCCAAAAGAAATGGAGGACAGCATAGTGATGGCATGCCTTCAGTTGGGTGGTTGGGTTGCCTCCAGGTAGGTGTAACCACGTCCTGCTGTGAGTTAGGGGCTAGTAATCTTTTTTACTTTACTGTCTTCAACCCAGCAAGCCCAGAATTGAGCAGAGTTCTCTGTCCTGAAGTGCACATAACCAACTCTGGACCCTGGAACCCTCCTCCAGTGTTGAAGGGTTAGTGTCTTACACCAAGCCTACACCCATGTGGTATTCTTTGGGTTGGAGGAGGGAACAGATTGTTCAGCTGAATGACCTTCAGACTTGAGACTTTTGACTGCTGGGCTAGTGTATGTGTACAAAACTGCTTCCTGGCTCTCTGCTTGGGCCTCTCTTCCTTCCCTTGGTTTCCTATCTTTTGTGCATACGTTTATTGTTTCTTTGCGATTCACCCTGAAAAGGAGTTGCTAAATGTTACATAAAGTATATTTGAACATTCGATTGTCTCCTTTGGGTTGCTCTGTACATTCCTACCAGTGTGTAGCAGTCAGTATGCATTTCTGCAGATTCTTTGGGGTATTAGTTCTCAGTTGTAAATCTTTTTTGTCCTCTGTCCTTTTTTTTTTTTTTTTTTTTTTTAAATACCAGGTCACTTGGCAGTTTTTTCTTGTTGGCTTATAGCATCTCTGTTAGTGGGTATTTTTTGCTGTGAGCTATCAGAAGCTAACTGGGTCCAGAACCACACCTTGACACTGTAGTCTTTTCTAACCTAGACCTCTCAACCTTTTCAGCTGAAAATGGAGCTGCTATGCGTGTGTGTGGCTGGTCTTTGCGAGTTCTTTCTTCCTCTCCCTTTACTCCTCCTTCCCCCATTTCACCACCTAACATTAGATAGGAGAGAAACAAGGAGAGAGGGGAGAGAGGAAACAGAAAAATCTCTGAATCTGATTTCTTTCTTTTTTGACCCTGGCTACTAACCGTGACCAACCACTCTAAATAACCAAGAATTGCCAATCTCACCTATTGAGGCCCTAGCATTTATATACCTTCTGAAAAGTTCCCAGAATTCCATATGTCATTCACAGAACCTATCTGCAGCAGGCAAAACCAATGCTTCTGCTAGAGACCGGGGCGGGGCAGATCATAGTCAGCTGCTGGGGACAGTCCAAAGCAGCCCTGTACCCCACACCTGGGAGTAAAATAACAGATTCTTACTATATATAGTTCTGTGTTTTTAAAGAAACCAAAATTCCAAAACTGTCACTACATGTGGGTGGCTGTATTAAGAAAACCACCCACTAGAAACAGTTTACCGAGAGCCCTGTCTTTGGTTCGTTTGTTTTTTTTTTTTTTTTTTTTTTTTTGTGTGTGAGGAGGTATCTTTTCTAGGACTCTTCAATTTGTATGTTAATTTTTATTGATAGTTTAGTTCCTTGGTGAGTTTTAGTTGTTTCCACTGGCATCCTGTTTTCTCATTCACTCCTCTCCCCAACAAAGCCCCCTCCTAGTTCATTTTATTATTTTGTGTAGATGGATATTTTGCCTGCATCTTATGTCTGTGCGTTACATGCGTGCCTGGTGCTGGAAGAGGCCAGAAGAGGGCACTGGATCCCTGAACTGGAGTTAACAGATGGTTATGAGCTACCTACCACATAGGTGCTGGCAACTGAATCTGGGTCCTCTAGAAGGGCACTGTGCATTGGTGTTCATGCCCAGCTACTGCCAAGCACTGTGGTAGTGGAGCCATATATTTTATGTGAGTGATTTTAAGCACACCACAGACTGTAGATCAGGACAAGAGAGGTAAGTGAAAGAGATATGGAATTTTTAAGAAGGACATGGGCCCAAAGGGTGTTCTGAAGAAGAGATAGTCCATCCACGACTCTTCACTGACAGGTTCATGGAGAAAATGCACTTGTCCCAGCAAGCAAGATTAGGGCTTCATCTACCCTGGAGATGGTTAAAAGGCAGCTGTAACTAGTAGATTTTTAGGAGTTGTTGAAAAGACCTTTACAAGAACAACTACAGGAAGCTTGTGTGACTCCTGCCGAAGACAACTGGCTCTTTAAATAGCTCAGGAGAACCCATAGGATGAAGAGAAAGAATTACTTGCCCACAATGGTCTGTTACTTTCTGTGCTCAATCTAATACATTTCTTTCTTTTTTTAAACTAATGTACTTGTCAATAAAATCAGAATGCCTTCACTGGGTCACCAAGGTTGCAGTGTTACTGTGTGTGTTTGAACTAGAGAGACTACTTTGTCTGTATTCATGAATTCACTATACTTTCTTAATCACTTGGTGTGGTCAACCACTAGGATGAAGTCAGGGGATACCAGTAAAGGTAAACTTCTGTCTATCTAATAATGTTAGCCGTCAGCACGGACGGGGCCAGGACCTACTTTTAGGTATTCCGTATATGTAACTCCTCAGTCCTATGAGGTAAGTACCACCTCACAGATGAGGAACTGAGCAGAGACAACTAACCTAACAGGGACCAAACTAATACATGGCTGAACCTAGATAAAAATAAGCAGTCTTCTAGGCTTTTAAATTTAACTCCATACTATAAGAAAGGATTCTTGTGAATTGATAAAGATACAAAGAAAATTTTGCTTGACAGTCAAAACAGTTGTTTTTTTAGCAATGAATAGGAGTTTGAGTTACAAAGTATCACGACATTAAAGAGCCAAGCATTTTAATTAAAATAGTCCTTAAAGGGTTACGGGGATAGTTTAGGATAGAGCACTTGTCCAGTAAACGAGGGCCTGAGTCCAAGCCCCAGTACTGTATCTAGCCATCTATATTTGAACATATTCAAAGGGCTCTAAAATGTAAGTTGCACTCCACTTTCCATTCTCTTGTGTCTTGTGCCATAGTCTGTCCTCATTCTTTTGAAGAGCTGCATAGCTCTGCCCGTACTCTTCGGCTAGTTCCTGGTGACTTCAGATTATTTCTTTTGCTTGCAACTGGAAGTCATTCTTCTGCCAGGATAGGTGACATTGGCGTCTGGTCATAGCAACTCTAGTTACTGTGTGTGATCCCCTTTGTCCTTCCACAGGCAACAGTGAATGTTGTGCCAAGGGATGACACTAGGACACAAACACCTATCCCAGATGTCCCTCACGAGGAGCCCTTGTAATCTGTCATCAGATGGGTAGTGTCTTGACCTTGTGCGAGGGATGCTTGTTAGTAGTGCTCCTGTGTTCTGAAAAACTGAAAGGCAGAAAAAAAAAGCGTCCTCTGCGCCCAGTAAACATGTTCCTGCCCGTTTGTTTTGCAGCTTTACCTTGTAACCAAACACAAGGACGTATGGATACCAAGGAGCACAACCTACATTTTAGAGCCCTTTCAGTGTGTTTAAATTTAGATAAACACAGTGTGAACTCTGCTAACGCCCTTGGTTTCATCTCTGCAGGTATAGCTTTGAGAATGAAAATAAATCTCACTGGGCTTTCTAGACCGTGCTTATTCCAGCTATGCATCTGCTGAGTCTTTAAAAACTGCCACTCTGAAATGGATTTTGTTTCTTGTTTTTTTTCAGTAACTATGAGTGTCTATATAAAAAATTTAATACCATTTAAAACACAATTGAAAATCGTCCCTGTATTTTTTATTGAGAACACTTGGAATTAGCACACGCAGTTTTATTATGGTATTTCAGGTAGAGTTAATTGTTCTGTTGATCTCCACCCCTGCTCTTTTCTAGACTTCAAGCCCCTCGTGTGCTCTCACGAGGTGCCCCACGGCCGCCTTGACGCTTTCATGTCACATGTACCCTATTACCCACTACTGCTCAACTCCACATTAACGCTCTGTGGTCTTTCTCGTTTCATAGCTGTGTCCTCACCCCTTCCCCACTTATGTGCATACATATAGACATCATATGCCAGGATCCACATATGACACAGAATGTGTGATTTTGTCTCTGTGAATCTGGGTTGCTTTGTTTAACACTTTCCAGATCATCCATTTTCCTGACGTCTCGATAGATGCAACACAAGTACTTAGTCATCCTTTGAAATTTTTCTTTAATTAGAGTTTCATGCAAGGTATTTTGATCATTTACCCCCTAACTCAGTAACTTAATGTTCTTTAAAATTAAAAGAAAAATTACTCGAGTCTTCTTTATAACAGTCTATATACTTAGGGTTGTGTGGCCATCCAGTAGGACATGGCCAGTCTACTAGGAGTTGCACCCCTAAGGAAAACTGACTTTCCTAATCCCAGAAACTCACCCATTGCTCCTCAATTAGGGGTATCGGCCATGTACCCTTCCTACTCCATGTTAGAATGTTGACTGGCTTGATTTTGTTCAGGCAGCCACAGCTGCCATGAGTTCCTGAGGACAGTGGTTCTGTCATGCCCAGAAGCCACTGTTCTCCCTGATTGCTGGCGCTTATAGTCTTTCCTTCCCCTTTTCCTCAATGGTCTGTGAGTCTTGTGGACAAGGTATGATACAGATGTCCTATTTGTGGCTGAGTGCTCCACAGACACGTATTCTCTGAGTTTTGACCAGTTAGGAGTTTCTGTGTTAACCACTGTCCAGTACAGAAACTCCCACGATGAAGTCTGAGACCTGCACCAAGCTACCAGTGGAGAGATTGGAAGGCCGCTTGATACTAGGTGCATATTTAGTGGGATAATACCAGTAGTTTCACCCGTGAGCTTGTAAGCTCTCCAGCCATGGGTTCTTGGCCTGATTTACACTACTAGGTATATGTTTCTTCCTGTGAAGCAGGCCTTAAATGCAAGCAGACAGCAGTGAGTTACCCTCATAACTCATTTGTGCCTCTGCTGCATTGTGTATCTTACCATGGTGGTCATTATTGTAATTCACCGAATCAACAGCCGAGCAAGACCACCGATAACTTTCTCCTACAGCAGCCTACGTAGCACCTTCCAGTAAGTAAAGGTAGCCAGAAATAGGGAAGCTTTGTGATCAGTACCGATTTGATCTCCCTATGAACTGTGAGCAATGTGTGTGCTGTTTGCAGAAGCAGGCTCTTACCATCAAGTTCTGATGATCAACCAAAGCAGCAGCATTATCCTGTACTGTCTGGGGTACTCTGTGACATCTCTGTTCGAGAACTCAAGGAAGGCATTCTGCATGTGGCACTGGCATTTTTATTTAGCAACCTGTGTCTTCTAGGAGGATCAGCATACCCCGTATAGGGTAACTTCAATTACACTCCTGTGTGTGAATAAATGAAACTTACAAAATAGCAGGGTTTCCACGTTTTCCTTTTCAAACATCCTTTGTGCTGTTCTTTCTCAACATCTTTTTCTGTCTTCTCCTTCCATCCCTCTTCCCACTTAAACCTGGTCCTTTTCTAATTTCTTGGATTTTACAGAAATTTGTGTAAACACACAAATCTAAAGAGACACACAGAAGTGAGAACATGCAACTCTTCTCTTCCTGGGCCTGAGTTAATCTTGTTTATTTTATAGAACGATAATTTTCCCTCAAATTGATGATAGTCTGGTTAGCTTAAACTCTTGAAAATACTCTATTGAATTTCCATTTTAAAAAATTCAAAGTTAACTTGAAACTTGAAAAGTTCAAATTTTTAAGTTACTCAGAGATGTGGCTTGTAAAAATTCTTTAAGAATTTTACAATACACTTACAGTTTGTTTCTTCTCTGATTCCTTGACAACTTGGCATACTGTAAACACATCACTATCAAACCATAACCATTCTTAATCTCCAAGATATGTCAATACCATAATATAAAACAGTCTAGTTAAAGTTACATGATCTTTAAAAATCTCAACACTTTAAATATCCAAAGTGTCAAAGTTGAAAAATCCAACTCTTCTTTAAAATTCCAAAGTCTCCCAAGTAAAAAAAAAAAAATAAATTACATCTTTTTATTCCATGAGAGAAGAACCAAGGCATTCACAATTAAGAAAAACCAATATCCAGCGCTGTCACTCCAAATCTTGTAGCTCAATGACTGACATCTAGGACTTGTGATCTTCTGAGCTCCAAAGACTTGGGCAACCTCACTTCTCTGGTGTCATCCATAATACACAGAGCTTGTCTCCTAGGGACAGGCCAACTGCATCCCATACCTGCCAGCATCCTTGGTTGTCATAGTATGTATGTGCTGTCCCATCGTCTTGGCAACTCCCATTATGCTGGCGTCTCCGATGCAACTGAGGCTGGGCCTTCACCAATATCTTCTGGCCCAGCTGTTCTCTATAACCCTATCATGTCTCTAAAGCCAGTACTATCTGGCATATTAATCTCTTACATATTATCAAGTTCTGCTTCTGGCTTGCGACAGTCTTAGTCCTCCTCTGGACCATTGCTTCTGTGTGGTAACCCCAAGTAAACACTTAGAAGATTTTACCTCAACAATGTAGGTCTCTTACTAATCCACCTGACCTTTCAGCTGTGGCTGAACTAATTGTCCAACACTAATTGTCCTAGTAAGGAAAGGCTTCATTGCTGAGGTGCTAGTCTCTTGTTAATTACAACGGATTCTTTGGTCTCAGCTGACTAGAAACCATAGATTCTTAATTCAGATATAAGATTCTTAATTCAGATCTATCACATAAGTAGCCCTGATAGAGTCTTGGCTTCCCTCTGAATCTTTACAAGCTAGGCCTCTGCCATATGCATTTCTGCACACATTCTTATCTTCTAAGAGTTCCAAACACTTCCACAAGTCCTTCCCTAAAACAGCATGGTCAAGTCTGTCACAGTGATACTCCAGGCTCCTGATACAATTTTTATCTTACTATGCTTTCTATTGCTATGATAAATACCATTACCAAAACGGCTGAATGAGGGAAGGGTTTATTGGGCTTACACATCCAAATTATACTCTGTCATTGAGAGAAGTCAGGGCAGGAACCTTGGAGGAAAGCGGCTTTCTGGCTTGCTCTTCACAGCTTGCTTGCTCATCTTGCTTTCTTATACAGCCCAGCACCATTTGCCTTGGGGTGGCACAGCAGCCTAGACCCTTACGGCAACCATCAGTTCACAACACACCCCACAGACTTGCACATGGGCCAACAGAGGAAATTCCTTAGTTGAGATTCCTTCTTTCCAGGTTATTTATTATTCTACTTTGTGTCAAGTTGACAAAAACCTAACCAGTCCACTCTCCTGTTCTTTCCAACTCTAACAAACACGTTTCCGTCCATGTTTTGTGTGCTCTTTGGGTACTTTACTTGTATGTATGTCCGTAGACTGCTTTTATGACGGATACCCTCAAGGATCAGGAGAGGCCATTAGATCCTCTGCAACTGGAGTTACAGATAGACTGTGAGTTCCTACGTGATTGCCAAGAATTGAACCTGGGTCCTCAGTAAGAGCAGCCAGTGTTCTTAATGCTGAGTCATCTCTCCAGCTCCATGGTCTTCCTCTTTTTCTTTTTCTTTTTCTTTTTCTTTTCCTTTTTCTTTTTCTTTTTTTTTTTTCAAATCCCACTGAGTCTACTTATTGCTGCCAGAACACACATGGCTGTAGAGCCATGTACTACTGGAGCATGGGTAGCTTCTCAGGGACTGTCCCAGAAGAAACCAGACTTCTGCAAGCAGTTTCTCAGCCAAAGCTGGGACAGCATGATCCCTTACCCCTCGTCCTGAAATTTTGGCTGGTTTGGTCTCATACCGCTCTTGTATGTGAGCGACAGCCCCTGGGAGGCCAGAAGCACAGGTTGAAGAGGCAGATGTTTCCCTATTGTTTGCTACAAAGAAAATAGTCTCCATTTTCTCTCTTTTGAAATGATCATTTATAGTCCTATCTTTATACTGAAAGAAATACAAATGGCTTTTAAGGTTAAATGTCAGCTTTCTTGGTCTCCCCAGTCAGTCATGCTTTTGTTTGCTTGCTTCTTGTTCTTGTTTTTGAGTTTGTGGGCATCTTGGTTTCTAGGGGTTCACTGGTCTTTCCTCACATGGCTTAAATAGGGCATAAAGCTGCTTTGTTAAGTGACTCAAATGTAGTATGCTAAACAAAATGGGTTATTTCTTTTTTATACCATCATTCAGGGAGTCAGAGTCGATGTGGCTACTTGGTGGAGCCAGATGCACAGGCCCCTCTAGGGCAGGCAAGCCAGACGCACAGGCCTCTCTAGGGCAGGCCTGTGGGTCCTTGTGTAATTACTTCTGCACAGTGGAGTAAATGACCTTTTCAGCTCACAGGCAAATCAATATGGAGGCAAATCACCATGGAGAGAACACCTTTCTTTCTAAGACTATTATCAGAAAGTGGGTTACATCACTGCTGCATGCCACATTAACCAGAAACTAGTCACACAGCTAGCTGCAAGGGGGGCTTGTGGTGTGTCCTTTGACATGGAGGACTCAGGCAGAATCCTGCCGGGAAAACAGAAGGGAATTTGCAGAGGGGCTGTGGATGCAGCAGATGACCACGAATGACTGGGCTTGCTTGTCTCATCTCCGCAGCTACCAGTTGTGGTGCACCATGTGTGTGCCTGGTGCTGGTGGATGCCAGAGAGGGCATTGGATCCCAGGAACAGGAGTTATAAGACTGTCATGAGCTAATGGGAACCAAACTTGGGTCCCCTGAAAGAATAGTAAGTGCTGTGAACTGCTGAGTGGTTCCTGTGGTGTGTGTGTGTGTGTGTGTGTGTGTGTGTGTGTGTTGTGTGTGTGTGTTGTGTGTGTGTGTGTGTGTGTGTTGTGTGTGTGTGTATGTTTTGGTTTGTTGTTTTTTGGTTTTTGATGGTGCTCTAGAATTCATGATTCTCTACTTTTAAATTCTCTCTCAGAAAACAATGAGTGTAATTAATTAGTGGACCTGTTACAAGTTAACCAAGAACTTGGTGATTAATTCTTCAATGGTTGAAAAGATGTGGAATCAGCACAGTCTAAAATGGTAGCCCCTGGCCACTAGAGGCTATGGAATACTTCAAACGTGGCAAGTTCAACTAGGAATGGAACTTTGCATTTATAATTACACTTATCTATAATATTAAACATTCAAGTGTGTTTAGAACAACTTGGGTTTAGGAATCTTTTATTTTTTGAGATAATTTAGATGTAAATTTTACATCAGATTTACTGTGAAAAACTAATGCAATTTTCATATTGATGCCATGCATATTATTTGTTATAATGTATTTAGCTGAAACCAGGGCTTTATGCATGCTAGACAAGCACCAAGCCAAATCCCCAGACCCTTAATGCAATTGATAGAACTTTTAAAATTATGTAAGCTGTTTGCCTTGTATCTCTGTATCTTTGTCAAGATGCTGCTAGCCATGGTCATATGCCCACACATGGCTTACCTACTTCAAAGAACAAGAAATTCCAGGTGTTTAACTCACTCCTTGTCTTTTAAACTCTTTTTAAAAAACATTTTTTTTTATTTATTGGATATTTTATTTACATTTCAGATGCCAATCCCTTTCCCCATTTCCCCTCCCCAGAAAACCCCTATCCCGTGCCCCCCTTTTCCATTTGGCTTTTATACAATTTTTTAAAATGTTAATCAAGGGCTTTATAAGTATGGTAATGCTCAATCAGAAGTGTAACCTAATACCCAACCTAGCTATGTAAACTATCTTTGACTAGTGGAGACAAGTGAACTTCTGCCTCCATGCCCCCTCTCTCTTTCTCTCTCTTTTTCTCTCTCATTACTGAGGTAGTGCTCGCCTTATATAGTGATTGTGAACATTGGGTAAGTTGGCACAAGTAAGGTATGTAACTGTATGCCGTGTTCAAGGCCAGACGCAGTAAAGAATAGCTTATTATTATCACAGCAGTCTAAACTATTTCTCTCTTTCTCTCAGGCCAAAAGTCACATGTTTTAACTGGATTTCGCAAACCGAGTGTTACAGAAACGAATGAACTGGGAAGAAAAATCCAGTTCTGAGCAGTCACTGAAATCAACAAGTATCTACTTTGCAAGGAACATCTGACAGTTATCTTGTGAGCCGTTACTTAAGAAGAGTATTAGGAGGCATGGACTGAGTTGGGTCAAGATGTTTAGAATTCAAGAGGGAAAGCTTGGCAGCAATGTTATAAACTAACAGATCATGTGCTAGATCCTGGGATTGAGAAGTTGGGAGAAATCACAGATGAAGGAAGCAACATTGATACAAAATAAAATGGACCAAGTAGAGTGAACTGAATAGTTATCATTTTAATTATGCCACTCTTAAAGTCTTGTTGAGATATGATCCACCCTTATCTGATTGGAGTTTATAACTCAGTTTTTTTTTCTGTATTTAGTAGCCACTCAAATTCCACCCTCATTAACCTTCACCACCTCCTCCCCGTTTCTTACCACTCTATGTTCTCTACTTAATTATGTTTTCCTGTTCTGAGTATTTCATACAGATGCGACTGGGTCCTTTTAACTGGCACAGTGATCTCAAGGATATTCCATATCACTATGTCATCCCTTTCCTCGGTAAATAAATCTGACCATGTGGCTCTGGCACATCAATCTTTAGTCAGCAAACATGATGGTTCTTCTTTTCAGTGATTGTAGGTCATGTTACTATGGCATTCGTGGAGAGGAGTTTCTGTGTGAACAAGTGGCTTTGGTTGTCTTGGAGTTTGTACTAAAGAATAGAAATTCTGAGTCCTGTGGTAACTAACTTTATCTAGTATCTTAAGGCACTGTCAAACTTTCCAAAGCAGCTGCACAGTCTGCATTCTCACCAGCACTGGATGAGTGCTCCAGTTTCTCCCTGGAGAAACTGTCCCTGTCATCTGAGAGGGTTTGAAGTAGAATCTCACAGTGTCTTTAGAAAGATTTAGTTTCAGTGTGTGTGTGCGCACATGCACAAATGATGTGAGGTGCTCATGAAGGCCAGAAGAGGGTGTCAGATCCCCTGGAGCTGGAGTTACAGGTGGTTGTGAGTTTCTCTACAAGAATATTGGAAAATGAAGGAACTCATGTTCTCTGGAAGAGAAGTGTGTGCTCTTAACCACTGAGCCATCTTTCTACCCTCCCTATGGCTTTAATTTGCATACCCCTGTGATTAGTCACTTTGACTATCTTCCACGTGTTTATGGACAGTCACTCACTAAGCAATGCATTCTTATGAATCCACCTTTTTCATGTTCCTTCTATTAGTCTACAGATATTTGTTGAACACCGACTTTGTGCCATTGTCTAAGTGATGGAATCGCTAAATACACACATCAAACAGAAGTTCCTTGTGGAAGGAACATATACTCTAATTTGGGTACAAATGGATGAAATGAGTTAAAGACATAGAATGTCAGGTGACCCCTTTCCATGAATGATGAACTTCAGTGGCCTCTAGGTTGTAAATCCTTTCCAAGCTTTCTGTTGACTTTGTTCAGATTCATCAAAAGAATCACTGTGTTTGGCAGTCTCAGTCTTGGGAAAGGTGTTTCTTAAAATGGTTTGAAATCAAAATCACTCCTTAAGCCATGACCCACAGAATGGATGTAGCGATATCAGGCATGCCAACCATACTAATTTCATTGTCTGTCACCATTTGAGCTCTTGGGTGTCCAGGTGTACTGACAGTCAGCACTAATGTTCGGAAAGGTATCTTTCTCAGAGCATGAGGTCTTAACCATGGGCTTGAAATAGTCACTGAACTCTAAATGGTTGCTACCATTCGAGATTTGTTGTTCCATTTATAGGGCACAGGCAGGTAGATTTTGTTTCATCTCTGACTGTTGCAAGATGTTAGAATGGTAAACAATCCTGGCTTTGATTTGTAAAAGTCAAGAGTCCCAGTAGCCTCTAACACGAGAGTCGGCCTGTGTTTCACAGCTTTGGAGTCTTGCATTGCCTTTTCTCCAGCCATCAAAGTCTAAGATGGCATTATCTTCCTACAGAAGGATGCTTTGTCAACATTGAAAGCCTGTTGTGTGAGTTGTTGTGTTGCTCATTCTTCTCGTGTAGATCTGGACAACTTAACACAGCCTCTACCCCAGTACTGGCTTCTTATACTGGTTGCTTCTTATTGCCATGACAAAACACCCAAAAGAAATAACTCTAGGAAGATACTATCTGACCACAGCTTCAGAGGGTTTTGTTTGTGGTCATGTGGCCTCATAGGCTTGGGCAGAACATGCCAGTGGGAGTCCACAGTGGAGGAGAACTGCTCACTTCAGGCTAGTAGCGACAAGACAAAGCAACTGGGGTTACTGTACCACAGGATATACATATGCATAAGACAGCCACGCATGGGAGTCTGCTCTGACATCTACTGGGTGAGCTCCAGGGGTTGAACTTGGGTCATCAGGCTTGGCAACAAGCTCCTATACCCACTAAACCATCTTGCTGGCCATCTCTGCCTTTATTTAATTGAAGAAAATTGGGTCCTTGCTCTGGATGAAGCTTTGACTTAAAGGAATGTAGTGGTTGCTTTGGTCTTCTGTCGAGACAGTTCCAACATCCCTGTCATGTGAGTGCTCACTGGCGTTTGACTTTACATTTGCATTCACAGCTTGGCTGTTTCTTTCCAGAGGTCAACCTTTAGGCTGTTCTTGGCTTGTCTCTCTCACAAAGCCTAACCATATCTAGCTGTTGACCTAAAGTCAGTCACATGAGACTCTTTCAATAGTTGAGCACAGAGAGATATAGGGCTCAATTGTAGGGCCGCTAATTGGCTTCATCTCAATGTTTGCAGAACAGGGCAGCTGGAGAAGGTGAGTTGGAGTAGTCTGAACACACATTTGTCAATTGCATTTATCACCCTCTGTGGGGTGACTGTGTCCCTCTCCTAAACAATTGCAGGAGTAACATGACATGTTTCAGATCATCAAAGCATGACAATACTGAAAGTGTTTAAAGTATAGTGAAACCTGCCAACATGTGACGCAGAGCTGTGAGCACTTATTGTTGGAAAAATAGCACAAACTTGCTCAATTACAAGGTGGCCACTAGGCTCCAATGTGAAAAACCCACATTAAAATACAGTAAAGTCAAACACAGTCACAGAACAGATGAATTGACAGGCTGTAACTCAGACAATCCAGAGGGTGCTTGGAGCAAGCTGTGGTAAACAATAAAGAAGCCAAAGAACCGATGCCCTCTTCTGGTGTGTCTGAAAACAGCTATAGTGTACTCATATACAATAAATAATAAAAACATCTTTAAAAAAAAGAAGCCAAAGAACTGTGGGTATTTGGAGATGGATCTGGCAGATGGAATGTCGGGTACCAATGGGAAGAGAGTCAAAGGTAACATTAGGATTTTATTCCTAGTGCTGGGCCATGTGGTAGTGGAAATCAGTGGAAAACATTGGGACTGGAGCAGGAGCAAGTGAGAGGGCTGAGGGTGTGAGCCAGCACTTCGTGTGAGCTATCCTGTGGTCTGGAAGAGAGGCCTGCATGTGATAGCAGCATGAGAGTCCCCAGGCTGGATGATCTGCAGAGTGACTGGTAACTTAGGAAAGCAGCTCCATCTGGGACTGTCCAACGTGAACCAGTCAGAGTGATGGGCAGAGAGCCACAAGCACTCATGGGATGTTTGTTCAGCCAGAGGAAAGTAAGAAGGCATCTCTGGCCACCTTGCAACATGTGATTGGGTGAGTGATAAGGAGGAAAGGCTGACTAGAGTCAGGTATTGGGAGGCTGGGGGGAGCCCTATGGTGCCTATTACACCCTGTTCTACCCACTGATGACAAACAGTAATTGTACAGGACATAGAAACTAACTCAAGGGTTTTGGAAAGTGTTCAATAGATCGTAGAAGGGACAGAACCTGGGACTTCATAGGGACATGTGGGGAGCCAACAGAAGGCAGCTATCATTCTTGCAGCCATCTTGAGCCATATACCCTAACAAGAGACTTGTCTACAACAGCCTACAACAGCTGAGCACACTCTGATAACATCTTGTTTTAGATACCCAGGATCTTCCCTTGGGTGTGTGCGACTTAAAGGTATGTGACTTAAAGGTGTGACTTAGAAGTGAGACATATAAAAGGCGAGAGGCAGACAGAAGAAGGCAACTAGGACTTGGAAGGTAACTTGGAACCACAAGAAGGCACTTGGAACTTGGAACTGGGAAAGGGACTAGCAGCAGGAACTGGGATAAGGACTTGAGGCTTATTACAGCTGGAACTAGGATTAGGACTTGAGACTTGGTGCTGAAGCCCAGGACCTGAGACTTGGTACTAGGAACTAGGGACTTGGAGAGAAGAAGAGAGACTGAAGAATAAACATGATTGAATCACACTCTGTCTGGTCTCCATTCTTCAAGTCTGTCCTCACTCTCTCTCTTGTTGAACCCCGACCCATGGACCGGAGCAGCTTGGGGCAGTACGGGCTCTAACATCTGATAGAGCGGTCCCCGACATTTTGGCCTCCAAGAGTGGGGCAAAGCAGTTCTCAACAGGGACAGTATCCCATTGTTCTGTTTTTTAATTGGGGAGTGTTTGTTTTTTAATATTTCTTTTCTTCTCAATGCTAGGGACAATTTCCAGTGGCTGACTGTATGACCATGTGATTCAGATGGCTAAACTCCAGTAGTAGCTTCTGAGTCTTTCTGGTCAGGGAAACCCTATGTACTGGAGTGTGTATGTTGAGTAAGGACAGAGACCCTAGGAGGGAAAGTCAGAGAAGGGAAATTTGTAATTCTGCACATGGACCCCAAGCCATGTGTGTGCAGGGCAGATGCAAGCCAGGAAGCAAACATGGAGGAGCCCTGCGATTAACCAGGACAATGAACCACTGATATACAGGCACCAGTATTTTCTAAGGGATTCGAACAGAAGCCCGGGTATGTGGTGTAGCACTGTTAGGGCCCATGACACAGCACACATTTGCATGACACCTTTACAGAGAACCAAAGAAGTGTCCTCAAGGGAAGATGCCCCATGATGCCAAAGAGACCCATAGAAACAACAGAACAGGAAATCCAGCTGGAGAAGGAAAAGCCATAGAGAACTAGAGCACATTAGAAATAAGTGACAAGTCATTGTGTAAACAGCAGGAAAGTGAACGTGCTACTGGAGCACATGAACTTGAAGTCCAGCATGAAGGGTCACATCTAAGAACACAGAAAAACGATGGAAAAACATTTAAACTTTTAGGAATCAGTGGCACACTGTAAAAAAAAAATCCAGCATATGCATGGTAAGACCCTGACACAGGACCAGCCAGGTAGCTCAATGGGCAAAGGCTTTTCCTACCAAGCCTGATGATGATTTGAGTTTGGTCAGACCAGGGGCCTATATTGTCTTAGTGTTATGTTGCTGTGAAGAGATACCATGACCAAGGCAACTCTGATAAGGGAAAGCATTTAGTTGGGGCTGACTTACACTATCATCATGATGGGAAGCATGGCAGCATGTAGGAGAGTTTTACATCAGGATCCACAGGCAATAGGAAGAAGAGTGAGCCCCTGGGCCTGGCTGTGGCAGTTGAAACCCTAAAGTCCACCTCTAGTGTTGGATTTCCTCCAACAAGGCCACACCTCCTAATTCTTGTCAAGGATTACCACTCTCTAATGACCAAGCATTCAAATATATGAGTTTATGGGGGTCATTCCTATTCAAACCACCATACATGTGGAAGGGGTTCTGACATGCTGTCTTCTGACCTCCACACATGCACTGTGGCCCACATGAGCCCACACATACAAGTAAATATGTGTAAAAAAATATAAAAGGATCTCAAGCAGAGTAGAGAGAAATAGTGAGCCAGGGACAATATATGAAGGCCAGATGCTTGGTGAAATCAAGGCAAAAATTTATGGATTTGAAGTGATAACCTAACTCTAAGCCCAGCAAATTAAAAGATCCTTTGCCTATATATATACATCATCATTAAACTACATAAGAGTGGCAGTAACTTTTAAAGTTTCCATAGGAAGCTGGGCATAGTGACACACACCTTTCCAGCCATCAGGAGGGCCAGTTATTCAATCAAGGTCATCTTCAAATCCATGGTGAGTTTGGAGCTCTTGTGGGCTGCATGAGACACTGCCTCTAAAGCCAAAAATAAAATAAAATCCCACCATGGAAAGATGTAAACAGCATATATGGAAAAGCAATTGGAATAGTCATAGACTTCTCATCAGTAACCATGTAAGGCAGTAGGACATTCACTTTAAACAAGAAACTCACATTGTGGATCCAGAATTTCTGTACCCATCGAAAATACCTTTCAGAGAAGCACATTAAAACATTTTCTTTCTTTCTTTTTTTTTTTTTTAGACTTTTTAAATTTATTTTATGTGTATGAGTACACTGTAGCTGTTTTCAGACATATCAGAAGAGGGCATTGGATCCCATTACAGATGGTTGTGAGCCACCATGTGGTTGTTGGAAATTGAACTCAGGACCTCTGGAAGAGCAGTTAGTGCTCTTAACTACTGACCCATCTCTCCCAAAACATTTTCTTTTTTTTTTTTTTGTTGTTGTTGTTTTTGTTATTTTTTTCCCAAAACATTTTCATGTAAAAGAATGTCACATCTCAAGAACCATTAAAGAAATTCTTTCATGCTAAAGGATTATAGCAAATAGAAACTGTATTTTATTTAGCTCTTTAAAACACATATAGCTGTTTAGACTCAAAACTATAGTATTGTCTGATAGTACTTAGGATCACTGGACACAAAGGACATTTAGGGAAGGGCCAAGAAATATACATTGCTAAAAGTTCCTACAATTTATGAACACTACATAGACATAAAAGTTTAAGTATATTCTAATTGCAATACAACTACCACCATCAACAAAAACCAAAGGAGATAAATGGCATATCAATGGACAAGAAGGAATGTTAACTGCATGTGGTGGTTTGAATAATAATGCCCCTCTAGGCTCATGTATTTGAACCCTTGGTCCTCAGTATGGCCTTGTCAGAGGATGTATGTCTCTGAGAGTTGAAAGGTTTGTATCCTCATAGACTCATGCTATTTCCAGTTGCTCTCTCTGGCTCATGCCTGCTGTCTGAAGAAGTGACCGCTCAGCTTCCTGCTCCAACCCTCTTTGCCATCATGGACTCATTCTAAGGAACTGCAAGCCAAAATAAAATCTTTTCTCCTTATGTCACCATGATCATGGTATTTAATCACAGCAAACAGAGAAGTAACTATACAGTGTTTAAATAATACAAGAAAACCAACTTGGGAATGAGGTAAATGTCTTGACTCTGATTATTTCTCCTAACTGTACCGGTTACATTGTTATCACTGTGGTTTCCCCCACTACAGAAACAAGGAAGGATTCTTTTTGAACATGGTTTTAAAGCATTCAGTCTCTCCTGGCAGGGAAAGCACAGAAGAGCAGTTGTCATCATGGCAGAGGTTCACACAGACAGGATGTGTGGGGCCGTGAAAGGGTGTCTTGGTTTTTGGAGTGGCATAGGCCTAGAACCCCGACCCCAATGGGGCAATGGCAGGTGTTTGGCCACGCCCACAGAACCGAGGGTCCTGACACACTGTCTAAGACCTCCATTTGACCTGTGCCTTGCAGTCACATAGGGCAATCACCCTTCACAGGTAGAGGGTGTGACTACAGGCCTCATGCTTTGAGAGATTCCCAAATTAATGAGTTACCTAAAGGCCAGAGGACATAGCTAATGAAGTATTCTTTTCCCAGTCCCTCCTTCTTTCTCCTTTCCTATTTAAGTCAGGTTCCCCCTGGCTTAAGTGGGGGTGCACATCCAGATTCAACTACCATCTGCTATGAAAATAAAGCTCTTGGAACTCCGGACTTTCTCGCGTCATTGGGGCCTGCCATCGTGCTGCATCATGGAGGACTTCTCTGCATTCAAGCCAAGCAAGTAGAACAAGTGAGCACTCCCCCTTGTCTCTCTCAGCGTGCAGGCCAGCACATTCTGCTGCGGCCTCCCAGAGCCCCAGAGCTCCCGGAGCCCCAGAATTGAGACCAATCGGCCCCCGGCCCGGGAGTCTCCACTTGAGAGCCCTGCGTCCCGCAGAATCAGGCTGAGTTCACTCCCCTCCTAGGGGCGCCCCGGGCAGCCTCTCATAGCCCAGTGCCCACTCGGTGTTGCACAGAATGAACTCAGTCAAGGTTCCCGTGCTCCAGTCTCGTTGGAGCAGTGGGAATCACCACACACAGTTCTCGGGCCTTCATTCCCCACCCCCCACCCCCATACACACAAAGATGAGGGCATTTGACTTTCTGCTTTAGAGAGGAAGGAAGGTATCCATTGATTTCGCAGGTAGGGGAAGAGTAAAGAGGTTCAGTAGAGAACGGGTGCTTTACCCCCTTTAGAGACTGCAGTCAGGAATCCATTAGCCCAGTGGATATGGCTAGTCATTCTTCTTTGGCATGTATGTGACAGCGTCTTGGACGGGATCAGTTCTCAGTTCTTCCATGCAGGGGTGGATTGGATTGAGGGGTGGGGGCAGAGAGACTGCAGAAATGTAATAAATAAGGATAATATGGTTACAAATTCCGAGGAATTCTGCTAAACATTGATAAAATTGGGCTGGAGACATAGCTCAGCCGTTAAGAACACTGACTGCTCTTCCAGGTCCTGAGTTTAATTCCTAGCAACCACATGGTGGCTCACAACCATCTGTAATGGGATCCAATGATCTCTTCTGGTGTGTCTGAAGACAGCTACAGTGTACCCATATAAAGTAAAATAAATCTTAAAAAAAAAAAAAACCTACTGATAAAATCAGTATTCCATTTAGAAAGCTGAACAAGGTAAATATTGAAACTTGAGGGTGGATTTTGGTCTAAACATGTTATGAATGTTAAATATTTAAAAATTATTGAAACTATCCTCTCACCTATCCTGATCTCTTGAGAGGATTAGCCAATGCCCTACATTTTAGCTTTATATTTTTTGATGTCTTAAAAATAGCTTTATCATGTATGCATATTTCCCTAAACATTTCATTTTTTTTGAGAATTATGAGAGCATAGTTTGTTCTTTTACAAATCACCTGTACTGTGACATTTCCAATATTTACCCCTGTTGTATTTATGCACAGCTGATGACTTTTTTACTTCCCTGTAATTATCCATCGAGAACATTTAACTACCCAATCTCCAGAAGGCAGGCCTTTTGACTCTACATTGCTTCCTTTTATGAAAACTGATTGACATGAATGGGTTCCTGAGACATCAGATGAAAGGTTCTCTCGGGAGGTGGTTTTGTAAACTGTGGGCTATGACAGTCATGAAAGTCAGGTTAGTGGATAGTGGCAACAGCATCCTTATAGAAACAAAGGTGGTTTAGGAGCATGGGAAGGCTCCAGAGTTCAGCCAAACCTTCATCTATCTATCCAGGAAGCTTGTCCATCCCAGGTCTGTGTGTGCTTGGTAGGAGGCCACCAATGGGATGCTGTAGGCATCATGGAATGAGTACTGGCTTACCTGGAGACCTCACAGACGTTACCATGGCAAACTGGAATCTAGAACGTCAGACACTGTGACTGAGGTTGTTGACTCCAACAGCTGCTTGCGGGGGGATGGATGTGTGATCTGAGCATCTGGGCACTGTCTCAAACTGAGACAGGTTCCTGAAAGTGAAGAAAAACCATGGGCTCAAAATAGAAGTCAAAAGAGAGGAGCTTGCAGGCTCAAAAGAAACAGCAGTACACTCTGCCCTGGGAAAGCTGCCAGATCTTCATTGGGGTAAGGAATCAGAGAGGCTATGTGAATCCTACATCGAGGATGTAAAAGATGCGGAAAAAACGAGAAAACGGCAACATGTGTCACACACAATAAGAGCAAGGGCTATTTTGTTGAACCAGTTTCTCATGTCTACAGGAGCATGCTGAACTCCTGTATTGAATGAGGTACAGGCTGTTTCTTACTCTGCACTCAGGTACAGGCTATTTCTAATTGTGGTCAGAAGCCATTGCTGTGAGGATGCAGTGGATACATTGTTTTTCCCGGTGACTCTGTATTGGTGACCTTTCCGAGTCCCGCCCTCACTGACGTACACAGCAAGAGACCCCTCGACTGTTGCCCACCTACTTGGGTCTCAGTGCTGTCCTCTAGGTGGTGCTCATTTTAAAACTCAGGTTTTCTCTTTCTTATTGACGTAAGGATTCCAGCTGTTCACCTCTGGCTGGTTATCTAGATGACAAATCCGTAGTCCCAGTTTGTGCCTTGTTTTCCCTATCTATGGTGTCTTCTGATGGATAGAAATTCTCGGCTTTAATGTCATTGGAATTCATTTTTTTATGAGTTTACCTAGTTTTAAGAAAAAGGTGTTAAATGTTTTTGCATTATTGTAGTTTGGGTCTTGACAATTTGTGCATGAGATGCAAGAAATCAAATCTCTCTCTCTCTCTCTCTCTCTCTCTCTCTCTCTCTCTTGGAAATAGCACAGTTTAAATAAATCATCTGTTCATTTCTCACTGCTTGAATGTCAACTGTTTTATGGAGCTTACTGGTGTGTGTGTTGCTAGGACTTGAACCTGGGCTTGGTGCGTGCTAGGCAAATGCTTTACCACTGAGCTATAGCCCCAGCCTCTCAGGCTTCCTTTATTCCTTTTTTTTCCTGGTTGTTCTATGTGGAGTAGAAAAGAAGGTATACCTTCTTTTTATTTTAGAATTACATGTACGTGTGCACATATGCACTCAAGCATACCATTATATGTGTGGAGGTTGGAGAACAGCTTGTAGGACTTAGTTCTCTCCTACTATGTGGGTCCTGGAGTTTGAATCTAATTGTCAGGCTTGGTGGCCCGCTGAGCCATCTTGAGGCCCAGAAGGCATATTGATTATCAGTGTACAAAGTCCTTATGTCTACCCTATCCATACTGTTTTACCAGCTACGTTACTAAGGTCATCATCCTTATTTATATATATAGCCTACCTCTAACTAGTCTCCTTGGGCAGTCAAACTTTGTTCACCCTGAACAGCATTCTCTGTGTTGTCACTTTAGCCTGGAAGAAACTGCAGTCCTTTTTAATGTCAATACACATGCCAGACCTTAATTTTTGTTTCCCATTTCAACATTTTTAAAACTTTTATATGATTTATTTTATATTTAATTGTAGTATAGTGTTCACAGGAGCCAAAACAGATGTCGGCTCCCCCGGACCTGCAGTTACAGGCAGTTGTACGTCTGCATACACAGATGCTGGCACCCAAACTCTGGTCTGGGGGAAGAGAGGTACATACTTTTAACTCCCGAGCTGTCTCTTCAGCCTCCGTTTCGGCATTTTCTTATTATCTGTTCACTTCTTGTTATGTTCTTGGCTGTTTTCCTTCTTTTTAACTCTCCTTACAAAATTTTCATTCGACTCTGTTCTTCCTTTGCTAATCAATAATTAATTTGACTTCTATTTTTGATATGTTACCTGTTTCTATAATTTATGTCCTCATTTTAGTTAGATTTTATTCACTTTTTCCTATTTACAAGGCTTCTTCTGCCAAGCCAGGCCCAAAGCACCAGGACACACTGGGTCTTGTTTGAATACAGTGTTAGGGCTCCCTCCTGTTTCTTGAGGTGGGGACTGTGCACTGAGTCCTTTAGTGTAAATGCTCTTATTCTCCGTTGCTGTTGTTTCCCTCAGTAGGTTTGCACAGTTGCACCTTTTTAACTGTCCTATAACATATACATCTGTATTAACAACAAGAACCACAACAAAATTTTACAAATATTACAAATACTGCTAAAGACCAGGATTCCAGAGGCTTGTAAGTTTGATCATATTGCTGAGTGGATGGATCTTCAGGTATCTCCCCTGGCTCATTCATGAAGCCACATTTCATTTAGATGCTGGGTCAGCTGGTGACAGGGCTCTGTTGGATGGGTAGCTTGGTTCCTCTGACCAGGCAGCCATTCACGCTAAGGATGGTATCCTAAGAAGGTATCATTGGAAACCAGGAACGTGTGTAAGGCCTCATCTCGGGTCTCTCAGAGTGTCTTCCACTGTGTCCTGGCAAAGGAAATCATGCTATTAGCCCAGATTCTAAGGCAGGAGAAATCAAGACCTTAGCCACATAATGAAGGGTCACATGTAGATGAGAAGAAACCTTGTGAATAATTTAGTGCAGAAAATTCCTGGTTCAATTTAAATTCCTGGTACGTATAAAATAGATTTGTCAGACATTACATGTTATTTTTGTGAGGATGCTAAGGGGTCAGGGGTCCTATATCTCTTTATAGCACACTTTTTTTTTCTGGAAAATTGAACCTGCTAGGATCCAGCTTTAATTTTTTTATTTCATCACTAACTCTCTAAAAGAGAACTCACTTGCCAATCTCAGTCCCCTCAGGCCCTGCACATGGTCCAGCTCTGTGCTCAGAGCTTCTAGGGATCAACAGTCATTCTCAACAGTGCCACCCTCGGGAAGGAGCTTTCTTTGAATTGTTGGGTTTTATTTTGCTTTGTTCTTGAGATGAGTCTTTCCTAGTAGCCCAGGTTGGCCTTAACTCATAGTCCTCCTGCTTCAGCTTCCCTGGAATTGCAGGTATGTTGTACCATGTTGCCTCAGCTTTAGGTATTTCTTAAACCCTCTGTCTTACTTACTTTTCTATTGCATTGATAGAACAATGCACTAAAGCAACAGTTTAATTGGGCTTATGTTTCCCGAGGGCTAGAGTCTGTGCTGGCAGTGAAGGCATGGTGGCTGCCATCTGCTGCAGTGGCTCAGGGCTCACGTTCTGATTCACAAGGAGGAGACAGAGGAGTGCACACTCGGAATGTGTGAGTCTTTTGAAACCTCCAAGCCCGCCCCAGTGACACATCCTCTCCCACAAGGCCACACCTCCTCCAACAAGGCGATACCTCCTAATCCTTCCCAAACACTTCCACCAACTGGGGACTAAGTATTCAAACTTATGAGCCCATGGGGGCCATCTTCCTTCAAGCCACCACACCTACACCTTGCTTTCTTTATATCCTTTTCCATGGTGACTTCCCCAGTCTCCTAAAGGCTGGGGCTGGGAACTTGGTTGTACCTTTCCTGGAAGTTGCTATTTATTTTTCTGTGTTCAGGTTATCTGAGGTCTGCCGCCCCTTTGTCTTCGATTTTTGCAGCGCATACAGACTATTTCATTCATCCTTCGGTTTCTGCTGAACACTGGGTAGAGGTTCAACTGTTGGTGGCCACTGCTCTGGGCTGCCACCCTTTTGATGACTAATCATTTCCATCTTCTTGCTCTCTAAGTTGGACTTCTAAGTAACTTTTTCATATTTTATTACAAATCCTCTTTGCAGCAGAAACTGTCATTTTTTACTTCAGACATGCTTTCCTTTTTGGAGGTTTCCAGCTTATCCAGGGATTCAGTTCTCCCACTTCTATTGAGTTCTCAGGGAAATACTAACTCGGGGATCCTTGCCCACCTTATGAGTTTCCTTATGGCTCATGGGTCTCATTTTAACATATGGATTTTTCTTTAGAATGTCTCCAATCTCCTTCACTCTCTCCATACCTGTGGTAGTTTGAATATGCTTGGCCCAGGGAGTGGCACTATGGGAGGTGTGGCCTTGTTGGAATAGGTGTGGCCTTGTTGTAGGAAGTGTGTCACTGTGCAGGTGGCAATGAGATCTACCTCCTAGCTGCCCGGGGGACAGTCTTCTCCTAGAGGTCTTCAGATTAAGATGTGTAACTCTCAGCTCCCTCCTGCACCATGCCTGCCTGGACTCTGCCACACTTGCACCTTGACGATAGTGGACTGAACCTCTAAACCTGCAAGCCAGTCCTAATTAAATGCTGTCCTTATAAGAGTTGCCTTGGTCATGGTGTCTCTTCACAGCAGTAAAACCCTATCTAAGACACTACCCTTTCCATAAACTAACTTTAATGCTTTCAAAGGTTTGGTGATGGTCACTTATCAGGCCCAGGACTCACTCCCATGGGCTATTTCCCACTTCGATCATCTTCAATGTTACTGGGCCATTGCTAACCTGCTCAGAAAGGAACATTAAAAAGAACAGAAGGAATTGACTACAAGTGCAGAAACATAAGAAATAAGTTGTAGACGGACTGAGTATTATGTAACTATCACCTGTGACATGCAGCAGACCAGGACAGGGGCTGAGTCAGAATCCTTTATACCAGAGTGTTTGCCTCTGAGGGCACAGCTGCCAGGATGATTAGATTGTGCACACTGTAGTCTGATCTAGAAACTACAGCAGACTTTCTTTAATACATTCATTCCTTGTCTCAGCCGATGAGGCTGATGACAAGCCCAAAAGCTTGTCATCTATTTATAGCTTGATTGTGGCGTGTGCTGTTCCAGCTCTCGGTGCAGACGATTTTCAGGTCCTCTGAATCCTTTCTTCAGTTCTCCAGAGCCAAGTCTGTGATTTTAGCCATTTTGCTGGGTGATCACTAAGCTGCCAGTCTCTGATGCACAGACTTAAGTACTTATCCTCCGATTTCCCCACAAGGCTGACTCAGCTTGTTCCCTGCCCTTGACTCCCACTTTTTTCTCTTATAGACATAATTTGCCATTTGATAGGTATGTCCATAACCAAGGCCTGCCCATTTCCCTCAGAACAGAATGGTTATTATTCTGTCAGGACACAGAGAAACCGAAATGGTTAGACCAGCTCACAGTTGTATTCCCCAAGAGAAAAGTACACATCCCTTATAGGACTGCTCCAAAAGTTGGGGGTCACTGAATCACCACATGGGGAAAGCAGACAAATGCCTTGGTTGGTCAGTTGGGGGTGAGGTTCCATTTATTTGTTTATTGTGTGTGTGTGTGTGTGTGTGTGTATGTGTGTGTGTGTACATAGCACTGCATACTTGTGGAGCTTAAAGGACAACTTTCGAGAGTCAGTTCTCTCCTTCCACCATCTGAGACCCAGGGATGAGATTTCAGTCATCAGGGTAGGCAGCATACACTTTACTCTCTGAGTCATCTTGCAGGCCCGATTGGTCTCAATTCTGGGGCTCCAGGAGCTCTGGGGTGTTTAATAGAAATCTGCTTTCCCCTACAGGTCTTTAGACTGATGCTGAGAGTTAGCCAAACACCCTTTCTGTTGCAGGGCCTGGGTGGCACATGCCTGGAGTTCAGAACTCTAGAAAATTCAGAGTTTGAGGCCAGTTGGGGCTACATATAGTCTGTCTAAACAAACACTGTTTCTGTGGCCTAGGGGGAGAGAAAGGGAAACAATCCTGAAAAATTTAAATGTCGTAGAAAAGGTCTCTAAAAGGGTATAGTGGAGTGGCTGCAAATCAGAATTACAAAGTGCTTCATGTATGTGGCACTAGACTAACGTTACTTTTTGTTTGAGCGGTCACTAGACAGGAGGACATATACAGGGCACACTGTCCACTTGCCCTAACTCTGCTGCTGTGGTCACCTTGTTAACTGGTGTCCCCTCAGTTTTTAAGTCTGAAAGACTTAGATCAGGGGTTCAGTTGGGATGTTTTTTTCAGGAAGCCAAATGGCTCCATTCCTGAGAAGGGCCACATAAACACTTCACCTTCTGGAAGTTAAGACCACAGTTGCCAATGGAAGAGACAGATGTGGCTTTTCAGTGAGTTCTTTGTAATGGTTTTATCAGGTCCTGAACACAACCTGTCTCCACATTACTTTGGTGGCTTTATAAGGCAGCAGGCAGAATGTCCCTTAGCCCCATCTTTGAGTCCCCAGTTGCCCGCTATAGTTTTCTTCTGCTGAGTTCATAATAGTTTAGGAATATTTTACCTGTCTTTTTCTTTGTCCTCTCAACATCCAGAGAGAGAGAAACACAGAATAAGTGAAGAAGGAGAATGATCTGGGTCCAGGCTGCACATCTCTGTTTAAAAATAAGATCTCTCATTCCCCCACACCATTAATAAGCCATCTTAGTACTTCTCAGCCCCTGCTCTGAAAAGAAGTACATGCCTATTGGGAAACTTTGAGAAATACCGAAGGGAAGAAGGGAAGTAAGAAGGAAGGGAAGTAAGGTAAGCTATGGTGAGGTCATCCCCTGGCTCTCCAGTTACTGTTCCTACTGAACACTGCTAAATGCACAGTCGCAGTGAAACATTAGCAAAGAGGCTTTGCTACAAGAGCATTTCCTGGTGTGAGCTGAGCACGTGGAGCTGTTAATTAGGATTAGGACTGAAAACCTTACCATGAAAATAAAGAACAAAACTATAAATGGTGCTGCTTTCCCAGCAGTGTCTCGGGTGATGACTGGGAAGAGTTTGGGAGCCGGAAGCACAGTGTCTTCCGCAGGCTTGCTTTCCTCGTCCTTTATATCCCAGGACATGTGCTACCTGTGGTTGTCACTGTGGATGGCCTCTTCTGATCCCTGTGGGCTTAGTGGCCTAGATGTCTTGGTCCCTCAAGCTCTGTCCAGGAAATGTGACTAGGGTACAGTGTGAGCAACAGGTGGCTCAGTGGCCTTCCCGTATCTACACCAAAGAGGCAGAGCCTTGCCCTGATTCGTCATCGGCTTTGGCTCTCTGAGAACCATAATCTCTCATCAGTTCCTGTAGGTCAATGGCTCTCAGCCTTCGGGTCACAGCCCCTTTGGGGACTGAACTACCCTTTCACACGTGTCATGTAGCAGATATCCTGCATATCAGAGACTTACGTTATGATTCAAAACAGTAGCAAAATTACAGTTATGAAGTAGCAGTGGAAATAATTTTATGGTTGGGGGTCACTACAACATGAAGAACTGTATTAAAGGGCTGCAGTATCAGGAAGGTTGAGAGCCGCTGATGTAAGTTAATCAGGGCGTTTGAAAGCTTTAACATTCAGGAATCTTGAGCAGATAATTGATTTTGGCATGGGAAATCCCATACTCAGCTTAAAGAAAAAAAAAATCAAAATACATTGAAATAAAAATAACAAAATAGAGTGTGACTAAAGTACTAATTAGGGAAAAACAGACTTAAGAATATCAATGGCAGCCAGGCATGGTGGTACACGCTGTTAGTCCCAGCACTCAGAAGGTATAGGCAGGCATAAGTATGAGTTCAAGGTTAACCTTATCTACATAGTTCCAGGACAGCCAGGGCTACATAGTGAGATCCTAAGACTCTGTCTTAAAAACAAACAACAGATAAACAAAACAAAACAAAACAACAAAAATCCCCCAAACCCTCACAAAATGAATGCTATCACCAAGAAGCATGAACAAATACATAATTTTTCTATGCAAAGCTATGCAAGTTTTCTAAAATAGGCATTTGCTACCCTTGTCTGGCTACAGTAATAGAGGAGCCGCTGGCTGCATCACAAGGGCGCTTGTCTGCCCTCAGGGGACTCTGCTTAAGTGGCACTCTCTGTGCCTTTGACCTTCCGGAATGTGTGATTTTCCCGTTTTCTAATCCTTATGGTTGGCTCTTCCCATGATGTGAGCTTTTCTCCTCTCTCTAAGGGAGGAAGGGAAGGAGACAGACATATGTATGCAGTCTTGGAGCCTGCCGATGAAGCCAGAGGGAAGGTAGAAAGAAGGGAGGGAGGGGTAGGGGTGGGCTCAGTGGAGGCAGGAAGAGGTGGCATTGCTTTTACTTGAGGGCTCTGGGCCGTGGGTCTGGGAACCTCCTTCAGTAAATGAGTCTTCTAGTCTCCCACATTTGGAAGTCAGCAATGCTCATGCCTCCACTCCGAGGCCTGAGATGACAGGCATGTCATATCCCACTAGTTTCTCCCTACCCTTTATTCATAAGTGAGCATCTTGTTCTCCCGAATATGAGAGGAGAATTTGGCTGAGTGTATTCAGCAGACTTGTTTTTCTAAAATTCAGTCACCAATGCAATGGTATATACTGGCACTGCTTTTTGGGGAGGAATACGTGGATCCATTCTGGCAAATAGTCAAACGTGTGGTACCAAAAATTGCTGCTGAAAAGTCACAGAAGTGGGGTTCACCTGCTTTCTGTCCTGTCAGGCTGAGTTCAGGTAACCTCTGGCAGCCATGGCTACCTGCTCTCTGGTGGGTCGGGGGCTAGATGGGATTAAAAAGCAGTATAGAGAGAACCTATCTATTTTTTTCATTAATTTATTTATTCACTTTACATCCTAATTACAGCCCCCTTCTCCTCCCAGTACCCTCTCCCCATACATACCCTCCCCCCATCTTCCCCACCCCTCCTCCTCTGAGAAGGGGGAGGCACCCCTATCTTGCCTCTGAATTTCCCATGACTCAAGTCTCACTCATGTCAGGTCTACACCAGACCTACAGAGTGCTGGATCCTCCTCTTCCTCACTGGCCCGTGTATTCAGAAGGTCCTGAGTGTGCTCCATTCTGCAAAAATGCCACCTACAGAGTTTTGGGGGTTAAATTATTCAGAAGGAACTGGCCTTGGCCAAAACATGTCGTCCTTTGCTGTCTCTTGATAGAGAAAGAAATCAGAAAACAGTGGGGAAAGGATGAGGGCATACACAGGCACTGAGCTAAAGTATTTTCACCACACGAAAACGATGGCACTGAGTGCAAACCAACTGTGCAATGCTAATTTCACAAAATACCTTCCAGATTTTGCCCATGTAAGAAATTCTCACCATTGAGGAGCCCATTTACCAAGTCAGGGGTGTTCCTACTGATCTCACTTTCATGGCCTTTGGTGAAGCTGGGTGTATGTGTGTGTGTGTGTGTGTGTGTGTGTGTGTGTGTACACATGCCTTTATATGTTTAGTAAGTTATCATTTTCACTGGGGTCCTCCTTCAGCATAGGGTGGTCTGAGCTTTTTCCCACTCTCTTAATTTTGTATCCTACATTAAGCTACAGTCCAGATAATGGAGGGGGATGGAGACATGTTTATTGTAACTGACAGCATCCGGCTAAATCAACACAGAGAAAGCAAACAGTGCTGAGTGCTTTTCTGTGTGCTGAAGCTCAGCTCCCAAAGCTGCAAGCAGGGCTTGCAACTGCTCTCAGGGCCAAATCTGAAGAGGTCCAGGAGCCTTACCTCCTCCTCAGGCTTTGTTCTCTGGCATTCTCCTTCCCCTTTCATCTTCATCTAAGCACTGCGTTCTTGGTAATTTCATGTAATTCGATTGTACAACATTCCAGCCCCTTAGGTCTCCTGTGCATTTTCCCAACTGCCAGGGGGCCAAGCTGCTGTAGTTTAGGGAACCTTCCCTGGGACCAGTACTTTCATCTTTCAATGACCCTTCATTTCAAAGAACTCATAGACTCAAAACTTGGATGTGACCCTGGATTTAGCTTTTGAATATTATATATTTCAAAAGTCTCTTTTCTGTCCCCAGCCATATACTTGGAAACACTTGCACTGCAACCATGTGATCTATAATAAGCACAGGAAGCACCTGTCACTTTAAAGAGTCACATAAATTCAATTCCTTAAGAAAAGATCAATATACGTGTGAGGATTTTCATCCAGGATGACACAGTTTTTAAAAATTAAAAATTATTTCTTTCATGTTTATTTGTGTCCCTGAGTGTATGAATGTGTGCATGTGCCTCCAGGAGCCCTAAAGGTCAGGACAGGGCATTGGATTGCTGGAACTGGAGTTACATATAGTTGTGAGCCATGTGGGTGCTGGGAACTGAACTCAGGTCCTCTGCAAGAACAGTAAAAGCTCTTAACTGCTGAGACATCTCTCCATTCCCAAATAACAATTTTGAAATGACTGACTTTAAAGATGGCTCCTACGTCCAAGGACACAGCCAAGGTCCTGTATCTCCACCTGCCCCAGGACAGAGCCCACCATTGTTCTGTCACTGTCATTGGCACCTCTAGTATAAGCTAGATTAATGTGTGCATGTGACTGCCCTGGAGAGCAAAGGAGAGACCTCAGAATTGAGAAGCCTGTGTTTCATAGCTTACTGCCTGTCCTTCCAGAGGGATCTACTCACCTCAGCTTCCAGCACACAGTTTGAATATATGCACTAGGCTTTTAATGTGAGTAGGTGTGAAACTGTGCACACACCAATAGTGCACACTCCAGCAAATTAAAAAAAAAAGATTTATTTATTTCATGTTTATGAATACATGGTGGCTGTCTTCAAACACACCAGAAGAGGGCATCAGATTCCATTACAGATGGCTGTGAGCCACCATGTGGTAGCTGGGAATTGAATTCAGAACCTCTGGAAGAGCAGCCAGTGCTCTTAACCCACTGAGCCATCAAGTCCTGCTCCAGCAAATTTTAATGGCGGATCGAAATTGAAGCTATATCTGTTCATCTGTTGGTTCTGCATCCTATAATGGATTCAATTAATCAGAGATGGGAAACAGACAAAACCAATTGTCTCAGTGCTGAACACCCAGGCTGTTTTCTTATGATTATTTCCCAAACCATGCAACATTGTAACATTTGTATGCCCTCTGAATTGTAGGTATCATAATCCACTTAGGAGAGATGGGGACGGACAACATTTTGACATTGCAACATGATGCTGTCATCTACAAAAATGTTGGACCATCTTTACAAATATCCTGGGACCCATGTGGGTTGTGGGCCATAGGTTGGACATATCTGATAATTATTCTTGAGGAAGCATACAGGGTCTATACAAATACTACACAATTTGATACCAAGGGTTTGAGTAGTTGTGAATCTTGGTCTCTGCAGGCATTCAGGGACCAGTCCTTTGATGAGAGAAGGGCAATTGCTCATGCTTTATAGATGCATGCTGTGGGAACCGACCATGACAGACATGGGTCCTATCAGTGATGCAGATCACCCTCTGATCTCCATATGAACTCTGTGGCATGTATTCATCATTTATTCAACCAAATAAACAAATGCAATAAAAGGAAAAATTTAAATGTAAAGTATAAAGAAGGATCCAAAAGTCTTTCTCGATGTGGATGTAGATATGTAATATGAAGACATATTGATGATGACAAGTATTTATATACTTTATATATGTATTAAAATGAGTATATATAATTCTTTGTCTGTCTGTCTGTCTCCTATTTTGGAGACAAGGTCTTGTTCTATATAGCCTAGGCTGGTCTCTAACTCAAGATCATCCTGTCTCAGTTTCCTGAGTACTGGGACTACAAGTTTGGGCCCCATGACAGGCATTTACCCTCTCTTCATTAAAGGTTCTATTATAGGAGCTGAAGAAATGGCTTGTTGATTCAGAGCATTGTTGCTTTTCCAGAGGATCTAGGCTCAATTCTCAGCATCCACATGGTTGCTCAAAGATATCCATCATTCCAGTTTCAGGGGATCTGACCTCTTCTGACCTCTTTTGACCCCTGCAGGTACCAGGCATTTACATGTGCATATACATACATACATACATACATACATACATACATACATACATACATGCAGGCAAAACAACATACACATAAAACTAATGTAACATTTAAAGAATTACATTAAAATATTTTTTCTATCTATCAAGTAGTCTTAAAACATTTGTATTTAAAGAGAAGCAAGGTTCTCTTTATACATGCTGGTGGGAATGTGAATGGATGCAGGTACTATGGAAATCAGCAAGGGGCATCTCCTCAAAAGAAGAAAAAGAAAACTATCATGTGATTCACTACACCACTCTTGGGTCTATGTCTGAAACATTCTGACTCAATACACACAGAGATACTTGCACGTCCATGTTCCCAGCTCCAGTAGTCACAACAAAGAGGAAATGGAGCCAGCTTAGATGTCCATCAACAGATGAATGGTAGAAAAAATGTGGTATGTGACTAAAATAGGATTTTATTCAGCTATGAGAATGAAATAATGACATCTACAAGAAAATGCATGCAACAGGAAATCATTAGGTTAAGCAAAACAAGTCAGGCTCAGGAAAATACTACGTTTCCTCTCATATGCAAAATCTAGACTTAAGAGGGTGTGTGTGTGTGTGTGAGTGTGTGTGCATGTATAAGCTTATATAATAGAATGCACTGGCTGGGCGTGGCGGTGCACACCTTTGACCCCAGGTCTCAGGAGGCAGAGGTAGGAGGATCTCTGTAAACTGGAGGCCAGTCTGGTCAATATATCAAGTTCTAGACCAGTCAGGTGACAATACAGTGAGACTCTGTCTCAGTATAAAAACCAACTGGTAGGAAAGAAGGGCTATTTAGGGGCTGAAGGAGGACAGAAGAGGAAAGGGAGGAAAGGATAAAATGTTTGTTTGAAAAGGCCACAGCGGAACTGCGAGTCCCATTGCACACTAACTTTAAACACTAAAAAATAACTCAGGGTTATTTTAAATTTATTTGTACATCTTCTTGCTCATTGAGCTTGTTCTCCAAATAACATGAATACTTTAGCATTTAAAATGTCTTTTCTTCTATTAGTATTTAAAGGTCAAGATAACTTGCTGTGAAATGTGGACCTGTTAACGATATAGTCTGATAGTCCTAACATACACACCCTGTATCTGTTCTTTAAACAAGTTTCCACCATGACCAGTGTTTCCTCGAGACCCTTCCCCTCCCAGTACATTTCCAAAAATCTATTGTTTTGAATCCAACTGTCTAGGGTTCACTCCGAGTCATTTTGCACGAATTTCTAGATTCATCTACGTTGTTTGCTAATTCGATCCTTGTAGCTGAGTCACATTCCATTTTAGGAACAGACCACAATTGTGCATCCTTTGACCTGCTGATGGGTATTTGGAGTGTTTCCAAGTTGGAGTCACCATGTACAAGGCTGCTATTAATTTTATGTTTGAGTATTCTTTGTAGAAATACACATTCATTTCTCTTGGGTAAGTATCTGAAGGTAGAATTTCTTAGTCATAGGGAAGGTATATATTTATCTTTATGAGAAACCACTAGGTCTTTGTTTGTTTAAGTGATTATACCAATTCACCCCCCCCATCCCAAAACAATATATAATCTCGGGTAGCTCAGCATTCTCCACAATATTTGGAATTACTTTTTAACTTGGACATGCTGACCACTGCAGCGGGATAGGTTATTTGTTTAATTTGCACATTCCTGATGACTGCAGACATTTGTCACCTTTCAGGTGACTATGTGCTATTAGCTTGTCTCCATTTGGTGTCTGTTCTGGTATTTTTACCATTTTTTTTAAAAGTTTGATTTGTGTGAGGTATTTACACATATACAGGTATTTACACATATACAGATATTTACACATTTACAGGTATTTGCACATATACCATCTCTTGCCTGATTTACCTGTTGTTAAAGTCTCTTCCCAGTCTTTGGCTTGCCTTGTCTTCATCTTGCCTTGTCATTTGCTGAGTAGAAGCTTTGCTGCTTGTGAATGCCTTCTTTTATGGCTAGCACTTTGCATGTCCCTGCATGACAGCTTCCCCCCATGTTTTTTTTTCTATAAGATTGAAATACCTTATTTTTAGTATTTATGATTCATTTTAAGTGTGGTGCATGGATAAAAGGTTAAAGTTTTGTTTTTTCTCCCCCAGTCCAGACATCAAGGTGTCACTCCATCGTCTACTGAAAAGACTGCCTCCATTTTACTGACTTGCTTTTTAGTGTCTTTACCAAAATCACTTCACCAAACGGCTCTGGGTCTATTTCTAGACTCTCTGCTCTGTTTCAAAAAGCTATTTCTCCATTCATTGCCACCTTGTATAAGTGTGTCTCCTTGTATAAATGCTTGTAGTGTGTTCCCTGGGAACCTGCATGCCTAGTGTTCAATGTGGAGGACTTACACAGCTTCACCAAGTTTTCTGTGTATCTTACCTTACAGTGTGGTTTCCAGCAATGTTTTATCAAACTTAAATGTGCATGTTGCCAGTTCTGTGAGAGTGTATTTCCCGAAACAGCTGCAGCAATCTTTCCAACTCTTCCGGAATCTTGTTACTCTGCTCCCTGCTTGTGAGGACTGGGTCCTTGTGACTGTTTGGACAACCAGGATGTGTAAGAAGTAGTGCAGCATGCATTCCCAGGCCAGGTCAGGATGCGTGACCCTGTCTATTGACATATCTGCTCTTGGAATCCACTCACCAGGACTCAACAAGACTCAACAGGCCTGGGTAGAGAGACGCCAGAGGCAGGCCATTATCAACGCCAGGAATGAATGTGAATGGGTGCATGTATCATAGATGGGAGAGTCTCCTTGACTACTATGTAACTGTATAAGCTCTTCTATGTCTGCTCAATTCCCAAATAATGACACAGAAGCTATTTTTATTAATTCATGCCTAGGACTTAAGCTAGGTTTGTCCCCAATTAGCTTGTAACTCAATTAATTTCTCCATTTATACTAATCAAGTTCTGCCACAAGTTCTGGCTGCTTACCTCTCCTCAGTTTCATATGTCCGGCTTCCTCTGAGTCTTGGTGAATCTTGAGCCTGACTCTTTCCCAGAGTTCCTAAATCTGCCAGATGTCCCACCTTCTATTCTGTCTTTTGCTATAGGTCATATGCTTTTTATATTACCCAATCAGAAGGTGCCTTAGGCAGGCAAGGAAGGACAGGGACACATCTTCACACAGTGCCTGTAAACATTACCCCCACACTATACTACCCTTGAGTGGCAGCCTACTAAATATTTACTCCGTGTGCAGTTTGGGGCACTGCTCTCTCTCTCAGAAAGAAAATTAAAATGAGAATTCCAACAGGAATTAGGCCATCAAAATGCTTCCATGGGATCTTTAATAAGAACTGTACAAGAGTGAGATCTGCACGAAATGATCTCCTATCAAAGACCCTTTATCCTGTGCTGTCAGAGCTGACTGTTAGTTTGTCGGTCTATAAATAACTGGGGAAAGAGAAAGAGGAAGGAGGTGAGGAAGGAGCTGGTCTGTGGACAGGAGGAAGGGAGAGAATTGGGGTGGGTTACAGGCCAGTGCTGGGGTGTTTAGTCTGAGATTTATCTGTCTCTATATTTTAATGTGCTCTCCACACACCATTGTCTTTTTTAAAAAGGCTGCACCTTTGTTTATAAAAAGTCACACACACACAAACTTTTTGAAAAGAAATGGTTCTTAGTCAAATTCAGTGATGCTGGCTCTCCCAAGGCCTCATTCCTTTCCCCATGGGCTGCTCTGTTCCCAGTTTTGGAACACCTGCAGCCATGGCCAATTAATTGAGGCAATTATCTTGAAAGTTCTGCTTTCATACAAGTAGAGATAAAACACGTCTCCCAGACTCTCCCATTGTTCTGGATTTTATGTCTGCCTTTCACTCCTCTTGCTGGTAAATCTTCCATATTTCCAGCCCAGACCACCTCTGGCAAGGACACAAGGGTTTCTGCTCAGAGTCAGCACAGCTTATGTGTGATTTATGTTGCCCTTGGATGTTGTGACTGCTCATTGCTTGCTTTTATCTTGTGCGCCTTTGTTTCCTCTTACCACCAGATGGTGGGACTGAGGTCTGCCTTCTGTGGCTAATGCCAACCTAATCTTTCCAGCTCTGCAATGAGGGGCATTTACCATGGAGATAAGCGCAACACTCCTCAATTGCCCTCGACAGTTTCTCCTGCATCGTGGCAAGTGAACTATCTTAATCCTCCTCCCACAAACCTACATGATGCCTCACACCTGTAATCCCCACACTTGGGAGGCTGAGGCAGGAGGATTACCACCAGTTTCAAGTCATCTTGGCTATACTTAGGAGTGAGCTCAGGCCACCCCAGCACATTGACTCCTTCCTTCCTATGCTACTGCCATCACACTGAGAACTGTTGGACAGTTTGGTAACCAGAAGGTACCCACAAAGACAGGAGCAATAAGCCCATCTTATGCTGTGATTCCGTGAAATCAAAGAACAATTTCAAATGACCACTGTCTATTCTTTCTATTCTTATCAAATTATGGTCCTTGTTTCCTGTTTGGAGGAGGATGATGATAACATATATAATAATAAATGAACGTTTTTAATACCTTTAATGCAATGATCAACCTAAGCCTGGGACAGACTCACTGAGAAGTTCTGCTGCCCTGAAGCTCACTCAGCTCCACACTCAACACATTTCCCTTTTCTTGGACCTTTCTGCTCAAGAGTCCTTTCTTCTCAGAAACAATGTTTACCCTGAGTCCATGCTTTCGCAGGTGACCTGGAGGTGTTTGTGCTCACATATAACCCACTTGGGAGAGCCTGGGATTGTAAACAATCCCAGGTAGCTCCTTCAAAGGAAAGAATTAATACCTGTTACTGGTCCAGAAGGCTGACCGTGGTTCCTAGCCTGGTGACCCTTTTTCTATGTGGCCAGAGACTTTCCCAGCACCAGAACCTTCCCCAGACTCTTATCAAAAACTTCTTTTTCTCAATCTATAGAACCTATCTTTATGGACTTATGTAGTCACGTCCAATCCGTATTTAGCTGACTTTGTTCCTTAAGGAGGTTTATGTATGCTTTGTTGTGCACGTGGGATTGAGTTCATCACCAGAATAGTTTTCACCAAATTAGGCTGTGCTAAGTATGCTTAAAATAAACTTCTCGTGGTCAGACTCCTGAAGTTTGAACCAACACCGGCTACTGAGTCGTGTTGAGCCAACCGCCTTCTTACCTCCCACAGCCCATCACTCCATAGCCCTCCAGGCCCCAGAGGCTCCCCCACTTTATGTAAAAAGAAAGGTAATGATCCCTTTTGCAAGAGTAGGCTCAGAATCCGGTTGGCTGGTTTGTTTTTCTGCTTTTAGTCTAAAGTCGAGATTTCATCAGACACAGTAAAGATTTATCTGGCTTCTTCACTACCCCCCTATAGAACTGTGCTCAGGACTCAGTTTAAACATTAAGTGAGGGAGAAATCAAACAAAAGCAGACCCAGTGACCTTGGGCCAGTCATCCCTTACCTCTCAATGGATTTGTTTGCATGTAGAAGGTGCACTGCGTGTGTCGTGGGAGTGGATGTGTGTGGTGGGTGAGCATTCTGGAGGTCTCCCGATTGTGACATGCCGTTGAGAACAGGAGCTGCAGAACCAGGACTTCTCTGAAATTCAGGTCTCAGCTTGGAAATTCTTATTGCACAAAGGACCCATGCAGACCCTGTCAGGCTGGATACAAAAGAACAGAAGCTGCTAACGAAAAGGGAAGGAAGTCGGAGAACCCACCGCTGCAAAGCACAAGGGACAGGCAAGGAGATAAGGTAGCGACTGGCTGGGGCCCAGTGCCGCCCAGCTGCACCCATCTCCTCCGGGAGCCCGCACCCAGCACCGCAGCCCTGCACCGGTCCCCCGAGCCACCTGCCAGGACTCCGGCGGGCGGCGCAGCCTCGGGCGGGTCCCCGCCCCCGCGCTGCCGGGCCAGCGAGGCCGCCGCGGCGTTCCGGGCGCCGCCGCATTGGCCGCTGCGGTGCGGGAGGCGCGTTCGGCGCAGCCTCGGGGCTGCGGGCACTGGCTAGGGCGACCCGCGGCTCTCCCTCAGCCCTCGGCCCGCTCGCCCATGGCCCTGGCGCTGTGGTCCTGGCGTCCAGCCCTGCGCGTGGTCCCCACCGCCCTCCTCTGGCCGCCCAGCCGACCAGACACGCGCGATGCTGAACGGCGCGGGCCTGGACCAGGCTTTTAAGATGTCGTTACCGCGGAGGGCGAGGATCGGCGCGTCCGTGGGTGAGCGGGGAGGGTGGGCCACGGGGCGGGGGCGGCGCCCGAGGCTGGGAGACACTGCTCCGCCCTTCGCCCTGCCCCCTCCCCCGAGAGCCTGGGGCTGCGGGATTCCGGACGCCACGCCCTGCTGACCCCTGGCCAGACAACCTTGCACCCGCGCGGCCCAAAGTCCTCCCATGGTGCGGGTGCCGAAGGGGGCGAGGGGCGGCGAGCGTGAGAGACGTCTCATCTCCCTTGGCACCCTTGTGCATGCGTGTGTGCGTGTGCATATGTCCGTGTGTATGCGTGTATCCATGTGTGTTCGTGTATGTGTCACCGCGTGCGCGTTTGCGTGTGCATGCACGCGCGCACGCGCGTGGTTGCCTGTCGGTGCGCGCTTGCCTGCCGGTGATGCTGATGCTGAAGGGAAGGGAGCTGCAGTCTTCCTCCCTGTTCCCATTTGTCATGGGCACAGTTTGGCAAGTGTAGAGAACTTCTTGCGTCTCAGGTTGGCTACTTGCGTTACTGAGTGTATGGTCTTGTACAGAGACCTAAGGGAAGTAGAATGTCACTAATAATGTTTTCACCACCTGGGGCCCAAGTGCTCTAGCGTACTCTTAAGAGTGGCGCAGGGTTTCATTGCGCAGGGAAGCTGCGGAGATACTGATGCATTCACGCTCAAGCACTGGCAGGGGCCTCCGTGGAACTTGAAATACAGCATCCCCAACCATTCACTGTAGATGCCTTTGTTGTATAATGTACTTAGGGAACATGACCCAGGCACACGCGATACTTTGTGGCAACAGCACTTGATAGGTGACCCAGGGCTTAGATAATGCAAAACTAGAAGAGACTTCCAAAACGATGCCTGTCTTGCATTTCAGGCCACCTTGAAAGCAGTCTGGTGGTAGATCTTTGATGAAGGGTGTTCAAGGTTAGGGTTTGGAGCTGAAGTCCCCTTTCAAGTTTATAGTTTTGTCTGTCTTGAGAGAATAGACATATAAAAATAAACGACTTTTTCATTGCCACCATTGAGCAACGCGAGGGAGAAGAATGATATTGCCCACGTTTAACAAACACTAGTTAAATGTGGGCAATATCAGGACACTAACGTTCATTTTGAGCAGAATCCTTTCCTGTAAGGGTCACCAGGCAAAATACCAAGACAAGGAGGTGGGGAGTTCCAGGGGCATCAGAGAGCAACCATAGGGACAGCCTAGGTACCTGAGGGAAGTGTGTACTTTTCCAAAGCAGTGCCCAGGATACAAGGCTTTGTGAAGAAAAGAAACGCAGAGCGTTGGTTCTTTGGGAAGGATGGGAGAATGAGATTTAGCTTTGATCATATTGCATCTGACGTGCCCGCTGGGGAGCCTACTAGGGATGTTTAGTAGAGACTAGCTTATGAGCCTGAGATAGGCAGAGATCTAAATTTCAGAGTGCTTCCCAGGATGTTTCCATGGGTACCTTCCTGCAGTGTATAGGACCTCCTCCTGGGAGAGACCTGCTTTACTGTTCTGCTGTTGTTAAGCTTCCGGTCTGGATTTCTGCGCAAGGTGCACGGCATCTCAGGTTTCACTGGGTTCCAAAAACTATATAACTAATACCAGAGGAATCTGAAGGTGTCCAGAGCATCTCAGTATTTTCAAGTGGGAAGGTCTTAGGGGCAACAGAAAGGGATTGGAACCATATGCGAGGCAGCGTGGGGAGTCAGGAATGCCGCCAAAAGCTCCAGCAAGAATCTGGGCATTGATGCTTGACTCTTCTGTGGAGGTCATCAATGACCTTGGAAGAGCTGCTGTTGTGTAACTGTGAGGAGAGATATATATCTGTTAGTGGGAGTGCAAGACATTAGAAGACCAGAGTTGAAAACAGACTGTTGATGATACCCTTTTAGGGTACGCTCTGCAGTTAATGGAGGGAGAAGCAAATGGAGTGGTAGCCATAGAAGGTAAGAGGGAGGGTGCTCTGTCTGAAGACTGACTATGCAGTCCAACTGCAACAGGAAGGACATCTCAGGCAGGGGCTTCTCAGAGGTCTGTGGTGTGAGCCACAGTGGGAGCAGGGTTCAGAGCAGAGCTGTTTAGAGAAACAGGTACGGGAGTTTCTGAAGGTGGAGGGCTTCAGGATCTTGTTGACAGATGTGGCGCGTGGGAAATGAAACGTGAGACTTTACAACACGGGTCCTTTTAGAACACACAGATGGGCAAGAAGTCAGGGGGGAAACCTGGGCAAAAGGCCTGACGATTGTGTACTCCTATAAAATTTTAGTGACGTGATTTTCAAAGAATCCCGCTATTTCTCATTTTTTCTGCAAACTAGCAGATCTGATGGCTCACAGTCCTCCGAGATCAGGCGCCGAACAGCCAGACTATCTGTTTAGTAAAGCAGTTCACCTGGGGTCATTATTTCCGGCAAGTGAGCTTCAGAGTCCCATTTTACTCTGGGTGTCCTGTTGTACTTTTCTCAGTTCTTCTCCACGGTGATCTCTTATCAAATGATGGGGATCCAAAGACCAGTTACAGGCTGAAGCTTGAGTTGACGGATATACAATGACCACCTTCTGTGTGCCAGCCACTTCAGGGATCTGGAGATGGGGCACTGAACAGGACAGGTGTTCTCTGGATAGAGCCCACTGACTAGGGATGAGCACAAAGCACACTTGCTGTCAGTGGCTCTCAGCTTGTACCCAGCCTGGGGCCTATGTGCACAGGCAAGGGACACAGGTGAACAGGGAGGTAAAGCAGGAAGTGTGTACAGATTTGAAAGCAGTGGCAGTTGGGAGAGGCAGAGCTGTTTTCTGGGGACTGCAGCATCCATGTTCTCTAGGGAAGAAGTATCTTCCCTTTCACTGAGTTTCTGAATTTGGTATCTTAAAAGATTGGCAATGAAGAGCAGGCAGGCAGTAAGCACAGTGCTGATACCTTTAATAAAATTAAATATAGGACCTAGATGGCTACAAATCCTACAGAAAATGCTCTTGCAGGTCTGTTCCAACATTTTTTACCCAACCCTTTCATCTCTATTGTGATAATTATTATTCTGGAGATTGCTATACCCTCTTGCTGTCTTTAAATATTTACTAGGACTTTTTGCCCCACTTCAGACCATATTGCTCCCAGATAAAAGACACAGAGACCTTTAGATTTATAATCGTAAATGCACCAGAGCTGGGCAGATATCAACCCTCTACACTATTTTGTCTACTTTCCTGTGGTGATCTCTGAGACATCACTTTCTATGTTCTACCTGGGTTGCTTCTACTCCATAAGGCCAGTCCTCATGGCCATGCACTGGAGACCCACCTACCCCATGGTGACTTTCTTCTTTTTCTGTCTTCTTTTCTTTCTGTGACCCCAAGCATGGGAACTTTTGCTCTGCCTCCCTCCCTCCTGCATATCCCAGGATGTAGGCATCTTTATTAACCAATCAGGGATAACTTGAGGGGCAAGGTTTATAGAACAAAAGCTGGTGTGCTACAGAATTCACTGGCCCTGGTTTTGAGGCATCTAGGTTTTGGGATACGATATTTAGCATTTCAGTACATAGCAGCACCAGACCAACCCCCTACCTGTCTCCCATGATCTCTTCTGGTCCATAAGGGGCTTGTTTTCGTTTTGATTTTTAAATGGGCTCCTGTATGACCCTAACTACCTGGCCTGAGTTTTAAAGGAAGGGGGTGAAGATGGCTAAAGATAGGATCCCAGCAGTTCTGATACTAGAATGTAGGAGCTGGAAAATGGCAGGAGGTGGTTTAATCCCTTCATTGCACATCAAACTATTTCAGAGCAGCCTGTTAATTTCTAGCAGAACCAACTGAGGCCCACAGATCAGATCTGCTCTGAATAGGACAGGTTCATTTGCTTATTCTAGGTGTTTCCTTCTTTCTTGGTGGGAGATAAGGCACATCTGAGTGTCATCTCCTTTGCTTCTATTTTCTGCATTATCCAGGACACTCCACACACAGACTTGACCTGCCTCTGTCCTGGGTAATTTTGTACTTGCTCTGAAGGTCTGGATTATGTTTGGAAGTTCTTTGAGACAGTATGTGTTAAAGGTAAAATTCCAGACTGTAGAGAGAGATGGATTCAAACTTTGAAGCTGTCATTTGGTTCCTACAGGCCATTTCTTTACTTACATTATAGATGAGGATGACAGAATGACTCTATCTCTCCCCTTCCCCCAAGAGCTTGTGTCAGTGGTATGTATGTGTGACTTGCATAGTATGCATTAATTACCAGATGCATGATCAAGCTAGACAGTGTTACCCAGTATGTGGCTACACAGACACATGTCTAAGTGTACATGATGCAGAAAGTCACACTCACCAGTTATCCTTATCCTACACTGTCCACTCATTAATGTCTGGTGGTTGTCACCCCCTTACACTGTACCTGTCTAGTCTCAAGTGTCTGGCAGTTCTCTCCTTTGAAAGGAGTCTTGTCTTGTGCCTGCAGGTGGCCACTATGCCCCTAATTTGATGGCTTTAGTTGTTTAATAATTGATTTCACTTTTACAATGGATGCTTTATCTTAAATCCTCGTCTGATCGAGGTGCCAGCTAGACAAATGGATTACATTAAAGCTATTCTTTTAGAACCTTCAAATGGTTTATGAGCGCATGTGCATACAGTGCCTCTGAAGAAGGGTCTCACCTCTTATCCCTGGGGCTCTTCACACTTACTAAATATAACCTTCAGTCAATAGCACACCAAGACAAGATGTTATTTACATCCTTTTATGCCAGTAAAAGTGCTCAGGGAAAATGTTAACAACCACTAAGAAAGGCTAAAAATAAAAGTGAGCTCACATTTATGACCGGGCGGTTTCCCCATATCATTGTCAAGGGCAGACACAAAGTATAACCTGCCATGTGGTATTGAGCAGCATGGAGGTGGGGACAGTTATGTTCATGGGCCTCCCAGGCACATGTGTCTGTGACAGTGCAGACAGATGTGGCTTGCACTCTTGTCCCAGATGTTTGGAAGGGTGAGGCATGTATATTTCTTGAGCCCAGTTTGGGTTGATGTGGGCAATTAATGAGAACTTGTGTCAGTAATCAAATTAAAATAACGAAGGTATACACATGTGAGGTTTATTTGCCAGCTGTGTGTTACTGGGCTCTTACTACCACATACCTGCACATGTCCTAATTCTGTGCCTGTGTCCCTTGCCCTGAAGGATTGTGTCTCATCTGCTAGTTATTTTTTTTTAAAGATACAACATATCTTATCCTAAAAATGTGACCTGAACAACATCTTCATTCATTTTGATTCAGAGATTTTTGCATTTGGAAGTAGTTGCCTGTGTTTGAGTTATTATTATTATTATTATTGAGTTATTATTTTGTGTGTCGGGTAACGAGCACACATTCATTTCAGACATTCCCAAGGAGCATCTGAGCACAGCTTCATCTCCAGAGACACCGCATCAGCCGGAGGCAGAGGGACCCAGGATTACTGTAATGGTCCAAGCACATCACTGAGATTGTACTTGTGGAAAGCTGGGGAGGCAAATGACTTCTTGGAGTGAGCACCTTTGCTTTGCAGCATCTGTGCAGCATCTCGTTGCAGACACCATGTTCAAGACAGTTGCTGTTTTCAGGTCTTGGTACCTTAATGGCAAGGAGCAGTTCATCCGTATTCAGAGGACACACCTGTGTCTAGGCTGCTGTCATCCAGTTAGTGAGGGATTAGGCCTCCTAGCAGCTATTTTTAGGTTAGCCGCAGAAACATTATCCTCATTTAAGACTCTTTTCAGTTTCCTTATTACTTCATCCTAATGTACCGAGCATGCATATCTTGACTTTTAAAGCTATGAAACTTCTGCCTTTAAACGCCACAGTGGTTGTTACTGTATCTGTAACAAGCTAAATGATAGTCCCTTCCTTAGAGTCCCTGGGGACTGGGCCAGCTGCAGAGCTTTGAGCTGAGCAGCTTGCTTATGGCGTTTATGACATGGCCATTTGTGTCATTGCCCCAGCCTGTACTCTGCCGCACCAAATTACCGTGCTGTTCTTTTCTGCTGGAACACAACCTAAGTTTATCTGTGCTGAGTTCATCTTTCTTATTACTCTGTAGATTCTTGGAAATATATTTCTTCAATTCTAACTCTTCCAAAGTCTCATTTTCTGGTCGTAGGGTTTGGGTAGAGATTCTCAAAGGGAACACATCAATACGGAGAGGTCAGTGGGTAGTATCTCCCTCTGAGAATAAACTGGGCGAGATGCAAACACAGGGGATGAATGGAGACTGTAAATGAAGTGCCGAGCTAGGCCGTGTCTTGGCAAATGCATGGCAAACATTACCTGTTTGCTTTATCGTCTTTATGTTTATGGCTGTTTGCTTTAGTGGTGGAGCCAGTGGGGTGAGAGGGCAGGGGAGGAGCTTTTTCTCCTCACAAGAAGTGGTTGTGCTGTTAGCTTTGTCAACCTGATATAAACCTAAATGCATGTGGAAGGGAGAACTTTGATTAAAGAAATGTATGTACTAATTTGGCCTGTAAGCACATCTGTGGGACATTTTCTTGATTAGTGATTGGTGCCCGACAGCCCAGCTCACTCTGGGCAGTGCCACCCTGGGCAGATGGTCCTGGGCTGTATAAGAAAGGAAACTGAGGAGCTGGAGCCATGGCTCAGCAGTTAAGAGCACAGGCTGCTCTATCAGAGGACCCAGGTTTGATTCCCAGTACCCATACAGCAGCTCACAGCAGTCTGTAACTGCAGTTCTGATGACGTCCTCTGATATCTGCATACACTGCGGCACATAGTGAACACATGTGTATGCAGCCAAAACACCCATAAACACAAATGAAAAAAAAAAGCAAGCAAGCAAGCAAGCAAGCAAGCAAGCAAGCAAGCAAGCAATGAACAAGTGAGCTAGCAAGCAGCCTAAGTAGGTCATAGAGAACAAGCCAGCAATCAGCTTTCCTCCATGGTTCCTGCCTCTGGTCCTGTCCTGCCCTGACTCCACAATGGACTGTGATTAGGATGTATAAATCAAATAAATCCTTTATTCTCAAGTTATTTTTGGTCAGAGCAACAGAGAAACAAACTAGGATAGTGGTCTTTGTCTCCCACTGCCTTGATATTGTTTTATTTTAAAAAAAAAAGTGCATATAGGGGCATCGGTTTATATGCATGTGTGTGTGTGTTCATGGAACACTATGAAAGGTGGACAATTTGCAGGAGGACGTCGTCTCTCTGCACCATGTGTGTGAGATTGGACTCAGGTCATCAGGCTTGTCAGAAATCACCTTTACCTGCGAAGCCATCTCACTAACCTTATACTTCATGCTTGAGTACATGATGTCAGGTATATGGCAACCTATACTTTACAGACCGTTGTCACAGATGGTCAAAGATGAAGATGACTTTGTAGACGTCTGCCAGGCAGCATGAGACCAGTAGCTCTGTGGGGTTGACTGACAGTGATCCAGAACACAGCTGGCCTGGACTGTAACATACGCACTGAATTTCTAGGACAATAGACAAAGGAAATTCGTGGGGCATGGTAGCCCACATCTTTAATCCCAGCATTTAGGAAGCAGTAGCAGATGGATCTGTGTGAGTCCATTCAGCCTAGTCTACATGGACCAGCTAGGACTACAAACTGAGTGTGTACACACACACACACACACACACACACACACACACACACACTTATTCATGGCCTTGAACTCACACAGAGTCACTTGCCTCTGCCTCTTGAGTGCTGGGATTAAAAGACAAGAACCAACATGCAGAGCTTGTAATTTTACTTTTATTTAGTATACCTACTAGAAATTAAAAAAAATTAATTAGTATACAAAGTATTAGATATAATTATGACATTTAAAAACCAAGTGTTAGAACAATTTAAAACTCATTTTTAGCTTGTGTTGTATTTCTGCTGGACAACACTGTTACAGACCAGGCTCTGTTCTTCGACAATTCTGTGCATGTCACACTATTCATGTCCACTCCAGTTGTCCCTCTTCCTCTCATTTTCTCCCTGGATACTCCACAAGTTTCCCTTTTCCACCTCCATGCCCCCCACCTCAATGTTTTTAAACAACTACCGAGTCCAGTTAGTGCTGCCTGCTGGAGTGCTGACTAGTCAGTCTTGTTGGCTTGCTATCATGCAGGCCTTGCGCAGGTAACTGCAGCCACAGTGGACTCATGAGTTCAAACATCTCTGCCTCACTCCTCTCTGAACCGTGCACATTCTAATGTGAAATGGTCCAGGTAGGAACCGGAGGCCATGGAGGGTGAGTTCCAGACATTTGCCTAGGGCTCTCAGCTTCTTCCCAGCAAAGACAACAGAGCTCATGTTTTTAGATTCCTCCAGAGTTCCTTCCAGGACTATTTTATCTTCTTTCTTACCTTGCATGAAGCCCCCTTTGGGCACAATCTAGATTAATTTTGAAAATGAACTAGGTCATAGTACAGCGAATTTCTATTCTATTTCTTTGAACCCAATGTCTGGTGAAATCAAACTGCTTCAGTCTTGGACTATTGTCTGATATCATCAGGCATGGTTGTAGAGACTGCTGAATATGATAAGCTGTGGATTCATGAGATAAGAGACTTGTGACCTCATGTGGCACCATGTAGACAGGACAGCAATATACACTCACGCTCCAGTCACCAACTTCCTTCAAGACCAGCGTCTGTCTCAGATGCAGTTTTTTTCCTAGTCATCAATGAGTGCTGAGCTGGGTTTCTTTGTAGAGAAACAGGATTTAACCCACACCCCTCTCCATGCATGTCTTCTCCTTACTTACTTACATAGGAAGTAAGTCTTGTGGAACAGACAAAGGCAGATTTTCTTACAAGGGATGATTCGAAAGTGCTTTAGCTGTCCAGGACTGAGAGACCCGAGGGATTACTTTTAAATTGCATCCATATGTTTTGTTGGACTGTGATAGTAACTAGGCCACACAGTGTGACTGTGTGTAACTAGCGTTGCTACACATAACGTTGGGTCATTGTTGGGTTGTGCGCTTGCACTCAGTGTCTGGGAGTCTCATATATCAGGAACAGCTGGGATAACTGTACTGTGAGGTTGCAGTGGGGACTCTTAGGCTATGATCACGAGGACAGAGTGAGGCTAAAGGACACAGGCAAGGGGAGCCCAACCATTGTTCTAAGTCTCTCATCTAGACTTAACTTACTTAATATAAAAACTTTCAATTGAAAAATATTCTTCTCTAATGTAATACACCCTGACCACAGTTTCCCCTCCCCCCACTTCTCCCAGCTCCCCCCATTCACTTTTGGATCCACTTCCACCCCACCCTGGTTTCCCTCCAGAAAAGAGCAGGCTTCCAAGAGACAACAACCAGACACAACAAAACAAGATACAATAAGGCAAGGCAACCCAACAGGAGGAAAGGAGTCAGAAGAGCATGAAAGTCAGTCATCTGCTCCCACTGTTAAGAGTCCCCCAAAATACCAACCTAACAGCCATAACATATAAACAGAGGAGCTGGTACAAATTCATGGAGACCCCAGTACTTGCTGCTTTAGTCTCTATGAGCCCATAAGAGCCCTACTTATTTGATTCAGTGGACTGTATTCTCCTGGTGTCCTCCTTCCCCTTTGACTCCTTGCAGGAGGAATAGCAAGGATAAACTGAGGGGTGTGATGGCATCATAATGTATTACTGTGGCATCAGCACTATGATGTCAGCGTAGTTATACCATTATATGAGGTCAGATTTGAAGTTTGATGCTATGAGAAGTATCTATAGTGGCATGTATGCTCACAGCAGTATCAAAGAGTATAGTTGCCCTGCCCTAAAGATCTCTGTGTGACACTCACTTGTCCCCACCTCCTTCCTGACCCCTCAACTATTTTCTGTTGCTCTATTGAAGTACCTGAACATGGATAATTATAATTTGAAAAGAGGTTTATTTAACACACGTTTCTGAAGGTTCAGGACCTCAAAGAGGCTCTGTTGAGGACTTCATGATGGATAGCATCACAATGGCTGGTATACATGTGAGGAGAGTCACGTGGTATGAGGAGAAGTGAGAGAGCCTCTCTCTGCCAAGTGTCCAGCTTGTTCCTTTATGGCCACCTTCATAGAGAACTAATTTAGAGGTCACAAAAGGATGACTTCAACATCCTTGATGACTTAAAAATCTCCTGCTAAGTCCCACATCACCACATCACCACACCGAAAACCAGGCTTCCAACACAAGAATAACTGAACCATAGCCAAACCATAGCAAACACCATTTACTCAAGGGCTTTTCCCCTTTGGAATTTATTTCCCACGTTTCTGTTACACTTAGTTGAGAAAGTAACACAGTAAGGAGGAGACATGCATGGAGAGGGGTGTGGACTATGTTGCATTATCTTGTGAACAGAAGGGAACCCCACCAAAAGAAAACAGTTTACCCATTTTTACAGGCTGATATGCTGATGTATAGGCCTTGCCCAGTGCCTTATGGGTTTTGTCAGCCACCTGAGGTGTTTCTCTTAGTCTTTCCTTCCTTTTTCTGGAATGTGTGCTTCCTGCAATGCAAACAAATATGTTTAGTTTTGGTTGAAGTTGATTTTGAATTCAGGCATTTATACTATCCACATGACCCTGACAACTTACTTCCTGAGTCTTCTCAGGGAAGTTACCTGATTCTGTCAGCCTCACTGTCTCCCATCTTGTAAAAGTGGCTGATAATACCTCCCCCACTGACTTCCTGAGCCCCTTAAGCAAGATAACTTTTATACCATTTACCACTGCCTAAGACTTAGTGCTGTCTTTTACCATTGTAAAATCATTTACTGAGGCAATGGCTACTAAGATGGTGTGGGAACATTCTAGAATGCTATGCTATGGGCACAGGGACTGAGCCCTCCACTTCACTGCATCTGTAGCTATGGTCTTCTTGTCTCTCTGGGCCATTTGAACCCTGAATAGACTCAGCATCAGCCATCACCACAGCGTTACAGAACAGTGAGGGTACGGGAGGCTCTGCCTCTTTCTGAGGAATAGAATCTTTTCTACATGATTATGTGGTTTTGCTAAACTTGGGATCAGTGATCAAGCAGAATCTTGTTAAACAACTCCCATGACCCACCCACTGGAATGGATGTGGAAGCAGGCTGACTTGAATCCCAATTAACAGCAAACCTGGTTTTGGGCGTGTTCTGGAATCCAACCATTCCCGTCTGTCTTCTACTTGCTAAAGGTGGAAGACAAGACCACCAGGTTTCTCAGCAATGCAATGGTCACATTTCCCCCTTAATTTCCACACATTACTAAGTGATCTTCCGCCTTGCTGTCTGGTCCTGCAAACACAGGATTCAACCTGTCTCTCTCAAGTCACAGGCCTGTTTATGCTCCCAACCCTCGAGCGCAAACCGAAGAGGATCGTTCAGTGCTTGGGACCGAGGGCGCTACCATAACCAGAGAAAATGCTGTTGAGGACGTTCTGCCTAGAAAGCAGTTGATTTCTGGGTCAGTGTAGCAGTCACAAGCCTAAATGACGTGCAGTAGCAAGACTCAAAATAGCGCACACACATTTGAGCTGCAGGGTTGAAGTGGATATAAGGTTGTATGTTCCGAGTGAGCCATTTGTGGTGTTTCCTCAGCAAAGTCCATGTTCAGTGGCATGTTGGCATCATTCCTGGGGCAACCATGGGACCACTGCCTCATATGCTGTGCTGGTCTCTAAAACGGGTCAATAACAGAGCACTTCACCAACTCAAGGCCTCTAGTATGAGTGTGGTACATCAGAAAGATAAGTGGATACATTTGTGTCTTTCCACAATTGTCAGAATTTATTGAATAACAATAGCTTTACAAGCTATCCTTCATACCAACTAAGGCAAACATGTTTTTTCCCCATCTTAACAACTAGAATTAACTGTTGGAACACATTGTTACATTACATGGTAAATCTATCTGTCGTCTATCTATCTATCTATCTATCTATCTATCTATCTATCTATCTATCTATCTATCATCTATCATATCTACCTATCATCTATGTATCATCTATCACTTCTATCTGTCTATCATCTACCATTTCTATTTACCTATCATCTATCTGTCTACCTATCAATCATCTATACATCATCCCTATCAATTATCCATCACTACCATCTATTTATAACCTATCATCTATCAGTTACCTTCCTGTATATCTATCTTTTTGTCTACATATTACAGAGTGGCTATATGGGGTACAGGGTGTTAGAGAAGCTATAGCCAAACACTAATGAGCTTCAAGGAGGCAGCGGAGGCTGACGGGGCTGCAGAGAATACTGTGAAGGACTAAGACGAGAAACTGCTGCAAGGCTGCTGGAAGCATAACTGCAGAGACAAGCCAGAGCCAGTGTCTGATCCTCGGTGTCAAACTTAGTTGCAGGGATGAAGTATGGGCTTGTGCAGACTGTAGAGGTGCAGGATGGAACCATGTCCAGATGAGTGACCAGACATAATGACAGCATTCAGATAGTCCATGTCAACAGTGGAGACCAAGCTGAGTTGAAGCCTCTGAGGCAGTCAGAAGTTCTCTGCCTATTGGTATCTTGACATACTCACCAAGTGGTCAAATGACCGATCAGTAGGAGCTGTAGCCACGATAGTGTTAGGAGTCTTCCTTTTATGGGGTCTAGGTAAGAGTGTTGCACCCTTTCCTAAATCTGATAGGTTTGATAGTTTCCCAGGCCTGGTTTTGTGGATGTGATTTTACTACCTCTGTATACTCTTATGGCCCCAGTTTACTCAGATAAATCTGCAGGCTAGGACTCTACTTTTAGAAGTTACCAGCCAATGCCTGTGGATACCAGACAGATGTCGCTGGTTATGGGCAGAGTCAATTTGTCTCTGGATTTGGACTCAAAATGGAGTCAAGTGCTGCTTGTAAGTAACATGGAGTCTCTCTCGGTGGAAGGCTCAGTGTGAGGAACTACTGTTCTATCTGATACAGACAGGAGGCAAGTCTGATCTCCACACACAACTGTCCCCCAACCCCCCAAATAGAGAACTGCAGAGATAACAGAGCCTCCTTCCTTAAACCTACATGGCAATCTTTGTAATTTTCAGTAAGTATTTAAACTCAAGAAGTTTAAAAATAGGTGTTTTTATTCTTGACCTTTAAATGTGTTTCTATATGTTGATTGAAGCTTTTTCTGTTTATTAATTATCTTATCTGGCTTTCTACTCCTGCATCAAAATATATGAGACAAGAAGCTTATAAGAAGAAAAGTTTTTGGGGTAACACAGTTTTGGGTAATGCAGCTGTGGTCAGAGGTTCTCATTATGAAGGGACATAGGTGAGCAAATATGGTCCTTGTGGCCAGGAAAAAAAGACGAGAAATCCCTCTCTCCTCACCAAGAGCATGTCTGTAATGGTGACTAACCACAACTCCACCACTTCCAAGTAGTGGACCAAGTCTTTAATACATGGACCATTTGGGGACATTCATGGGTTTTGAAGGTGAAACCATAGCATAGCTTTTATGTAGTTAATGGCCCACATTGCTTTTTTGGGGGAGGAGGGGCCGGGCTTGTGTTATTTTTCTTATTTAGCAAAAGAAGAAGGAAAGGATGGAGGAAGAAGAGAGAAGAAGGAGGAGGAGAGCAGGGAGGAAGGAAGGGCCTTGTCCTAGTGAAAAGTTGTAGACTATCTGCCTCTGGAGGGAGAGCTGAAGGCATTGCAGTATGTCCCAGGAGCAGGTCTTTGGTCTGGGCTAGGTAGAAAGGACAGTAGGCCTGCAAAAGTGCCTAAAAATGCTGTCTCTGCCTGTCTGAAGGATATTCGATTTGCCAAGAAGGCTAAGAAAAATCCAATAAACTAAATAAGGGATCTCAGACAGAGGTCTGTGATGTGAAGGATCATTCTGTTGCCATGGGGAGGAATCAGTGATACGAGACAAGCTGCCTGCTCACGTGGGGAGACCAATAAAGACCTTGCCTCAGAATGATGTGGCAGGTGCACACACTTAGGTTGGTAAGACAGTGGCAGTTAGTGAGACCTGGGACATGGGGCTGGAAGTCTTGGCTTTCCTTCTCCAAACTGAAGAGAAACTTACTTATTTACTTGTTTTAATCCACTCTTTTGGTCAGCATACAAAAACGTTGGTTTCATTGTGACATTTTCACACATATATCATTACACTTTGCTTCACCGCCCCGCCCCCCAGTTCCTTTGCTGGTCCGTTTCTTCCCACAATTCATCCTTGCTTCCGCTTTCATATTACACACAATCCATCATTCCCTTATTCCCAACTTCTTCCTCACTTCTTCTTACTGTCCCCATTCTACTTTTACATCACAACCACACACACGCACGCACGCACGCACGCACGCACGCACGCACGCAGGTTGCTCCCAGAAATCTAGGTTCCTTATTGTCTTTTACGTCTGGCTTATTTTGTTAACACAGTGATTTCCAGTTCCATCAATCTCCCTCACATGTTTTCACAATTTCATTTCTCTTTTCAACTAAATAGAATTTTATTACATATATGTCCCACAGTTTTTAAATCCCCTAATCTGCTGATGAACATCTAGGCTGGTTATACTTCCCTGCTCTTCAAAATGAACACAGATACGCAAACATCTCTGTGTATGTTGACTCAAAATCCTCTGAGTGTATATCCAACAGTGGATATGTGGTCCTATGATTCTAGTTTTAGTTTTTTCTTCAAATATCTATTGGTCTCTTGCATTTCTTTCTTTGAAGACTATTCAATTTATGAGCTCAATTTATTGATTGGATGATTTTTTTGTATTTAATTTTGAAATTCTTTATGTGCTTGTTTATAACACTACTCCTCACGCACACATACACACATACATTGAATATTTAGCTGGCAAAATATTCTCTCCAATTCTGTAGCTGCCTCTTTACTCTGCTAATGGCTTCCTGTGCTCTTACATTTTATGCAATTCCATTTGGAAAACCCAACATTTTAGATGCAAAGAGAATAAGGTAGAAATTGTGAGGCTTTGTGAAATTAAAGCAGAAATGTGATCTTAGTGATTTGAAATTGTATTTTTTTCATATGTTCCCCTTAAAATATTAAATCTGGACTTAATATTAATTAGCTGAGGAAATAGGAAAATTTACCAACCACCAGGTATCAGCTCAGACAGCCTCAATATTCTTGGCGAGGCAGGCCAATGGACCAGACTCACTGGGAGACCTTCAGCCTCCTCTCTTAGGTGAGAGACAAATCAACTATCGAGTACCAGGATAAGATATGTGGATGATGAACTTAGATGCCCTGAACTGCTTCAGGAAGCATTGCACTTGCTGATAACTAGAGAAGCACATTGGTAACCCTACTTATCATGTTCAGCTTTGCCAAGAAGTACCAAAAATATCTTTGTCTAGTGAGTTCTTACTCAAACCTACAAAGATTTATTGAACATTCTTCATGTCTAATGTGGCAAGCCACAGTCTGGATTAATAGGGTGGATAAAGGATGTAAAATTTGCATTGTTCCTGTTTCCAGTAAATATGCTTTTGCGGCTTGGGAGATAAAATCTGGGCATAGGGGCAAGGAATAATAAAAAATAAATGCTATTTCAAGATGACCAATGGAAGTTTGATAGATTGCTGTGGCCTTAATAATGATGTGTGAACACCTGAAGCAGAGTCTGGGCATGGCATTTAATTAAAAATTATCGACACTGTCCTTTGCCTTACAGAAGCTTTTCTGTTTCATGAGGTTCTAATTATCTGTAGTTGATCTTAAAGTCTGGGCCATTGGTGTTCTGTTCAGGAAGTTGTCTGCTGTACCAATACGATGTGCCATGGTTGGGGGAAACCCAGGGAGCCTCCATCCTTTCAGAGGATAAGGGGAGGAGGTGGTGGAGAGACTGTGTGGAGACAGGGATCAGGATGTAACGTGAATACAAATTATATTTTAAAAATTTATTTATTAGTGTGTGTGTATGTGTGTGTATGAACTTCATGTGTATGCATTTGAGATGTGTGTATGAGGCAGGCATGTGATGGTCAGAGGGCAACTTTGTGGAGTTGGTCTCTCTCTTCTTTATGTGGGTTCTAGTGGTTGAACTCAGATCGTGTGGTTTTTATCACTGGGTGGCAAGTGCCTTTACATTGAGTCTTGTTAGCATGGTGATATGTTTTTAAGAACATTTAAGAAGATTTTTAAATCAGGATTTTAATGTATAATTTATATTAGTAAAATCCATCCTTTTTAGTATGGTTTGATAATTGCTGACACGCATGTGCAGCTGTGTGTATCAATATCGAACACTCCATATCCCCCAAGCTTCTCCCATATCCTTCTGTAATAAGATCCCTTCTCATCAGTCACTCATCTGATATCTGTCCTTTAGTTCTGCCTTTTCAAAATGTCATTCTAGCGGCATAGGCAATCTTAATTTATACTTTTCTCGACAGAATCTCACTGTATAGCTCCATCTGGAGCTTGATATGATTAACATGCTGGTCTTGAACTTGTGTCAATTCTTCTGCCTCTGCCTCTGGAGAGCTGGGACTACTGGCATGGGTCACCACATGCTTCTGTTGTCTGGTGGCTTTTAGTTCCCACACTGCTTTAGCGTCCAGTGTTACAGTGGGCATGCTGTAGTTTACGTTGATCTCTTTGTGTTGCAGAGTCCTGTTCTGTGCTGTTCCGTGAGGTTTCTTGGATGGAGGAGGAGGTGGTAGTGTTGGTGGTGATGATGGGGCAGTTTGTAGAGGACAAGGGAAAGTTTCTTCACGTTGTGAAGGTTCATTGACATGAACTAATGATAGATTGAGACAAGAACACAGAAATTTATTAATATGTGGATGAGTTGGATATGAAATGAGCCCCCCAAAATGATGTCAATGGCTTTGTCAGCAGTGTAGTATTGGGGTGATTGGATCATGTTTGCTCTGACTTCATTAATCCTTTAGTTAATGGATCTATAATATAAGAGTGTGTTTTGGAGGTAGTGAAAGATAGGAAGTGAGGTGTAGTTTGAAGAAGTCACTAAAAGTGTATCCCTGAAGGATGTTTCATGTCCTTTAGGTGAGCAACTATTCTCCAGGATACCCATTGTCGGTGAAGTTTCTGCCTTGCCATGGGCCTGAGAACTGACACTTCTGAAAACATGAGCCAAAGCAAAGCCTCCTTTGAATTGCTCCCTTGGTCATTTTCTCATTGCAGTAAAGTATAACTTGCACAGCATAAACTGGGAAAGGAAACACAGCATGGGGTAGCACCCAACAGCGGGGCCTCCCTGTAGTCTCCAGACTCCTGAGAGGAACAGAGGGTTCGACTGATGAGAACTTGGGGTGTCTTGGAGGTGGGTGAGGACAAGTCTTCAGAAGAACATGAGCACAGGCTGCCTGCTTTAGGAGACACAGTCTCTCAGGCTACCTCTGACAGCTGTCCTCACTGTGGAGGAAAACCATCCCACTGGGCTGTTTTGGGCCGCAGTTTTGTTTTTGCTTGATGAATAGCAATTTTATTCTTCCAGTGGTAGCTTTCAGAAGGTGTCCCTGCTACCCTCTGGAGAGTAAAGGGGTGCAGAGACAAGCTGGGGGAATGTCAGGGAGAAACTTTGATGTGCTCTTCAGTTACCACGTGTCTTTTCTGAGCCCTAACAGTGGTATGAGGAAGAGTGGAATGTGTTGCTGAGACACATTCTGACAGAACCTCTGGGTTACAGAGGATGACTTCAGGATCTTCAACTCTGCCTCATTATGAGTAAACCTTTTGTTTCTCCTCACCCTAAGCTCTTTTGAATCTGTCCATTCTTTGCCTGTTTATCTGCCTATTCATCCATTATCTCTCCATTTCCTAAGGTCTACTCATTTTATTTATTCATCTTTAGCAAGCTTTGCTGAAGGCCTCTATTGTGCCAGGCACTGGGCTGTGATTAGGTCATAATCTCTGTCCCTGAGAATTATTTATTTATTTATTTATTTATTTATTTATTTATTTATTTATTTA
>JANHMN010000001.1:203841398-203873519 GCA_030674055.1 Rhabdomys pumilio | reverse complement strand
GAAGAAGAAGAAGAAGAAGAAGAAGAAGAAGAAGAAGAAGAAGAAGACGACGACAACAAGGAGGAAGAGGAGGAGGAGGAGGAGGAGGAGGAGGAGGAGGAGGAGGAGGAGTCTACTGCCAGAGAGTTCAGGAGGAGCTGTGTAGCTCAGCCTGGCTCTGGTATTGCCAGAAACTCACAGGCTCACTTTAAACAAGTTTTAAACTCGTTTCAATCTAGATTTTTATTCTGTATTAGATTAAGGTTTTCTTCTGTACAGTGGTAATCATATCCTCCTTCCCACTGGAATCCAACAGGAACATATGTTCTGGAAGTATCTTTTTTCTTTATTTGTATTTGACTTTAATGGAATGTTTCTTATTGATTACCTTCATCTGGTATTTAGTTGCATCTGAGGCCTACCCTTAAGAATGGTTTGTTTCCCAAGTGAGACTTCCTTGGAGAAAACTAACTTTTCATTTGCAAGTGACCATCAATTGGAGATGGCTTCTGGGTTAGGGATGGGGCGTGTGTCCACTTCCAGTCTCAGCTCTAGGACCTCATATATTGCAGATCCATAGAGGCTCTGTGCATGCTGTCACAGTCTCTGTGAGTTCATATGTGTGTCAACCCTGTTGTGCCTAGAGGCTTTATTTCCTTGGTGTCCCTCATCCCCTCTGGCTCTTACAGTCTCTCTGCCTCTTCTTCCACAGGGCTCCCTGAGTCCTTAGGGGAGAGATTTGATGGATACATCCCTTTTAGGGATGGGTGTTCCAAGGTCTCTCACTCTGAATATTGTCTGACTGAAGGTCTGTATTTGTTCCTATCTGCTGCAGGAGAAATCTTCTATGATGATGGCTGAGCAAGACAAGACAGTGATCTTGGATTATAGCAGAATGTCATTAGGAGGCATTTCATTGTGTTTCTTTAATAGAAAAGTAGTATTTAGCTCTTCCCTAGATCCATGGCCTATCTAGTCTCAGGTTCTTGGACACCCAAGTGGCATTGGCTTTGGGTTCCATCTCATGGAGAGAGCCTTAACTCAACAAGAGGTTGTTTGGTTGCTCCTATGAGCTTCGTGCCACCGTTGCACCAGAGAACTTGCAGGCAGTTCACCAGTGTGGTATCCAGCTGGGGCTCCGTCCATTATTTTGCAAGTTTATTTAGCTCCTCTTAATACATGTATATATTGTATAAGGCTTTCTCTGTATTACACTTCCAATGGGCCTTAGTGTCAGCTGTCCCTCCCACATTTGATTCTGTTCCACTGATCAATGCGTCTGTCTTGTGCTGTTTTTATCACCAGAGCTCTGCAGTACAGTTTGAGATGGGGAAGGTGATATCTCTGGCAGTTCTTTTATCCTTCAGCAGCATTTTAGATATTCTGCTTGTGTGTGTGTGTGTGTGTGTGTGTGTGTGCGTGCGTGTGCGCGTGCGCGCACACGCGCGCACACATGCGTATCCATGTGAAGCTGTCCTTTCAAATTCTGTGAAGAATTGTGTTTGAATTCAGATGGGATTGTGTTGAATCTATTGTTTTTGGTAGGGTGGCCATTTTTACTGTGTTAACCCTGTAACATAGGGTTAACTATAACAGTCCATGAGCACAGGAGATCTGTCTGTCTGCTGATTATTTTTTTCAGTTTCTCTCTTCAATGTCTTAAAGTTTTTATCATATACATCTTTCATTTGCTCTGTTTGAGGTGCCCCAAGATATTTTATAATTTTTGAGGCTATTGTGAAAGGGTATTATTACCCTGCTTTTTTTTTTTCAGGACTGCTTGTCATTTGTATACAGGAAGGCTACAGATTTTTGTGTGTTACTTTTGTATCCTGCCGCCTTGCTGAACACATTTATCAGCTGTAGGAGTTTCCTGGTGGAATTTTTAGGGTCACTTACGTATATCATCTATCATCTCCAAATAAAGATACTTTGACTTCTTCCTTTCCTATCTGTATACCCTTGATCTGCTTCAGTTATCTTACTGCTCTAGCTGAGACTTCAAGTCCTGTATTGCATATGCATGGAGAGACTGGACAAGCCTTGTCTTGTTCCTAATTTTAGTGGGAATGCTTTCAGTTTTTCTCCATTTAAGTTGACGTTGGCTATGGGCTTGGTGTAAATTGCCTTTATTATGTTGAGGTATGTTCCTTCTATCACTAGTCTCTTCAGGACTTTTATCATAAAGAGGTGTTAGATTTTTTCAAAGGCCTTTTCTAATGAGATAGGTGATCATGTGGATTTTGTCTTTTAGTTTAAAGGGTGTATTACATTTTCAATTTATGATTCTTGAACCACCCCTGAATCCCTGGGATGAAGCCTATTTGATCACAGTGGATGTTTTTCTTGGATTTGTTGTGTTCTTGGATTTGGTTTACAAGTATTTTATTGAGAATTTTCATGTCTCTATTCATGAGGGAAATTGTTCTGCGATTCTCTTTCTATATTGGGTATTTATGTGATTTAGGTATCAGGGTGACTGTGGTCTCATAAAAAGGATTGAGCAACATTCCTTCTGTTTATACTTTGTGGAATAATTTGAGAATTATTGGTTTTAATTATTATTTGGAAGTCTGGTAGGAGACTGTGCTAAAACCATCTGGCCTGGGCTTTCTTTCTTTCTTTTTTTATTGAGAGACTTTTAATGACTGCTTCTATTTCACTGTTTAAATTTTTTATTCGATTTTGATTTGATAGGTGGCACATATCAAGAATATTATCCATTTCTTTTAGATTTTCCAATTTGGCTTTCAAATAATGTCATTATTCTCTGAATTTCTTGGGTGTCTGTTCTTATATCTCCTTCATCTCTAATTTTATTAATTTGATCTTCTCTCTCTGCCTTTTACTTAATTTGGCTAAGGGGTTTTCAGTATTATTGATTTTCTCTAAGAGAAAAAAAAATGCTTTTAAGTTACTAATACGTGTGCTCTCCAGTTTTTAAATGTGGTCACTGAGTGCTGTGGCCTTGCCTTTTACAACAGCCTTCACTGTGTTCCATACGGTTCAGTACGTTGTGTTTTCATTTTTGCTCAATTCTAGAAAGGTCGGTTGTTTTTTCTCCCTAATTTCTGTCTTGGCCCATTTTGCATTCAGTAGAGAGTTGTTCAGTTTACATATAAGCTTTCTGGTGTGTCTGTTGTAGGTGTTATCCAGCTTTAATCTGTGATAGGATTAGGTCAGATAGGATGCAGAGGGTTATTTCAATTTTCATGTGTTAGTTGTGTTTGAGTATGTGATCAGTTTTTGAGAAAGTTTGTAAGATGCTGAGAAGGTGCACTCTTTTCTGTTTGGGTTAAATGTTCTGTAAATATCTGTTAGGTCCATTTGGTTTAAGATGTCAGTGAGCTCTGCCATTTCTCTGCTTAGTATTTGCCTGGATGACCTGTCTTTTGGCAACAGTACCATACTGATGTCTATTGCTGTGTGAACATCAATATGTGACTTTAGCTGTAGTGGTAGTTTTTGTGGTTGTTTTGGACTTGTGTTTGGTGCAATGTCCTGTTGGTGGATCTTTCCTTTGATGAGTATGTAGTGTCTTTCCCTATTTCTTCTGATTAGTTTTGGTTTAAAATCTATCTTGTTAGATATTAAAATGGCCACACTGGCTTGTTCCTTAGGTCCATTTGCTTGGAATATCTTTTACTATCCTTCTTCCCTGAGGTGATGCCTATCTTTGGGTGTTAAGGTGTGTTTCTCAGATGCAGGAGAAGGATGAATCCTGTTTTCAAATCCATTCTCTTAACTTGTGTCTTCTTATTGGGGAATTGATGGAGTTATTAATGAGGACTGTTTGCCTAGTCCTGTTTTTTTTTTTTTTTTTTTTTTTTTTTTTTTTTTTTTTTTTTTTTTTTGTTGTTGTAGTATATAGATGTTTTTCATCTCTTGATTTTTCTTGTCTGGGATGATTTATTACCTGTATTTTTCTTGGGTAAGGTTAGTGTCTTTTGGTTGAAATTTCCTTCTAGTAGCTTCTAAAGGACTAAGTTTTGGTTTTATTATGGAATGTCTTTTTCTCTATGTATTGTGATTGAAAGTTTTGCTGGGTATAGTAGTGTGGGCTAGCATCTGTTAGAACATTTGTCCAGGCCCTTCTGACTATTAGAGTCTTCATTGAAAAGTCAGGTGTTATTCTAATAGGTCTGCCTTTGTATGTTACTTGGCCGTTTTCCCTTGCAATTTTTAATATTCTTTCTTTGTTCTTTATGTTTACTGTCTTGATAATTATGTTTCAAGAGGAATCCCCTTCTTTAGGTTGGTGATATTTTCTCCTGTGATTTTGTTGAAAATGTGTTCTGTGCCTTTGACCTGAAATTCTCTGTCTTCTTCTCTGTATTTCTCTTCTTTGTAGATTTGGTCTTTTCATAGTGTCCCAGATTTTCTGGATGTTTTGTGCCTGGATATTTCTTTTTAAAGACTTAGCATTTTCTTGACTGAGATATTCCTTACTTATATCTTGTCTTTTAATTACTGAGATTTTCTCTTCCATCTCTTGTTATTCTGTTGGTGAGGCTTGCCTCTGAGGTTCCTATCCAAGTTTCAAACTTTTCATTTCCAATTTTTCCGCAGTTTGGGTTTTCTTTATTGATTCTGTTTCTACTTGCAAATCTTGAGCTTTTTTTTTTTTAATTTCCATTTTATTACCTGTTAGTTCAAGGTTCCATAGATTTCTTTAATGGATTTATTATTTCTTTAAAGACCTCCGATGTATATAAAGGCTCTGTTGAAGTACTTGTCTTGTGCTTCAGCTATGCTGTATTTCTCAGGGCCTGCTGTCAAAGGGCTGCTGGGCTCTAGTGGAGAGCCATCTCTGTCATTCTTCCTGAACACCCCAGACTTTGTGACCTACCCTCATCCCAGCATTATTATTGTTTCTTTTCTCCTTTCGCAGGCTGCACTTAGGGCATCTTTAAGTATACAACAAAATTATACAGAAAATGCAGTTTTCCCTACTCTTGCCTTTCATTCTCCCTTGCTATTTCTGTTTCCAATCACATTGGTGAATTTTTGGGGTATGTGTGTGTGTGTGTTTGAGTGTGCACATGTGCATCTATTGGCATGTGTGTGTCTCTGTTCATGTGTGCCCACGTGTGTGTCTGTGTACATGTGTGTATGTATGTGCTTGCTCTTGTGCATCCCTGTGTTTGTATGTGTGTGTGTGTGCACGTGTGTGTATGTGTGTGTGTGTATGTGTGTGTCTGCATATGTATATATGCGTGTGTGTGTATCTTGTGCATGTGTGTATGTGTGCATCTGTGTGTATGTGCATCTGTGTGTGCATGTATATATGTGTGTGTGTATCTGTATGTGTGTGTGTGTGTGTATGTGTGTATGTGTGTGTGTATGTGGGTGCATGCGTGCACGTGGGCGTGCACATTTGTGTATAGTAGTATGTCCACTCCCGAGCATGTGGAAGTCAGAGGTCAGTGTTGGCTGCCTGTCTCCCGTTATTGCTCTCCACTTTCTTTTTTGAGATAAGATCTCTCCTTGAACTGAGAGCTCACTGATTTAGCCACACTGGCAGTCCAGGGAGCTTTAGGGCTCCACCTTTCTCCATGCCTGTCACTTCCTGCTTCTCCCACTGTTTACATGGGTGCTAGGGACCCGAACTTCAGTCCTTAGTCGTATATAAACACTTCAACCCAGTGGTTCTCAACCTTCCTAATGTTGCAACCCTTTGCTACAGTTCTTCATGTTGTGGTGACCCCCAAGCATACAATTATTTTTATTGCTGCTTCATAACTGTAATTTCACTGTAGTTATGAATCATAATGCATACATCTGTGTTTCCTGGTGGCTTAGGCCACCCCTGTGAAAGGGTTGTCCCCACAACCCACAGGTTGAGGACCACGGCTGTAACCACTGAGCCGTCTCCCCAGCTCACAGACCATTTTTACGATAAGAATGAACATTATTATGACTCCGGTCTCATAGCTGCCACTGGGATCCACTCTTGTTTTCTGTACATCTTATGGGTTTTGACAAATGCAGAGAGCGTGTGCCCACCATTACAGCCTCACATGGAACACGTCACTACTGACAAGGTCACTGTTTGCACAGTTCACGCCTCCCTTCTGATAAGCCCCAGCAGCTCCTGGTTTGTGTTTGTGTCTTCATAGTTGTGCCTTTTCTGCACTGCCAGAGTTGGAGACCTACTGCGAACAACCATTATTAGCCTGACTTCTTCCACTTGGTAATGTGCATTTACATTTCCTCCCTGACTTTTCATGTCTCATTTCCTTTTAGTGTTGAATACTATTCCAGGCACCCTCCTCCCCACCCCCCCCACCTCCCCAGCTCTCTCGAGCTCTCCTGTGCCTCCTGGTGCTCAGACAGAGCATAGGAGTACGGCTGCTGGGAGGGTCAACATCTCTTAGCATTGAACTTGAAAAGTGTCTCGACTGGGAAAGAAGCATCTTCTCTTTGAAGTTCTTTTCCGTGATGGCATTTAGAAGTTATTTTTACCCTGTTGTAGCCGATGGACAAAGCCCTGGTTTCTTTGCAGGGTGTTCCGTTCCCCTCTGGGGTATTGCAGTCAGCACCTGCACTTGCCATCACTGTGGGCTAGCTTGGCTGCTGCTAGGTCCTCACAGTAGGTTTAATTTTATTCATGCTGGAGCTGTGCTCTCTCCTGGTCAAACATGTTTCTACTCATGCTGGAGGCTCCCCTCAGTGTCAGCACTCAAATCTAAGTTCAGGGTCCCAAACAAGCTGTTTCTGATGTCATGGGTTCCTGCCAGGCCAGGAGGTCAGTGGGAGTTCTGTGTGGTTTTCTGTAGCAAGCTGCTGCACTCACCCTGTGAAGACTGAAACTCTTTCTTGTCTTACTGCGTGTGCCCTTTGCATTTAGGTCTTCATATAGCAAAGCAAAATATTGCAAATTAGCATAGAACTCTCTTGTTAATTAGTGCGATCTGTGGGTTAGACTTTTAAGTCAGGGAATCCTCACATCTCTGATGCTACAGGACTTCGTCCTTCGTTCTTTGATTAGATACTTCAAGGAAACCAATTTTACACTTTTAATTTCTGGTTTTAGATGCAGAAAAAATACTAAGATCCTCTTGTAATTCTGCAGAAGGCACCTCTTAGAAATTAAAATATTTGACTGGGCACCTATACAGAGGGTTACAGGAGTACTTTGAGATAAAGCATTATCGTGATGCTTATTTTTAATATCTTTAGTTACAGTTTCAAATGCACATATTTTATGAGATTACAGTTTGACAATCTTTGTTGTTTATTTTTCTCTTCTGTCTATATTGTTCTGAAAACAATGTTTTCTAGAGCTACCATGGATGGCTACACCAGGAGACTGGCTCTCATCTGCTGTGGGCTGTGACACACATTGTCTGCCAAGATATTATCATAATGGCTACAGGCTTCATAATAATGTCTAATAATAACGTCTAAGGTATCTGTTAACAGAAAGGAATTCTATGTGTCTCATAACCTTCAGGGGAGAAAGGAGATGGCTACTGGTATCTGGGTATCGTCCTAAGGTTAATTATGTTCAAGCATGAAAATTATGAGAAACAGGATGGGGCACTGGACATCTAAGGCTTAAGATGTAGATTTTAATTCCAAATGCCATAGGAAATAATTTGAGTTGTAATAAGGACAAGATGGTAAAATGGATATTTTGGAAGAGTCTGTGGAAAAGGTTATTGAAGCATTTTAAAGATAATTGTGGGTTGGTTTATTTTTCCAAAGTATCTCTGAAAAACTTAAGTGTAATGATGATAAAGCTTCTTCAGTGGCTCCTCAGTGCTGTGGATTTGCCTTTGAGATCTCTTTTAGGGAAGATGCTCTTGTTTCAATTTTCTGAGGACTTCATACTTGTGCACTGCATCTGCCTCCCTCCACCCCTCCCTCCCTCTCCAACTCCTCCCATCCACTCTCCCAAACTCATGATCTCGTCTTACTTATTATTGGTACATGTATATACATGTGTGCGTATGGCTGAGTCCACTTAGCTTATGTACATGTGTCCAGGGTGACCGTGTGGGATAGGAGAGACTATCTGGGAGTTGTCCCTGGAGGAAACTGATTCTCTCTTTCTCAGCAGCCAATGATGATCTGGGGGTGGAGCCATGTGGAATTACCCCTGCCCACGTCACAATGTCCGTTGATGATAGCATGCAGAGCTTGTCTAGGAACTATGTCATTGCAAGTTCATGGGTGCATTTTCTTGTTATGTCTAGGGAACACTATCTGACAGCAGATGTCCTGGGCCTCTGGCTCTTACACTCCTTCCATACCTTCTTCTGTGTTTTTTCCTATAGGTTTTGTGTTGCAGATTCACTTGGGGTTGGCCACCAGCATTCATCTATTCTATGCACGTCGGCCAGTTGTGGATCTCTGCAATAGTTACACGTTTTCTCTCAGTGATTGACAGGGTCAGCATCATCTTAGAGGTTCTACTTCGGCAACTTCTTTACTTAGATTCAACCCACAACCACCCCCCCCCCCCCTCCCGCCCCCTTTCAAATTCTTTTTTTTTTTTTTTTTTTTTTTTTTTTTTTTCAGAGCTGAGGACCGAACCCAGGGCCTTGCGCTTGCTAGGCAAGCGCTCTACCACTGAGCTAAATCCCCAACCCCTCACTTTCAAATTCTTATGGTCATTTGTTCAGTCATTTTCCTTTGTTGTTACAATTGATACTTTCGTCCGCCCAGTCCTAAGAGCTTCACCCAGCTGTTCTGCTGAGCTCTTAGCATCTCTGTCAGGCTGATTGTCCTTACTTACAATTCTCTCTGTCCATTACAACAGTATTAGCACATGACTATGGCTTATTTACATAATCACACCTTTACAAGTGTTTGAAAAGCTTCTCCTTAGCTCAGCATCAGAGCTCTACAAGCTGTAAGTTTTAAGCGCAGCATTTGCATTTACCTTTCTAAGGGTGTCCCTTGGTGCAGCTTGTGCAGTGTTTCCATCGGCCTGCAGCATGGAATCCAATGTGCTTCTGCCATTCCATGGTTCTTGTTGGGAAGACAGCCATTCGAGAGGAGCCTTGGGTGAAATGGGGCAATATGGTGGTTACTGCATGCCGTTCCAGTGGCTAGACACCTGACTCTTCACAAACCCCTTCACCTTCCCAGGGATTTTGTACATAATCAGGAATAATAGACCCTCCCATAACTATCTCAACATGTCAGTGTCTGTCATGCTAAAAGGTGTTTATATTGTTAGCTGGTAGAGAAGACCATCTTAATATTCTAGGTATATCCATATGGTGGGATGTAGGGTCATAATTTGACAAATCTTAAGTTATAAGTTGGGTACCCCAAGAAAACAGTGATTAGTAATATATAACAGTTTTAGCAACAGACTATTATAGTGTGAGTGAGCAGATGGGGCTCGGAAACACTGGGATTCCTGACATCCACAGTAGTGTTAGAACGTTCCCCTGAGCATACCAGGGGCAGCGCTAGAGCCAGACACTTGATAAATGGATGTCTGACTTTAACCTTGCATGATGGGAAACTGACCCATGGAGACCAAGTGGCTTGTAATCAGAGCTGTGTCTGGACCTGGCTCTTCGGTATCTGTCACTACAAGTCTGCACTCCTAAGCAGGTAGAATAAAGACTTTTCAGTTCACAAGATCAAGGTGGCTATTCTCAATCCCCCAAATAGTATGGAGTGTTCCAAAAAACAGTCCCTGGACTTCTCTTGCATACGTCCCCTCATAATGTGAATCTTCATCTTCTTAAGTCAGGCTTTCTACATACTAGGTAGACCTGGCAGCCATAATGATTCTGTTCTTCAAAGTTTCAGAGCACAGATGACCTCAAATTTCATTGCCTAATTTGTGGCTGATTACCAAGTGGTCCCTTTGTTCCTGGAGAATTGCCCTTGGTTAATTGATATATATTCCCTCTCCTTTTGTGCCCTTGGTACCACACAGCTGGTATTTTGTCTTTTATGAGTCCTTTCCCTGGGTGCCAGTAGCACAGTCTCGTGTGACAGGTACTATGTAAATAATTAACTGAGGGAAGGACATATTTTAGATGCACCAGGAAGAAGAGCATGGTGTTTTGTCAGTCCAAAGGAAAGAGAGAGGTTTTCTGAAAAATTTGTCACTATCAGCAGACAGTGACGAGCCGTGATGGTTCCTAAGCTTTCCCTTCTGATTTGCATTTTCAACACTATATAGAAATCGTGTGCATGCAATGTGATTCACTTTTACATGTTTGTGATTGTGCCGTGTTCATTAAACATCTGATGGAATAGTAAGTTAGTATATTGTCTTAGTTAGGTTTCCATTGTCTCTCCACACCAACCTGCAAGTGCCACTTTCTCTCAGGAAGCTGGGGCTCGAGAGGACATGTGTAACTTAGGATTTAAACTGGCATGGCTAAAAACAATTCTGTACAAATTCTCTACAACAGTATATCCACAGGGCTAGCTTCTGGTTTTGATTATGTTTTTCTTCCATTTCCAAAGTTTGGATTCAATTTCCAGGATTTATGAGCTTACCGTGAAGTGTGATATACTCAGGATTGACAGAGAACATCCCCTCCCCCTCCCCTGTGTATACATATGTGTATGTTCATGTGTACATAGAGGCTAAAGCTGAATCCTTAGGAGCTGTCTCCTTGCTTTTTGAGACAGGCTTACAACTCACCAAGTCGACTTTGCCCCCCGTCCCCACCTCTTCAGCATTGGGATTCCAATCATGGGACACCATGTCCAGCTTTTTAGTGCAGGATGCTGGGGACTCTGCACACAGATCCAGGCCCTTGTGGTTACACTACAAACGATATTACTGGCTAGGAATCTTTAGAATTCTTTGCGCTTTTCCACATTCTTCTAAAAATAAATGAGCTATGTGGCATTTTAAAAGTTGCACAAGTAATATTACATCTTACCTGCATGGAACTGGAAACAGACAGCAGAGAAAGCAATAATGGTTGGAGGCGAGCAAGTAACTCAGTGGCAGAGTACTTGTCTAGAGTGCTTAAGACACTGGCTTCCATCTCAGCGCGGCAGAAACCAAACAAGTGAGCAAGTAAGGAGCCTGGTGACTCTGTGGGTTGCCATAGGATGCTTTGGGGACGAAACAAGTGTGTGTAGGCGTTTGTTACCGAACGGGTCTCAAAGAGGCAGAATCTTACTCAAGTTCTTTTGGGGATAGTTGAGTAGACTCCTCCTCTTTCTCCTCCTCTTTCTCCTCCTCTTCCTCCTCTTCCTCCCCTCTTCCTCCTCCTCCTCTTCCACCTTCTACTTCCTCTTCTACCCTCTACTTTCTCTTCCTCTTCTTCCTTCCTTCTTCCTCCTTTCTCATTTCCTCTTCCTCTTCCTACCTCCCCTCCCCCCTTTTCTTCCCTTTTTAGGTAACCCATTTTTCTGTATGATATAGCACCTATAACCAATCCTTGAATTCCATGTAAGCTTCAGTTTCTGGTTTTTAGGGAAGAAAAGAAATGCTGCACCAGTGGGTTTCCTGTTCACCAGTGGGTTTTCTGTTCACCAGTGAATTTTCTGTTCTTGTGCAGTACTTCTTGAGACTAGGTGATATACAAAGAAGGAGGTGAATTCAGCTCAGAGTTTTCGAGTTCAAGGCCTAGCTAGAGCTACCTTGGTTGTGTCATCTCTTGGTGTGTCACCTCTTGGCAGATGGCATTGTAACATCAGGCATCATTGCTCCTTTTAAAAGGCTTGCTAGTTAACTATAGTATTACTTAAACAGACAGAATAGTTATGAATAGAGAACAGACATGTAAAAGATTCCTCAAGGATTTAAAGCATACAGAGGCTTTTCTGAAAACACACCTTATTGATTTCAGTAATGTATTTTGGCATAAGCATTTGCCTGGTAAACCTATGGGATGGGTTATTTTAAAAGCATTGATGTAGCATTGGAAGTTTGTCTTATTATCTTTATGCATGCTTGCATGCATGCATGTATGTGTCTGAGGACAGATAACGGCCTTTCCTGTCAGTCTTTGCTTTCCTCATGGTTTGAGACAGGGTCAACTGTTGTTTGCTGCCGTGCACACCAGGCTAGTTGTCCCGTGATCTTCTGGGGATTCTCCTGTCTTTACCTCTCATCTCTGTGGGAGTGCTGAGATTACAGATGTGAGCCAGTTGTGCAGCCTTATGTCGGTTCTGGGGATCTGAACTTGGGTTTCCCACGTTTGTACTTGTTAAGTGATACTTAAGACAGAGTTGTTTTTTTGTATGTTTTAAAGTGTGATTGTATGATACAGTCCACAGAATGGAGAACTGAGTTTTGGATTTTATTGTATATTTATTTCTGTTTCTAAACGTCATACTGGTGCATTGCGAGGAGATGAGGGAAATGTTATATTATAAAGCCAAGATTAACCTTAAACTCATGATTTTTTGTTTTTCTGCCTCTGATTCTCAAGTACTAAGACTACAGGCATGTGCTCTTCCTATTTTGGTGACAATCTCTGAGAGTACACATTTCTACTTTTTCATTGCAAACTTATTATTTATTGTCATTCTTAAGTTGTTCTAATCTAAAGGTGTGAGTGTGTCCTCAGTATCACAGTTTGTGTAGTTCTGACCACTGTTGGGTGGAGTAACACTTAATATGTTCACGGTGGCGTGTTTCTTGGGAGGTCAGTTACTCAGCACAGATCTTTCCTTTCAGCAAGGTAATTTAAGGTCTCCTGGAAGCTCACTTTCAAGCAGGCTTTAGTACCCAAAGGTTCATCCAAAATTGCCACATTTCTTTCCTTTAGTAGGATGGATGGAGAGAAGCATAGCTTAGTGGCCTCAACCCACCTGGACAGACAAGTCCTTCCTGGGACTGCTCCCTTTACAAGAACCCATCACTTGACTTCCTCTCACAGGAAACACTCCCAGGTTACAGCTCCAGGCTGTGGACTGGGTAGATTTTCAGGCTGTCTGCCACACCACAGGACACAGAGGGTGACAATCTAAAAAGGGCAACCATTGTGCTCATTGTTTAGTGGTCCTGTAAGTGGGAGTCCCCTGGAGGGAAATGGGGCAGCTGGGTGGCCAAGTGGAAAGTTGGTAGTCTTCATGTGTCAGTCATTTGCTTCTCTTAAATGTCTTTCCTTTCAAAAGTGTGAATAGTTCAAGAAATGAGTAGCTTAAGATCCCCGGTTCCTTTAGAGACCTTTATATGCTAGGTAGACCATTATTTGCTAAACTGGGAAATGGTTAGGGCCTTGTCTGATTTTACTTAGAGATTTTGGCTTTCCTTCTAGGACAGGAGAGCCCAGGGGAGTCAGCGATTCCTGCCCAGAGCCTGAAGTTGGGCTAGCAGGTAGTCCAGACAGGGGTCAGTCAGCAGCCATGAAGCAGGCAGAAGATAAAGCCCTGAAAGAGAGGGACAGCTGGGTATCCCTCTTTGAGGAGAACTGGGCTTTGAAGAAGTTTGTACAACATTAAGACTTATCTTGCAGCCAGACGCCTCACAGGCAGAAGGTCAGTGATAATCTCATGTTCAGCGTTTGAAAGTGGTTGCCTTTTTGCAAAGCTGGGCAAGGAACCCTGGGATTGCACAAGCTAGTCAAGTGCTCTCTCATGGAGAGCCACATTCCAACTCCTTCTTTATGGTTGAGCTTAGATATGTCAAAAATAAAACGATCACCAGTTTTAATCTCTCTCTCTCTCTCTCTCTCTCTCTCTCTCTCTCTCTGTGTGTGTGTGTGTGTGGTGGGCATATGAACAGGTTCTACTCTCATAAACATAACCCTCCTGCAAGAAGGACTCCTGTATCATTTTATAGGGTGCCATCTCTTCCCTGGGGAATAATGGAAGTTTAGGGCTACATAGTTTCATTAAACTTTCGTGGATTCCAAATGCTCTCTGTAGAACCTATGCACATTTTCATGCTGGGGTGTCTTGAGCTTTTGTGCTTGCCTGCTGGATGCTGGGTGAGCATTTATTAGTACTTGACAGTGAAAATACTGGAAGCCCCAGGGCTACAGGATCCTCTGGGCACAGGAAACCCTTTATTCTACAATTAGGCGTGGGCTCTGCCTACTGGGAGAGAAAGCCAGTAAATTCAAAGTTTTATTTTTAGTAAGAGTCTTTGTAGGCAGATAGTCTTGCATGGTACCCATTGGTGCCAGTAGAAACAGGCAAGATGCTTGCTTGTACTTCTTGTCTTCCAAAGCATGCAATTTAGATGCAGAAATAAAGCAATACACAATGACAAGAGGATTACTGACAAAATGAACGGGATTGATGCTTAGGGTTCTCTTGGGTCTGTATTAGTTCCTGTTTTATTGTTACAGCAAAATACTTGATGCTGAGTATAAAGATTTCTTCTGGAATCATCTTTACCTAAAGTATGGTAGAAGTGTCCAGAACGGATGGTGTAGGTTACTCCTCTTTTATTTTTATTTATTTTTTTTTTGAGGTAGGACTTTCTGTTCCCTCAGAGCCATATTTGCAGAGATAATGGATCTTGTGGTTTTTATCCCCCACGGAACATGCACTGATGGTATTATATTGATTTGTGTTTCTGTTCCTCTTTAAAAGGTTTGCATCAGGAAAATATAGACTATTAATTTTAGAAACTCCAACTGAAAAAAGGATCTTATTTATTCTTCCCCTAATTTTATCTTAAACTATAAGGCAAACTGTTCTTATGAAGAATTCAGCATCCTTAGAAAAAGGAAGCCTTTGTGTGTGCACGCCTGTGCCTTTTATGAGAAGCTGAAGCTATTGGCAATCTTTTTCACTGGGCTGAGATCATGTCACTTGGTCTTCTCACTGGAGATTTCAAACTTGCCTCAGGTGAAGTTGCACTGACTTACTTGTCAGTAACCTTCCATAACATCCCAGGCCAGGGAATTTGGTGATGAATAGTGAACAATGTTCCAATGTTGCTTGGCTGTCTGAACTGTGGTAAAAAAATGGAGATGGAGATATTTATATATTTTGCTTCTTCCTGCCATAGGTATATGTCTATGCTGAGAGATCTGGGGCTTCCCAACACATCAAAGCCCTGTGACATCAGTGGCCAAAAGCTTTGTGACCATGGTACATTCAGGAAATTGGTGTACATAGATCAATATGACTGTCTGAAATAGAGTTTTCCTGGTATTTCTGGAGACTGTATTTAGCATTTCTAAAAGATTTTTTTTTAAAAGATAGAAGCTTTACTGTCAAGTAGGATTAGTAAACCCTACACCTCTTATTAAAGCCAGCATTGCAAATAGGTTTTTAAAGAAAATACATTAAAGTAAGTTCCTGCTGTACTCAAAGGCAGAACTAGGATAGCAGGGAGGGCAGAAATCGTGCACGCTTTAGAGACAAAGTGGGCCCTGGGCTTTTGCTTATTTGATTGCTTGCTCTTTTGAGATAGGTTTCATTATGTAGCCCAGGTTGGTCTTGAGCTCATGATGATTCTCCTGCCTCAGCATCCCAAGTGCTGGGGTTACAGGTATGTGCTACCACGTCTGAATAAGACATGTTTTACATGTACTGATAATCTATAATATTTATGTTTCCAGATAAAATTCTTCCCTTTAGGTCCAGTGTAGACCTGGCATGACATGTGCTCTGGTGACTGGTGTGGTTTAGATAAAACACAGCCCCGTAACTTCCGTGTTGGCCTCTCCTCGCCCACTAGCCAACACCCACTCCTGTGAGGACTTTCACCCTTCTTAATAAACCGTCTCCATTTCTACTTCTAAGAAACAAGACATTGTCAGTGCTGAAATCCCGGGGTGGCAGAGCTGTTGTAAGGTTATTGGGTTATGAGGTTGCTGACTAATGGCTGTTAGGAGGTGGAGCCTAGTTGAAGAGGGGAACTTCACCTGGACTATGACTCCAAAGGGAACACTGGTCCCTGATGTCTCCTCCCACTCCTCCTGCCGGCTCCCCCATTGCTCAGGGTGAGCAGCCTCGACTTGTGCTTCCCCCACCCAAGGTACTTTGTGCTGCTGCAGACAGTAGCAGATAGATCTGGGAGATCACCGATGGGACTCTCTGAGCCGCAGTGAACTAATCTCTCCTTTTAAAAAAAATTGTATCCTTGACATTTTGTCTCAGAGATGCAAAGTCAACACTGTGGTAAATTGAGCGCGATTGATTAATTCAGCGTTGAGAAAGTCGTTTTATTGAAAATAAGATTTAACAGAAAACGAAACAAGCATTCCTATGTTAGCCTCTTTGTATTCATAAAGCAAATGTATTTTAGACGTAAGAGTAAAGGGTAAGTGATGTTCTTTGCACACATGCCCAGGGATGCTGTTATTTACATTGTGAGATTTCATTCATTTCCTCTGTTTGCTACCTTTGTTACCTCGATGCTTGCTTGTCTTAACTCAGCCACTGTCTTTGGCATTCTGTGACCTTTAGTTGACCTTTGAACTGTAGTACCATACAATTTTGAGGGCAGATGGGAAAGGAGAATTCTAGGTAGAGTGGAGACAAACAACCTAGAAATATCCAGGAAACATCAAAGAAAGCCTCTGAAGACCACCTTGCTTTCAAAGGGGCTTTTAAATGTCATCAACTTTTACAGTATTTCTGTGGGGGTGGTTGTTTTCTATACATAATCAAAAACCAGAAGAGATAAATTAGGTTTTTGTTTTACAGCTTTGGACAGAATTGTTACCAAATGGATAAAGCACACATTGGTTTTTATTCCTATATTTAAATTTATTTTATCATATTATTTAACTGCAGTCTTCTTTTAAATACTGAGTTTTACTATATAATGCAGGCTGACCTTGAGCTTAAGACTTCCTCCTCAATCTCCCCAGTGCTGAGACTGTAGGTGTGTATCACCACAGCCACCACAATTCTAGTTCTTTTAAAGAATTATGTATTGTACATGCCAACACGGCATAGTGAGTTGTGACCAAAAATAAGTAGAAAATAGGGGGTAAGAGAAGACAGGAGAAAGTGAAAGGAAGCCAGCATCAAAGAGTAAAGAGGAAATGCATTTAGCTGACAGCCTTCAAGCAGTCAGAGCCTGAAGGGGCATCCATCAGGAGAATCCATGTCCATTAGAGAGAGGCTGTGCTCCAAATGCTGAATCCAGAACAGGGAATCCGCCTCTGGAAAGTGAAACGATGCTGTTGAGAGGAGCCAAGAACCTACCACGTTCCCTAAGAAAATGGTAGGGAACAGTAGTGATCTTGTGCTAACACTTAGATCTGAGCAGAGCAATCCTAGAACAGCCCACAGGCCTTGTTACATGGAACTGGTACACAGCACCCACATGGCAGCTCACAGCTGTCTGTAACTCCAGCCCCAGGGGATTCAACATCTGCTTCTGATCTCAGAGGGCACACGTGGTGGATAGACATATACTCAGGCAACATGCACACACACACACACACACACACACACAGAGAGAGAGAGAGAGAGAGAGAGAGAGAGAGAGAGAGAGAGAGACAGAGAGACAGAGAGACAGAGAGACAGAGAGACAGAGAGACAGAGAGACAGAGAGAGAGACAGAGATTTTTCAAAGTTGGCACGAGGGATAAGCTCTGGCGTGGAGAACTTTCAGGCAGAGACACCATTCCATGGTTCTTGTGTACTGTATAATACCTACGAGAGGGAGCTAAGAGCATCCTGCAGGAGACATGCCCTGCATCTGAAGTGTGGAAGATGCTTGTTACCTTGGCTTGGTCATTACACGTTGGATTTGTGTGTCAATTATCACTCTGCATTCCAGACTAATTGGCCGGTTCTTGCATTAATTACAACTAGAATGTAAAAGCTGCTCCTTTGATCCTGTACAACACTCTGCTCCCCGTCCTGTCTCTTGCACTGGAGAGCAGGTGCATTTGAAGAGGGCAGTTGCAGCCATCGCGTAATCCCCTAGATTATCCCTGGCCAGCCTTAAGCTCCCTAAACACACAGGAACCGAGTACACTTCTGCTGTCTTTGTTTTCAGACTGTGGTGTGAAGGACTAAGCGCCATGTCTCACGTCTGCCGGAGATGCTGCTCCATAGGTAATGGATGCCGTTGCCACAGCCTTTTAAAAACAGACATCACCTCTACCGGGTGTGGGGGAAAGAGAGCGATAGCAGAAACAGCAGGGCTTGAGGAGGTGATGGTAGTGAACAGGTTTTCAGCGTCACACCCTTTCATTGTGGATTATAGGCCAGAAGTTTAAGACAAAGTGAAACAGCATTTGTTTATGGAGGGAACTCTCTGTTGTTAGCTGCGTGTATTTCACATATGTTGAAACCCTTGAAATACCATTTAAGGACAGGTGGCAGAAAGTTTGAATGCTTCATCATGTGACTATTAAGAAACCCATCAGTTCTGCCTGGAAACCGTCTTGGATTTTTCTGTGGTTTTGAAGTAGCTGGTTTGCTTGAGTGGTCACCAGAGGACAGCTGTAAAATTAGAATTATAGCTTCCTATTGGAAATCGTGGCATTCATCTTGTTTTCACCTAGGTTTTTCCTGGGGCTCAGCAGTGGAGCAATCGTTGGCTTGAGCATGAAGTGCAGGGCTCGTTCCTTAGTGCTGCCAGAAGAAAAATGATCTCTTCCCAACTGAACTTGTTTTGAGACAGTTTCCTTTGATTTAACATCATGCTGATTATCTGTAGGCACTCTTGTTTGTTCGTGTGGCTCAGGAACAGTGGTGTGCCAAAGGCTGGAACAGAAGCATCCTGAGGAGGTGAATTGCATCTTCGTTTCTGAGCATCCTTTAAGAGGCACAGATAACATAAGGACTGTAACGGGGGACAGACCTAACCAGCTGCTCGCCAGCCTGTGTTGCATTTGAAGTCAGTGTGTCAGTCCTTATTATATGAGAAGAACACGCTCAGGATCCTGGGCATAGATAAGCGGCAGTGCTTTATGCTGAATCTACATGATGAGAGGATGTCCCGAGGAAGCTACCCACAGTCCCCATGGGCCATTAGCAGACCCTGGCATTAGCTTGTCTCTTTCCTTGTGCCCTGTCAACTCATTTATTGATCCACTTTAACTTGTGACTCAGTGTTTGTGGTCAAGTTACAAGTTGTGGTCCACTTAGACATATTCACCATATCCACAAGAAAACTTCCTCAGTAAACAGTATCCAATAGTTTCGTTCCTTTTTTAATTATGTAGAGTACTCATAAAATACGTCACCATTATCACTTTAAAAATCTTTTGAAAAATTTACCTATTTTTATTTTATGTGTATGAGTGTTTTGTCTACGTGTGTGTATGTGTGTCTAGACCTGATATCTTCAGAGGACAGAAGAGGATGCAAGGGTTCCTGGAACTGGAGTTACAGATAGTTGTGAGTCACTATGTGGGTGCTGGAACCAAGCTCAGTCACTGCCATGGTCTCTAGCTGCATTAAATGCTGAGCTGCTTCTCCAGCCCACAACCACTATTTATATATGTATAGGTGTGTGCATTGAGTAATCTGCTAATTGTGTAATCATCAATGGCATCCATCTCTAGTATTCTTTTTAGCTTGCAAAACTGGAATTACATAGTATCATTAAGCACCAACTCTACAGTCCCCTCTCTCCCCAGCCTCTGGTCCCTACCTCCTTCTTCTTAGAAAGTCTGACTATCCTAAGTACCTCATGCAAGTGCAATCTTATGACACTTTCCTTCAATTAGCTTTTATCACCAAACACAGTACCCTCAAATTTCATTCCTGACGTAGGATATGCCAAGATTTCCTTCCATTTAGTGGCCAAGTGATCATCCATTGCATATAATAACAGATTTGGGTTATCTACGGATCCATCCATGGCCACTAGAATTGTTTCCATATTTTTTTGCTATTGTGAATACTGGTATTGTGAACATAAGCCTAGAAATAACTCACCATGACCATGCTGTCAGTGACTGGGGCGTGTACTGTAAGGGGAACTGACAACTCATATGACAACCTTACTGTTAATTTTTGAAGACCCATCATAAAACTGCCCTTAACAGGGATACATTTTATGTTCCTACCAACAAGACCCTCTTTGGCAACTCTTGTACTTTTCAGTTTTTATTTATTTATTTTTTTAATCAGCTTATCCTAATGGGTGTGAGGTAGACCTTCACCTGAGTTTTGATTTGCGTTTTGCTGATGAATACCGATGCTGAAGGTCTCTTCATTCTGGTCTTTGGAGAATGGCCTTTTTACAGCTGTTGCCCATGTTTGGATCTGGTTGGTTTTTCCTACTGTTGAAGTCGTGAATTTTCTCTATATTTTGGATACTCATCCCTTGTCAGATATTTGGTTTGCAGTACATGTTTTCTCTATTCTCTAGGTTGCCTTTCTACTGTTGATAAGTCTTTTGATGCACAACCCCTTTTTAATGTTAACCAATCCCAAGTTGTCTGACTTTTCTTTCATTAACTGTGCCTTTGTATGCTATCCGAGAAATCCTGGCTAAATGTAATACATGAAGTTCATTTTTCACAGTTTAATGGAAACCTAATACCTGTGAAGCAGATGGATATTTTCTTGCTGTAACACTACATACAGAATCATATATAGCAACCAAATGAAAATGTAGAATTTTCTGCTTTAACAATTATGGCTAATGTTAAGTTCAGGTGTAAATTTACATTTACTTTGACACAAAAAGTGTTTTAGGAAAAGCAACTATTTTCTTGACATATTGAAGGACAAATAGGCACTTCCTTTTCCCTCAAGGATTTTCAGCAACAGAAAGTCTCTTATGAGACACTCATGTCAGCCAAGTAAACCAAAGAGCCTCTGACTCCACTCTCAGAACCGAAGCAGGAAGAAGTACATGCCAGGCAAAGGGAGAAGAGAAGGCTCCTGTTCTGAGTGTGCATGTGACTGTATCCCTCTCAGAACAGGAAAATAACATTGACCCCCTAAGGTGTCCAAGTCAGAAATGGTTTTATCCCAGATGAGAGAGGACAGGCATGTTCTGTGTGGGAAGGACTCACAATCTTCCTGCTTTAGATTTCCAAATGGTAGGACTACAGGTGTGTACTGCTGGGCCAGATGGAGTTCTTAAAGCAGGGCCTTGCAGGGAAGCTGCCTTGAAATTCTGCTCCTTCTGGAGTCCACGTTTGTTCTTTTCATGTGTTGTCTAATGAATAATCTGTTCTGAGGCCATCTTGAAGGATCGGGTATGAAGAGCCCTCCGTTTTCCTAAGCAATCTTTATTTCCTTCTCATTTGTTATACTCAAGTATATAGAAAGACCTAGTTCTTGGTGACCAATGGCTGTTACTTCCATTCCTCCTCCTCCTCTTCCTCCTCCTCTTCCTCCTCCTCTTCCTCCTCCTCTTCCTCTTCCTCCTCTTCCTCCTCTTCCTCCTCTTCCTCCTCTTCCTCCTCTTCCTCCTCCTTCTTCTTTTTTTGGTTCTTTGAGACAAGGTGTCTCTGTGTAGCCCTGGCTGTCCTGGAACTCACTCGGTAGACCAGGCTGGCCTCGAACTCAGAAATCGCCCGCTTCTGCCTCCCAAGTGCTGGGATTAAAGGCATGCGTCACCACCACCCGACACTTCCCTTCCTTCTGCTCTCTGTATGTCCTCTCCTCTTGCTTGGTTTTCAAGTGTGCATATTTGCTGTTTGCATCAATCTGCAATGCTTTTCTTTTGTCTGCTTTCTGGCTTCATCTCTCATCTTTATCCCCACCCTGCTTTTGCTTTGAGTTTGCTTTCTTTCTTCAGCTTCTGAAGATAAAAGCTCACATCCTTCTGTCAGGTTTCCCATAGCTGTGACCAAATGCCTGACAGAAGTATTTCCTGAGGAGATGTTAGTTTTGGCTTGTCATTCCAGTGTGTTTAATCCGTCGTGAGGGAGAAGACAGGCAGGTGGGAGCTGTGGCCAACAGGAAGTGGAGAGTGGGACCTGATGTTTCACCAGGATGTACCTTCAAAGATCTGCCCAGCTTGACTTCTCATCTGGGTCTATCCATGACCTTCTGAAACACTCCCACCAGCGGATGACCACGTGTTCAAACTCACCAGCCTGTTCAGACCATTTCACAGCCAAACCATAACTGAGACATTGTTTCTGCTCTGAACATTTATAGCTGTACTTTTCTAAGTCATGCCACGGGATCTGAGCTTTCCTTGGACTGGTCAGGTTTACACATCCTTCCCACATCATTAGACTGTGGGTTGCATATTGACCAGTCCACAACCTACCTTTAACTTAACTGCCTTTAACTACACAAATGTCCAAACTCGCACATTCCCTTGAAGGCATCCACAGACTAGAGACGTCCAAAGAAGAAAGCTCTTTCCAGCATCCCATTTTCCCCCAATGCTTTGATGTTCTGTGGTTAGTGCTTCTGCTGTCTCTTGCTCATGCTTCCTGTCATGGTATTTTTTCTCCTCTCTGGTTTCCTCTCTCTGGAGATGGCTCTGTCAACTCCACCATCTTTCTCAATCCCTTATCCAGAGCACAACCCTCTGGATGCCCCTGCTTTATGCTTCTTCCTGTCTGTTTCCGCATCACCCTCTTTCACCTCAGATTTGTCAGTGCCACAGTCAGAGTGTTTTAGATGCTCCCCAGGGATACTGAGTCCTTCAGCCTGGCTTCTGTCCCTAAGCTCACCTCCCTTCAGCACGAAATACACACACTGTCTCTTTTTACCTTCCGGAACATGACGCTGAACATTAATTTTCTCTTGGTAGACTTTAATATGTTGTTTCTTTGATCTCGAAGGATAGTTTGTGACCCTGAGAGTTATTTCTTAAAATTGGGGTCTAGTCATTTCCCCACTATGGGCATTGCCTTGCTTGAGCTTGCTGTCCTTTAGCATGCCATCCTGTGTACTTGTGAGAGTTTGGGCACACAAGCTCCTGGTGGTGTGCACTTGGCACTTTTTGTCTTTGTCTCCTTAACCTTCAAGAAGGGCAGTGTCTGGACACAGCATCTCTGTCCCCAGTGCATGTACTATTCCTAGCTCAAAGTGGACCCGGTTTTATTGACTAAGTTGAGGTGTGCTGACTTTAGTCAAGTATTGATTTTTAAAAAACATTTTAGCCAAATTCTCCATTCCTCATAAAGTGGTGGCATAAACCCCCAGTCTATTTCTTAATCAGAGACTACAGAAGAAAAAGACAATTTAAAGAGGCTACTGAGAAAGGAGGGAGAAGGATTCCCTAGTCTCAAACAATACATGGGATTCCTGTAGAGAATGGCTGGGCACAGACAGGAGTGGTGGGGTAGAGGGGGCAGAAGCCTGCAGTGCTTGGTCGGTCAGTGGAAGCCCAAGAAACCCTGTGGTCCAAGCTTGTGGGATGTTAGAGGCAGGGCCCCTATGGCCACTAGGTAGGGTATGAGGTGGGCAGGGTGAAGAGCAAGGTTAAGCTTCCCTTGACAGAACCACTGCTCCATTATTCAGTGGGACCTAAAGCAGCTGATCAAGTCGTAAAATGATGGAATATAGAGTAAAGGTAATAGGTGGGATTGAATGATCTCCCTGTGTCTCTCCTTCCCTCCATCTCTCTATCCCTCTTTCCTTCCATCTCTCCCTCTCTTCCTCTCCCTCGCCTTTGTCTTCCTTCCTTCTCTCTCCCCTCTCAGATTCTCTAGATCACATTGAGTCTCCAGAGATGGTGGTGATGCTGGTGGTTGTATGCTGGGGCTGGCCTCCATACTGGCTGACATCATCACCGAATGCCCCCTCTGTCCTTGTGTCTAGGCCACTACCCTCTTCTCCTGACCATGCCTCTCTGACAGGAAAGCCAGCTAGGCTACTTCACAATGCACCATGCATACCTCTTGTGACGTTGGTGACTCAGTAGAGAATGCATGTTGATAGGCATCATTCACCTTTCACCTAAGCAACCCCAAGGGGAAGGAGGGCGGAGTCTGCTTACAGTTCTCACACTGCTGCCCTGCCCTGCCCTGCCCTCAGCAGGAGCGCTGCAGCCGACAGTCTGAGCTAGTGAAATCGTTACTTTTGTAACTGGTCAGGGTAGAATGGCTCTTCTTGGGGCTCACAAGCTCGACGTTTCACCTGGGGTGAGATTATTTGGCTTTATTCTGCAGGAACAGAATCACTTCGCTAGCCTCGCCTCGCCTCATCTTCCAAGGAGACTGCGGTATTGAATCACCGGGTGTTTTTATGAGGTTTCTCACTGAGTGAAATATTTATTATGGGAAGGACATTATAAATTCAAAATTTATCCACAACAAATCTGTCTGACTAGAGCTGAACATTTTTTGTTTCCGGCCAAAGCAGAAAAGAGTGAGGAGATTCTTTTGATGCTATGTGGGGGAGGCATAGACATTGATACAACTTTTATTTTCTTAACCTAATTCTAGAGAACAGCAGGGTGGCTAGGAAGATCCCAAGTAATTATTCACATGTCAAATGTTCATTTCAAATTGCTTTTCTGAATAAATGCGTCAAGTAAAACGTGAACTTTTTTTAATTTGCATTTTCCCTCTTGCTTAAATACCATAAAGACTTAGGTTTTGGCAAATAACACTTTTAGTATAACTCAGTTTATTATGCCATTCCTCCTTAGATGCTAATTTAATAGGAGATTTTAGAGGTCCCTCCACCTCTCTCTATAAAGATGCTGTATAGAATTTTATGTATTTATGGTGCAGTATGACATTTTAGATCATGTAGACCATGTGTAATGACCAGGTCAGGGTTGTGGGTATATTATTCAGAAAAACTTAAACCTCCACCCCCAACCTCCTTTTCCTGAAAGAATTTTTTTGTTTGTTTGTTTTACTCATTTATAACATTTAAACGATAGTCTTCCTGTAGAAAAGTATAATTAAAGTATTCTCTCAGAATAATAAAATAATTTCTTCTGTTTCTCAATTATGGACAGTAGTAAGAGAATTACTTATGATTTCTGTAAATTGAATCTGTAGACAAAATGAGAATCCTTTCACAGAATCAGTTGTGACTTCAAAAGTCTGTGTTTGACCATTTCCTATTTGGCTGGTTTCTCTTCTCTATCTTCTTCCTTTTACTCCACTTGGTGGTTTTAATTGTGTGTGTGTTGTATGGTATGCGCATCTACTTTTCTAACATAAACATTTAAGCTATAAATGTGTATATTTATGCACATAATTTTGACAGTTCATATGTTCAGTCCATAGTTGTTCCCTGTATTCCCTCTGAATGGTCCCTGATTTTCAACTATCTGTGGCTTTTTCATAGAGCTGTTGATCTTTCTAACTGGACAGAGAATGCCTCGCATCCTCTCAGCGTTTTCCATGCAGAGACGGTAGGTGATGGAACAGGTGGAGGTCTGCCTTGCCAGACAGTGTGCGCCTCCTTTGTTGGACAGAGTGCCCTACAGGTGTCCTTGGTGTAGAGGTGCTGGTTGGTGTTGTTTTGCTCAGCCTTCTGGCTTTGGAAGAAGTGCAGTACTGGCTGGTGTGTAGCTGTGGCTCTGTCTACTTCCCCGTGTAGACAGATTCCTTTCCTTCCATATTTGTTAATAGGTAACAGATTATGTGTTACTATTGCTGTGATAAACACTATGACCAAAAGCAACTTGGGGAGGAAAGAATTGGGCTTTTAGTCTGTTGAGGGAAAGCAGGATAGGAACTTGAGGTGGGATTGTGGAGGCAGAAACTGAAGGAGGAATGTTGCTTACCGTCTTGCTCAGTTCATTTTCTTAGTCAACCCAGGAGCACCTGCATAGGAGTGGCACTGCCCACAGTGGGCTATGCCCTTCCACATCAATCATTAATCAAAAATACATCTCACAGGCTAGCCCAGAGGCCAGTCTTAGAGAGATATTTTATCTCAGATAACTCTAGTGTGTGTTAAATTGACAAAACAAAAGAAACAAAAGCATTAAGGGTTGTTAATTCCTCTTGGAAAACTGACTCATTTATTATTATGAACTGAGTCTCTAACGCTGGTAGTCTTTATTATCCAAAAAATCTACCTGACTTCCTGGTCCTCTGGCTCTTACATTCTTTCCACTTTCTCTTCAGTGATGTCCCCTGAGCCTTTGATGTGGGGTAGCAGTTGTATGGTAGATGTGTCAGTTGTGTTGAGCACAGCAGTCTGTTGACCTCTGCATGTTGACCCGTTGTGGATTTCTGGAATAGTCTCCATCTGTTACATAGAGATGTTCCTTTAATGAGTAGCGAGAACTACTACACTTATCTGTGGGTAAGGATGAGTTTTTAGAATGGAGTTAGCAATTATCTTGGTTTAGGAAACTGAAAGAGGTAGGATCTCCTCTAGGGCCTATGACCTTACCAGCCACTGATGCTGTTTTCTCAGTTGAGTTTCCTCCTCTCAGATGACTCTAGTTTGTGGGAAGCTAATTTAAGAGTAGCCAGCATATTGGGTCATATGGTAGGTCTACTTTTAACTTTTCGAGAATTCCCCACGTGGATTTTCATAGTGGCTGGACCAGTTTGCCCTCTTCCCAACAGAGAAGATGTGTGTACCTTTCCCACGTCCTTTCCTGTGTTTGTTTTTAGTTGTTTTCTTGATCTTGGCTATCCTGACTGGGGTAAGATGAACTCTGGAAGTAGTTTTAATTCACATTTTTCTAATTGTTAAGAACACTGAACCTCTTTTCAGATATTTCTTCTTTATCTCTGTTCATATCTGTAGTTTTTTTTTAATTAGCCCACTTATTAATTGTTGGCCTTAATAACTGGCAAATAAATTGTCCCATTCAGAAAGTCCTTTATCTTTTTTATTTAATTTTATTTTTTACTCATTCACTTTACATCCCACTAACTACCTCCTTCCAGTCACCTTTTTCCAGTCTTTCCTCACTCCCTTTTTCCTCTGAGCAGGTGGGAGCTCCCTGGGTACACTACCCCCTGCCCCTGCATTTCAAGTCTCTGCAACGCTTGGTGCTTCCTCTCCCACTGAGACCAGACAAGGCAGCCTAGATGAACATATCCCACGTACAGGCAATAGCGTTTGGGATAGCCTCAGCTCCAGTTGTTCAGGACCCACATGAAGGTCAAGCTTCACATCTACATATGAGCAGGGAGCCTAGGTCCAGCCTGTGTATGTTCTTTGGTTGGTGGTTCAGACTCTGAGAGCCCCAAGGGTCCAGGTTAGTTGACTCTGTTGGTCTTCCTGTGGAGTTCCTATCCCCTTCAGGACCTGCAATCCTTCCTCCTATTCTCCCATAAGAGTCTCCAAGCTCCATTCACTGTTTGGCTGCTGTACCTTTATCTTATAAGGTACTGCCTATGTTTTCCTCTAAGGGTTTGGGTGTTTAAAGTTTCACATTGAGGCCTTTGATTCATTTGGATTTGGGAGTGGGGCAGGATGACAGATACAGGTCTATTTTAATGCTTCTATGTGTGGACATCAAATTTCTGCAGCACCATTTGTTGAAGATACTATCTTTCAATAAGAGTGCATTTTGGCATCTTTGCCAAATATCAGATGACTGTAGTTTTGTGTACTCAGGTTTGGGTGTTCTATTTTGTTTAATTGATCTACATGTCTATTTTATGCTGATACCATACTGTTTTTATTATTATAGCTTGGTCATATAGCTTGAAATCTGGCATTATAATCCCCCAATATTGTATCTTTTACTCAGGATTGTTTTGGCTTTGTGGGATCTTTTGTGAGTCAATATGATATGAATTTTAGGGTGCTTTTTCTGTTTCTGTGAACAGTGCCATGGGGAATTGGATTGAGATGGCAGTGACTATATAAGTTGCCTTTCACAACATTAGTTCTGTTAGCTGTGAACATGGGAGGTCTAAAAGACTTAGTGACTTCCTCAGTCTTTCTTTGGAGACTTAATGTTTTCATGCTGGTGGTCCTTCAGTTTCTTTGTTAGGTTAATTGCTAGGTACATTTTAGGCTATTGTGAGTGTCAACTTCCTACTAATAAATTGGATCTCATAAAACTGAAAAGTTTTTGTATAGGGAAGGAAACAACAATGTTTTCTGTTTAGTGTTTGCCCAGATGACCTTCCCGTTGAAGAAAATGTGTTGAAGTCACTATCACTAAGTTGGAGTTAATCTTGAGATTTACTAGTATGATTTTTATCACACTGGGTGCAGTAGAGTTTAGTCCATATGTTTGGAATTGTAATGTATTTTGGGGTAATTGTTCACTTAATTGGAATGAAGGATACTCCTTAATCTTTTCTGATTGATTTTAGTTTGAACTCTATTTTGTATGTATGTATGTATGTATGTATGTATGTATGTATGTATGTGCTTTTCTTCTCTTGTAAGTTTCCAGTTGGTTTATATGAACAAATAGCTATATTTGTGTAAGTCATGTGTTAATGTAGTATGCTTAAGAAAGGTGAAATTAAAGACTGATATTTTGTTTGTTTATATTGAGTATTTTCCAGAAATTCACTGACCAAAAGAGCACTTATTGACACACATGTATTTAAGATACACCACTCTATATTATTTTAGACTTTACATATTTTCAAGAAGAGCCCAAATATTAAAACAATATATCCTTCAGCTTGATCAACAAATACTGAATTAAGCATGAAAGACTTATGCTTGAAAAAATAGTTTTCACACATTAAAAATTTAGGGAAATTCTACATAAAATTGACTTGTAGAAAAGCATCAAGACCCCAGTGAAAGTGGTATTTAAGCTTTTCTTTCATATTTTAAAAAAATCGTTTGAGAATCTTGTACATGTATGCAATATATTTTGTTCATATCCACCTTCCACCTCTCACCTCCGTCTCTTCCAAGATTTTCACCATCTCCATCTCACCACTTCCAACTCCTTCCAGTCCATCTCCCCTACCTCTAAGTCCCCTTCCCGACTTCATGTTCTCTCTGATTGTCTGTCTGTCTGTCTGTCTGTCTGTCTGTCTGTCTGTCTGTCTCTCATAAGGTACTTAGTACAATTATCCCAGTCCATATGTGCATGGATTTGGGGCCATCTGCTGGAGCATGGTCAACCTACCAGGGACCATACCCCTGAAAGAATTACTCAGTTTCCCTAGCCACTAACAACAGTCAATAGTTCTCAGCTAGGGGTGGAGGAGCTCATGGACCCATCTCTCGTTCATGCCAGAACATAGGTTGGCATGATCTTGTTTGGGTCTTGTACAGGCAGCAACAGCTGCTGTGAGTTCGTGAGTGTGACTCTCCAGTTGTGTTGAGAAGACACTTTCACTCCAGTTTCCCCCATACTTTGGCTCTTACAGTCTTTCCACCCTCCTTTTGGCAATGTGACTCTGAGCCTTGCAGGGAAGGGAACATTCCACAAACAGTTCTTCTTTGTGTTTTGACCAGTTGTGAGTCTGGCGAAGATCTTTGTCTTGTTAGGTATGCTTTATGATCAAAATCTGACACACATATTAAATGTAGCAAATTGTTTATTGGCTGTCTAAGTGATACAAATGATGTTTGTGCAAGTAGAACATGGGATGCTCCTTAGCCCAGCAGTAACGTGGCTAGAAGGGACTGATGCATACATTGATGGCCTGCATCATTGAAATCACAAAATCAGGCTTGGTGGACGAGGTAAAAGAGTTCCTTGGTAGAGTGGATAGTGTTCACACTGAGGAATTCTGGGAAGAAATTACTTTAACAAATGTGGCTTATATAAACCTCAAGGCAGTAAGGTAACTGGACCAGGTGTTTGGCATGTGCCTTTATGATGTTGAACCTTTCATAACCACAGCCATCTCAGCTAGTAGGTTCTTTATAGGTTTCTTGCTTACAGAATTACCCATTGTAATTTGTAATTATAATAAGTAAATTGCATAATTTAGCCATGTCCTGTTCTGCTCAGGAGCCTGACACTGTCTGGGGTCATTTACAGTTAAGAGACTTATTCTTCTTAAGTTTCTTCAATCATGAGTTGGGGTTTTAACTTTGCACATGATTTTCTTATAGCCAGTGTGGTCACTGTGCTGAGATTGTGTTATCAATTGTGTTATTACCAGGTGAGCAAACGTTTCCACAGAGTTCAGAAAATTTACCACGGGGCTGAGTGTTTAGCTCTCAGGAGCAACCATTCAACAGATGTGCATTCTCCTAACAAAGGGACAGCAAGAGACTGAATTGTGTATTACCCAGCCCAGGGCTCTGTGGATGATGAATTGTGTGTGGAATGTAGTTGAATTATATTCCTTTTAAGAATTCCATTTGGGGAGATTGGTTTTGGGTTTAGAGATTCAAATATAAAGAACTAGAGATGTGAAGGAGTTTCAGCTGAGGTCACTGTAGGCAGAAGGAGCAGGGATGGACGTGGCATGTATGAGAGATAGGAGAGAAGGCCCTGCATTTAGAGTAGAGCCTGGTATTTTATGGTGGGGGCTATGGCTTGAATGAAGCCCCCGAAGTATGTGTTGGAAATCTCATCACTTATGCAACAATGTGGAGAAATAGGCTTCCAGGAGGCGACTGGGTTATGGGAGCTCAGCACTTGTGAGTGGCTTCATGACATCACTGTAGAAAGGTTTCACTGTTCCAAGAGTAAGGTCTTTCTAACAGGTGGGCTTGATGCCCTTACTGGCTCTCACTGACCCATATATAATGTTGTGTAATGTGATAGCAAGAAGGCTCTTGCCACGTGTGCAGCTTCCAATAGAGAGTTAACAGACACCAGGACTATCAGGCAAACACGTTTCTGTCCATTATAAATGAACATATCTGAGGTTTTGTTACACAACTATAAAACTTATGAAGACAAAGAGGAGCTTGCTGTCCACTTGAAGTGCCTCATGAGCTGTCAGCCTGATTTGACAAGTGATGAATTAACTTAGCTTTACAGGTTGAAAAATGCTACTGGCTTCAGTGTGGCCATCACTCAAGGATAAGAGCAAGAAGAGGCTGAGCAAGGAAGTTACTGCAGCATCCACATGTGGAATGGTGGAGTGAGGTGAGGTTAGAGGAGGAGAGTGGTGGTGAGATCCAGAATCTATTCACAGGGAGGTGGAGGGACAGCTAGGATTCTCTTACAGTTAGATCTGGGGTCAGAAGATGAATCAAAACATTTGAAAATAATTGCAAAGGTAAACATTATACTACTTCTAATTCAGGCCAGTTACTACCAAGATCTGCCATTATATTCCCACACAGAATAAGGAAAACAATTCATTCACTCAATTTCAGCACGTGGTACATGCCAGGGAATAGAGGACAACATGGTGCTGCATTTTAAAGAAGTTTAGTTACTCTACCTAACTAGGAGGTGGGAACTAAAAGCAGGGTATGGAGTCTGGAAGACTATCTTTATTCTCTCTCTCTCTCTCTCTCTCTCTCTCTCTCTCTCTCTCTCATCATCAATACATAGTATTATGTGTTTTTATGGGATGTAGACTGTATCACTGTTCGCCGTGTATAATGATCAGGTCAGGTTAGCTAGAATTTTATTGCCATAAGCATTTATCATTCTTTTGTTCTTGGGAGACTGAAAATTCTCTCCTCTAGCTATTTTGAAACACAGTCATCAGCCATCGTCTCTCTGGTATGCCTCACAACTTTTATGAGTTTCTTAGCTTCTTCTTATTGGAGTAAAGAATGAAATTGTTACCATCATCATCACTTCCTCCTCCTCCTCCTCCTCCTCATCATCATCATCATCATCAATCATTTTCATTATTGTTCCTATTTGAGTTATGTGTTTTTAAATATGAAATTACCCTAGGTTTGAATTACATAGTATATTTTTATTCTTTGGATTTGGAGCCATCTCAAAGGTCTCTGTGCTAAAGGGTTGGCAGCCTACTAGGTGCTATTAGGAGGGAATGGAATCTCTAAAAGATTGGACCACACTGGAAGTCTGTTTGTCACTGAAATCAGAGGGTATTGTAGGGCTCCAGACATTTTTCCTCTTTCTGTCTTGTGTACTGGCTACGAGGTGAGCAGTTGGGTTCCACCACACATTTCTACTGTGTAATGGGGATAAGGTTACAGGCTCAATACAAAAACTGGACTGAAACTGCCAAGAGCTGTGAGCAAAAAAATCAGCCTTTTCTTTTTATAATTTTATTTCTCTGGTGGTTGTTATAGTGACCGAGAACCGACTGTCATAACTGTGACTGTGACTCCATGGTAGGTTATCATAATGACAAAGCATCACTAGTCAGGTCAGAATTTCTGCATGTATGCCATGATTATGGTGGTGTTTCTGGCTAACTGTTAGGTGAGCCACTTAAATAGTATCACTTATGTGTCCTATCTGGTTATTTTTAAGTGAGTGTTGGAGTTGGGCTGCAGCTCAGTGATAGAGGCCTTGTCTAACATGCGTAAAGTTCTGGGTTCCATCCTCATCTATCTATATCTATATCTATATCTATATCTATATCTATATCTATATCT
>JANHMN010000001.1:203689924-203841388 GCA_030674055.1 Rhabdomys pumilio | reverse complement strand
TCCATCTCCATCTCCATCTCCATCTCCATCTCCATCTCCATCTCCATCTCCATCTCCATCTCCATCTCCATCTCCATCTCCATCTCTATCTCTATATCATCTATATCTATATATCTCTATATATCTATATATATCTATATATATCTATATATATCTATATATATCTATATACATATAGATATATATAGATATATATAGATATATATAATAAAAGTAAATATAATGAAGAAGTCCTACTTGCAAAGATTTCTGGGTAATAGATATAACACCACATATTTGAATAACATTTGTATGCTTTGTGATATTCTTAAAGAGTGGGGCTTAGGAAAATAGAGGGATACAAATGCTCTTATTCTATCTACTCCTTGTTGGCCTGCTTTGCAACATGGCCTGAGCTGCATACACGCAGGAAGTTAAAAGCCAAAAAGGAATGATTTCTTCATCTAGTGTGTATTCTTTCATAGAACAGAAGATGTTTACACTGTGGTACAGAACAAAGCACAGCACTCTCAAGAGCAAGAGTGACAAGGTCCTAAGGGGTATCTGTGTTTTAAACAGACTGTATATTACTTCCAAGCCTCTGGAATAGACAGCTGTTTGTTCCCAGGTAAGTGACAGGCAGGCCCATCTATACTGACTCCTCCAGGAGGAAACAATATTTTCCCTTGTTCTTTATCAGAAAGCATTTGCCCAGCTAGTATCCTACGATGTTTAGATAGTGATGTATTAGTAAGATCTTCCAAGTAGATCAGAAGGTCCTGCCGCCACCAGGGCCAGTGATATGGGTGATCATGTGTTGAGCAGTAGGCAGAGTCCTCTGGTACCTGATTTTCAAGCTGCTGATTGGGAAAAGGGTTCATCCCCCATGACCTACAAGCCTGCTAATATCCAACAAAACACCTTCAGGAGTTAAGGCCTCTGAATCATGTAGGAGATGGGGTCCAGCTGACATGGCTACTTATAGCCATTCCCAAGGCTGTTTGCCCAAAGTGATGGAAGTGACTGATGTGGTTTGAATCTGTAGATCCTGGAAAACAGATGAGACATTAATAGAATTATTGAGAATACACATAGAATTTAACCTGGATAATAGAAAAGTACCTCAAAAGTGCTTCGGACAAGTGCTGGATGGACAGATGGACTCCAAGGAGGGCTATTACATACCCTGAGGAAAGCTGTAAGAGTTAAGGGATGAACTTCCATGGCCCAAGGAAGGGCAGTCTCAACCTTTCCATGATGAAGGCAAAGAAAGTCCAACTAGAGCTTAGTGGTATCTTGTTCTGCACTCCTTCAGCTTCCCGGTCCTTGTGATCTCTCTTGAAAGAACTCATGTGAGATCGAGTTGTGTGGACACTGCCTTTTCTCACAGAATAGAGTGGAGCACCCTTACAGGGTGAGCATGGATGATGGTCAAAGGGAACACTGTGGAGCAGTGAACCCTCTCAAGAATGAGGACAGAAAATGGCCAAGGAGAACGTTGTCTGGAGTGCCTTTCTGGCAATGCCTCTTACTAGCATTTCATGAGTGTTGTTGCACACAGTATGACTATGTGTGGCGGGGTTGCGTGAGATGCAGCAAGGTGTTTCTTGGAGCTGTACCAACTGCACCTGAAGCAGGGGCATATAGCCCAACACAGGTTTTTACCATATGTCCTCAGAGGAGAGAAAACCTAAGCTGTGTTCTAATGATGGGTCATAGGCAGAAAGAGCACAGACTGAGGAAGAGGACTTCTAGGCTGCCTGTCGCCACAGGCAGAACCCAGTGTTCAGTGCTGTGAGTTCTCCTGCTCTTAATTTTCTACACCAGATCACAAGATCATTAAACACAAGAGGATGGCTTTCTAAATTGGATTTCTAAGAGTGTATGTTAATTATACAAAACTATGGAATTCGTTGTGGTATACATCACCTATGATGTACTTTGATCATACTGACTCATTACTCTCTTTAACCCCCCATTCCAATAGTCTGTTTTCCTTTTCATGTCTTCTCTTTTTTCAGACATCACATATGAGAGAAAGCATTCTTGTCTAAGTCAGGCTAATGTTACTTAGCACGATGTTCTCTGCTTCCACCCATTTCCCTACTAATGCTTTGACTTTGCTCTGCTCTGTGGTAGACTAACACTCTATTGCGGGTGTGTGCACATCCGTATACATGTGCATCGTAATTTCTCTCTCTACCCAACTACCGGTAGCACTTGGTTGGTTCTAAGGAGACTGTGACTCATACAGTGGCGATCATCAGGATGCAGGCAGCTCTGTTGTGTGCTGACTTTGCCTCTTCAGAGCACTGTGGCTGGATCGAATGGCGTTTCTGTTTTCAGCATTTAGAGAAATTCTATACCTGTTTCCATTGGAGTTCTGCAAGCTTATATTCCCCACCCCCAACATTCAAGGGTTCCTTACTCCTGCATCCAGGGAGAATCTTTACTCCTGTATTGTATACACAGGATGCCTGAAATTTCTAATGGATGAATGAATTCTTGTCTTCACTATGTTGCACATCTTGACACCCTGCTTTCTTCTGTGTGTTCCTGACTCCAGGGTCGTTAATCTCTAGAAGTTGGGGTTGGCTTTCTGGGCTTAAGTATGAAGTGGTCAAACCTGGATGCCTGTAAGCCTCCAGAATTTCCCTTTCTTTCTTCTTGTTCTTTATCCCTTGCCCTGTAGTGCATAGAATTCGGGAGTATACTTTTATTCTCAGAGAAAAACTTAGGATGATAGAAGATTCAATTGATAACAGATTTGATTGTCATCTTAGGATACTCCTTGAAACAATCATACGATAACTCTCATAACAAATAGGGAAATTAAATTTGGATGTTGATAGCTGATTTATTACTCATTGCTGTATTATCTCTATGGTGAATATGATTGTTATAGGGATAAGATGGGTCAGTAAATAAAGAACACCTGGAATAGTAGTAGGTTCAACAAAAGATACATATTTATTTTTCCTGAGATAACGTCCCTGTATGTAGCCCAGGCTGGCCTCAAACTCACTATGTAGCCTAGTCTGGCCTTGTACTAGAGTTCCTCGTGCCCTCACCTGCCAAGTGGTGGGGTTATAGGCATATGCTGCCATGCCCAGAATGCTTTTTAGAACTGTAATTACAAATGACCCGTCTGTGACATGGCAAACAGGATTGGTCTGGCATGACTGAATGGGCTGAGGATGTTGCGAGGCAGATGCTCCATATGCCTTCGCTGTAACAGATTTCCCTAAATTTAAGTATTCTCACTTCTATGTCTGAGAAGAAAATGTGATACACAAAATGTCAAATCAGCGTGAAAGTCAGGAAAAGCCAGAATACTGAGGAAACTTTGCTTTGCCAGGGTGCTGGGAATGGAGGCCTCAGTTGACTTGTTAATGTCCCACTATACACACTTTGAAGGTTGCATTAAGATTGCTGATGGAAGCAGATGCTGGCTTCCTGTGACCAGTGAGGATGAGCCAACATGGCAAGCTGGGCTACCTTGGTTGATAAAGACAATGAATGTGCCTTTCCCTTAAACAAGACATCTGACTCCCATGGACTTAGGGCCTCTGTCTCCCTGGGAAAGGAAACCATGTTAAGAACCACAGGAACACTGAATAGGAACTTTTTGTTTCAAGCTTCCTGTGATTTTCCTTCCATTCAGTCAATGTACAAAGTGCTTGAAGGATGGTTTGGGCTGCAACATTTTCTGCCTGGAAGGAGAAGCATCTCAATAGGATTTTAGGCATTGCTTGGAGAATGGCATCAGGTGAGCTCATGAAAGCTGTCTCTGCCTTTGATCTGTTGGAGAAGTGGAAGGAGAGGGCTAGGGGGAGAAGAACACAGGTGTCAGTCAGGTCCAGATTTCTTTCTCTGTGGAAAGTTCTCCAAGCAGAGAGCTGAGGTATGAGAGATAATTAAGGATGACTGAGATCAACAGGTTTTTCTCTCCTAACCCTGTCATACTCTTTCTGTGGAGGTTTAAGGGCTGACTGGACAGTGAGGATCCCTTTAACAGGGCTGTGAACAGAGGACTTCCAGGAGGTGGCAGATGCTTCTGTGTTTGCATGGGTGAGGCAGGGCCACTTGGAAACACTCCTACCCTTTGATAAAGCCCAGCAGACCATGCAAAGGCTGTAGATGTGAATCCAAGCAGGAGGAATGGGTTGTTCTTCTGTAGACCAGAGGAGGCAGAAGGCATTTCTGTCCAGGAGACCAGCTCTTACCCATACTCTTACTCCATACCCCTGTACCTCCCCTCCATTTACCCAGTATCATTTAAAGGAGAGGAACAAGAGAAGATGGGATGACCACGGGGTCAAAACATCCTTTATCACAGCATCACTAAAGTTGCTCACGTGATCGTTCTCAGTAGCATGCGCTCTAAGAAACTAGACATTTCCATTTTCCCCTAGTTGTCTGTTATATGCTGCCTTGGGCAGGAGAGGTGGTCAGAGTAGCTGCAGTAGAATTTGAGGAGTTGCATCTTCCTATGCCCATGAAAGGAGGACAGTGAAGAGTCTGAGTTTACTTGGTTCATGCCCAGGACACATTTTACTGGATGCCTTTCTTCTGTGGGGAGGCACATGGCTAATGTATGGCTAGTATGGGCATGAGCCTTGCCTCCTGGAGCATGTGTCAAAAGTTGATCGTTAAAAATGAGCTACGTAGGTCTTCAGGTGATTAATGCTATGTTGAAAACTGCAGTGTTAGGAGGGCACACTAGAGCAGGGATTACAGTAGATAGGGTCACATCGGCGCTAATTTTGTAGAGTGAGGTTAATGGGGAGGCACAAGAGACAGGAAGAAGTTTACTCTTCTCATGGGATAAACTTAAATCTGGAGTTGATGCTCTGTGCTGGCAGGGTTTACATCTGCAGACTCAGCCAACCCTGGATAGAAAATGTTTAAGAATAACAATGAAGGGCTGGAGAGAGTTCAGCGGTTAAGAGCTCTGACTATTCTTCCAGAGGTCAGGTCCTGAGTTCAATTCCCAGCAACCACATGGTGGCTCACAACCATCTGTAATGGGATCTGATACCCTCTTTTGGTGTGTCTGAAGACTGTGACAGTGTGCAATAAAATAATAATGTAATTAAAAAATTAAAATAAAATATAATTTATTTTATTATACATAAAATAAATAAATCTTAAAAAAGAATAAGAATGAATGTCATACAAATAAAGAAGCATGGAACAGTGTCTGTTTATATGTTGGTCATGATGTGTTACCTAGAGGTGAGTTAAAGGATGGGTGTAGTTGATATTCAGAGGCTGTGCCATTGTGGAAGGGGCTGGAACATTTGTAGACTTTGGCACTAAAGCAGTGGTGGGCATCTTGGACCCTGCCCCCATATCGACAATGTGTGACTACCTTTATGGAATTCTCTGTGGGATTTTAAAACTGATGTCCCTGCTTGGAGTCCAGACATGAGGTCCCAGGAGCAGTGGAGAGTCTCTTCTGGCAGAGAGGGTTGCTATAAAAAATTATTACGCTTGTACTTAATCCGTGGGCAACCAGCCTGGAATGAAGAATCCTCTAAATTGGGAATTTATGTAGCATAGTTTTTTTTTTGTTTGTTTAAAGTCTGTTTTTTATCTATGAAATACATTTCCAGAAAAGCACACATTCATCTTCACTTAGTTTGCAGATGAATTAGCAAGCGTAGGACACAGTGGATTTTGAGGACAGGAGTCTAGAGTGGAGTCTGACTAAATGGAGGTGTCAGTTTGGTTTTCTGCTACTGTGATGATATAGGGGCAGGGTCCAAGATGCCCATCACTGCTTTAGTACAAAGCACAGGAGTGGGAAAGGGTTTATTTGCCTCACACACCCCAGTCACAATCTATCATCGAGGGAAATCAGGGCAGGAACTCAAGTTGGGCCAGAAGCAGGAGCCATGAAGGAAAGCTGATTGCTTGCTCCCCCTGGCTTACTTAGCTAGCTTCCCTATATAGCTCAGACCCACCCTCCCAAGAACAGCATCACCCAGAGTAGATTGGGTCCTCCCACATCAGTCATTAATCAAGAAAATGGCACATCACCATGCTCAGAGGACTATCTGATGGAAGCAATTCCTCAATTAAGGTTCCCTCTTCCCAAGTGACTCTAGTTCGTGTCAGGTTGACAAAAAGCTATGCCTTCGACTGTGTACTTCTCCCTCCCACCACCTAACAAAATGCCTCACATGTAGGAGGTATTCAGTAACTGAAGGAATCCAGCATCCACGATATTTCAAGTCATAAACAGCTCACAGCCTATTACTTTTGCTGCATTTTTTTATTCCCATGAGAAGAGAAAAGAATCCAGTACGTGTTGACAGAAATAAGAAATTTGGACACATCACTGTCAACTTCCCTTTGTTCTCTGAGCTTCGGAACTCTTGGTTGGAGTGGATCACATCTGCTATATTTGGAGAGACACAGTCTGTGCAAAGTGGGGTCTTGAGAAGCCTCTGAAGTGTGTCTGCCAAGGCAAAAATAACCACATTCTGTATTTGCCCAGCATTTCCATTGTGTCTGCCTGATTAGGAGAGCAAATCAGCCCCAGTTCTCCCCAGCACCCAAACTGCTGCTGCTGTGCTTATGTTCTCAAGAGTCAAGAAACAGCTTTGTAAATATGGTATAGAAACCAGAGCTAAGCTTGGAAATCTTAAGAGGTGTGTGTGTGTGTCTGTATGTTTGTGTGTGTGCACATGTGTATGTATGTATGTATGTATGTATGTATGTATGTATGTGTGTATGTCTGTCTGTATGTCTGTCTGTATGTGTGTATGTATGTTTGTGTATGTATGTGTGTGTATGTATGTTTGTGTGTGTGTCTATGTGTGTGTGCATGCACACTCGTGTGAGTGCAAGCATGCATGTATGCTTGTGTGTATTTGGGTGCTTCTGATTAAAAAGCTCTGTAATCAACCAAGACACTGCTTTCCTTGAGTGGAGGCATGCCTAGAGGCATAGAGAGAGCCACCTATGTATAATTTTCAAGTAAGGGAAAGACATGTCAACCTTTTATCCCTCATTATAAAAGTCTGAATGGCCACATCTGCAAGAAAGTGTGAAGTAATAGAATTTTTTGAATTTAACTTTTTATTGATCCTTTGTGAATTTCACGCCATGCTCTTCATTCCCGTTCATCTCCCCATCCCTTTGTACCCACCCACCGCCCTTGCAACCTTCCCCCGTAAAGAAAGATCTCGTTGTGGAAGCGGTAGTGTGTCACAGTGTGTCACACAGTACACCCCTTTGTCCACACATCTTTGCTTGTAAATGTTCATTGCAATGAGTCATTAGTCTAGTTTGAGGCCTCTGCCCTCTGTTATGTTAATGTCAATTCTGGATCCTTTTTGGGATTTCTCTCGGGTACTCTGTTGTTGCCCTGTGTCATGGAGATCCTGCAACTTTGGATTTCTAGGATTGGCCCTTTCATGTGCTCTAGAAGTTTATCTATGGGGTAGATGTTGGGGTGAGCTAACTCATAGCCTTGGATCTGGGCCTGGGTGGTAGTTGTAAGCTTTTATTTCCTGGAGGTGGAGTTGAGATAGCATCATCTAACTGTGAAAGAATTCTGCATATATTAGTGCTTAGCAAACTGGCATGGAGGCTCAAACTGATCTGTGAGGTAAAAATGGTATTAGTCTTCATTCCAACACAGTGATAAAATAGCTGGGTAAACAATTTAGGGAGAACTTATTTTGTCCTGAGTTTTCAGATTTTCAATCGATGGTCACTTGGCCTGTTGACTTTAGTCCAACAGTAAGGCAGACCATCATGGAGGGAGCCCAGATGGAAGAAATTCTTACCTCATGGTGGCTGGGAAGGAAAGATAGGATGGGAGAGACATGGGGAGTCACCATATCCCTTCCAATGTCCTAATTTCCTTCCATTAGGCCTCCCCACCTATGGGTTTAAGCATCTTCCAATAATGTGACTACTGGTGACCAAGCCTTTAACACAAGGGCATTTGGAAGACTCTGAAGAAATAAACAATAAGAAAAAACTTGAAAGATTTTTTTTGTGCTATGAAAGGAGGGAGGAAGATTAGAAGAAAGGGAAGAGGGTGTGGAAGGAGGAGAAGGAATATAAGAGACCTACAATGGCCCAAAGTTTAAAATATTTACCAACTTGCAATTTTTAGAACAATTGTCACCCTTTGATTTCTATAATCAGTTTCAATTTTGTGGGTAAGGAAACCAGGGCTCAGTGGGCAGCAGCTTAGCTAGGCTCACAGGGTAGATGATCAAGTATAAGGAGATCAGGACTCACACTTCTGCAGATATGGCTTTTAGTCCTGTCTTTCCTGTGGTCTAAGATTCTGTGCAATTGTTAAGAAGGTTTCTCTTTTGAGTCCATCATTCAAGATATGCAATACTAGGGGCTGGAGGTAATGCTTCAGCTGGTCAAGAGCTTGCTGCATGAGAATCAGGACCTGGAATTGGATCACTAGCTCTTACAGAAAAGCCATGTGCTTTTATGATTCTGTAGTGTCAGAGCTCAGAGTCAGAGACAGGAGCATCTCTGAGCTCACTGGCTAGTCATCTTAACTGAATGATGAGCTTTGGGTTCAATAAAAGTCTGTGTTCTAAAAATAAGGCCGAGACTGGCTGAAGAGACTTGACATTGATCTCAAGCTTCCACACCTATGTGCTCATGGTTACACCCCTCTATGTGTGCACACACACACCACACACACACACCACACACACCACACACACACACCACACACACACACCACACACACACACCACACACATCACCTCCACCCATAGCACCTCCACATACAAAAAATAAAGACTTCATAGTTATAACACTAACTGGCCAGAAAGTAAGTCAATGACACAGAATTGCACTTACCAGCCACACCAGCTACAGCTCCGGCTCCCAGAGCACCAGTGTTTCTGATCAACTGCATATAAATTACAAGCCCTTCAGAGAATTGACGAACATAGTACACTTGCAATGAGTTTCATTATAAGGATTAACCCAGGACCGTCTAAATTTAAAGGTTTGGTGTGGAAGAATCTCAAGTCTGAGATTTAATATATCACCTTGTATGCACATTAATGTGAATCACCAACCTGAGTCCTCAGCCCGAGCTTTTGAATTCAGAGTAGCTTTTGTTTTTTTGTGTTTTTTTTGTTGTTGTTGTTTTGTTTTCCTCTATGTAGATGTTCTTAGTGGGATTATTGACCGCACGATGGACCTCAATCTCCAGCTGCCCTACAGATTGGGATGCTGTGCTGATGGACCTGATTCAAAGTCCTGGACTTCTCCATGTGGTTGACATTGGCTGCATGTATAGATGCATCTAAACCATCAGTCATCTTCTTAGCATAAACGCAAGAGTAGATAAAGATACAGGTACTTCCGGTGAATAAGAACGTCTCCAGTGTTCCTGCCGCGCAGGAAGTTCCAAGGGTTTTTAAATATACCCCCACCTCCCCAGTGTTCCAAACCAGGTGCATTTCTGTTTTGTTTTGTTTTGGTGAGAAGGCTGGCTTTAAATTCAAGTCTTGCTCTGGTCTTTTGTACCATAGGAGTGTAATACCATGCTATGCCCAGACAGATTCTTGACTGTCGACACCAGGTCCGATCCTACTTCTATCCCTGTCATCTCCACCAGACTCACAGAGCCAGTTACAGGCTAATTTTAACAGTTTGACCTAGGAGAACTAGATAATTTCTTTCTCCAGGTCTCTACTCTGAGATGGTAAAACTTTGCCAGGGAGATGGAGGAACGAGATGATCCCTGCGCATTGTTTGGAATCGTGGACACGTTGATTTTGTTAGGGGAAAAATGCAGTTTGGAATGAAGAGGTTTCTCCCCTATGTTCCTTATCTCAACGAAGCACTTTGTAATAATTTATCTATGGTAACTTCCATTTTGTATTTATTTCCTTACTTAAAAGCCTGTAACTGCCTTGATCTGTTTAGCTTATGCTAATATTATTTATACATACTATATAAGTCTTAATAAAATAAATAGATACAAAATATCTTCTGTTCCAGGTCATATTAAGAAGAGATGTTAAGGCTTACTAGAAATTTTCACTTTGTTAAAGCATGCTTTCCATGCAGTTAGCTCTAAGATGGCTAGAACGGAGCTGTCCTCTTCACCTGTCCCTGCTGTGTCTCAGGGAGAGGTCTGTTGGCCTGCTTTCTAACCAGGGAGCTGCATCTTCTTCCTATTGCCCACATGTTGTGCATGACTGAAATGCTAGAGGACTTGTTTGATTCTATGAAGTGAAAGCGTTACCACCACACATGGATGCTACCTCCCACTGGCATGGGAAAAGAGATGGGTAGGGAGACAGAACCGAGAGGAGAGCTAGAGATGGCAGGCAGGGGTTGCTGGAGGGTCTACAGCAGCTAGGCGCCAGGTGTGTATCCTGTCTATCCAGTGCTCTTTGTGCTTACAGCCACTAACGTGGCTACAGTAGCTAGTCAGATCTTCTCTGCTCATTCCTGCTTTTCACCCATTGCTTTATCCATAATCACATGATCAGCTATTGTCAATCATTTTTAAGTTACCTTCCAACCACTTAAGGATTCATTCAAATTAGTAACCAGAAAGCTGCCATGGAGAATTTCTTCTTGGAATCTAGTGGCTCTGGGACTGAGTACTCATTCTTAACTTATGGGTCATGACGCCTTGGTGGGGGGCGTCACATATCAGACATCCTGTCTATTAGATATTCATATTATGATTCATAACAGTGGCAAAATTACAGTTATGAAGTAATGAGACCCTTGTCTGAGACATCTGGAACCATGGCACCTCGGGTGAACTATAAGTGAAGAGTAGTTTGTTCTTCCTGGTTCACCATTCTTGCTCTCCTATTTTATAGGGTAATATAGGTTTTCTATGGGTTCTTTTATGTGTTACTTGGTATATCTTGTTATGAGTAATTGCTAGAATGATCAGGATGTGGCTTATATCAGATATGGAAACAGAAGACCTCAAAATGATGGGATGGAGTAGGAGACTCTGGCTGTCCTTCAGCTGCTTCATATTTATTTTAAAGGAGACTTTTCCTCTGCCTCCTGTTCCCCTTGGTGGGTGGAAGAAGGCTTCAGACCTGAAAAGGGTGTGCCCAGAGGTCAGCCACAGGCAGAGAGCACCCTTTCTGGTCCTCATGCTTGCTGATTCATCGTGGCTCACCTAGAAGCATGTAACCACTAGCAGTTCAAAGAATTGCAGTGAGTCTACAGAATTGCACAGCATGGAAGTAGCTGCTGGACTCTGGCTTGTCGCTGAGGGAAGCAGGGTTCAATGCCCAGTTAGGGAAGTAGTCCATGGTTCCATGGCTGCATAGTTGCCTTGAAGAGGCATCTAATCCAGTGGGTTTAGTTTGTATTCACCTGTCATAAATTTATAACTATTGCAGTGATAGCCATTCTTCAGGGTTAGGTAAGATAAGTTTTTTCTCTTGGAGGCTTGGCTATCAGTTGTCCACAGCTTTTGGTGGGAGTAAACTGAGGCACCTGTCCATTTGCCTAGTCTTGTTCTCTTAATTCTTTTTCTTCACTTTGGTTTGTTTCACATCTACCTAGTATCTATTGACCCGTCTATCTGCTGACACAGTGCCTGCTTATTTGGGGGAGTTATAAACATATGCTTGGCTATTGTTTGGTGGTATCTGCAAAATGCATTAACTCAGGGTTTGTCTCAGGAGTCCAAATTTGAAACCTTCATCATAATGCACCCTGCTATAAATGGCACAGTGTTTTCCTTAGGCAATACAAATTAGTATTATTTTGAAAATATATCTTCCAGTTCAGGTGTAGGTCAAGATGAGGTCATGGTGATAGAAGAAATTTATTTGGATCGTGGCATTGGGGACGATTAATCATTTCTTCATAGAATAAAACCCCCATCACGGCTCTGTTAAGTATAAGAAGATGAGCATTGTTACATTGTAAAACTTGGGCAATATGATGCCAATCTTGCTCTGTTGTCACTTATTTGTGTCAGTAATCCTTCATCGTTAATAGTAGTTATCAGAATTTAATTGCTTGGGAAAACTACTATATCCATTCTTTTATTATTTTTAATTATGTGTATGTATGTGTATATATGTCATATGCTTGCAAGTGTCCATGTAGGCCAGTGGAGTCCAGTTCCCCAGAACTGGATTTACAGGCTGGTTTGAGCCACCTAACGTGGGTGCTAGAAACTGAACTCAAGTCCTCTCTAAGAGTGGTGTGTGCCCTTAACTGTGGGCAGTAACTCCATTATTTCTGTCTGTGATGTTTTTGGCCTAGTCTGCTTTCAACCACGGGTATCTAGCTCTCTCTCCCTTGATAGCCCACACAACCAGTTTCCCTCTCTCAAAAACAAGTCTTCCGGTTTCCCTCTGAGACATTTTCCAGGTCTAAGTTTTCTTTCATTCTTCTGTCAACTCATGTGTTTACTGTCTAGACTGAACAGCTGATCTCTGTCTAGCCAGCCTCCTTCGGCTTTCCCCAACACTGCTGGATGCTAATCTTTCTTGCTTAGACATCTTCTGTGGCTTCAGATGAAGCCCAGGTCGAAGCTCGGCCTTCTCAATCCAGCATGTCATCTGCAGTCTGCCCACAGCCAGTTTCCCACTAAAAGCACAAGTTATTGTGTGACCTCTGACCTCCCTTAACACCTTCAGTCCCACTCTTAGTCTTGGTTATTAATGGCTACTCACTGCCAGGCAGCTGTAATGCTGTGGATTGCCACTTGATTCCTTAATCTACTTGGTATTTTTGAGGACAAGAGATGGCATCTCCTATTTTTTGACCCAAACAGCATCTAACCACTGATTGCTCAGGTGTGGCTGTTGATGAGTATAACCTACAAAGCAGTACGATGCAGAATCAGGGAGGATGTGGTCCACTAAGTAGGAAATAGCAGGAGTTCCCTTGTGATATGGATTTCAAGGATGTGGTGTTTAGAGGAAGTTAGTTAATTTTAATTAACTAATTTAATTTTAATTAGTTAATTAACCAGTAAGTTAATGCAGTTCTGATCAAACAGACTGTTTGATCCTAGCGAATGGTAGATCTTTGGTCCTCTGTGCTGGTCATTCTAGCTCTACCTGGGAAATTCAAAGACATCTTTTATGGGTTCCCATCACGTGCCAGGACTCTGGGATTCTTGTTCAGGTAACTGTAGTAGACAAAACAGATCCCTGGTGTCCTGGAACTTGGGCTGTTGGATATAAGGAAACATCACAAATAATGTCAGGTGATGGCCATGAATGCTGAGGTGGAAAGTGAAACACGTCAAGTGGCAGGGAGAAAACCATTCTTTTCTACAGGCTATTTACAAACGTATTTCCATTTGTCTAAAAGTAGCAGGTGCATTAAAATAAAGCCTGAGTTTGGGATGTGGTTCAGTGGCTGAGTACTGGGAAGGCCGGGGGCTCTATTCCTAGCCTACTGAAAGAGAAAATAAACAAGACAAAGTCCAGTCTTTCTAGCTTGAAATCCAGGAAGCAGAGATGATGGGGTAGCCAATATGGAAGTAGACATTGTTGTTTCCTGCTGCCCCTTCTCTGTAATGAGAGGACTTGGCATTGTCTCCTGGCGAGGGTAGACCCTAGAAAGTAGGTGGTGAAGGCTAAAGAGGTGAGGGATTGCTCCTCCAGTAAGAAATAGTCTGGGTGTGTTACACTCATTCATGAAGGAGCAGAAAAGGGCTGTATCAGACTTGTGACCACGACCCAGGTGTGTGGCTGGATGTCAGCCCACTCCAGGCTCAACCCTTCTTCACTGGTCTGCATAGTATGTCCACTCAGGATACTCAGTTTGCCCTTCAGATTCCCCTTTCTCCAGTTAGAGATTGTAATCCTTGTAGTCAAGTTAAGATGATTTAAACACAACGGTAGTTTTTCAGATTTTCTCCATGTCAGCGAACTGGTATCTCTGTAGCTAGCAAGTGGGTGCTTACACCCATAAGATGCAAGTTTTGTAAATGGTGTGCAGTATACACCTTTTTGATAGAAAAGATGAAGTGTTAGTTGGATGAATATTTAAGGAAAACAACTGCAGAGCTTTTGTTTTTCTGTGAGCTTTGATTCTCCTAAAGGTTACTTCTCAAGGTGGGCTGTCTTTTCCCAGAGGGGATGCTGGGTTGGAGCTGCTGTGTGTGTGTGTTACACGCGTGTGTGCACAGTGTAGTATATACTTCTGCATACATCTAAGAAAGGTGCTGGGGAGTTTAGCTCATTCAGAAGCTTCTAGATAGGGCTTGCTATCAGTTTTATAGAACCCGGAGCAGGGAAGCTTGTGTGGGAGCCACAGGAACTACTTAAGCAGGGAACTGGGAGCTGACACTGGACCAGAGCTGGAGATAAAGTTGCTCCTCTGAGGTGATCTAACCTGTTTGTGGACACCAGTAGAAGAGCTCGTGCAGGACTGCGGTGGGAGCAAGCAAGCTCTGTCCACCTGGTGTGGGACTCTGATCCACAGCGGAGGTGCTTCTGCCTCCTGCTCCTGTGATGACTTTACTTGGGACATCTCCCTAGGGCTGTTTGTCTCATTGTGACTAAACACTATCAAAGAAGCCCAGAAAAACCAGGTCCCGAGTGCAAGGACGAAGCATGGCCTCGGCTAAGTGGAGGTCTTCTGGCTTTGCTGCTGACTCCCTTGGCCTCCTCTCCAGTCTCAGGCAGTCTAAAGCGACCCTCCTGCCATCGCCCCCGGGGCCAACCTGGTTAGAGCGGGTACCACAAGCTACATGCACAGCCAGCTCCATCCCCACGTGTGCTCTGGGCCGCCGAGACACTCCGGAGCACTGCGGTCCGGCAGACGGGGTTGCCTGGGGTCAACCGGGTCTCCTGAAGGTCCAGGGCGGGGTGAAGTCTCTGGTAAATACAGAGCTAGAGAAGCCAGGGAACCTTCTCCACGAATCCAGGTTGGGATGGGGCTTTGGAGGAGGGGCGGGGCCTCACAAGTTCACGGGGCGGGGCCCAGGGGGTGGAGCCAATTCACAGGCGAGGTGGGGCGTCTCGAGTCACAGAGGGGTGGGGCCTCGCAGGTTCAGGGAGGGGCTGAGTGGGGCGGGGCCTGCCGCTGCTGCGGCGGCTGTGGCTACAGTGTAGTCTCCAGGGGCAGCCTAGGTACATAGGCGGCCCCAGTCTCTCCAGAGCATCCTTCCAGGCTGGTCCCCGCCTGCAGCCTGTTCGCAGCCTCAGGCCTGGAGGCTGACTTCTCTGTGTTTTGTTTTCCCCGCTCCTCGTCTCTGCAGGACCCGTTCGTTCTTCTGCGGGCTACAAGAAGGCAGAGGATGAGATGTCCCGGGCCACGTCTGTTGGAGACCAGCTAGAGGCACCGGCCCGCATAATTTACCTCAACCAATCTCATCTCAACAAATTCTGCGACAACCGGATCAGGTAGGAAAACAGGCAGCCGAGTGAAGCTCAATGCTCACATTCATGGGATGGCTTTTCCATCACCTGGCCGGCCCTCAGTTCACTTGCTTCCCCCAACACTTTGCATCTCTGTCTCCTGCACCCACCTTGAGCCCAAAGGTCCACACCCAGCGCCCAGTGGGCTATTTGAACACAGCTGCTGTCTTCTTTGCAGTGCTGTGTCCAGCCCATCTGTTGGCCTTGCGGAAGTTCTTCTAATGCCACCGATAAAAGTGAAGGTGTCCTCTCACCCCTGACTGCCTTCCAAGAATCGCTATAGACTCAGTGAAACCTCATTGATGGTTCTCTTTGTCATAGCTCTCTTGAGTAGCTTGCAGAACATCTGTGGGGAAATGCTTTATAAGGGAATCCCACAGGCCACAGGGACTCGCATTCATTTCCCAGTGACCCACTGCATTTACTAAGAGTCTTATTTGCTAGGAAATCTTGCCTAGAGTCAGCAGAAAAATGAATGGAAGGTAGCATTTTAGTGTCTGCTTTCTGCCTGCTGGCTGCTGTGTTAGATGCCTTAGCAGTGTATCTCCAGTGTCTTATGGAGCAGTCGTTACCTCCAGATCAGCAAACTGGAGTGGAGGGATGTGAAATGTACTATGCTCCTATATTAATAGCTACAAAATGGGAAAGCTAGAAATCAAACCCACTCATCTGACCAGCAAGCAAATTCTTGCTACTGTGCAAAGCTTGTTTCTTAGCTTGGTGTTAGCACACTTTGACACACCATTAAACTTTTGAGCTGTAACCAGCTTCATGTCTGTGAGTGATTTCAGAGGATAGTTTAGTGAGCTGTTTAGAACATCCTACTCAGGTCTGGATTGCCACAGAGATTCTTTTTTGTTTTATAAGGGAATCCCACCTTTATCCATCCATCCCAACCATCAATGAGGCTAAAACTTCCTGGTTAGATATTTAACTATTACAGTACCTTGGTAAGGCCACACTGGCAGCAAGGTCTGGTTTTTTGGTCATTTCTATAGCTTGATAGGATTTGGGAAAGAATAACAATATATATATATATATATATATATATATATATATATATATATATATATATGGTTGGTACCTTCAGTTTTTTTAAAAGGGAGTGTTAATTTTGTGTGGCTTTATTTTGTATTTCAAGAATGACCTTTGAACACATTTTAAATTTAAAAAGTACATGTTAGGATATCCGAGTCTTTATTCCTGAATAAATAGGTTTGTTTTGAGATGTGGGACATTACAACCAGAACATTATAGTTTAACAAACTAGCACGACTAATTAAAAAAGAGACAGTCAAATCTGGAAAAGCCTTGGAGAAATTGAAGCCTCGCCTATTTGGCCAATAGGAATGAAATATGGGACTGCTGCTTTGAAAAGCAATTTGGCCTGCCTCTAAAAGGATCAAGGCAAAGTTAACATAGGACCCAGTAATTCCAAAGCGATGTGCATACATAGCCAACACACATAAAAACAGAGGTCCTCACAAACACAAGTACACAGATGTTCATGGCAGTGTAATTCATGGTGTAAAGCATGCACATGTTCGGGGATTCATCCAGATGACTATGAAGTGTGGAAGAGCCACACAGTGGAATATTAATATAAAATATTATTATGTAGATGAACCCTCAAAGTATTCAGTGAAAGAGCAAGTCATGAAGAGCATCACTTTGTATGAACTGATTTAAGTGAAATGCCTAAAAGAGGTGTTTCCTGATCCATTAGTGGTTCCTGGGGCTGGAGAAGGAAGATGGAGGTGTGGGAGATAGGGAGTGACTGCCTAGCTTAGAACGATGGCTGTGTTACTCTGCATGCGTGGAACACTGTCTGGAGCCCGGCATTGGCCATATAGTTCTATGTCTCCTCACCTTTCATGTTTCTATTGAATTCCTTGCAAGAACACTAAGGCTACTTTTTAAGAAGTTAAATATTACATAAGGAGATAGGATTGGAGGATCATTGTCTTTTATTTATATATATAAACTTCAGTGCTTTTCAAAAGGTATTTTGCTTAGTTCTGCCAATTTTGGTATCTCTGTGAAGGTTTGAAACAGTGACAATAAAATTGTCACTCCACCCCTGATTTGCACAGGAAGCACACAGCAAGGGTCATCTGGGAAGAGGGAACCTCAGTTGAGAAAATGCCTCCATTAAATGGATTTGGAGCCAATTCTGGGCTTGGGGGGGCATTTTCTTGATACATGATTAATGTAGGTGAACCCAGTCCACTGTAGATAGTAGCATCGCTGGGCAGGTGGTCCTTGGGTGTATAAGAAGAAAACAGGTTGATGAGCTACAGAGAGCAAGCCAGTAAGCAGCACTTCTCCATGGCCTCTGCTTCAGTTCCTGCCCCCAGGTTCCTGCCTTGAGGTCCTGCCTTGCCTTCTCTTTATGATGGTCTCAACACTATAGGCTGAAGTAAGTAAACCCTTTGCCTTCAAGTTGCTGCGGTCATGTGCTTATCATAGCAATAGGAGGAAAACTAGGACAGGAGGCAAACATTTAAGAGTAATGGGGCCTCGGTACCTGTCTGCATCAGCGCTAGTTTTATCCCGAGAAGGGAGTCCAGCTGTTTACCTGATAACAGAGTTTCATTTGTACTTTTTTGGGGAGAAGGGTTTGGAATAAGTATGTGTAGTGGATTGGCTAGAAATGAAGCCGGCTTATGACCAGCTGGATAGCTGTATGGATTCATTTACATCACACTAAATAAGAAATGATAATTTCTTTCTTACTTCATGGCTTATCCTGCACTGGATCGAGGCTAAGAACTTTACAGTGTGGCCCTTGAGCTTCTGTAAGGTCAGCTTGGAGTATGTGGTCCAATTCTGCTGAGTATTAATGGGAATCACTAATGGCTGTCAGTGACTTGCAGTTCACGAGGAACTGATCACAAAGCTTCTTGACCTTAGAGTTTAGGGCTTTCACACAGCACTGAGCCATGGGATTGGAGCCCTTTAGTAGTGCTGAGGTGAAGTTTACAGAACACTGATTTGTTTTTTAAACTAAGCTATTCAAGGGAATCTTTTTATAAAAGGAAATTGCTAAAGAACTTTTTTTTCTTAATATAATTTTCCATGTGAAAAGGATATTTTTCTCATAATCAGGAACCTGGGTGTCCTCAGACTGCCCCCTCTCCCTCTGGTGCTGAGGATGGAACCTGCCTTACACACTCGAAGCACATGCTACACCCCCCGGTGTGTTATTTCTAAATTAAGCTTTTTTTTTTTTTGGAAAGAAAGGACCTCAGGGGACAGCTGAGGATCCTGATGGTCCACTCGTTCGGGGATGTCTTTTTGAAGCCTGTCCTCTCTAGCTCAGATTTCTCTACTCTTCCCCACTTCTTGGCCGGGACTCTCGTGGCCCTGACGATTACTCTGTATTTGCTTTTGCAGGCACTTGGTGTTTGACTTAAAGACATGAACATGGCTTGGGAGTTTGACAGTGAGGAAAGGGACAGTGTTGAGCATCTGGGGAAGTGTGTCAAAGATGATGTGCTGTACTACAGCAGGGAGCTGACATGACTCAAGGAAGAGGCTTGACCTAGGGAATGGCTTGGAGATCGAGCAGTCATTTCTGCTTGGCCCTGCATGTACAGAATGCTCTACATGGGAATTCTAAATTCTGGCCAATCAGAATTTAGTTCTGAGTGCTGTGACATGTGTTTGCAAGTCTCTCCAAACCCTGGTATTGGAACTAACACTGAGTAACCTGCTGTATGCACTGTGCTTGCTGACATTTCCACTGGGAAGCCAGTGAATTAGCATCATCGCCATGGTGATCAGTTTTGAAGCAGCATCTTTCTCCTAGGCACTGGTTCTTATCTACGAGGACAATCGTCTTCTTCATTGTTTAGAAGTTAAAAGTAAAACTTGGCATTTTGGTACATGCCTTTAATCCCAGTTCTTGGGAGGCAGAAGCAGGCAGGTCTTTGTGAGTTCTGCACCAGACCTTATCTTCGTAGTGAGTTAAAAAAAAAAAAAAACTCAAAAATCTGAAACTTTCTGAGAGTCAACATATCAGAAGTAGAAAATTCCACATGTAACCTCATGTGGTGGGTCAGCATCAAAACACAGGCACAGCAAAAACATCCAGGAAAGTTACTGTCAGGCTAATGCCTGTGATACATGTGAAACACAAATGGCTTCTGTGTTTGGACCCAGACAGCATCAGTGACAGTGTCAGTGTGTCTATGTGGATAGTCCCAAATCGAAGAGACAGACAGAACAAAAAGCCATTGAACAAGCAAGATCAGAAACAGTTCTTGTCTCAAATATTTTGGTAAGGGATGTTTAATGTATGTGCTGGGTCAAATGTCTCAGAAAGAACATGGATGGAGAGAACAGTACTCTTGAGTACACTTGCTTGTGTGCTGTGCTCCTGATGTGAGTGTATACAGTGCTGAAGCCGAGGGCGTTGGGTACTACGAAAATGAGGAGCTTTCTAAAAACTTTAAAGCTACAAAATTTAGCTAGAATCTGGTTTCTGTTAAACCTACTTTTATTTAGCAAAGAAGTACCACTAACAAGTTTTTAACTTGTTAAGATACTAACAAGTATCTTAACAAGTTTTTGTTGATTGTTTAAAGGAGTTAGGAATGCAGATTCTTGTAGAGTTTGCCAAGCGGGCGCAGAGGCTCCATCTTTGGCATGGTGGTGCATGTCTGTATTCTCAGCCCTAGGTTGTGGGGATAGAAGGACTGGAAATTCATGGTCATTATAACAGATAGAGGCCAGCTTGGGATGCACAGGGCAACAAGGCATCTCAAAAATAAATAAACAGGGGTAGGGTTATGACTCACATAGTCCAGTGCTTACTGAGTGACAGTGAGGACCTGAGATGAGGTCCATAGCACTTACATAAAAAGTCGGGCAGGTGAGGATGGAAGGATGGCTCAGTGGTTAAGAGCAGAGGACCTGAGTTCTGTTTTCAGCACCCATGTCATGGGACATGCAGCTACTGATATTCATATATGCATACCTATGTGCATACTTAGAAGTAGATCATATCTTTTTAAAGGCCAGCATTCTCATATGTAATCATAATTCCAGCAGTGGAGAGGTAGAGACAAGAGGGTTTGCTGGCCTGTGAGTCTAGCTAATGAGTGAACTCCATGTTCAGTGAGAGGCCATTTCACAAAAAGTAGGAATTGAGGTTGGCATCTGCTATTAACCTCTGGCCTCCACATCCCTCATGCACACATGTGTATGTACATCACAAACACACACATACACACATGCACGAATGCACACATGCGTGTGGACAATCGCACGCACACAGGCATATGAATGCATGAGTGTGTGCAAATAAATGAATCAATAAGCAAATAAATAAATTGCATCTCCTGAATACAGGGATAGCTATATTTGTCAAGCTTGTTAATGATAAAATACTCATCAGATTTGTTGCTCATGTTGAGTGCATCTACCTAGCTACCTTCAAGCAGCCTGGAGATCTCATCTCTGTTTTTGCTATTTTTACCGTAGAGTCAGAACTCTTGGTTAATCTCCAAAGCAGACACTGTTTCCTAGATAGGAACATCAGAATAGATCAGGAATACTTATTTTGTATGCACTAGCAGCAAATAGCTCGACAGAAAAGTCTCGTAATTAAAAGCGCCACCTGATTTATACACATGGCAGGCTTTTGAGACATCTTACATCAAAAATATTGAGATTGAAGAGTCATCGGCATTGTGTATTTCAGGTAACCACTGTGCCTAAGCTGTCTTGAGCAATATATATTTTTAGAAACAGAAAAAAAAGTCAGCCTTGGGCTAGTTAAGTATTTGATGTTTCTAAGGAAACAGAAAATGTCTGGGAGAATAGACTTTGGTGGCAATATTTCTTTATCAGATTGACCCTTGTGTGGGTGCATAATGGAACCAAAGAAACCTCTGTACTGCTTCCATTTGGGTAGGCAAAGACATTTTGTTTGAGAATCTGGATTAGTGACCTATTTCTGTGTATCCCTCTTTCCACATCCCTCCCCTCCCCTCCCCCTTTCTTCTCTCCCCTTCCCTTTCCTTTTCTCCCCTTCCCTTCCTTTACCTTTCCTTCCCTCTTTTAAAATTTGAGACATGGTCTCACTCTATAGCCCTTGAACTCAGTCTTGGCCTTGAGCTCACTCTTCAGCTTAGGCTATCCAGGAACTTGACCTCTTCCCAAAGTCCATGAACTCACTTTTCTGCAGATGTAAAAGCATATCTTATTCTTACTGAATTAATCAAGGATGTATTAAAGGGAAAAAAGTTAAATTTGGTCAGATTTGAGGAAACTAAGGAGAGATGGGTACTGAATAACACATAATCCAAGAGGAGAAGGCACCTGGTGAGCTCCGAGAAGAACCCATTGCATGAGCATTTTACCAGGGTAATATGCTTCCTTGGAGCATGTGCTGTGGTGGGGGCTGTTATCAAAGTTTTCAGGCTAACAGCCTGGGCTCTAGCAGCCCCAATAAGCAAGGCTTGCCCACCTGTCTTAGTACATCAATTTAAGAAATTAGTAGACATGAAAGGTTTATTCAGTGTGGCCATATTAGGTAGAGTAACATATAAAGGGCTCCAGTGACCACTGAGTCTATTTTTAGGGTGCAGAGAAGATGTAGCGTTTAACCAAGCCAGAAGTATGCATGATTAATCAGGCCTAATCAAAGTGTGGTCTCATGATCATTGTTGATCTCTCATGTCCTGGCTTTGTCCCTGGTCTATCCTGTTAGCTCACAAGTGTGTGAAATCTTTTCTTGGGAGGCAAGTTCCTCCTCTGGCTGGCACAAAGGCTTCAGTCTTTCCCTTACTTAGCACAGGATTCCTGGGGAAATACTCCTTCTTCAGTTTCATTGTTTCAGCAGTTAGAAAGCCAAAGGGAAGACTAGAGTCTGTCTCTCCAGACTGTTTCTTTCCTGGTGCATGCTTATAGGAAGGATATTGACACCATGGGAAAACTGAGTGGAAGGGTAGATAGCTATTCTGTTGGGTCTTTTTCAGGCTTCCACAAGTCTATAATTTTCTCAAGATTAAGGGGAAAAAATCTAGGACAGTGGTTGTCAACCTGTGGGTTGTGATCCCTTGGGGGTCGAATGACCCTTTCACGGGAATCATCTAAGACCATCAAGACAGAGACTTACATTGCAATTATAACACTAGTAAATTACACTCATGAAGTAGCAATGAAAGTACTTTCATGGTTGGGGTCACCACAGCATGAAGAACTGTATTAAAGGGTCACAGCATCAGGAAGGCCGAGAACCACTGCTCTAGAAAATAAGAACGCAAAGCTCTCGTTTCCTGTTGGACAGACTGGCAAATGTCTGGGTCTTTTGTTAGAACCTGGACAGGTCTTGGAACTGGTGATGGCTCAGTGGTTAAGAGTGTACAGCTTTCCCAGAGGACCTGAGTCTGGTACCCAGTACCCATGTTGGGGGGCTCACAGCTACCTGTAACTCCAGCTCTAGGGAGATATGCCTTCTGGCCTCTGTGGGCATGTGCACTCATTTGTATATATCCAAACTCATGTACATATAGCTAAAAAATATAAAAAGGACAGAGGAAAGAAGGAGCAAAGTCTTCCCAGACCACTGTGCCAAGTAGGTGGGAGAATACTTGCTCTCTGGTGTCCAGAAGTCATCCCTATGCCCTCTGCTCACAGTTTACGCACAGGACACATAGGCTGGGCATACAGAGGCTGAAGGAGGCTGCGTCACTTAAGCCCTGGCCAATTCTGTCTGTGCCCAGCATTCAGTCTTAGGACTTAGGTTCACCATCTGGAAAACAGCACCAAAGGGCTTTCGGTACCACCTGTGGCCACCCAGCACATAGCAGATGCTCTCCTAGAAACTGAACCAGCAGCTCTTTCCAGGGACAGTGCTTAGGGAGAACAAAGGGGGAGTCTGACCATTGTTGGGATGTTTTATAGAGAAAGTTCCTGCAAACCATGAGGTCAGGGTAGACTCAAATGCTGACCCACTCTTTTCTCTCGAGTGAGAGCCGGCTCTCCGTAACTTAAATCAGAGTTTGTCAGCTAGTTGTCTTGTGGTATATTAGAAGTGAATGAATGATTTGAGGTTGACTTTAGGACATTGTTAGCCATGCAGGTGGATAATTCTGTCTCTTCAGGACCTGTGTGTACCATCACTTTAATGGCTTTGGAGAGCTACTGTCAGCTGGTTGGTTCTGGCCTTCAGGCATTTGGGAGCAAACTCCTACATCTGTTCTTCTCTTCTTTCTAAGGTGTTGATTTTAGTATATGAAATGCATCAACAATAGACAGATTTTTAGGGAGTGTAAAACCATTACAAAGCCACCTGCAGAAACTTGGGGATCATGCACAGAGCACAAGCCTCAAAGCAGATACACAAAGGGCCAGGCATTACTGTAACTTTAATTTTTTTTAAATGTCTATTTTTAATGATGGGTTTTAAATGATTTAACTTCCCATTTAGCCCACCACCCACCAGAGGTAGTTGAAAAGAAAGGATACGGGGGAAGTGAACCTGTTTAGAAAGGTTCTTTGGGGGTAACTGCCGTGTGTGTTGTCTGGAAATCAGCAGTTCAGTTCACAGCTTAGCAGCTCACAAACACTTTACAAATACACCAACAGTCTCGTTCTGTTGATTCAAGATAGTAAACACGAATCAGCAACGGTGGCACTACCTAACAGAGAAAGCCAGGCCTCAGCCTCGACATGAATCCACAGGAGAGACCCAGAGGGACGCCAAGAGAAGTTCTTGGCTGTACCTCTCTCAACAAAGTGAAGATCAACAAAGACATAAGACCAACAAATGTTATACAGCTAACTCTATAAGCAGATCTAACTCAGCCCCTGTCACTGTCCATCCAGTGCTTTTTATATGCCCTCTAAACATCATGTGTCCTCCACAGACCTTGTCCCAACAAGTGTGTCCGACTCAGCTGACATCACTCTGCCAATCACCTGGAGTCTGACACACCACAAGTTTTTTGGTGCATTTCTCTCTATAAAGTCCTGACAATTGGAGCTCAACTATGTAATAATAAGGTGAACCAATACATGTGTATTAGCAAGAATCCTTCATCACGTGTCCTTTTACGTGCTTGCTTTAACAGAACATCTTTTCTCCCATGTCTGTTCCAACAAAACATTCCTTTTCAAGTCTGCCTTAGCCCTTCACCTGTGTTCACTTCAGCTAAATGTTCATTCTTTCATGTGTTTGCCCCAGCAAAACACCATTCAACCAACTTTTCAAAGAGCTCTTAAGTTTTCACTTCATATAAAGCTAAACGAAGGGACAGGGATTTGCTCTTTGGAGGGCTGTGAGGTTGTGGGAAGCTAATGGGAAGATCTGTCTTGTGAGACAGATGAGCTTCTTCTAGGTGACAGCCATCCAGGGTCATCTGTCTTTTCTGGTGTCCGAGTCAGATCTTCCTGTGAAATCTTTTCAACTCAGTAAAGGGGTATTGAATGGGAAAACCCATTTGGACCTCCTGCCTGTGCAGTGCACTAATGAAATAAGTTTGTCAGAGGACAGCCCCTGAGTCAATGCTGTCTGTAGCTTTTCAGACTAGCCATCTTGAAAGCAAGCTAGTTTGAGCTGTTGTATTTGGCATGCCATTGTGTAGGACACGTATTGTCACATAAGTTCTCTGTAGCAGTGGTCTTCAAACTTGTCAGCACTGTTGGAATATCTGTAGACTAGACTGTTGCCATGTCTCAGGACTTGACATGCATTTGCTAAGATTCTTAGTCAAGCACTGTGACTGTATAAGTACGTGTACTTAGTTATTTTGAGTGTTTTTGACCATCTTACCAGACTTAGTCAAGCTTTCTGTTTGCTCCACCTAGAAAAAGGCCTTGAAGAACTTTGCTTTGGAGCAGGCTCGTCTGTGCTGGCTTTTATTTCCTGACAGCTTTGCAACATTCTCAAATTTTCAATGTGGTTTCTTTGCATAATGCTTCTTTTTGGAAGGGTCTGTGTCCTTGGAATTAAATAAAAAAATTCATAAATCCATCTAGCTTGGAGACACAAACAGGAGCATAGAGTCATAAGCAGAGAGACAGATGGAGGGGTGGGTACCTCTGCCACCCTGTGGTTTTTCAGCCCAGGCTGCTGGAGCCAAGTGTCATTCATTGGTCCTGGTGGCTTAGACAACATGACTGTGCTTTCTCCCAGCAGATACAACCAGAAATCACACCCTCATAACTTCATTTAATCCATTTGTCTTCCAAAGGCCCCACCTGCAAATAGCACCACATATAGGGCTTCACATGTTTAGGGATATAATTCTCTCCTCTCCTACCATCCACTGGGAAGTTTTCTGTAACACTTCCCCTCCAGTTACATCATATAGGACCAAGCATGGAGAGCAGGCGACTCCAGTGTTAAGCATCCCGCAACTACTACCAAGGGGTGTTTGGGAGGTGCCTATCTGTATAAGTCCTTGGGCTAAGTCCCTTCAAGGCCTTACTGCAGAGCCCTGTGCTGTAGTTCAAGTGGGGGCTGTTCCTCTTCCCTGGAGAAGACCCAGGGGGAGATTTTGTTTCAAGACACAGCAACCCGGAGCCTGATGGTCAGGAATATGAGGGCCGGTGGAGTGTAACAACCAACATGTATCTTTCCAGATATGGGTCTGCCCTTAGCCAGCAAAGCTTTTTCGAGGAGTCCTCCCAAGATTCTCTGGGCTCCCTAAGGATGCACAGAGTGGGGGTTTGAGTGGGTGGATAGACATACATGCTTCTAGGTTGGAATTTCAGTGATGGGAAAAGCACTGAGTGTTCCTCTTGCTTCGGTGGTTTGTTCGCTTGAAGCTGTTTTGAATTGTGTATTGGGAGCAGGGTGCATGACTTCACAGTGGTAGAAATCCTCAAGGTTAGACCTACTGGGGTGATCAGAGGCCCATGGGGCCACCTCTGACAGTGTGCCATGAGGGAGAGTAGCAGTCCTGTGCTGGGATGCACCCACTCTACAGGAGAGACATCCAGCATCCTCCACCTGTAAAGCAAGAATCCTCCTGCCTCCATAAGAGCTAGTCAGACTACAGCTCACTGCAGCTGCAGCTGTTGGCTGCTTGCCTGCAGTGGTGATTACCACTACTGTTCCAGTTGGACATTCATGTCACTCACTATCTAATTCTTTGATAATCCCATAAATTGCTAATCTGGGGAAACACAAATGGATTAGACTATTACTCTGTACTAGGGCTATATATTGTCTAGGGAATAACTATGTGGGCTAAGAATACCTTGTAGATTTAGGGCATTGGGGGCTTCTTTCTGTGTGTATATTTAATATTTTACCTATATAATATCTAAAAATACTTAGTTGCATCTTTGATATGTAAATGCATGTGTAATTAAAGTATATATGTATTCAATATATATGTTTTAGGCTGTAAGTGCTTATATATATCAGGTTACATTGAGAGCATAAGGCAGGTGGTGTGTATGTGTGTGTATGTGTGTGTAAGAAGAGAGAGAGACAGAGAGAGACAGATACAGAGACAGAGAGAGATATTCTGTGTGAGTGCATGAATTGTTAAATCAAGAAATTGATTCTCCCTTTTGGTGTGCTGGAAGAACATAGTTATATGAGATTATATTAAGTACACTGTCACCTCCTCCTGCAAAGGAACACCCAGCAAGATTCTATAGACTAGCTTAAGCCTGGTCCAAGTAGGTAAGTAGAATCCTACTGACTGGTGAGAAAGTATCTTAGTCTCAGTCTCCCTGGTACCAGATATTGAACGCAGGGCCTGATGGGAGCTAGGCTTATGCTCTATCGCTGACCTTTAGACCTTTAGTGTCTCACTAAATGCCCATGCTGACCTCAAATTACTCATTCTCCTGCCTTAGCCTCCCCAGTAGCCTCCCCTGTAGTAGTGCCACCCAGCGTGCTTCTTGCTCTGTCTCCTTTATTTCCTCTTTTCTCATTTGGACCATCCATTTTATGGTAACATGAACTTTGCTTGATGTTCCAAAGGAACTCAGAAATGTGCATAGTATTTTATCTGAAAATTTTTAAAATTTTATTTTATGTGTAATGTTTTGTCTTTGTGTGGGTTTGGGTACCTGTGCCAAGGTACACATGTGCCTGCCTGATACCCTTAAGAAAGTGTTGGACCCTTTGGAACTGGAGCTACAGATGGTTGTGAGCCACCGTGTGGGTGCTGGGACTTAAAATCTTGTTCCTCTGAAAGGGCGAACAGTGCTCTTAACTACTCTCTTCAAACTAGTCTGAAGTCTCAATAGAAGATTCCATTATATTAAGACATACTCTTTAAATTATCTAATTAAGTATTATACTTCTATTTTTATTCCAGTAAGTGGTGGTAGATTTGAAAGTATCCCTGTCTGGAATGTGGAGTTCATTTGTAAGCTCTTGTCTTTTGAGAATAGAGCTCTTTCTTTGACAATAGTGTCTGTTTCTTCTCTGGTATCATCACTACTTCCCAGCATCCATCTTTGTTAGAACTGCCTCAGATTAGTTTTTAACACTACCTTTAAATTAGTCTTCATTAGTGATTCTATGTCACCAGAGCAAATTAGATTATTTCATAGAATGAGGATGCCAGGGGGCGGTGGAAACAGCTTCTCTCAGCTCCTCTGCTTTGCCTGTCAGCCGTCACACAGCTTCAACCCACACCCATCTCAGTAAAAATTTTGCTCATTATACACTACACTGCAGGATAGCTAGCTTTTCTTCTCCTTTCTTAACCTTTCCTACTTCTCTCCCTCCCCCTTCCTCTGGCATGCTCATGTAAAGTCTATAATATGCATCATATATTACCCAATGTGTACAAATGTTCTCTCACACCACACACACACACACACACACACACAAACACACACACACTCACACACAGATACATATATGCACACACACACACACACACATATATATATATATACATATATGCACACACACACAGACATATATATATATACATATATGCACACACAGACACACACATATATACATATATACACACTGTATGTAAAGGCTAAGTTGTGGCATATGACTAGGTATGTATATAGTTATATAATAGTCATATAGTCATATAGTTATATAGTTATATAAACATCTGTCTGTCTCTCGACAAAGACTTTACCATTGGGCCTACTCCACAGTTTGTGGGAGAAATAATTAACAATAAGCGGTGTGGATATGAGGGAGAAAAACCACAGCTCTTCTCTGTATAAAGGGCTTTATTTGACTTACCTAGAAACATTTATTAAGTCAAACATTGCAGATATTGTCAAGTCAGGGAACTCCAAATCAAATAATACCATGACAGGGGATTCTTCTTTTTGGTTTGTTATTACCCATTTCCCACTCTGTTGTATGAAGTGTGTGCACGTGTTTGCACAGCCCACAACCTACAATGCCTCAATGCTTGTAACTTGTGTGGTCCTCAGAGGAGCACATAGGGAAGCAAAGGCAGCGTTGTTTGACACCTGAGCCTGGGACCGGCCATGTTTGTCATGGAGCTTCTGAGGCAGATGTCTTAGTTAGGGTTACTATTGCTGTGATGAAACACCATGACCATAACAAAACATTCGCTCCAGAATCATGGATGAATTAATGTTCATGAACAGTCATGTGTTTAATGGTGTTCTCAGTGTTTAGGACAATGGGCATGGGATTATTTATTGAGATGGTCATTTCAGTATTGTCCAGGAAGCAGATCTGTAGGTTCTTCTTGTGTCCTTGGCAGGAGTGAGGTTTCCTATTTCACCGAGGTACCTGGGGCTATTGATATTTGTATTGAGCCTATATCAACAACACTGAGAGGTGACATCATCTTAATGGGTTGCCTTTAAAGTTGTACCTGGAAGCTGTAAAACAGCATTATAATATGCACGACTTGGAAGAAACACTGACAAAAGTGGAAGCCTCCTGTCACCTGTTGACTTTATGTGTCTCCAGTTCCTCTTCAGAGAAACAACGTTTTCCTTCTTTCCTTCTTTCTTAACATTTTATTTATTTATTCAATGTATATCCAGATCACTCCCTTCCCATCATAGTCCTCTCCCGTCTCCTTCTTTCCTTCCTCTCTGAGAGGGTGGAAGTCCCCCTGAGTATCACCTCTCCCAGACACACCAAGTCTTTGCAGGGCTAGTCTCATTCTCTCCCACTGAGGCCGGACAAGGTAGCCCCACTAGAAGAACGTGTCCCACAGGCAGGCAACAGCTTTAGGGACAGCTCCCGCTCTAGTTGTTCAGGACCCACAGGAAGACAGAGGTGCGTGTGTGTGTGTGTGTGTGTGTGTGTGTGTGTGTGTGTGTATGTGTATGGTGGGGGTGGGGGAGAAGTTAGGGCCAGCCATGTATTTGGTTGGTGGTTCAGTCTCTGAGAGCCCCCAAGGTTCCAAGTTAGTTGACTCTGTTGGTCTTTCCGTGGAGTTCTCATCTCCTTTGGGGCCTTTAATCCTTCCCCCAGCTCTTCCATAGGTGTCCCCAAGCTCCATCCACTCTTTGACTGTGGGTGTCTGCATCTGTCTGAGTCAGCTGCTGGGTGGAGCCTCTCAGAGGACAACATGCTCCTGTCTGCAATATAACAATGTCACTAATAGGTTTTTATTATTTGTTTGGGGTTTTTTTTTTGTTTTTGTTTTTGTTTTTTTTGTTTGTTTTTTCTTAAGGAATATACACTTTCAATTTTGATTTTCTATGGCTGTTTCACTGGTACACTGAGGATTCTAATTTTTTGGTCATATGTCATACATATACTTAACTAGATAAGGAACCGTCTGCCACACAGTGTTGGTATTTGCTGAAGAGCAAAGTGTCTTATGTCATTAGCCTGTGATGTTTAAGAACTTTGTATAGTAAGGTGCCTTTATGGGACAGTAGAAAACTCTGTATTTCTCTAGTCCCAAATTATCCATCCAGCTTCTCCATTGCTGTTTGCCGTCTTACAGATGACTTGAAGCTAAGTCAATGATATGTCACGGATTTACAAGATTGTGCCATCTTGATATTTTGGGATCTTTTATTAGAAAAATGATCCTAGTAAGAATATCTAGTTTTCAGAAATCCATGTCCTTTTTGGTTTTAAAATGTTGAGTATTTTAAAATTTTGACGGCATGGCATGGGTCACACACCCATAGTGTCATATTTATCCGAGAATGACTAGCGATGTAGCTAGTTTCTGCAGGCATGACGGAGCTCTGTGGCTGTTTATGGGATGTTTCTTTACCTGGTGAGACAGAAGAGATCCAGCTCTTCATAGAACAATCAAGTGCAGTTTGGTGGAGTCTTTGCAAGGCTCTCAGCATGGGTGTTTACTTTTCTCTTGGTCTCACAGTAGCGGTGTGTTTGCTTTCCCCTGGCTGTGGTGTTCTTCTCATTTCCGGTTGCACATAGACTAACCTGGTTTGCAAGTGTGATAAGGTGCCTATGTTTAACTGCAATGTATTTGGTGAGGGTCAGGAATCTGGCTGTTGTTTGGCACTTCTTGCGATTCTGGTGCAGGCGGTCTGTTGTTACCTTTATCTTTTGGTGGGTATGTTTTATGGGTATTCTGGGACTTAGGTGAATACTGTGCATAAACCAACTTAAGTAATAGCCATTAAGTGCCTTGTAGGTTCCAATTTAGCCATTGTTTGCATTTAGATAGTATGTTTAAGAATAGCTCTCCCACCTTCTTGGTACACATCACTTACATTAAAAAAAAAATAGGCTTTGCACTGTATTCGAGGAGATTAAAGGCAATGTAGCAGTTGAGTGGGGTGGGTGTTGAGTGAGTGAGCTAGGGCTGGGGGAGCAGTACAGGGACGAGCACTTGCCTAGCATGTGTGGGATCTGGCTTGGAGCCCTCATACTGAAAAATATATCAACTGATCACAGGAGAAGTCTTGGCTCTAACAGGGTCATCCGTTTCACAAGTCTTGTTTTCTTGTGTGTCTTTTGTGTCAGAAGGGAATGAGCTCCCCTTCAAAGTGTGTCTGGAAGCTGAGATTCTGTATCTCATACATTGTATCTCCCACCTTGTTCGCCATGAGTAGGCTTACTGTTCTCTCTCTCTCTCTCTCTCTCTCTCTCTCTCTCTGCCTCTCTCCTCCCCCCTCTCAGCGGTTATAAAATGCATACAACACAAACTTTACCATCTTAAGCATTGTAAGTGTACAGTTTAGTGTTCCTGATATTGTGTAACCTGTCTTCCAGAACCCTTTCATCTGGCAAAGAACATCCTCTCCCATTCCCTTTGTCCCCTGCCTGCCAGTCAACTTTCTGTCTTTGTATACTTGAGTACTCTGGGTCTATCACAAGAAAGTTTTACTGCACTTTGTTAACTCCTTCATTGCCTATAGGTCTTGGTAAGCTAGCACATGGTCATTTAAAATGACATTTGTGTTCTTTGTGTGTGTGTGTGTGTGTGTGTGTGTATGTGTGTCTTCATTTTTTAAAAAAGATTTATTTTACTATTTGTGTGTGTGTTTGTATAAACACATGTACACATATACATGTGCATGCACACACACACACACACACACACACACACACACACACACACACTTCAGAGGCCAGAAGAGGGTGTCAGATCTGGATCTGATCAGGTCCTGCATTTAGAGTTCTAGGATATGTTAATGTGGGTGCTGGGAACCCAACTCCAGCCCTCTGCAAGAGGGGCGAATGCTCTTAACCATTGAGTCCTTCTCCAGCTCTCTGTGTGCTTTCTCTTAATGTCTTCCTATCATTGCCGTATACACTGTTCTAAAAATAGGCTAAAAATGGACTTGTTCATCCCTGAGGAAGAATGCAGTTGTATTGCTTGCAGGAAAATGGATGAAATTGGAGATAACCTTATCAGAAGAATTAAGTCAGTCTCAGAAAGGCAGTTATTGTACGTTCTGATATTTGCAGTTCCTAGGTTTTCTGTAGATACATAAAATCATGTTTGTGTTTATAGCTTGAGAGAAGAAGCAAACGTGTTCAGTTCAGAGAATCGTAGGGGGCTAATGGGAGAAGGTGGAGAGAGAGAGAGGCTAGGGCTCTGTAGGAGAGTATGGCCAATGTATAATATTCTCTTGTATGAACATTTAAAAGTTAAAAAAAAACTTCAAAGAAAAAAACACTTAAAGGAAATTCACATGAGCCCTTCACGAGGGCGTCTGACTCCATTGTCCACATCTTGTCCCAGGATTGTTCTGAACAGAATGGCAATGGTGTGCTGGAGAAGACACATCTGACTTGGGGTTTGCAGCCACATCTGCCTTTGGGTTGTTTTTGTGCTCCAAAGCAGTTCAGTCTCTGATGTCTCCTCTTGAGTGGGAGCCCTACCTCAACACCATTTTCCCTCCGTCTTCTGTAGTAGATTTTAGAGGCCATCTTGCTGAGAAATGCACTGTGATTCTCTCTCCCTGTTCAGGGACCGCTGCTGACCGCTGTTCATCTTCTATGACATCTACAAGGCCACCCTCATTCTGGCCTCACTTTCTGCTCGGAGTCCCAGGGTTCTTTATCTTCCTGTGCTCAGGCTCCACAGTCTTTGACTGCAGGATGTTCTCTGGTGTGCTCCGGTCTGGTCTTCTCTCTATAGCCTTTCCTCCTGGTGTGTTGTGGCTTCTAAGGCCAAACTCCTATCTCTCTGAAGAAGTGTTTTCTTTCTTGTCCCACCTCCCTGCTCTTTTGCAGGAGGAAGAGCCTTATTGACTCTCTGTGCAGCATCCGAACCTGCCCTGTTGCAGGTGGGAGAGCCTCATCTACTCTCTCTGCAGAATCTGATGGGGTGCTGCATCTGAGCCTGTGTCTGTTCTTGTATTGAACTCTCCCACTCGGCTGTGATCCTGAATGAAGAAGTTTTCTTCTTCAGTATCCTTCTCAGTGTGGCTCACTCAGCTTTCAGGCAATAGGAAGAGCAAACCCTTTGCTAGAGGACATTGCAGCCAGATGAAGATCAGAACAGAAAATAAGAGCTGCTATACCCCCTGTACTGTAAGACTTGCCTTCACTCAGTGCATAGTGAACAAAGCAGACCCCCATGGTGATGGCAGTTCTTAGGGCTCAGGAAGGGATATGTGTATGTGGTTTTGACATGGTTTCATAAATAAGATATTCCTGAGAGAGAGCTGCCTAGTCAAAGGCTTTTAGTGTCAGTTCTTCAGACTTCATAGATTGATGTCTGTCCTCAGATGCAAGCACGTTTGGGATTTAATGTGATGCTTGGCGTCCTTACGCCCTTTATAGCAGTTGAGGTTTAAAATGTGTTCATTCAACAAATATATTTTTGGTACTTAGCATATAGCAGTGTATACCTTTGGTCAATAATGGGACAAAGTGCTAGAGAACAAGGCTCAGCTAGGCCTCAGTGAGTCTGAGCTTCTTATTACCTTCCAGCTTTCTGTGCGGGGAAGATAGCAGGGAACACACGTAGTGCATTGTCCGTTTCTGGAATTCAGCTTGTTGCCCCTGTTGACCTCTCTGTTCTTTGTCATCTCAGTCTCTTGAGCAGAGAAGTCAATAGAGGCAACAAGCTAGTTGCTGGGTGGAAAGATATAGAGCCTTCCAGCATGTTCTACTTGGGTTGAATGGGTCATGCCATGATATCTCCATGGGTTGCCTACCTTAAAGCTTTAAGGCCAATGACCTTTTCATTTTAAACTCTCCTTGGGGTAACAAACCACACAGAAGCCACCATTCCAGCTGAGTCTCAGACCTCAAGGAGCCATGAGAAGCAAGGCAGAGGCATTCTTAACTCTCATCCTCACTACATGGATGAGGAGACGCACAAGGACAAGCTAGTGTATGCATTTAAAATCTACACACGCATGCTTCAGATGGGTGAATCTCAGTCTCACATCAGTGTTGCCTTCCCCAAGTGAGTCCTGTAGGAGTGCCCCATGCATTCTCCATCCTCGGAAGCCCACAATATACATCCCGTAGGAGTGCCCTAGGCAACCCCTTATCCTTGGAAGCCCACAGTGGAGTTGCTAAATCATACCACTAATTTCAATCCTATTTTTGATTGGCCTTGAATTTTAAAACAACAAAAGATTATCAATTGTCCTCTTTGAGTACAAGATCCAAAGAATAGGGTGGCTTTCAAATTCACTTTGAGCTTAGTATGGTGATCCAGGAGACCCCTGATGCCTCAATTACCTCTTTCACAGCAATTATAAAACTCAACAATGATCACATCATATTTACAAGCCCTAAGGAAAGTAGAATTGGAGCTCTTTCAATTCTGTCATTATGATGCCCCATCCCCATATGAGGCTCAGAGCCAGGACTGTGACATGCCTACTAGGTGCATGCTCTGTTTCCAAGCTACACTCCAAGGTCCAAATGCTCTCATATTTATGTGACCACCTGGATCTAACATTTAAAACACTGAAAGCTGTAAATTTTGACTTATATTTTTGTTTGCTCATTGTAAATTTTAATGTTCACAATCCTAACAAATACAATAGTATTCTAAAAATTAAAACTTACTGGTAATGTTTTATTGTTTTAAGATTGAAAGCCAAATCAAGAAATGAGGTGAAGCATGAGTGTTGTGTTGTGGTTTGGTCGCTGTTCAGCTTAGGGCTCTCACAAATGTGCTGGCTTTGCTGATGTAAGTTTTCTCACCAGTCTGTAGCCAAAGATTCAGACTCGGATCTGCTATTTGGATATGAAGACTACTGAATAAGTAATTTTGCTTTTTCATAATGCAATGCTTTTTATATTTTACTTACTGGAATGGTCAGATAAACCTTAATAAAGGTATACGTTTTGTTTAGTTTTGTTGCAGCGTTGGGGACTGTACCCAGGGTTTTGGACATGCTTTGTACAAACAAGGATTTTGCCACTGGGCTGTGTCCAAACCTTAATAACACTTTTTTCTCTCTGCTTCTTTCTGGCTATATATATATGCATTACAGTTGTTACTAAAATGAGCTTTGCTGCATAGAGAAGGGGAGCTGAGAGATAACTATGACAGGTGTATAAGATGTAAGAGCCAGCACTACAGAGGGCTTGGTTCTGGGCTCCTGACTGTGTTCTCAGTCAGCTACAGTGGGGCGTCAGTTCTGGACTCCCCTGGCTGTATTATGAGGACCAGGAGCTTCTGCAGCTGCTCCTGAGTAGGTGTCCTCCCCATAGAAGTGACACTTTATCTTTCAAAGTGTCGGTGTCCTCCTGTGTAAGATAAAGAGTGTATGTTATAGTTTCCATGGTACTGCCCAGTTCTGGAGCCCTTAGGTTCTATCAGGACCTAAGCTATGCCCTGACAGCATGGTCTGTCTTGATTCTCTTGGGGGTCAGCTAGTGTGGCAACCACTATTTCTGTCTGCTGGAGGAGGTGTGAAGGACCTCTGTTGGCTGTAAATTTCTCTTGTGCCTCGGTGCCAGTGGTAGACTTGGTCAGGCCTCTGCCACTGTTGCTTTAGTGGTTTGCAACCGGTGAGACCACCTGAGTAGGGCTTGTTTTGCTTGATTTAAGCCTTTACCCCATCCAGTTAGCTGGTGTCATTGTACTGTCAATCTCTTATTACTTTTTTTTTTTTTTTTTTTTTTTTTTTTTACCAATTTGTGCATGATTTTTGTTTTGTTTTGAGACAGTCACACTTGTGTAGCTCAAGGTGGCCTTGAGTTCACAGTCCTGCCTCAGTTTCCCGACTGATACAAGTTTGCACTACCTGACTTGCTCATGATTTGTGATATTCATGTAAAACAATTAAAACAATTTATATTTCATGTAAAATTTAATTTCCCGTAAAATACAATTCACCACAATTCTGGCAATAGCAAGACATCACCTTGTGTTTATTCATTATTTTAGCCTTGATCTTGATTTTTTTGCCAACATAATTTGCTACAGGTCTCTGAAGTGTGTAGAAACTTCTCAGTACAGAATCTTAAAAGTAATTTTTCTATTTAAAAACTGATGTAAATATCTCCTGTGCCAGAAGTCTTCTCATCCCATTCTTTCTGGTCCTCGACAGTGAAAGCAGAGAAACCATTGTTTGAAATAACGAAGAGCTTGCTCTAGAATCGCCTGGGTGAAAGGCAGTGTGGTCATGCCATGTTCTGGGGTGTGCCTCGCACGGGGGAGATTTTCTCATAAAGGGCACTGAGAGGAGTAACTTGACTTTGATTTTAATGTTCTTTGCTTCCTATTTTCTCATGTTCGTGCTATATAACTTGCTCATGATTTGTGTTTGCATTTTTGGAGTTAAATAACATGTCTTCAGAGATCTTTTTCCTGGCCTCTGGGTTGTCACCTAGTCTATTTGTTGTCATAACTTTGTGATTTTTGGTTTGTCCTCCTGAGTTTTGCTTCTTTTGCTTTTTTTCTCTCAACTCTGTCTTGGTTGGTGGAATTTATTGTAGGATCCCTAAGAAACTAAGAGTGGCTGGGGGTGAAGGCATCATTCCTCGTCCTGTTGACTTGTACGGTCCATGGTGCATTTGGGCAGCTGTAAACAGCAGTCCAGAGAGTTACAGACAGCACGAGTTACTATGGGTTGCATGCACATGACAGTGGCCTGTACGACTGTGGCAGAGGTGAAATCCCTGTCTCCAACGACCAAAGCCATGCTCAAGTCCCACAAAGCAGTCTTTGGTAACGTGTACAGGGATGCTGGCTAAATAAACCTACCATGCTGTCAGGCAGACAGTGCAGGTACAGCATGTACAACACATCGTGCTTTGGAGAGGGATCTGTGCAGTGCTGGGGGCAGAGAACTGGAGAGTCAAGAAGACTCATGTCGGTCAGTGCGTGCTGGCTATTGGAACCCACTTAATATTTCCTTGTTGAGTAGTTTACTTTAGCTTTTAAGAATCTATGCTGATAGTGAGAGGGCTTGTGACTAGAACATATATTTCCTGTGCTATACATTCTGTTCTTACTTTAGAATGCACGCCTACTCACTGTAAATAGTGGGCTAAGCCTTACCAGTCTCAGCCCCAGACATCTTGCCTGAGCTTGGTCTCTTGTTGTGTCATTTCTTCTGCTCGGTTTCACCTGTTGTTGCATTGTCCACACAGCCTTCAGGGCAGGCTGAGCCATCTGAATGAACCACATCCAGGTGCCTGTGTGTGCAGGTGTGTACCGCATTCCATTCAGGTGTGCATGAGTGTAACACATTCAGGTGTATGAGTGTATAGGTGTGCAGGTGTGTACGTGTGTATCACATTCAGGTGTGCAGGTGTGCAACATATGCAGGTGTGCAGGTGTGTAGGGGTGTACTACATTCAGGTGTGCAGGTGTGTAGCCCATTCAGGTGTGCAGGTGTTGTTTGGATGCCTGTCTGAATTCATGTTGGGGAGTGAGTCTGATGTTCTGATGGTTTCTTTTGGCACAGCAGTGTTCCAAGGTCGTGCTATGTTAGGGCTTTCTAGAGGAACAGAACTGTTAGAATTAATCTATGTTTATATATTTAAAGGGATCTGTCAGATTGGTTTGCACAATACGGTGTAGGTAATTCATCAGTGACTTCTTCCGCAGAGAAGCTGAGGCCCTGGTAGCTGCTTTGCAAGGTGTGTGCTGGAGACTGGGAGGATTCCTGGGGAGCCCTCCTCTTTTTCTGGGGAGTTGGTTCTACTTCCTGAATCCTGATGAGGCTGGTTCCACTTCCTGGAATGTAACAGTAGCAGCAGCGCCATGGTAGATGGACTTACAAGCCAGAGTGAGGGAAAGCAGTGAAGAAGAAGGCCTGTTTCTTCCATGTCTTTTTATCTGGGTGGCCACTGGAGGTGCCTCTAACACTCAGGTGTGTCTCCCCACGTCAGATAATCTGCTCAACAGAATCTCTCACAGCACCACCCAGGCTTGGCTTTTAGTTGATTCCAGGTGCTGTCAGGTTGACACCAAGATTGGCCATCACATAGGTCTATAGCTCTGCCAAGAGTCCTTTCTCCCACTTAGCTGTGCAGGTTACAGGTTTCCCTTTAAATATCACCTTTCCTTAATAGTCTGAGTTTGGTGTCTCCAGATTTTGCTTTGGCTAATGAGCCGACACTTATGTGAGCCCACCCTTGGTGTTGGTGGTGTCTTTCAGAAACACCGTTAGGCAAGCATAGTAAAACAGGAAGCTGTTCCAATAGCAACTCCTCTCTTCCACCTATGGAATCTCTCTACATCTATTAGAGACCATTTCACCTGCCCCATCTCTGTTCAGGAAAAATCAAAGGACACCATTAGCTCAGAAGTGGATTTTGAGAGGTTGGGGGTGGGGTAATTGGTTCTGAGAAGCTGTGGAGTTGGCTTTTGGTAGGGTGTGTGTAGGACAGGACCCCATGTCCTCTGAGTGTCATTAGAGGTTAGGATTAGAGTATGCAGGAGCTTCAGGGGCTTCCCTGACTCCCTCCCGGAGTCCCAAGTTTTGGTGACTTTTCTGTTTATCTGAGGCTGTTTTTGAACTCTGAATTCTCCTGCTTCTACATCCCATACCCTGGAATTCTGGGATTCCATGTATGTGCTTCTCTATCTGGTCACCCTGTCTGTTTTTATAACCTGTTTTTGTTTGTCTTCACAGCCAACTTGTCACAGATCCACACAGAGCGTCATTTGGTTTGAGCTGCACAGCGCCAGCTCTGGGTTTCCCTCTGGATCCAAGTCCTTTGTACACAGGGCCTGAGCCTGTCTGTCTTCTTCTCAGCGCCTTATCCACCAGAACAGCACACACATTTTACTCTCAGACCACAACTCCCACAGACACCACACCAGCTGTTTCTCCCTGCAGCTACCAGAAGGTCCCATGGCCTTGTTTGGGTTTTTTGTTTTTGTTTTAATTTCTTTGGAAATGACATCCTTATGGGGGAGGTGAGAATGTGCTCCACAGCACCACAGGGCCAGTTCTTACAATTCATGATTTGAATAGCTGTGGAAGAGGAGACAGTGCTAACCAAAAACCAACAGCCTCCGTTCCAGAGGAGTAGTGAATGGGCTGGACTTAGCCCACACTTGCCCCAGAGCCATCATAACCTAACCAACATGCTTCTGGCTTATTTTGAATCTCAAATTGAAGGCATTTTGGAGGCAGGAATTGGCTCTGTTATTTGTGCGCATGAAACTCTGGACAGGGATGGCTGTAGTTATGGACACTGGAGACAAGTGTGTCTCAGTCTCAGTGGGTCTCAACTTCCTCACTAGGGAAGTAAGGAGATTAACACCAGTGCTTTGAAACTGAGATAAATGGCACAAAAACATTGTGTCCACATGGGGACACTCCAAGGACAGTGGCTAGGATGCTGGATTTTCAGGAAGTGCCTTTTCAGGAAATTGGGAGGACACATGACTTGTCATTAACAAATACAGGAATCTCCAGCTACCCTTCTCACCAAATTCTGCTTTTGAGAAGATAAACTAGACATTTTTTTTAAAAAAAATCCCTTTACACAGAGGAAGTATTTCTTCTCAGAGCCAGACACCAGAAGAACTGAATGCTGTATGAAAGTCACTTTTGGATTCATCAAGTTTCTTTTGAATTAAATATTCAATAACCTTACTAGCATTGGGAAATTGTCTCAGTGTAGTTGTCCCTTGGTATTCATGACGGACTGGCACCAGGACTCACTCAGATGCCAAAGTCTGAGGATGCTCAAGGCCCACATGTAAAATAGCACAGCATACACAGGACCTATGCATACCCTGTAGTGACAACACACTGTATTGTCTAAGGGAAAGACAAATATCTCTATTTGATCTCTATTTGTTCAGCACATGTACATTTCCCCAAAACATGCTTTAATATTTATTTTGTTTGTAATTGTGTGTGTGTATGTGTGTGTGTGTGTGTGTGTGTGTGTGTGTGTGTAGATGTACATGTGAGTACAGGTGCCGTGGGGGACAGAAGAGGGCGTTGGATCTCCTGGAGCTTCCTGAGCTCTAGTTTCTGGTGCATGAGAGCTGCCGTGAGTGGATGCTGAGAACCGAGCTCTGGTTCTTCACAAGAGCCCTCCTGAGCTCTGAGCTCTCACCAGCCTCTTCCCCTTGGTTGTTTGTATCCAAGGTTTGGCAACCATGAACACACAGGACAGACTGTGTAACAACCTGTGGTGTTCTTTTGTTCTTCTGTATTGATGTCTCCCAGGAGCATTGTTTAAGTTTGTTTGACCCAGTATGGAGAAGGTAAAGATGCAGAGACTAAGGGAGAAGCCCGTCTCCTCTAAGCTGTGGGTCCCATAGAGAACTGGTCACTCCTGGCCGAGGCATGTTCCTAATGTGAGGCTGGGGACCATGATACATGATGACTGGTGTGTATTGGTCTCATGTTCTGAGACAGGCTGTGCGTGTGATCAAGGGAATACTGCATGTGGTTAAAGTACTGTATTTGTGTAAAGCTTGTGGACATTGCATTTCAGTTTCATGTCCCCATAAATGGAACTAAACAAAGAAACTGAGTAGAGGACGACATTTCAAGCTGATGTAAGAGCTGTATAGAATGATTACTTTCAGGGCTAATTTTGGCCTAATGAGCACCTTGACTTTAGGGAAATTAGATATTTGATGCCTGGATGAAAATGGAATTATCTCTACCAAATTTGATGTAGATTGAGCACTTTAAGGTGTAAGAGTGAAATAACTTTGTGGAATATGAATTCTGAATATTTAGTTGATCCTTCAGTCTGAAACAAGTGGAGGGATTGTAGGGATGCTAAGTCAACTTAAGAAATATCTGTAATTTTGACTAGTGCCTTTTCCTGGTCCCTTTTGCCTCATGAAGTGTAAGTGAAGTTTCTGTTCTTTGGTGCTTGGTTATTGCAGTTGGTGACCATTCCATCCACTCATGTAGACACTGACTCTGAACACAGGTAGAAGATTAGGTGCCTTGCTTTGTGTTAGATACTAAGGTCAGAGGAGGAATTAGTGTTATCGATCGACGGTAGAGTGCTTGCCCAGCATGCATAAGGAAGTCCCTGAGTTCCATCCCAATAAAGAACAACCACAAAGGTCAAACTTTGGGATCTCCAGTGTGGAGAGGTAAGCAGAGCTTACTCCCAGCTGTGCCTTCAGGGGCGAGACATTGGTAATCATAGATCACGTGTCCAAGTGTGCTGCTGTGCTCTTGCCTGGCTTCTTACATGGTTGACTTTCAATATTAGCATTTAAAAATTTACCTCTAAATGCTCCCATCTCAGACAGAAATCAGTGAGCTGTGTGATTCTTCAGTGATTGTCTGTCCCACAATGAGTGTCCCTCTCTGGTTGTCTTGGTGAGAGGATAAATCCAATTTCTAGTGTGTGGCTCTTTGTTGCATGGATGGTCAAGCCTTCTCCTCTGGTTGACGGACTGACTGAGTGTGTAACCATAGCTTGTTGTTAACCATTGTCTCTTAGCTCAGACAATGGATTGCATTGTGCTTTGCTCTGGAAAGGCTTATCAAGCAGGACAAGCAGGGCTGTGCTTGTTAACTGTTCACTAAGAAAGACTAGCTGTTAACCTTAGTGATTATTTACTAGTATAAATTATTAGTAGGTTCTAGGACCCAGGGAACACACTTCATGGCCTGGTCTCTGACTCGGGGTGACCTGGTCAGCCTTGCTGTGAGGCAGCATGGGTCATAGGGGATATGCTCAGGGTAGAGATACTGGGAGAACCCTGCCCATTGCTTTTCAGAGGTGAGCAGGGTGAGCCCAGGGAACAGGGAGAAGTGTCTAGGCAGAAGCTCATACTGGAGAAGGGTTGGTGATCAGAAAGATGCTTAGAGCAGAATGCAGAGCCTTCTAATCCAAGGCTGGGTGATCAGGGGCAGTTACAGCAATGTGAGAAGACCCTAGTTCCAGTTTCTCTTCCTAATGCTATGACTCAAACCCAGCTGACACAGGTCCTAGCTCAAGATTCTAGTATACAAAGTACACACACATGCACAGGCACACACGCACACACACACACACACACACACACACACACACGCACGCACGCACGCACGCACACACACATGCACGTATTCACTCACTCACACATCATATGTACACACTATCCTGATCGCCCTGTCTGAATATCACCATCCCATGCTACTATCAAATATTAGCTGTTACTTGGGTCCTAGAATGGTTTTGAACATGACACACATTCTGTTGGAAAACAGCTGGAAATGAATCAGGAGGTGGTGGCAATAGGAACTTCTAATAGGACACAGTGGCCTTGAAATGATCAAATATGGGGAAAATTATCAACTATCTGTCTCCAGAAATCTCGGGGCTTTGAGCCTTATTAAAATATGATGTCACTGAAATGGTTTTACTGTCAAATATTGAAGCACAGATACTTTCAATGGACAGTTGATCATGTTTATGACACCCAAGGTGCAGTAGATTTCAACAAAAGTGCTTCATAGTCCAGGTTGAACAGATGTGAATTGAAGAATGCCTTTCTCACTGTCTTGTTGGGTGACAGAGGAAAACGTTAGTCTTCCAAGATGACAGTAGCACCTACAGCCAAATAACTATGGTGTTTGATGGTGATATTCAGACAGGGTGATCAGGATAGTGTGTGTATATGCATGAGCGTGTGAAGGCATGAGTGCGTGCGTGTGTGTGTGTGTGTGTGTGTGTGTGTGTGTGTGTGTGTGTAGGGGGCATATGCACATGCATGCATTGCCCATAGAGGCCAGAAGAAGGCAAGGATCCCATGAAGTTACCAGGTGGTTGTGAGCTGCCTCATGTGGATACTGGGAACTGAACCTGGGTCCTCTGAAAGAGTAGCAGGTGCTCTAAACTTCTGCACCATCTCTTCACCCAGCCCTGTTTCTCTTCATATGCCTAAATGTTTTGATTATTTTCTAGATCAGTGAGGCTCACTTGATGAAAGATGACAAATATTTTAGGTTTGGTTTTAGTTTTAGGTCGTCATACATACATACATACATATCTCAGGTCATGTTCCAAACACTAACCATTAATTCTGCTCCTTTTTCATCTATGCAGTGCATATTGTGGTCCCTGTTTGACCTGGCATCTTAATGCTCTGACTCCCTCTGGGCATGGACTCGGGGTACGTCCTGTAAATAAAACAAGGAGGTCATATCCATGACACATGCTGTCTCAGGAACGTGTATAACAGGGACTTCTGAGCAAGTTCTGTTCCAAGTATGCCTTGTGCAGAACACTCAAAACTCGACCTGGTTGTGGAATTTGATCAGGCCCCAGAGCACATGAGCTGAGGAAACCTGGGGACATCCCTATTCCTGGAGAGAAGTGTGGAATCCTCCAATTTCCATCCCCTTGTGTGGAATAGAGCTAGGAGTCTGAAAGAGGAACAATAGAGTACCATCCCAGGCTGTGGTGACGTGTGGAAAAGCCTGGGACATTGTTGTTCATGCTAGCACTGGGTCTTCTCACTCTGCAGAGCTTCTGTAGAGTAAAAGCAACCCTCTGTGTTAGCGGAGTTACAGGAATTTCTTGTATAAGGAGATAATACAATTTCTGATGAAGAACTTCTTTTATTCTAACCAGAGTGTGTGTTTGTCTAATTTTTGTGTCTTCATTGTTTGCCTTTGGAGTATTTATTGTCATTGGCTTTCAGTAAACAAAGACTTTCACAGTCAAGGCATATTATTTATTATATTATTTAGATATTTACTATATTATATTGCATATTATAATATAATAAATTATATTAAAATATACTTGACAAAGTAAACAAACTATTGGGCAACTACTATGGATTTGTCTTAGATTAATGAGTTTTGCATTAGTATTAATTAGAATCATTAATCTCAAGGTAGAAAGTTATAGAAAAACTCTAGGTGCATATTGCCAAAATAAAGACTTAAGCAGTTTTAGAAACCAGATCTTCTGAGAATTTGCTTTAGCACAGAGCATACAGTGTCTGACTTTAAGGTAATCTTCAGAGAAGCTTAAATGGAAGCATTGTCTTCTAGTCATGATGTCCAACTAAACATTTAGATGCATGATTAAAAACTGACATAAACATAACCATAACGACTGTCAAAGAAAACATACATACACACACACACACACACACACACATGGAATAAAGAATTTTAATACAATTTTATTAATTCTTTGAGGATTCCATACATTGCATTTTGGTCAGTTGTATACCTCTTCATCTTCTCCCAGATCCACCCCTATTCCTACTCTCCAACTTTGAGGTCCAACTTTGTGACATCATTTTAAAAAACTCATTAGGTCTGATTAGTGTTACCCATGTACTCTTGAATGTGTGGCTGTTCACTGGAGCATGATATATCTACCAGGAGTCACACACTTGTAGAAAACTAACTTTCCCTCTCCTGGTAGCTATCAGTTGTTGGTAGCTCCTTAGTGCAGGGTAGGGCTTCAGGATCACACCTTCCTTCTATACTGAGAATAGTTTTCGAGGCTACTCTTCCTCAAGTCTTGTGAATGCGGTCATAACTTCTGTGAATTCACATGTGCAGTCACTCATAGTCATCGACCACCTCTGTGTCTCACAGCCCTTCTGCCTCCTCTACCACAGTGATCCCTGAGCTTTGGATGGAAGGATATGTGTTATAGATGTTCCACCAAGGGATGGATACTTCACAGTCTCTTATTTTCTGAACTTTGACCAGTTGTGAGTCTGTTTTAATCTCTCTCTGCTGAGTAGGAAGATCTCAATTAATTCAATGTCCCTAAAGTAAAGTAATAGTAGTAGATTGTCCCCTACAGTCTGTACCTCACCTGGCTATGGATTTCAGGGCCCCATAATGGTGCAGGTATGGGTTCCCTCTAAAGGAGTTAAGTCCTACTATAAAGTGGTTGATTACTTCCATGACAGTTGTGCCACTATTGTACCCATGGGCATATCTTGCCAGCCTGGTTGTCGTTATGGCTTTCAGGGTTGCAGTTAGATAAGATTGATAATTGCTTTTCTCAGCTATAAAAACTAGCCAGCAGGGGTGAAGCTCCAGCTCATATATTTTACCAGTACCAGTTTCTTCTTTTATGTTCCATGACTCAAGTCTGTGATGTCTTCAGTAATAGGGTCTTACTATCAGGTTCTGCAGAGTAACCAATAGCATTGGCAGTAGCTTGTCTGTGTGTGGGTTTATAGGACCCCCCCCAATTGACCAACAGCCACCAAAGAGGTAACCCTTTCTTAGTTCTGGAGGATAGAGCTGACTGACCTGAACCTGGATAATAAGGTTCCAAAAGATGAGTGGGCTTTGAGGAATAAAGCAAATAAAAGCAGTAGTTGGGACTTTGGATAAGGAGGTCTTGGATAAGCCGATGGCTTATGCCAAGCAAGTTTGCTAAGAAGTGCAGCATCATATATACAGTTTCCAGGGAGCTGGCCAAGGTCAGCAGACAGCTAAATCAGACAGTGCTGGCAAAGAGAAGATAGGCTATCCAAGACACAGCTGCCTTAGGACTGATAACTGCAGCCCTAGGGAAGAGTTGGCTCCAACCACAATCTTGACTCCTGTGAAGCACTGGCTCCAGCCCCAGATGAGGTGGCCAAGTCTGATCCTGGACAAGGGCATAGAACTGAAGTTCACTTTGTCTTTTTATCAGAGCCTTGGAGAAAGTCTGGCTCCCCAAAGCTGACACCTAAAGTTTTTCTCTGGCCTCCACACACAGATGTTATACTCAAATGGACAGACAGACACAGAGAGTGGAGGAGGAGGAGAGAGAGAAGAGACAAAATGAGTAAAATATTATGAGGAAATTATACTGGAGAAAAACCATTTGCCCCCAAACACATGAAAATCCATCTGACTTTAATAGTGATCAAGAAACAGTAATGTAACAGTGATACATTATTAACACAAGACCCAGCACTGTGGAAGACTGTTGATAGCTATTGCTTGTAAGGGGTCTGCATGAGAATGTTCTCATTCACTACCATTAAAAGTAACACATCCGACTTGATGCTGGGGAAGACCCTTTGCCTGCCATGCTTCAGATCCTGAGTCCCCAGCACCATCAGATAAAGGTACAGAATAGCAGTTGAGTTCCTCTTGTGTAAAGTGTGAAGTTTAAAACTATTTGGGGAAGACCTTAGATGCATATTAAAATTTAATATCTATGATTGTTTGGAAACAGAAATATACTAGTTAGAACTTAGGAGGTGTGACTTGTTACTTATAAAGTACACACTTGCCTCAGAGATCCTGGGTCAAGTAATCTGTTTTATAGAATTATGCTCACCTAAATGCATGAGCATATGAGCATAGATATGTATTATGATGTATAAATAAAACAATGTTCATGATTGTATGGCTGAATAAATTACGGAGTCTTAGATAATCATTGAAGGATCAGGAATTGCAAGGATCTTTAGCCTATTGTCAGAAAGTCTCTGGTGAGTATTTACATTGTGCTGTAAGTTTCTCATTATTCCATCCTCTTTTGTATGTACAGTTGTATCCAGGATCCACAAAATTGGAATATAGTTCTGGGTTTGTAAATTAGAATAAGTTAAATAAGAAGAGAAATGGAATTTCTTAGGAATGGCTAGAGTGTTGTTTTTACACAAAGCATCCATGAGTGGCTGTGTAAGGACAAAGCAAGGAGACATTCAAGTACTGCCTGAAGTGTCACGGGATTTGTGGAGTTGAGGGGACCCCCTGCATCGCTGTGTTGAAGGAAGTGCTTCTGTGACAGCTGGTCAGGAGAGCTCTGTGCTGTTGGTCTGCCTGCACTGTCCCTCAGCCTGCAAGGTACAGAGAGGGACTAAAGAGGATGTTTGATGTGGCTGTCTTAGCAATCACCATATACAAAGAGAAACTCCTCTGCCTGTCTGCTTGTTTCTGCCTGCTTGTCTGTCTGTCTTTCTCTCTGTCTCATTTACACTCTGTTGCAGTGGGTGGGTAGATACACAATGTACACTTTGCTCTGACCTGAATGGAGACAAGCTTGCTGGAGTAGACAACCCTTGGGCTGTTGGCTCCGAAGAGAAGGATGTGGTTTGATGAGAAGAGGAAAAATGTTACAGGGGAATTGGGCAGAGGATGAAAGGACAGTGCCCCTCAGAATAAAGTGACTTCCTCTTACAGGGGAAGAGTTATTCTCTGCATTTCCTTGTGTGGGGAGCAGCACGGAAGGGAGCCTGGGGCTGAGATTAGGGCAATGACAAGAAAATTTACTCAAGTGCTCATCAGAGAGTTGTGCTAATACTGCTTCATGTTAGCCCCTCATGGGACGGGGCAGAATTTTCTCCCTTCCATCCATGAGCCTGGGGCCCCTCCATGTAGTTTCTTGTTCTGGAGATAGCAGAACAAGTCTAACATCTTCTTTCAATAAACAACTCCTTATGTCATCCTAAAATTACCCCCCAAAAATAACTTCTTTCCTAGTTCTATCTGGATACTCTTTAGTTTTACAGACAATATAAAATTAGTATAAAAACAACGTAAACAGAGGGTTAAAAGTTGAAACAGTTGGAAGGGCTTGCCGTGAAAATCAATAACTAACTGGCAGCCCCATCTTTTCATTCTGAACATACTCTACCACAGACAGCCACTTTGAATGCTGTCTTTATTTCTTCTGTTGGTTTCTACAATATTTCAAAATTAAAATCAGAAATTTAGTTTTCCTAAACATGTGTTCATATATTTGAATGGATGCATATTATGATTTTTGTGCTGGGGACAGAGCCTGAGGCATTATATATGCTAAGCAAGCGCTACACCCCAAGTTCCTCACTGTATTTTGAAACTAAATTTAGAAGTTATCTCTATGGCATTCTTTAACAAAAGATGAATAAACTTACTGACCTTGGTGCTAAATGGTGAAGTGGTGGACTGTGATTATGTCTTTTTTTAGTAGAATTTGTTGTCCCCTCCTCACTTTTGGGATTAAACATTTATTTTTGCATATTAAGTTCAGTATATAATTATATTACCCAACCTCTGTTTTATTTTTGCAGTGCTGAGTTGAACCTGGTCCTTGGGCATGCTAGGGAAGCCCTATGTCTCTATGTTTGGAAATAATCCTGTCAGATGATCTCTCTGTCTAACCTGGCAGCTCCTCACTAGATAGATGGTTACTTTGTAGCTAGGTTATAAGTAGTCACCCTAGAACTTTCCTGAATTGTATTTCTAGTTTTGAGCTGCAATGGGTTTTCTTTCTTTTTTAAAAAAAGTAATTGCATGTAATATTCATACATATTTATGGTGTTAGGATTCTTCAATGCATATGCAATGTGCAATGATCCAGTAAGGCAATCATTGCTATCCTGTTCCATTGATGCTCCTGGTACAGTAATCAGCTTCCTAAAAAGTGAATGTGCAGAATACATCACAGTTTGGCTGGGTATAAAAATCTGAACTTTTTCTCTAGCTGTCTGTGTTGCTAACAGGAAGCCCAATGTCTAATTGATTTTCTCCTTTACAAATACGTTCTCCTTTTGGTAGCTTTGTGTCTATATGAAACATTTGTTATACTACAGTCATAATCATTTATAACAGGATAGCACCCTTGTAGTATCTCATTATGACTTGTGTGTACCTAAATTCCTTCTTCCTCTACTCTGCCCTCTAAATGGCTCTTGGCAAATTCTGCTGCTTAGGGAAATGTTTCTGCTTATATGGGGTACTTCCTTAAGCACATTTGATTATCTGATGAAAATAAATGTCAACTCTAGATTGGTAAGAGAACAAGAAAGAGCATAAATGGCTCTGTTTAACCAAACTTGTGGCTGTTTTGGAATTGATGTTCCTGGGCCTATTTCATGCACACATTAAACACTTCTTGACTTTTAGCTTGGTTGACTCATTCCTTGGTCAACTTGTCTCCCTCCTATCCTGATCCATAAATTACTCTCTGTGTTCATGTCTATTTGTTCTGTGAATTTAATCAGGACATTCTGAAGGACCTGGGGTTTGGAGTTACCTATTGGAACCTGGTGGGCTTAGCAGTGGGTACATAACTGAAGACAGTAATTTTCTTCTGGAATCTATTGTTATGCCCAGGTCTCGGGATTCCCAGAAGAGCTCTAAGACCTGCAGACCTGATGTAGTGAAACAAAAGAGTCCTTATTCAAACCAATCCTTCCCACCTCACAGTTTAGGAATGCAAGCATGCATCTAGGGGCTTAGGATTTTTATACATACAAGCATAAGCAGAGACTTTGAGGTTACATGACAGGGGGAGTTCACAAGGGAAGTCATCTTTCAAACACAATATCATTTTTTCAGGCAGCGGGGCAGAATCACGAAACTGGGAGGAGAACTCTTCTGACCTTTGTGGTGCTATCAGAAACTACTGTGTTTTTACAAACTGGCCACAGCTGTCTGGGAACGGTTAATTGACCTCCCCTCATGACCTAAAGTATGGCACTTATCTCTCCAAGGATGTTTGGTTTTTGCTTCTCCCAAGGACAGGAGCCACCTGCATTGAGAGGTGTTTGACCATCTATTAGAGAGGGTGCCAACCTCGGCACCAGCCTCGGTGATACAGAGGCTGAGACATATTGCTGTTTGTCTATTCCCTAAGCCAGCATCTGTCACTCTTGGGAGGGGGGTTTCATTAGAGAGTGCCACTATGAAAATGGGGATAGCAATATTTTGGCACCAGGCCATGCCTTCTCTGAAAGTGGTGAGAAAGAGCAGGGGGGAGGAGAAGCTCTGTGAGCAGTGAAAAAGTGCAGAGGCTGGCTTCCTGCACCTCTTCACTATCAATAACCAGCACTTGAGAGGTAAGCCTTAGGGCCCTGGGAGCCCCTCCTGCTTCCATGACTGTGTTCCTGGGACTCGTCTTATGTGAGCCCAGTGCAAGAGAGCACAGCTGTTGTGAGTTACTGATTGCCATGATGTGTGAGTCTAGACAGTAGCCTTCCACAGCCCCTCAACTAACTATCTCCAAGCTCTTAGGTTATCCTGACTCCTCTTCTGCAGTGTTCCCTGGGCCGTAGGCGGGGAAGTGATAATGTCTTCTTTAGGGGTGAGTTCATAATTGTCATGTATTCTCAGAATCTCGGATAGCTGCCAGTCTCTGCATTCATCACTATTTATTGTCAGAGTGGCTGGGGGCAACTTTTGTCTTTGGGGTTACACATAGATACAGGAATTCAGGCCACATACTTTGGTTTTATGCATAATCCTGTATGTATATGGGAGATCAGCCAGGAGTATTTCAGTTAGAGCTAAGTACTTCAATAGAATTTGGTAATTGTCAGCCAGGCACACGCTTTTAATCCCAGCCCTTGGGAGACAGAGGCAGGCGGATTTCTGAGTTTAAGGCCAGCCTGGTCTACAGAGTGAGTTCCAGGACAGCCAGGACTATACAGAGAAACCCTGTCTCGAAAAGCCAAAAACAAACAAACAAACAAACAAACAAACAAAAGAATTTGGCAATTATCTTCAGTACTATAAAATGAATAAATAATGAATATATTAAAAATAAATAAACTGTGATATAAAGACATGAATACATTCTTTTTTGTTTTTTTGGTTTTTGTTTTGTTTTTTGTTTTTTGTTTTTTTGTTTTTTGTTTTTTGGTTTTTTGTTTTTTTGTTTTTTTGTTTTTTGTTTTCTGTTTTTTGTTTTTTGTTTTTTGTTTTTTGTTTTTTTGTTTTTTCAAGACAGGGTTTCTCTGTGTAGCCCTGGCTGTCCCGGAACTTACTCAGTAGACCAGGCTGGCCTCGAACTCAGAAATCCGCCTGCCTCTGCCTCCTAAGTGCTGGGATTAAGGCGTGCACCACCACTGCCCGGCACATGAATACATTCTTAGGATAGTTAATATTGTCTTTTTTTAAAATTCAAATTCTGGCAGTCTACAACTCCTTACTGATTATCCCTCTTCCTCCCCTCCCCCCTCTCCTCCATTTTTTTTCTTTCTTTCCAATCTTGTTTCTTCCTTCCCCTTCAGTATTTTTGACACAGTGAGTTACTATTTGCTTAACCTGGCCTTGAACTCATAATTCTCTTGCCTTGGCTCCCTGGTGCTAGGATTATCGGTGTGCATCTTCATGCCTGGCAGGGTTGGGGTAGCAGCTTGATTTTGTTGGACTAGGGATCAATCCTAGGGCCTTGAGTATGTTAGGAGAGTGTTCCACATTGGGTTTTACCTCCAGTCTGCAGGATGAGTGTTCTCAAGAAGAGAAGGGATGACTTCTTCCAGGGAGCTTGGAAGATGTAAGGCTCTCTGAATGTGGATCTGAAACACTGGTCTGTACATCAAGTCATCATCTTGTGGGGAGTTGGCCTTCTGCTCTCTCCATGCCTAGCCAGTGATGCCTTTACTATTGTGCAGATAGATGTGCTTTCCATGTGTGCAGGAGAAGAGGTGGTGTGGATGCCTTCGAGATTTTTGTGGTTTACTGTTCACAGTTGGAAGATGCGTGCTAAGCAAGCTCAGCTGGCAGGGTTCTGGAGGCTTCCTCAGGGGAACTCACACTTTCAGCTGCTCGTGAAATTCAGTATTATCAGTTCCAGCCTTTCTTTGTACATGTACAGCTAGCAGCTCTAAAGATGCCTTCTTTCTCTTGTGTTCTGCATCTGTCTCTCAGGCAGCTTAGTGGCTTGGAACAGTGAGTAGCTGCAGACCCATGCTTTTGCTGGGCTTTATTTTCTGCTTGGCTAGCTGTCGTTTGTTCAGTCACATTAGAGTACTGGAGGAAAAATGTCCAGGGCCTGATGTGTTCACCTTTACAATCACCTGCTGGAACTCAGGTCCACACATTGTACCTCAGCCCCACAATGGTCCCTGTAACATACAGCTTGTAGGAAGAGAATGGTTGACCAGCAGGAAACACTTTCCTCAGGGTCATTTCTCCCCAGTTCCCAGGCCTTACTGCTTGCCGACTACTCACACTTATAAACAGCCATCCCCACCTTTTGCTGTGAACAGTGGTATGTGGGCAAAGGCACATACATGAGTGGTAACCTTTCGGAGAGTTACTCACCTGGTGATGAGCTCCTTTGCTGCCAGCCTTCTTCATTTGCATGCTAAGCATTGTAGATGGTCCTTTTCCTGGTATATTGATACCAAAGCATGCCCCACTCTGTTTCACCTTATATTGTAAATTCTTACAATGTAAATTCAACAGATGTGGTGGGAAGTGCTAACTACCTTGATTTCTCAGGAGTTGTACTAATGTCCGTCTCTGTCTCCTCCAGTCCTCCAGCCATGATCCCTGGAACCTGCAGCACTGGCCTCACATGGTAGCTGGGTTTGGTGTCTGTAGAGGGCAGACTATCTCCCTTGTGCATCTGAGCAACAATTGTGTGTTGGGTATTAATATGTGCATATTAATAATTTTATAATCATATTTAGTGCCACACAGTGATTCTTACCTAGATGAATATCTGACCATGATCATTCTACCTCAGGATGAAACCATGTATTTTACATCTTGTTGGCACATTTGTTCCTTTGTTTGTCTTTGTTTTTTTGTGTGTTTATTTAGTATAACCAGAACTCCTTTACTCTCCAGCGTTCCACCTTCATGTCCTGGGCCCCTTAAACCCACTCAGCATTCTGCTGAAGTGAGAGACATTCAACCTTGAGGGAATTCTATGCCAGCTGAGTGTGTGTATGTGTGTGTGTGTGGGGGTTCATGTGCATGTGTGCACATACACACACTTATTACACAGATGGAATCTTAGGTTCAAATGTATAACCAGACCATCTTGCAAGATGCTGTCTAAAGTTTTATCTCACAGATGTGAGCTTTTGTGCTTTCTTTATGATAGTTGCTTTCCACCACCCCACCAGTTCTTCCTCTTCTTCTTCCTCTTTTTCTACCTCTGGGAATCTTAGCCTGGGTTTTGCTCGGTTGCCCTGGCCTCAGTTACTGTCAGGCCCTGTAGCAGCCATATCATCTTGGGGTATTATGATATACCTTGGGCTTTGGTCTTTCTGCTTTGCTTCTTCTGATGTGTGCATTTGGAATAATGTGTGCATTAGATAACCTTGCTAAACTATACTTAACGGGAAGGATTAGAACCTACAATCCCAGCACTCAGCACTTGAGACGTGCAGGCAGGAGGACCAGGTGTTCAAGATTATCCTTAGCTACATAGTGAATTTGAGCTATCCTGGAAAATGGGAGACCATATTTTAAAACCCCCAAACAACCAAAACAAATAATACATAATAATAACCAAATAAGGGAAATAACAGGCTTAGGGTCATGCTTTCAGAGAGTAGGCCAGAAGTCATTGTGGTTCTCAGTTTATGTCTTTAGTTCAGTTTATTTCCTTGTTCATTGACTGCCATGTCATGTAGGTGAGGTGCACATTCTCTGTTTCAGTAGTCTCTTCTGGGGGGCAGAGAAATAAATTGTGTTATCTTCAGTAGCCATGCAGGATTTAATCCAAGACTGACTGCCTGAGGCTTCAAAATCCATGGATGTTAAAGTCCTTTCTTTAAACGGAATTGATTGCGCATAAAACCAACACATGTCCTCCCGTACCTTTGGATCATAACTAGATGACTTAAAATTCTCAGTGCAATATACATGCTATGGAAATCATCATTGTAGTGTGTCAATTGGGGGTGATAACAAAGCGTCTATGTGTCCAGTACAGACATAATCTTCTTTTCAGGGTTTTTTTTTTTTAATCTATGGATGCAGAATCTTTGTCCAGAGGGGCTGATGCATGAGTGGAAGCAGAGACAACATGAAATGGAATTAACCAGTGTGGCTTTGAAGGCAGAAGAGCTCTTTTTGTTTTTTGTTTGTTTGTTTGTTTTTTTGTTTTTCAAGACAGGGTTTCTCTGTGTAGTCCTGGCTGGGCAGAAGAGCTCTTTAGAATTTGACTATGAGGCTGGTATAGGATGGAGGGCAGATCACACTCACTGAGTGGCTCCAAGGTGAAAGGAGAGGATAAGCCAGGTGAAGCCAACGCCTGAGAAAAGGTTGCTAAGTGAAGGGTGCCTGGTGTGTAGGGGTAAATGGGAACTACTCAATGTGGGTGAAATACACAGAGTATTATGTGCACAGGCTCTTGTTGAACCTGCATACACACATGTTGCTCTTAGCATGTGGCTCCCAGTTGGGAGTCATTGGTCTCATCGCCCCATGGGAAAGTTGAATGTCCATACCAAAGTTTGGATTGCAAACACAATGAAAGCATCTCTGATCAGTTGTGCCCTCCAGTAAAGGACATACTCTTGGGGGCCACTTCGCTGTTATTTAAGGGTTACCTCTTTAACTAAAAGTTGTACCTGTCTTTGTACTTCCAGTACGGCCAAGTACAGCGTGTTGACATTTCTACCTCGATTCCTGTATGAACAGATTAGAAGAGCGGCTAATGCCTTCTTCCTCTTCATTGCCTTATTACAGGTAATGGTTTTTAAGGACTTAAAAATCGCAAGCTCAATTATGTGCAAAATGAGATCCTTCTAGCAAGTGCCTTTTTTTTTTTTTTTCCTCAAATTATCCCTATGGTGGACAGACCTGATCTTTGTATAAAACAGATGTGGGAGGGAGGTCTTTGAAAAAAGTCCAGTTACAGAAGGGAGCAGAAACTGGTTCTTGTGGGTCATACCTTGTCATGTGCTACCTTTTCTTGTTCTTTCTTAAATTATTAATGCATATTCATTATATTAGACATGATATTTCACTGTGACACTTCGTACATGCATACCATGCATGTATTTTGGCCACAAAGGTCATATTTTTGACCCATTTTCCTTTCCAGACACATTGTTAGGTAATCCAGGTTGTTAAGGAAACTTTCAAATGTAAAATACATAGCTAGGCTTTGAATTAGTAGACCTTTTGTTGTGTAACAGAAATGGACCAGACTAGGGAGAGTGAGGAGAGTTGAGCACCATGTCTTCCTTCTTTGTGGAGACTTTCCTCCCATTCTTTCTTGTTCTCTTACAGCAAATCCCAGACGTATCGCCAACAGGACGGTACACCACCCTGGTGCCATTGGTCATCATTCTAACAATTGCAGGCATCAAAGAGATTGTAGAAGATTTTGTAAGTTTTTGTGTCTGGATAATAAAACACTGGAATATGACATTTGACGTGCATGTGGCTGGGTGATATGCTTATTGCAGGAAACTGGGCTGTACCCTAAGCAGTTCCTACCCTAAGTGGTTTCTACCCTAAGCGGTTCCTACCCTAAGTGGTTCCTACCCTAAGCGGTTTCTACCCTAAGGGGTTCCTACCCTAAGCGGTTCCTACCTTAAGTGGTTCCTACCCTAAGCAGTTCCTACCCTAAGTGGTTCCCAGAGGAGTTGTGGTGTTTGCAGGAGGAGAGTAAATCCCGATAGTCCTAGACTCTTGGGCCGCAATTCTGAGGGGCTTCTATGTTCTATGCTGTGTTGTTACACCCTGGCTGGTGTTCGTCATTATCATTCCTCTGTCCTACCTTAGAGTGCCTGGATTCAGGTAGCAAGTGAAGCTTTTAATTAGTGCTCTCTGCAAGCAGCATTGTGCTTGGTGTTCCTCCAGTAATCTTTCTCCTCATGCTTCTTTCACTCCTCACTGGCCACAACCATGTTGCTATTACCTCTCTGGCTCTTTCTGTTTTGGGCGTGCGCGCACACACACTCACACACACACACACACACACACACACACACACACACTCACATGCACATACATGTACACACATCTACACACACAGACATACATACAGATACACAGACACACACTTACACAACACACATACACAGCACGCACACACACATATACACACACAGATACACACACAGATGCTTACACAAACACATATACACACAGACACACACTCACACACAGAAACATTCACACACACAGACACAAACAGACATGCACAGACACATAGATAAATACACACACATGCTCACACACACAGCACACATTCACACAGACACAGACATACACACATAAATACACACAGACACGTATACACAGATATACACTCACACAGATACACACACAGCACACACAGCCACACAGCCACACAGATAAACATACACAAGCACACACAGACATACAGATAAACACATAAACACACAATGACATTCAGAGACACAGACATACACTCAGACACACACAGAGACACAAACAGACATGCACCACAGACACACACACACACACACACACGATTCCCTCCACAGATATACTTCATGGAATAACATAATAAGCTAACCTGAAAATGAAACCTGCTGTTTGTTGTTGGGTTTATAATACTGAGTCATTGTTTCAGGCCGTCCACAGATAACTGTGGGGAATTTGAAACTTTGAAGGGCTTGTAAATTGTTAGAACCAAAGTGTAGTCACTTAAGCTTGGATAGATCTTGCCAGTGCTGACAGATGGCGAGCCACCCAGCTGAAATCCACAGCACTAGTATTGTAGTGTCCTTGGTCCCCCAGAATCCCTGATTTTATGGCTTTCCATTTCAATTATTTATTTGGAACATTTGAATGTAGGAATTTTTGCTTTATTTTCCTCCTGTAACAGAAACGACATAAGGCAGACAGTGCAGTGAACAAGAAGAAAACAATAGGTAAGCAACCAGGCACAATCACTTTTTCCATTGTTAACTTAGGAACAAGACCTGTGTTTGAGTAATTCTCAATTAGTGGCTATTGATACTGAGATTAAATTGGGAACATTATCTATAAAATCCGTAAAGAGACAGAAGCACAGTAAAATAAAATGTTAGTGTTTATAGTAATATATTAATGGGGTTTGTATACACTGGGATTTTAGAAGATAGAAAGTTTATGCTCCTTAATAAGTTTCCCATATCCACAGCTTTGGTTTTTTTCTCACTTTCCTCATTATTTTGGTTTTTTATTACCTCTGCTTTCTGTTGCTGGTATTACCGCTATTAGAACTGTGTAACACCAGGCCTTTTCTACTTCTGGGCTAAATACAAATTTGCTTTACTTACATGCACACATAAGTGAGTGCGTATTACACACAGACGGAGGCCCATTTGTGCATGGTTGGTCATTCACCTTGGATATGATTTGTGAGGATTAATAAGTACACTTTTCACAGAAGTCTTTTGGATTTGTAGACAGCTGACTTTTAATTCCGAGTCCCACCAACATTAACCAGCTCATTGTGTCTTCTTTACAGTGTTAAGAAATGGCATGTGGCACACTATCATGTGGAAAGAGGTAAGGATCGATTTTAAGGATAATACGAGAAAATACCGATCTGAAGGTTTGTCTCAAACTGCTGATGTTAACAGCAGTATAAAGTTTGCTGTACAGCGAAGGCCGTGCCCACTTTATATGAGTTTCCCCATGCAGTCTGCTTTCCCATGAGGACTGAGGCATGCTTCCTCATGCTTCCTCTGTTCTGGCCTGTTCTAGAAGGACCTAATGTAGCCGTTCAAGATGTGAGCTTTGTTATTCTCCAAGGGTGGTTCTGAAACCTCACAGTAATTCACAGTTTCTGAACCCTATGTGTAAAACATTTCCCCTGGTCTCTCTCTCTCTCTCTCTCTTTTTTCACCAAAATTCAAATGTTTAGAGTTGTTGTTTTTAACTTCCTGGAGTCTCACTTGAGATATGTTTGTTAGAAAGAACTGGGTGTGAGCAGGGTTCCCAGGCAGGGGTGTGAAGCGGACTGCTGCCTTTATCAATACAATGGTCACAAGAGGGATTTTCCTTCCTGCTGCTGGCAGTATGCTGTCTGCACACACGGAGGTCGTAGTTGGTTGTCGGCTGAAATCAACTGTGCTGTATTGGTGTTTTGTATCTGAGAAGCCACATTTTTATCCAGCTGTCTTAGCTGGGCCTTGTTGCCGGCCACACGGTATTGATTTTAAAGATGCCATTTCATCATTCTAGCAGTCAAAGCTGACTTTTTGGATAAGAGAAAACCATATTTTAGTAGGGCAAATTCAAGTTTTGTTTTTTTGCTTAAACATCTGAGTTATAGTCAGTGTCTCCTGTATGTGTGTGGGGGATGCTGCCAGTGTGCCTATAGCACTCAGTGTGGTTTTTATTTGATTTTACCCAGTCTAGGAGAATGGACCCTTGAAAGAGAACTTCCCACTGTAGTGTTTTGTAGGACACTATAACCCTTGAGGCCTCATTGGCCTTTGGAACTTTGAAAGTTCAGTGTGATGGCTCTTAGTCAAAAGGCAGAATTTCTAGGAGAAAACTGGCACCCGTGAAGTGGGAACTGGAGACTCCTCATAGACCCTCTATCTTTCTAGGGGTCTTCTGGCTGCCCACTCCTCAGAAAGGCACCGGCAGTGGCTTGACACCACTTGATGTGGTGGGACCTGGAGTCACTGACTTCTGAGTTCAAGAGCTGGTGGTCTTACAGACTCCCAGAATTCATTCCTGCTCTCACACATCCTTGGGGTATCACCACTGTGTTATGGGTCCTGGTTAGATACATTGCAGTTTCCATTTTAAATGCATTGTGGTGAGCCATCTTATGCAGGTCAGTTAGCAGATGCTTGAGACAACCCTGCACTTTGATTCTGGTGATCTGAGAGGTAGATCTCAATAGTTGGGATCAATTCTGAGAGTCCTCTGCAGTGAATTCAGGGACCCTGAATAGTTTTTTTTTTTTCTCACTGTACAAATTCTTTTAGTGAGTTATCACACAAACCTGGAATGGTAGGTAATGTGTAAGAAAACCAAACAGAAAAGCATCTTAAGATTTTGAGTCACCAGTTTCTCATTGTAGTTGAAACTTCTTAGCACCCAGATTCTAGAAATAAAGTGTCTTTTATTTAGAGACAAGAGAACATCATTTGACTTGTCTTCTCACTTTGATTTAAGAGAAAAGAATCCACTATTGGAGTAGGCAATTAATCTGCTCTCAAATTGTCTGGCGGCGGCAGCAGTGAGAGTTCTTTGATACCCGCCCCAATGTTCTGAGTTCTGAATGAAAGACACATACACACAGCCTTATATTTAATATTGCCTTAGTCAGCTCAATGGCTGGGCCACTCCCTAGCATCCACATGGCTAACACTTTCCATAGTGTTCTCATGGTTACACAGCTGCCCAGGGGACTCACAGTTGCACAGGCCAGGTTTAGAGCCACATGTGTGACACTTCTACCATGAGCAGCTATGGAGATGTTTGAGTGTTTGAGCTGAGTGGGTATTTGGAAGAAAATGTGGTCTTTATACTTGTTTACTCATACTTTCTCTTTCTTTTCCTTTTTTTTAAAAATAATTTTTAATAAAACACCACTGTAAAATTGCAATGTTGGGGTTGGAGGGTCGGCTTAGTGGTTAAGAGAAGTACTATATCCTCTGACACCCTCTTCTCCACAGGCACCTTCACAAAAGTGCATATATGTACAGACAGACAGACAGACAAACAAACAGACACTAGAATTGAAAATTAAAAATGCAGTGTGGCTATTTCTCAGTTTCTATAGGAACCAGTCCCAGGTTCGTAACAACAGATGTCAAAGTGTATAAATGTTTAAGTCCTTTATATAAAACAGAGAAGCATTTACACAGAACACGTGTATACCCTCCCATGAATGCAAAATCTCTGGATTACAGAAAACCCAATGCAAAGTGAACGCCATGGAAATGGTATTATGGTGTGTAGCTTAGGGGACAATGTCAGGGAAATAGTGTGTGACACTCAGCACAGAGGCAGCTTCTGACATCTTTGTTAATACCATGACTTTTCTCTTATATTTTGTTTTGTTGAGACAGTGTCTCACCATGTGGCTCAGGCTGGCCTCAAAACCAGAGGCTCTGGGATTCTAGGCGTGCACCACCACTCTGGGTCATATACACTTCTCTTTGCAAAGCGTTTGCATTTGTAGTTGGTTGAACCCACAGATGGAAGGCCAGCTGTGGCACAGTAGAAACATCTGCCTGTTGTTCTTGCAGGGTGCACCTTACATACTTTCTTCTTTGTGTATTTAACCACCTGTATCACATATGTGCTCACTTTTCTTCTGTGCCTCCTGTCCTGTCCCTGGTTTCTAGGTGGCAGTGGGAGACATCGTGAAGGTCCTCAATGGGCAGTATCTTCCAGCAGACATGGTCCTGTTCTCCTCCAGGTCAGGTGTGCCAGTGGGCACAGGTTTGTTAAGGACAATAAAGTGCTGAATGAAGTGCAGAATCGTGATCCATCTTCTCCATCGCACGAGTTCTCCACCCTGCTCTTCCTTCGCAAGCTCAGCATCCCTAATCAACTATAGTTTTAGATTTTGGAGCATTTTGAATTTCAGATTTGAGATGTTCAATTGACTTGTCTATTTAAGAATCTAAACAGTAAAAAATCGGGGGCACTTCTAGCCTTAAGCATTTTATATAAGTCAGAGATACTCAGCATGGACCCTTGATGCTTATCTTCTCCTGGCTTGACTCTGGGTTGTTTTTGTCTTGTTTTGCTGTTATTTTTTTCTTTTCATTTTCTTAGGTTTTTAGAACCCCCTTTGCTGGTATTGACTGCTTTAACTCCCAACAATTCTAGGGTGTCCCTCACTGATCAAGACACTAATTAAAGTATTTAATGATACCCAGGAGGCAGCAGAGCTGAGACATCAGCATTTTCTTGGTCAGTCCAGCCAGCTGTCTGTCCTCTAGCACTCAGCACTGCCTGTGAACAACTGCTCTGAAAATCAGAGACAGATTCTCAGCACAAATACAACCTGCTGGTAACCTTGCCCATCACTGTTTCTGCCCCAGACAGCTGCTACACTCTGGGTAGGTTTGTGGCAGAAACAGGCATCGGCACACAGGTTGTGCAGAGTCATACACTGCCACCCTTAGCTGTCTTGACTTCTTGATAAATAATGTAACACACTGCAAAGAAGGAAAGGCAAAGTAAGGGTAACAGAGACCTTCTGTTCCAGAAGTTTAAGGCTATGCTATGCATCGTTAGGACTGTAACTTCCTCTATAATTCGCCACTGGGAAATGAGAGTGCTCAGGCTGTTTGCAGCTGTGTGTCTTGTGTGGGATTTATTCCTCATTAGAAACTACGCTTAACATTGACTCTCACTAGGGATAAAATGTTTAAAGTTAAGACCTAAACCATTGTAGGGAGAAGAGCCCTAAACATGGGATATGATTCATTATTTGGCCATATTCAATGCCAACAAAGAGACTCATAGGAATATTAGAGTATAAGTCAGTTGGCAGTTTGGGCCAGGAAACTGGTCTGTGATCTCAGATAATCTAGCTTACCATGGATGCTTTGCTGGGCTGACGATGGGTTTGGGGTGCTCCTTGTATCTGAGTGGGGTTTTGGTTAAGCAATCTGATTAATGGCTTTTAACCCTGATATAGGAAAACCAAGGCACAAAAAGCTTAAACATCTTTCCAAGGTCATATGGCCTCTTAAAAGCATCATCAGGGGCTTTAAATTTGGCCAGTGGATCGCAGAGCCCTTTCTCCACCACTACCTGTACTGACTAAAGCCAGAAGGTTGGAGGAGAGACTAGAATTTGTGCCTCTTGACATGGTGATGCATGTAGAGAAACGATGGCCTACCACATTTGTGCCTTTCCTTTTAAGTCCTATGGCTCTAATTTTTTTCAAAAGATGTGTTTGTGCTGGGCCTGCTGGGGTACCACTATGGATCAGGGTGGCCTTTAAGAATCATTCTACCTCAGTGGGTGGGCTTTATTCCCACTCTAGAACCAAGGCCTGTCTGCTTCCTATCCATCCTGTTACTGTCTAGTCAAGAGCAAGCATGTGGATCTGACACTAGATTATTGGTGTTGAGCTCCAAAGAGTGTGTCCCTCCTGCCCCTTCTCACTCATTACCCAGACTAGGGTTTGTAATGGTGCATTTGAAGGGATCAGCAGCAGACACAGTTTCCATATCAGAGGTTTCATGAGCTTGGAATTTGTGGAGAGGATAGTACTAATATTGGCCTTTCCTCCTTCCTTGCAGTGAGCCCCAGGGAATGTGCTATGTTGAAACTGCTAACCTGGATGGCGAGACGAACCTTAAAATACGGCAGGTAAAGTCACTTCATGGCTTGTGCTGCTATAGGAAGCCAGGCTGCTGACATATGGTACAAATAGCCACTGTGTACCTTGTGGAGAAATGTCATTTAGCCATGTAAGATTATTCGTTAAACTCCAGTGGAATGTACAGTAGATTGTGCCCCTAGTTACGAGGGAAACCTGTTGAGGCCTGGAAACTTAGAAAAGCGAGTTTCCTCAGCCCCCAGTTCCTCAGCGCTGCCCTCAGCGCTCAGGACAAGAGCATCCTCACCAGGCTGAGCTGAGGAACTGGAAAAGAGCAGCTACCTGGGCTTATGGAGTAGAAAGATCCAGGTATCTCAGCTTGCATCTCCAGTTGGAGCTGCTGTTCTAACAGGGGAGAGCCAAGTATTAGATACACTGTTTCCCTGCTGAGAGTCCTTTCTACCACCATTCCTATGAGCCACCTGGGGTGACCTATGAAATGTTTCACTACCATCTTGAACCCCAAGTCCCTATAAACTGTGCAAAGTAAGAAGTTCAAATGTTTCTGTTCATTTTAAGAACACTTAGGAAAGTGCCCAGGCCATAGGGGGCTGCATATCTGTAAAGCTACAAAGTCTCCGAAAGATGTTTAAAGAAACAATGAGTGATGTTCCGGTGTCACAGTGGTGAGGTTGGTAGGTGTGCCCAGGCCAGAGAGAGGCATTTGTGACAGGAGTCTGAATTTCTGCTGCCCATGCTGAAAACTGCAGAGTCACACGGAACGGAAGTTTCTATTTGGATTATAGTCATTGGACATCTCTTGATGGGCCACCACATTTACCGTACTCTTGGTTGAGTTAACCCTGCCTGGGCTGTTCTGCCTCGCCAGGCTAATCTCCACTGAAAATGAACCGTTGTTCTGAAGCCAGAAGAGGGAGCTGTGCAGAGAAAAGCAGACATCCTAGAAGCCTATGGCACGGGAAGGAATCGGGAGAGTGGAGAAGCCATGATCAAAGATAGTGCATGAAAAATTCTTTTTCAGTTTTAAAAACAAAAAAAACCCTTCTCTGGCACAGGAATAAACTCAGCACAAAAGAAATACAAATAAAAACACCCCTATTATCACCACACAGTGTATTATAATATAAAGAATAGTTTTTCATGAATAAAAGTACTAGGGATTTGACCCTCCTGGAGTTTTTTTTTTTTTTTTTCTTCATAAAACTTAGTTTAATAATTCAGTCCACGTATCTTTACTTTTTCCTATAGGCATTTGGTCTAATTTTTTTTTGTTTGTTTGAAGGAAGCATTGCTAAAGTTTGTCAATGATTTTGTTAGGAAATATTCAGAATAAAGTGTTAAAAATTGTAAGTGTAATGAGGAGATATGCTGCAGAATATTAAAGGGCCGTTTCTTCTGACTTTCTGATGCGTTATAGGACAGCGGTAGTGTTGCTTTCTGTCAGTGCCTTGACTGTTACTTAAATAAGGCTGGTTCCCTCACAGGTGGGAGCTTCCTCTTCTGCACCATTGAAATCATTTGACATCTGTGTGTCAAACCGTGCACAGTCTTGAGGGGCTATGTGACTTATCAGATGATCGCATGGCAGACGGCTCATTATGTCCCTGTGATTGACAGAATGCTGTGCCATCTCTGGATGGCAGTATGTGATTTTCTCTGTTGGCTCATCGTTCCATTTCAGGGCTTGAGTCACACAGCTGACATGCAGACCAGGGACGTGCTCATGAAGCTGTCGGGAAGGATAGAGTGTGAAGGGCCCAACCGCCACCTCTACGACTTCACTGGCACCCTGCACTTGGATGGGAAGAGGTTTCACGGCTCCTTTTCTTAATAATTTCTCATCCCCCGCCCCCGTCCCCTGCCTTCCTCCTTTCTTAAATGTGCCAAGAACCCCTGGAGCTTTGGAAAATCCTAGCTTCACAGTGTTTGAAAATAATGCATTTTCTTTTGTTTAGCTCATCTCTGAGAGACTGAAACACCACTTGTATTCATTTAAAACTTCCCTCATATTGAAGGAAAGAAGAGATATTTTTGAAAAGAAATGAAGTCATAGACCTCATATGGGGTTCATAGAAAGTAGCTTGCTTGTTCTTTCTTGCTTGTGACTTGCTAGGCAAATAAGTAGTTGAGGTTGCATTAAATGGTGTGGGACGCAGCAGGGAGGCGTTTGATGCTGTTCAGCATCACATGTGATAACAGATGTGTGGTTTCTAGTTAGCTTTCTTCTGAAGAGCATGCTTTTGTTTTGTTGTTGTTGCTGCTGCTGTTGCTGCTTTTGTTTGTTTGTTTTTGCAGTGCTGCATAACTGGTAGATCAGGACTGGTAGATGAGCAAGCCTCACCACAACTCCGCTTGTTTTTAGGAAGCTGAATGATACGGGGGCTGTGACTATTACACACTCAGTGAAATGTCTATTATGCAAGCATGAGGATTAGTTTGGACTATTGGTCCCCACATAAAAGCAATCCCAGCCCAGCGCTGGAGAAGTTCAGATTGGCAGATCCCTGAAGTCCATTGGCTAGCCAGCTAAATCAGTGAGAGGGAGAGACTCTGTTTTGAATGTAAGATGGAAAGATAAATGATGTTGACCTCTGGCTTTCACATGCATGTACACACAGGAACACAGAGGCATCACACACACACACACACACACACACACACACACACACACACACACTAAATGACTTACTGTCTGAGGGTATCTTTTGTTGTGATATTGACCTGTAATCTACCGGATGATACTCTGTGGTCCACTGTATGGGCTCTAACCTCTGACTTTGAAAAGACCCTTGACTGGGGACAGGGGCCACCGAATGTTAGGACTCAACAGATGCTCAATGTGATAACCAACTGTGCAAGTGTGCAGCCACCCAGTGTGCTTCCCCTCTGGAGATGGTTCCTCAGATGCCCATTTAATCACTATGCCATTAGATATGGGTTTACTGCTATATTTTTTTCTTTCATAGTCTATAAAGTAAATTTGTTTTCAGAAATGAATACGTTTGTGGCTTTTCAGCATTTCCTTTCTCAGTGTTGAGTTGCACAGCAGGATTATGAGACATAATCCTCTCTGACATTTTATAGGAAAAAACTCTATCCTATTCTATAACGAAGAATGGAAAAGACAGGCATTTTGGTAGGGAAGATAGGTAGATTAAGCAAGGAATACATTAGCAAATTTGATTGGCTGCAACGTTTGGTGTGTTATAGGATTATGTAAAGGAAAATGTATGCTTATTTGACAGACTATCAAGAAATACAAATGTCTTTCTTATTTTTAGCTCCGTTGCCCTTGGGCCTGACCAGATCTTACTAAGAGGCACCCAGCTCAGGAACACACAGTGGGTCTTCGGCGTTGTTGTGTATACTGGACATGACACCAAACTCATGCAGGTAAAATGTTTCTCTGGAAAGCTGGGCCAACTTTAGTCTCTTTATTGTTTGTTTCTCCATTTCTCTGTTTTCCTCAAGGATGGAAAATACAGACAATCCTTATGTGATTCGTTCTGGGCCTTGCCATCATGTGGGTTCAGTCTCTGTGAATATAATTGGTTTTTATTGTCTAGGTTCAAGGCAGCTGGCTCTAACTTTTGTCTTCTGGATGTAAGGAGGGCTTCATTTAAATTTTTTCCCTATTTGTCCTCTGAATCACACTAATTAGGATTTTATAGTAAACTCTATATGAATTCTGGGTCATTTAAAAGCAAGGGACTTTGAACTAATGTTTAGTCTTCATATATCAAAGAAACAGTACTAATTTAAAAGTATTTTTCTCTTTTTCACTGTTAATACTTTTTCTTAATTTTTTGTGTATAGACTTACAGCCTATATTTATATAAGTGACATATTTGGCCAAATGCCTTTTGAGCTTCTATACAAATCAGTGTCTCTCTGTGTCATTTCTTGCATTCTTCTGATATCTTTTGGCATTTGTTGTGTGATACTATTCCTGGGGAGACATGAACAAACCTGTATTCTTCTTGGACAGGGAAACAATGACAAACCAGAGTACAGATACCACTGATGAATCAGTGATTTTATTGGGGTCATCTATAGTAATATGAGTGAAGGATTACTTAGAAGAGCAGAAATGACTCAAAGACAGCTGCATCACCAAAGCCCAGCCAGCATGGGTGATGGCTCATAAAATCTGGAAATTTGGAGCACACAGCTTGCCTGCAACTTAGCAGGTCAGAGAATGTTCTTTTCAGGCAGCTTTGTTGGCATTTGCCTCTGCTAGGGCTCTGCTTTTTCCAGGAAGCTCAGCTGGTCTGAGCCTCTTCTAAGCAGCCCAATGGCTCGAAATACCTCTCAGCAGTCCTTACTGTTTATAGATTCTTGGGAAGGGAAAAACCTAGTGAATCTGATCAGCTTCAGGGACTTTCTATAGCCGTTAGCTTGTTTATTTTCCAAGTTCAAGGAGCTGGCCTGTAGGATAGAATGCTTTACCTCCTCTTAGGTGGAAAAAACCCTGTGTCTTAATAAGCTTCCTTTCAAGATAAAATGCTTTATATCAGAGGAAATCAGTACATAACAGTGTTATATTTTGTTACTTATACCTATTAAAGAGAGTTGTGGTTTCTGCCATGTTGTGTAACTTCCAAAGCTGTAAAAGACCCGAGCTGCCCCACCTTAGGGGCCAAACTGTAAAGGACCACTCTGGCCCACGTTTGGGGCCAGACTGTAACGACCCACTCTGTTCCACAGGTCAGGGTCTAGCAAGAGAGAGAGTGGGGGGAAGAAAGGGAAGAGACGCAAAGAATAGAGACAAGCCAGAGGATCTGTAGTCAAGTCTTCTTTATTGTCTCCACCATACACACACCACTACACCTACTACTACTACACACCCCCCACTACAAGGAAATCCTGGGTATTTATAGGCTTTTGCCATGTGCCTTACGCGCCTTGCAGGTGTGGATATGACGTAAGCCTTACAGGCGTGGACAGCACGTGCGCCTTACAGGCATGTATGGCATGGATAGCACGTGGTTAACACGTGCACCACATGCTTTGTAGGCGTGGATACCACATGCTCTTTGCAGCTGGGGGCACTAAACAGCAAAACAAGCTATGTGGGATACCAGAGTGTGCTTCAACTGTTGTAGGCTGTTGAAAACCAAGTCTCATGTCAGGGTATATGGCTCAAGATGGCTGCAAAGCTGATAGCTGCTTTCTAGCCGCTTTCTGCTTAAAGTTGGCTCCCAACACAAAGCCACATTTGAATTATGTTTTGGTTGAAAAATGTTTGAGTCTTATACTAAGCCATCTGAGTACATTAGCAGCACAAAGGCTAAATCTTTACCCCTGGGAGACAGGTAGGTAAAGTGGTAATATGGAAAATATAGAAAGTAGGTGTACTTAGGTAAATTATGCTGTTCTAAAGTTCTGTGGATGTATATGCAAGATTCTCCAATCCCAGGCTTAGAATGCTAGTTAATACAATGAAGACATGGAAGGAATCTTGATTAGAAGGCTGTGAGACTTCCTAGAACCAAAGATTTATGCTTCAAGTTGTTGGGTGACAGTATACTGAGAGTATACAGTATGCACCTCCAAGTTTCTCATGCTGAGGGCTTATAGATTAGAAGACCCAGGGCTGATCCATGGCAGTGAGAGCTCAAGGTCCAACAGTGCCAGGTCCCTTGATGCTGCTTAGAAAGGGATTCAGTACTTAAGGTAGATGATGGGTTGGTATTGTAAAGGTAGACCAAAAATGGGGCTGGACCAGAGAATTCCATGAGCTAATTTCTCAAGTCTTTGGTGTTGGTGAGGTTGGAAGAGGTGACCCGTTGAGGGAAGAGAAGAAGATAAATGTCCAACTGGCATCGACTTGGAGGAACAATGACTTAAATATTATGCGGTCTTAACTGTATATCTGGGAGAGCTACCTCCAAATGCCAATGGATGTGAAGCATCCTGTTTTGGGAGAGGGGTCTGATTTGGGGTGTCACATGTAGTCACCTGGGATAAGAAAAGTGGTAGGAGAAGAGATTCAGAAGCATGGGGGAAGACACACAGCATTTTGGGGATGACAAGGGAGGCCTCTAAGCCCAGAAGAATATTCACAGAAAATGTGTGTTGGAGGGGCACTTTATAGCAAGTAGAAGAATGGTCTACAGCCGCCGTAGTGGCTCTTGAGTGAATGAAAATTGTTCTGCATGTGAAGGAAAATTGTCCCACATGTCTGAGATGTGTCTGATCTACTTTCCTTCTCAGTCCTCAGCCATTCACAAGATTGGAACTGCTACAGTTCATTGTTTCTGAGCAGTCTACATACAAAGGCCATCTTGACAGATAGTTACATGCTCCGACACCTCTTAAGCAGCCTTGAATGTTTGCAGCACATTATCGGTAGCCACAGCAGGCCCTCAGAGCTGTGCTCACCAGAGCTTCTGTGTTTTTACAATGAAGTGGTAAAGAGATCGTGGGTGGGAAGCTCAGATTTGGGTAGAGTCCCAAGGCTAGTTTTTCAGATCACGCTTATTAAAAACTCATGCTGCCTCCACGTTTCCTTGTAATCTGGGTGATTTTTCAGGGTCTAATGTTGTTCTTCTAGATCACATAGGACTATAACAGCTTCAGAGCTCAGGCCAAGTATAATTTGTATCAGGACATCCCCATTATGTCTTCAATGGACAAGGTGAGCTCATGCCATTTGCATCCTTTGAGGGTGAGGGGCATTTTTTTTCCTGCTCTCTGTGTGACAAACCTTGGCAAGACTTACTGCTGTTGACAGACCGAGAGTGATGGAAAACCCTGGAAACATCTGTGCTAGTCTCCCTGTGCCTTTAGGGCTGAAACAACATGAACAATGAAATTTCAAAAGGAATATAAAATAACATCCACAGCTGGAAGCCATTCTGTTCATGAACGAACATTGTGTTTACACTTGCGTTGACAGTGGAGTGGGAGCTGGATGGCTTTAGGGTTCCTGAGTTCCCATTGTGTACCTTGCACCTGTCAAAGTTCCCTCAGGTCATGCTTAGTACAGCTACACACAGCACCCACTCAGATCATTTCTGTTGGTTGACTTAATGGCAAAGAGACAATCAATAATTATAAGCAACATTGGCTATAACAAAGCATACATTGTTTTCTGACTCACATATATGTATTCATTTATTCTTTGGCATAAGGAAGGTGTTTCTATTATTTAAAATATTTAGTTTTTATTTAAAGTGTATAGGTGTTTTGCATATATGAATTTCCATGCACCATATGTGTATGGTGCCTGCAGAAGCCAGAAGACAGTAAAAAGGTATCAGATCCCCTGGAACTGGAGTGACTACATATGGTTGTGAGCAACTATATGGGTACTGGGAATTGAACCTAGGTCTTCTACAAGAACAGCCAGTGCTTGTAACCATTGAGCCATCTCTCTAGCCCTGGTACAGCTATTTTAAAGACAGAAGAACTAAATCAAATCAACCCTAGCTTAGCTTATTCTGACTATCATTCTGATTGATGTCTGCTTTCTCAGGAAGAATAAGATGTATACAATTCATTTCAGATTCCAACATTTGCAACATCTGACAGTTTGACCCATTTTTCTTGTAGTCCCAGATATTAAAGTAATAGTTTCCTTTAAGAATTTTATGAAAGAACTCATTGTTTTAGTAGTAACTGAGCATTAAGAACTCATTGTTACATGTGGGAATGTTTGGAAATGGAGTGAGTGTTCCGAGCTTGGCTTTCCATGCTGGGCTCATGTTAAAACCTGGAGTTTTAGGTTGTTTCCTCGTGTTGGATGGAAAGTCTGTTTTCTTAACACTAGTGACTGGCTAAATTTCAACCACTTCAGCTTACTGATGGCATCACAGAAATGACAGCTTTCGCCATTTTCTTCCTTCCTGCAAATTTAATGACTTTTAATTAAATACAGAATTTAAGGGATTTGAATAATCAGTCTTGAAACAGAATGGCTCCTGGATCTCAGTGTGAGGCCAGATGTAGGTGTACTGTCCCTGCAACCTTCCTATGGTGCCTGACTGGTTATAAGATAGCCTTTGCTAAGAAATTTTCATCTCGACCCTGGAAGATTATTCTTCAAAGTCGATATTAAACAATTTAGTGAACTAACAACAGGGCAGGGAAAAAGGAACATACCCAGAAGAGAGCCTGAAGTTTCCAAGTGTACTTGTCCTCAACTTCCCCATCCCCAGTGAAATCCATGGTGCTCACAGTAGTCAGAATTTCTGGGTCTGCAATGGAGTTTGGAAAGACATGGGTGATGCTGTGCAGTGGACCGAGCTCATCTAAGGAAGTTCAGGCTCGTTACCTCTGTGAAATTCTTCTTGAAGCCCATCATTGGCATATCACACTCATTTTTGGAAATTTCTTTTATAAAATTGATTTGGGTATGTAATTATCTTGTTGATCCCACATGATTGTCTTTTCCACTGCTGAGAGGATGCAGACTCACATCTTCCATGTGAAATGCAGTGAGCCTCAAGTGCTGCTTTCCTGAACATCTTAGTATACCCAAGTCCCAACATAGGCCTCAACTCCAACTGAGTTGTTTTTACCAGGCATCAGGCTTTAATTCTCTTTTCTGCCCTCTTGGCTACCTTTTTCACACAACTCAACTCAAGGTCCTTCTGCTGCAAAGGTCCTTCCTGCAGCTCTTCAAGTGAACTTTTGTTCATTTGCCTTGACATCTATCTAGCCATGTTCTCTCTTGCTTTATTAATATATCTATATTCATGTCTATTTTTATTCCTTCCTACTGTAAGAAACATGTACACTTTAAATATCTCTCTGATACTTATAACAGAGCTAACTCATTGATTTGGAGGTTCTCCTTAGATTTTTATGGTGAAGAATTAGCTGTGTGTTGGTTGCTTTTAGACCAGATTTACATTATCTAGAGTCTACTGTGCCTGTGAAAGTTGCCAATGTTATGCTAAGGTGTATAAATGAAAGTACAGAATAGATCATGCAGAGCTGGGGTGTTGTCTTAGTCAAGGATCTAATTCTGTAGAAACATTATGACCAAGACAACTATTTCAAGAGAAAGCATTTAATTGGGAGTTTGCTTACAGTGTCTGAGGTTTAGTTCATTATCATCATTTAGGGGTGTATGGTGTCATGCAGGTAGATGCTGGCACAGTAGCTGAGATCAGTAGGCAGAGAGAAGGGGAGAGACTCTGGGCTTGGCATAAGCTTTTGAAACCCTAAATTATACCAGTAGTGACATACTTCCTTCAACAAGGTCATACCTCTTAATCCTTCTAATCCTTTCAAATGGTACCACTCCCTGGTGACTACACATTCAAATATACAAGCCATTTTTATTGAAACCACCTCAGGTAAGTTCTTTAAACTGGAGAATGTCTTTTACAAACTAGCCTGTATACTTAATAGTATGATGCACTTTTTAATTCTGTCATTTATTTGGAAGAGAAATAGTCTTTTTCATTTCTATCATTGAATGTGGTTGTTTTATTCCATTTCTCCTTACCCATTCTCTAGCCTGTTTTGTGGTGGTTACTGATTTTCAATACTGATTTACAGAATTCAACAAAAGCACCTCTCAAGAGGTCAAACGTTGAGAAGGTAACCAACGTGCAGATCCTGGTGCTGTTTGGCATTCTCCTGGTCATGGCGCTGGTGAGCTCGGTGGGGGCCCTGTTCTGGAATGGGTCCCATGGCGGAAAGAGTTGGTACATCAAGAAGATGGGTGAGTCCTGGGGTGACTGCTGCTCACTACTGTGGGTCAAATCTCTTGGAAAGTCCTTCCATGTGGGATCTGTGAGTGGTAGTCATGCCCTCCTTTTCTCTGTTCCCTATAGCTACAATACCTATGCCAGGCCTTCTTGGAGAGAAAGCAGATTAGGACTCACATGATGGAGTAAAGATGGGTACATCTGGGGACTGTTTTATGCCCAAATGATCGCTTCTCAGCCATTTTAAGATGCACTTTCTTATGGTTGCTGTAGGGATGACAACATGAGAACTCCTTTGCGTTATTAACTTCACAAACTTCTGACCAGCAAACCTTCATACTCCTCTCTGCTAGGCTATTATTGCTATATATACACTGCATGTATGTATTGTCAGCCTAACAATACAGCATTATAATCAGTGCTTTGTATAATCTCAGATCTTTTAAAGAGCTAAAAGAAAAAAAATGCGTGTGAGCTTGTTTCTGTTAACCTACTTATCCACCATTTCTGCTTGTCTTCTGCTTGCCTTCTCCGGAGCCTCCCCTCGTGGTTCCCACGGTGCTGCCTGGCTACCTCTGTAATAACCACAAGCTCCTTTGAGGCCAATGAGGGCGCTCTCCTCCCAGGGGAGCTCTATTTCTGATCCCTCTTCTCTCTCCTCCCCCAGCCTCTAAAGAGAAGTCAGCACAGTGTACAGGGATAGAACTAGTCTTTGGAGTTTGAATGGGCTCAGTAACTTCTCAGTCTCCAGAGGAGCACATAATGAAGGCTCTCTCATTGTGAGCATCTTTTAGGGGTAAAAAAATCCAAAATAACAAAATGGGAAGAAACTAAATGCAGACTTACAGGAAAGCTGTCTGGATATCTTGTTTTTGTTTTTGTTTTTTTATCTGTAGACACAAACTCAGATAATTTTGGCTACAACTTGCTGACATTTATCATCTTGTACAACAATCTGATTCCTATCAGCCTGCTGGTGACACTTGAGGTTGTGAAATACACACAAGCCCTCTTCATTAACTGGGTAAGTTTCAAAGCAGAGTGTGAAACATGAGCTATTGGAGGGCTTCCAGCCACCGCCCTCTTGTACACTCCATGAGCCTTTGTCATCCCATCGAGTCTCAGAAAAGAAATCATAAAGGCTGTTAGCTGTTAGGACATGGGATTGAGCCAGCCAAACTAATGATTAGTATAACCGTAGGGGTGGGGAGGTGGGGGAGGATGCTCAGGGGGTGCTTGACATCTGGCCACTATGCCTGTGCTCCCAAAATCTCATTTATGCTCAGGAAAAGGTCTCTCCTGTACTCACCAGACTGTCCATTCTGCACCGATTTCATCATGACAATCACCTTGGATAGACTGTAGGGGCTGAGGTGAGGTTTTCAAGGGATTGCCATGGCTATTAAGCACTGGGCCTTCCTCTCTCTCTCTCTCTCTCTCTCTCTCTCTCTCTCTCTCTCTCTCTCTCTGCCTCTCTCTCTGTCTCTCTCTCTCTCTGTCTCTCTTTCTCCAGACCAGGCACTTTCATGTGTGTTTTACATTGGTTTTCACAATAAGCATATGAACAAGGCACTGACCCAGCTCATAGGACATGAGGTGATTCTCTTGAACCTAGCCCTAAATACCATGGGTCACACTGTGTCGTGGGGATTGAGTGTCCTCACTGAAGCTCCAGTTTTACCCAAGTTACATGTTAGCATTTAAATGAAAATGGAAGGATTTTTAGATGCCCAGGTCTGTGTCAATCTTAATGAGATATTAGAATTCCATGTTGTCTAAAGGCTCCTTCCTTTCTCGCCTTCCCTCCATTTTCCCTTTCAGGACATGGATATGTATTATATTGAAAATGACACCCCTGCCATGGCCAGGACATCAAACCTCAATGAAGAGCTTGGGCAGGTAAGAGGCTGTCTGGGGATTTTGAGGGCAATGTAGTGAGCTCCGGGAAGCAATTGTTAGCAGAGGAGACCCGGGGGGGATTTTGCTGGAACAGTTATCCATGACTGTGGTTATGACATCTGGTTTGCAATGTGGCAATAAATGCTATCGTCACTTGGCTTTAGAGACACAAGTATATCATTTTGCCCAGAACATATCTGAATAAAAAATGTGCAGAACATTGTACAAAAATACACAATGTTACTTTGGATCTTTTTCAACGTGTTTGTCAGGACAGATGGCAAGAAAAACAGGGTAAGACATTGTCTATTGGGCTACTCCACAAAGCATGGGGAGTTGTTTGAAGGATAGGTATCCCTGACATAGTCCAGAGAATCATGCTTTTTGTGTCTCATGTTGATTTTTCTTTCTCATCTTGACTTTTTTGTTTCATTATGCCTGCCTCTTCCACTGCAAGGCATAACCTCTATTGAAAACATAAAATTTATTCATAACCTAAAGCAATTGAAGACTATGATTTTATTTTACACATCTAAAACCTCCCAACAATCAAACTTACCCTCAATCTAAAGTAATTAAAGACTATGGTTTTATTTTATGTATCTTCAACCTCCCAACAATCCAACTGGGAGATGGCATGCCACATCTTCATTTTATAGATTTTCTAAAAATGATTAGATCACCTCAGGAAAGCTTGCTGATGAGTGACAGGTGGAAGACTGTTGGTTGCCTGTCTAAGTCTGGCCTTTGTTTCCCTGTAGTACCTGCCACATGCCCCTCTGGGAAGATGTAAACCTGACTCTTCATTCATCCGAGGGCCAGGAATAGGGTCTGATGCCCTCTTCCTCTTCTCTCCCCCTTAAGGACAGAGTCAGTCCTGAAGTGTTGTTAGAGCATTGGGAGTCATTGCTAGAAAGTTGAAGCTCAGATTTGTCAATCAAATTTTGTAATAAAATACAATTCTGTAGCCACATTTTCAGGTGATTGTGTTCCCTTTGATATTTTCTAAATCTAGTTAGAACTAAGAATAAATTTTTCTAATTTTTAAATAGAAAATGTTGAACCCAGAAGAGTACTCAGTTTTATTTGGCACAGTGAGGTGGATTATCATTTAAAGAGAATAGCCTGGCACAGAGCACACATTTTCCTAAGTGACACTCATGTCCCTGCCCTCCCCTTGTCCCCCTGACTTCAGGTACCGAACCCAGTGGCACCTGTCTGTTATCTATCGGTGTGTGTGTGTATGTGTGTGTATGTGTGTGTGTGTGTGTGTGTGTGTATGTGCATGCATGCATCTATCTATCTATCTATCTATCTATCTATCTATCTATCTATCATCTATCTCTGTGTGTATATATGCATGAGTCTGTCTGTCTTGTCTTTTATCTACCTGCATTCACTCTTTCTACAATGGCATTGTCACTGGTTAAATTCTACTCCTATATATCAGTTGGTATTTGCTTCTTTGAATCCTTCCCAGTGTTTCTAGGCAACATTAATGCCTGTCTGCTCTAGTTTCTTAAGCATTCTTTCCAAACACACACACACACAGTGTAATGACAATGTGATTAGTCGCATGTCTGTGTCCTTCTGGATATGTTTGAGTCCATCTGGAGCAGGCTCGAGCCCTGTATAGTCAAGCCAACTGCAGGTCAAAAGTGTGATTGCTCCTCCAGTGGTTGTATCTGTGCCAAATATACACAGAAGACTCTTGTGACACCTTCCCTAGCTATTGTCTTAGGTGTTACACACCGTCTAAGATTATGTGAAACACTGAGGAGGTTGTATATAGGTTTTGTGCAAACACTATACCACTTCATATAGTGGACCTGACCATGAGAATTTTGATATTCACAGGGGTTCTCAGAACTACCAGCTGTGGATATTTAGGGACAACTCTGTATGTGGCCTTCAGTTAACTTTGTCAGTTTACAGGGCTAAATATATAATTGTCCTCAGATGCCACTGAACTGACCCAATGAGGTGGAAGGACTGAAAGTGTTCAAGAAAGTGCCCAGGATGAAATCCCCTGTCCTAACTAGGTGTGGACAGGAGGAGGAGGAGTTAAAATGTAAGAGGGGGAGGGATTGCAAATTTGACAATTGTTTATAAGATTTTCCTTTTTACTATGTTGATAATCTTTTAATTTTTAAATAAAAGACAGAATGAACTAATTCTGCTGTGTTTTTAATGTTCCTAGATTTACTCTCTGTGAAACAAAATTTGTTGTTAATTGAAAGCAACAAAACCAATTATCCCATTAATTAATATGATCAGTATGCATACATGTTTTGAAATATGTATACATCATAAATTTATGTAATTATTATTTTATTTTAAATAAATTTCCATGTAGAAAAGCTGCCTGTCCCCATTTTATCATTATATAATCTTTAAAAAACATATTTGAATTAAAATGTAATTACAGAACTTCTTCCTTTTCCTTTTATTCCTTAAATTCCTCCCATCTCCCATCTTTGAGCTTCTCCAATGAGCTTCTCAAATCATTGGCTCCCTTTTCTTTAATTATTATTGTTATACATAATTCTATAAATGTACAAACATATAAGTACAATCTCCTGAGTCCATTCGGTGTTGCTGTGCGTTTATGGTCAGGGGTGACCACTTGGTATTAGACAACCAATTAAACCAAGTAGGCTCATCCATGGGAAAAACTAGTTTTCTCTCACAAGGTGTGCTCACTAGTTTTATGTCAACTTGACAGAAGCTGGAGTTATTTTGGAAGAGGGAACCCCACTTGAGGAAATGCTACCACCTGATTTACCTGTAGGCAAGGTGCTGTTGCATTTTCCTGACTGATGATTAATGTAGAAAGATCCCACTCACTGTGAATCATGCTGTCCCCTGTGCAGGTGATCCTGGGTTCTATAAGAAAGCAGCTAAACACAGCATGGGGAGCAAGCCAGTGTGCAGTAAGCCTCCACGGCCTCTGCAACATGACCTCCTGCCTCTAACTTCTAGTCCTGAGTTCCTGCCCTGACTTCCTTCAGTGATAGAGTATGATCTGAGAGTTGGAAGGAAAAAGAAAGCCTTCCTCCCCAAGTTACTTTTGGTCATTATGGTTTATTCCAGCAATAGATGCTTTAAGATGGCAGCCATCAGTTACCTTGGCTAGGAATACAGCCTGGTGAGATTTTCTCTTTCCAAGTTAGCTGTCTGTTGATGCTGTCATTGTTTAGGTCTTGCTTAGCAGCCACACTGTTGAGATACCGTGGGGTGTAACTTCCCTGTCGTTTCTAGGAGACACACTCTCACAGTAGACTTCTTGCTCGTCTGGTTCTTTTCAGCCCCTCTTCTTCATTGATCCCTGAGCCTTAGGCACCGGTGTTATCTTGTAGATACATCTCTTGGTGCTGGGCTTCCCCTGTGATCTCTGCATTTTGACCAGTTGTGGCTTTCTGTGGTGACATCTCTTTCTGCTACAAAGAGCAGCTTCTTAGAGGAGGGGTGAGAGCCACACTTAACTGTGAATATAAGAATAAGTATTTAGGATTTAGTTAGGAGTTATGCTGTTTGGGTCAGATATGGTGGCACATGCCTTTAATTCCAGCAATTGGGAGGCAGAAGCAGGTAGATATGTTAGTTCAAGGTCAAAAAAACATGTACCAGACCAACCAAGACTACACAGTGACACTGGCTGAAAAAATGCCAGGAGATATGCTGGTCTTGTGGTCTTCTGAGATCTGTGACCTCAGTAGCTCCAGGTGTGGATAGTTTTCTAGTACCAGGAATGCTTACTATGCTGTTGAATGGGCCTCAAGTTCAACTAAACAGTCGCCGGCTACTGCTAACATATGAGTATCACTTTGTGTCTTTAGAGATGTCTTCCCGTGCTGGCTATTTTTATTCTAGTCAGAGGGCGGACTCTTAAAAGAATTGTGTCTTCTGGAAGAACATGTAGGAACTTGGGAGAATGAAATTTATTGTGAAATGTTGAATAATATGCGGTGATGCTGACAGATGGTGGTCAGAGGGATTACAGAAGCTTCTTTTATTCTTTATTACCCAACTGTAGAATTAGTGACAAAAAAGTTTTATAAATATCTATGAATTAAAGTATATCATTTACAATTGATTTATTTACTTTTCTAGACTGTCATTTACATTTCAGGAAGGTTTCCAGATAAACAGACGATTTCAAGTCTTGATCCTTGAAATTTCTTGATCCTTGTATCTTATCCAATTCATTTTAAAAAATTACTTTATTTTATGTGTATGGGTGATTTGGTTGTGCATATGTCTGTGTACGACAATAATCCAGAAGAGGGCCCTAAATTCCCTGAAGCTGGAGTTACAGACAGTTGTGGCCCACCTTGTGGTTGCTGGGAATTGAACCTGGGTCCTCTAGAAGAGCAGCCAGTGCTCTTACTACTGAGCCATCTCTCCAGCCCCCTATTACTCTCTCTGCATTTTATTCATTCTTTGCATAGGTGAAATACCTGTTTTCTGACAAGACTGGAACTCTTACCTGTAATATCATGAACTTTAAGAAGTGTAGCATTGCTGGCGTGACCTATGGGTGAGTATGTTTGCCTCCTTCAGGAGAGAGACCCCGTTCCTAGTCTTCCAATAAAGCATGATTGTTGTTATTTTGTTGTTTTGAGGGATTTGGGTGTGTGGTTGTTGTTAAATATGTTTTAAAAAAAATAGTGGGTTTCCTAGTAAATCTTTAAACAGCTAAAAATATGACTGTCTCTACAAGTTTGCTGAGAGGTCCCAGGGCACCTGTGGATTTGCACACATATTCTAAGAACTGCCCATTCCCTGTGTTTGGACTCATCTCCTGATCACTCAGTTTTTTCCTGCCAGCCACTTCCCGGAACTAGCCAGAGAGCAGTCCTCCGATGACTTCTGGTAAGTAGAGTCTAGTCTGTCTTGCAACATTAGTGGGGATGCATCAGGATAGTCTTTAAGTCTAAATATAAATTGTGAATTAGTTAGTCTGAAAAAGAGTCAGGATAAGGTTTAAATTCAAATGTGGTTTAAATCCACAGCACAGAGCTTTTAACACCAACAGTGTGTCCCTTGTCCAGCCCTTCGCATCTACAGCCACCTGCAACTTCTTTTACTTTTTTTTTTTAATCCCTGTATTTCAAAATAATATTTTTTACACTATTTTAAAACTATAGACATTGTAGGGCCTTGCACATCTGGGGAAGAGTCGTCTCCCTCTGCTCCCGTGTGACCACTTCCCCAGCCATTTCCTAGTCCTTTGGACATGTTTATTACTTTCTGTATTTCTTTGGCAGATGAACTTTTAACCATGACCCTGGGGTAGGCTGTTTTTCTTCATTATGTTGGGTGTGTGGCTAATTTACTTTTTATTGGGATAGTTCTGTCTTGTTTATTTCTCTTATTGATATTTGGGGAACATCCTTGTATTATTTCTGTGATAACCATCTTCCCTGCCATCCTCTGTCCCTTCCTGTTAGGATAGTCAGTCTTTGAGTTGATCCTCTGGTTTTGCCATCCCGCTCTTCCCTTTTCCATGCATTTTCCTGCATTTTTAATCTTTCTTCCTCCTTAATAATTTTTATACATACTCACTTCTATTTCTCCGGAGCACACTCCTGTTCTTGCTCCTCTATCTGCCCATTTCCTCTGCTCTGTCTCCTGTGCCCAAAGCCTTAGAGATTTTCATTAAAATTATGAGCACTGGCTGTGTGCTCATATTTAAAGTTTTTAAATCTGTTTTTATTTTGTGTGTGTGAGTGTTTTACCTGCGTGTATGTCTGTGTGCCATATGCATGCAGTGCCCGCAAAGACCAGAAGAGGGCGATGGATCACCTGGTGGGTACTGGGAATTGAACCTTTTTAAAGAACAGTTTTAATTTTACAATAAAATCACAAAGACACAGAGATGTCCCATAAAATACCTGCCTCATCTGATGATCTCAACGATGCAATCTCTGCCCTACTGCATGCCCTCCATGATGAAAATCCCCCACCACAGTGCATTCAGTACTACCCAGGAACCAATAGTGTTATCTCAGGGTCACCACAGACCACACCTGACATCAGGGTCACTCGGTGTTACATACCCGGTGAGCATGGACATGTGTGTACTGATACATACCCATCATTATAGCATCATGGGAAATGTCTACACTAGCCACAAAGTCCTTGCTTTGCCTGTCCACCCTCTGTCATAGACTTCCCACCCTTGGGGGCTACTGGAGTATTTTCTGTCTCTATAGTTCTTCCTTCTTCAAAATGTCTGAGTTGTCACTTGCTAAACTCGACTCCTTTTACTTAGTAATCTGCATTTGATGTTTTTTTGTGACCTTGCTTGACTTGGCAGCTTCATTCTTTTGAGCACTGAGTGAGACTCTAGGTTTGGGACTTCTATTTTTGATCCCTCTACGGGATGAACCCTACATTTCTTCCTGGTTGTGTTGACTTTCAACATGTGATGAGGGAGGGCTCTCACAGGCTCAGTATTCATCATGTGGGCTTGAAGTCTGTTCTGTCAACTGCTATCTCTATGTCTCACAAGTACCTTGTGTTTCTTTCAAGTACCTCACATCCCTCATCTCACAGGTACCTCATGTCTCTCACAGTACCTGACATCATCACAGGTACCTCATGTCTCTCACAGTACCTGACATCCGTCACAGGTACCTGGCATGCTTCACAGATATTTTGCCTCTTTCACACAGGCCATTCTTCAGCTTCCTAGTGTTCCACAGGGTTATCAGATAGCAGTTTGCATGCCCCTCACCACAAGCTATTAGCTGTTGTTTTATCTGCTATACTAATTCGTTCAAAAGTAAGAGTGACATCAGCTTGCTGGAGGAGGTAAATGAGTGTGTGGGACGCTCACACTCGCTCCAGTCTGACAATGCACAGCTATCAGATCCAGAGAACAGATTCTTCTGTTTGCTGCCTTCTCTTCATTGCATGTGCTCTGGCCCATGAGTGATGAGGGACAGGGCAGCCTTCCTCTGGGTTGATTTTTGCCTGGTATTTATTTAAGGACTAACTCACATGACACTCATAGTATTGACACATCTTGTGATTCCTACCCTTGTAAACCTGTTGTTATGTATAAGAGCTTGTAATAGTTCACTTACAGAAAGGTTTAGGGACTTAAGCTATTTTAATGCTTAGTGTAATATTCATCATTCTAGATCCCTAAGCATTGATTGTAGGACTATGGGTTTTTTATTCATGGTTCATTTGGAGGGCGGATTCTCTCTAGGTGTGAGCTATCTGGAGAGGGGCTTTTAAATTGAATGAATGGATTTTCTTCTTCCTTCAAGCCGGATGACTTCTTGCACCAATGACTCGTGTGACTTCAATGATCCCAGGCTGTTAAAGAACATTGAGGATCAGCACGTGAGTGTACCTGTCACCTCTAGGACAAAGAGTGACTAGTGGGTAACTGGTCGTATGTGGCACATGCTGGCTTGATCTTCTATAAGTCTTATGTAGAGGACCAGAGCTGCAGTGAGTACATGGGTGAAGTATCCCTGTCCTATTCAAAATCTCGCATACTTAGTGATGACCCATGGAGGACTGAGCACTCATGACCAATATTTCTCAGCATAGTGTCCAGTTGCAATCCCCTGCTCTTACTATGACCAGGGTAGAGGCCAGATTGTGTGTGTCTTTGTTTTAAATATTGATATTCAGAAGGCAGTTTGACAACATGACCAGGAAGCAAAACAATAGAAGGCTTTGCCTTAGGACCCACATGCTTTCCTTCCGAAGGCTTGTCACTAGACTTACAGTGCCAGACATGAACTTTCTTTTCAATTGATTATTACCTTTGGTCTTCTTTGAAATAAGGGCCTGAACAGAGAGATCCCCTGTGTCCTCCCACTTAGGATGCCAAGCCCCTCAGCAGAAACTTGCTTAGCTTCTCTTAGGGACCAGACACCGAGGGTGTGGGGCAGTGAAGGATGAGAGGAGATATGAAGAGTTACCAGGTAGTGTGAGCCTGCCAGGTACCTGACAACCATCTGGTCCAGACACTTTGTCTATACAATGTATTGACACAACTTGTGATTCTTACCCTTGTAAATCTGTTGTTATTTATAAGAACTTGTAACTTATAGAAAGGTTTCACTTACAGAAAGGTTTAGGGACTTAAGGTATTTTACTGCTTAATATAATATCCACTTTCTAGATCCCTAAGCATTGATTTCAGGACTACAGCAAGTGACATCAGTATCTCAGTAAGAACCATGATCATGACAGCTTAACCCTGGGGTCTCCATCCAGCCTGAACAAGCCGTGATGCCCCCAACAAGGCATCTGTTTGCAGATCAGAAAGGAGATGTTTGTACCCTGCCCTTGTCTTTGAACCTCAATTTTGGAGTTGTTTCTGTGGACAGAAGAACCATGTCTAGTAGGAGGAAGGGAGGGAAGAACTAGGATCTGTAGTCCGTTATATGTCTTCCGGTTCCGCTGGCTCTTAGACCCTGCTCCCAACAATGATCCCCCAGCCTCAGACCAGGAGCTGTGTTGTGCCACTGGAGCTGAGCACTGCATGGTTGCTGGCCCTCTGTGTTTTGGTCAGGTGTGTTTTTCTCTAATACCAAGTGGTCAGCCTTGAGATCACATCAAACAAGTACCGTGATGAGGATTGGGCAGGTTGTACTTACACATTTAAGAAAAAAATAACAACGATTAAAGAAAAAGGCCAGCAGGGAGGGGTCAGAGAGAGGACAGGGAGAAATGATACATTTATATTTTAATTTAAAAAAGAAACTTTTTTTTAAAAAAAAAAAAAAGCAAGTGAGCAAGCCATGGGGAGCAAGCAAGTAAGCATCACTTCTTCATGGCCTCTGCTTCAGTTCCTGCCTCCAGGTTCCTGCCTCAATTTTCCTTAGTGATAGACTGTGACCTGAGGGCTGTTAGCTGAAATGAAGCCAGATTGCCTTTGGTCATGGTGTTTATTGCAGCATTAGAAAGCAAGCTAGGACACGTGCCTTGGGAATCTTGGAAACAGACCTGAAACTTAGGGAGCAAGGGCTTAGTTCCAGGTGGACACTAAACTAAACCTAGTTACACCAGCATCCCAACGACAAAACAAAGCTTATGTCTGAATATGGGAAGTAAACCACAGCAAATGTACAGAAATAAGGTTTATAATAAGGAGCAGTAGACAAGAATTCCTGCATGGCTATTGAAAGGACGGTTCCTTAGACTATTAATTTAATAGAGTCTATGTAAACAAAGAAAGGCAGAAGAAGGCAAGGGAATGATCAGTGCCAGGGGTGGCAGGACATGGGGCCCTGTGGTCTAACTAAGGGTCTGAACTCTGTGTAAAAATGAATGGAGGACTCTTCCTGGATCCTAACTGAGGGTGCTGGAATCCAGGTCCATGTGCAGCTACTGTGGTATAATTCATGGTTAGTGTATGGGGAAGCACTGGGCTTACACCAAGAAAGATAAGACAGAGAATAAAAATGGAGGTGGAGTAACTTTATTGGCTTAGTCCACCAACTACTAGGTCATAAGTTAACTAGTTGTTTGATTCCAGCCTGATGGGTTGACTGCCCTCAGGTCCTGCAGAGGCCCAAAGTTCAGGACGGCAATCTCAGCACTGGTTGGCTCTGCTGGCCTACAGTACACATGCTTAGCCTCCCAAACCTTGACAGACACACTGCCTGATGCACACTTGTTACCTGAGTGTGTCTGGGCAAATAAATGAACAGTATATAAGCCAGTTCTGGTTTTATAAGACTTAGAAGTCCTTGGTAAATGGTAAAGTATACTGTTCTAAGATTTCAGTTAAAACAGGATTCTTTTTCTAAAGGATGATAGGAAAAGTTTGATTAAACAGGATTTTAGGTTTGAATACTAGATAGATCAGACATTCAGAATACTATACAGTGGTGGGCAGGAGAGTGCCTCCTGATGGCACTGGTGACTATGCTCTGAGGTATAAAGGGAGTGACTCAAATCACTACACAGGGGAGCTTGCTGAAAGCAGGCAGATGGCTGTGGGCATGAATGGACAATGAGAAAGATATGACTCATTTGAAGACCACAGTAGCAGGAAGTTTCCTCCAGGGAGGGCAAGTGTCTGGGCATAGAGCAGTGTTCTCAGCCTGTGGGTCATGACCTCTTTGGGGGTTAAACAGTCCTTTCACAGGGGTCTCCTAATACCATTGGAAAAAAACAGACATTCACATAACAATACATAACAATATAGTTATAAAGTTGCCATAAAAATAATCTTATGGTTGGGGGTCACCACAACCTGAGAAACTGTACTAAAGGGTTGAGGCATGAGGAAGGTTGAGAACCACCGGCCAAGACTCAGCTAGCTGAACATCTGAACTCTGTCAAAGCAAATGGCAAACTCTTGTTGGGTTTCTTTTTCTTGTTTTGAGACAAGGTCTCACCATGTTTCCCTGGCTATCCTGGAGCTCATCTTGTAGAGCAGGCTAGCCTCGGACTGGTAGAAATCCTCTTGCCTTTGCCTCCTAAGTGCTGAGATCAAAGTGGTGTGCCATTTTGTCCAGCCCCTTACTGGATCTTAAACAGGTGATGGCTTGAATACTCCATGCATTACAAGTCTGGTGACTAGTTAACTGGTTCTTGCTGCTTTTAGCCTACAGCTCCTTGCATACAAGAGTTCCTGACCCTGCTGGCTGTGTGTCACACTGTCGTCCCCGAGAAGGATGGAGATGAAATCATCTACCAGGCTTCGTCCCCAGGTGAGGGCTGTTGTTGGAAGTGCCTGGTTGGCTTTTTCCCTGGAGACCTGAGTGTTTTCAGTTATTCTTGGATGCTATGGTGCACCTTGCCCCACAAGACCTGCTGTTTGACCTCTCTCCAGTTCATGATTATGGGTGTTAAAACCCAGGAGAGCTAGTACCAGGGTGTCCCTACTCGCATGGTACTCTGTTGGCAAGGAAGAGCCCAGGCTATCTTGCACATCCTGGTACAAAATCTTGACCTAGACAATGCTCTCAAGAGAGAACTAAGCTGGCTCCTTGGCTGCTTCACCCACCACACCCCATGGGGCATCAGAGCATTTGCCCTTCACCCCTTTCCTGGGGTCTGAATCAGTACTGCAAGTGAAGCACAGCCTTGCTGACTGATCTGGGAGTCTTCCTTGAGCTGACCCAGCAGAGCATGGCTGGAGTGTAAACTACCGTGGTCCTGACGACTTAGCTTTTGGTGTGCCATCTGTCCAGTAGGAACACTCACTTCACACCCCGGTGCCATCTGTCCACTGTCAAGTCTTTGCTATTGTGCAGCTAATATCAGGCCTAATCAATCCTGATGGGTCTTGGGATGAAGATGATACTTAGCGGAATTCTGCCATGACAAGGGGTGAACCTGTGTGTTGCTGGCTTGTTATTGGCAGATGAAGCTGCTTTGGTCAAAGGGGCTAAGAAGCTTGGCTTTGTGTTTACCGGGAGGACGCCGTACTCGGTCATCATAGAAGCGGTAAGGGGCCGGCACTTTGGAAGATGGTGTACATAAAATAGTGTGTTGATTGCAAATAAAATGGCAAATTTTCGTATTTGTCTACAAGTGAAAAATAGGTTAGAGGTACTTTGTGGAGATGCTGTGGTCTCAAAGCAGGCGGTGGTATAAACCTGATGTTTGGGACTGTGGTAATTTTTCCTTTTAAAAAGGCTTTCTCACAATCTTCCACTCACTTCCATGACATTATCTGTAGCGAGGAATATCGCCTGCCTCCCCTCTGTTTTCCTAAAGCCAAGAAGTACCTTATGCCTGTTTCTAAGGTAGGCCCTGAACTTCTGTAGCCATATCAGTCTCATGGTTGCATAGTAGGACCTAAGTGTGATGGTTTCACAGTGGGTGTGGAAGTGCAGCTCAGACCCTGCTGGAGACATTAGTAACTGGTGTGTTTAGAGAGGCCTTTCAAAGAATGCATAGACCCCTATATTCACGTGCAGTTGGACCCAAGGCTTCAGATGGTTCTAAGCGGCTTGGACCTTTCATTTTCCACACTTGGAAGGGCCACACAGCAGCATTTAGGAGACTGTCACAGAAGGAAAATGAGAGCTTTCTACCAGAAGAGGGTGCTCTGACCCCACCAGACTGTGAGAGCACATTGCCGACTGTAAATGTGTAGAGAACTAATGGAGTGTGTGTGCCTGTGTGTGTGTGTGTGTGTGTGTGTGTGTGTGTGTGTGTGTGTGTGTCTTTATGTCTGTGTGTGTCCATGTGTGTCTATGTGTGTCCCTGTGTTTGCTTATGTATCTGTTTGTGTCTGTGTATATGTAATTAAGAGGGGTGATTGATTTGAGATTTTAATATTTTTGCACTTCAGGTAAGAGCCTCCTCCCACTTCTTTTTTCTGTTTTGTAGATGGGACAAGAACAGACATTTGGGATCCTCAATGTTCTAGAATTTTCTAGGTATGTTTCTCCTTCATATACTTGACATGACACATTTCATATATACTTAACTGCTTTGCCTACAGATTTCACTGATTGTGTGGCATGATTTCTTTTCAGTTGTGATAAATGCCCCTCATCTTAGAATTTAAGGGCTCTATTAAGGAGAGTTCAGTCAGCCACTCTCTTTTCTTTTCACAGCAATAAGCCTCTCCATCCTCCTTTGTCTTTAGCCTTCTAGAGCTGGGCGTTCTTACATTAGCAGCCGCAGACGTGTGCAAGGCTAAGAGAATGTGTCGAGGGCGTTGGCTTCATTGTGTCAGCCCAGGTTCTGTGAGGTCAGGCCTCCATCTCTGTCTGAGTAAGAAACTAACATGTGACCATAGAGCAGATGTGGTCAGTTTATTCTCTCAGGAGGCTTGGCCTCTAAAAGGCCGCACTCCCAGGCCTGAAGCCATCACACCCAGACCTAGGAATATTTGTTAGACTCTCTGGCCCTCCCAGGCTTTCATAGTTTATTCTGAGGAGTGAATCTGAACATGTCTCTCTCTTCTTGCACATTGGACAGTCAGAACTAGGGCAGAGGGGCAACACTGTGGAATGGTGTGAGCAGAGCTGCCTTCCGGCACTAGAGCAAAGTCCTGTTGTCTTTTGTCTCGAGCCCACCTTTTCCTGATATTGAGAAAAGATGGGGTTGGGCTTGGTGGCTCAGGCATATAATGCCAACATCTGGAAAAACTGAGGGAAGAGGATCACCCCAAGTTCAAGACCAGTGTGAGCTACATAGTGAGTTCCAGGTCAGTCTCAGAGAAAAAGAAAATACTTAGTTCTCTAGACACCCTTGTTAAATTGTTCACAAATGGCTTGAAAGGGGCAGTGTTTTTATATCATCACAGAGGAAATGTTTTCCTGCCTGATGCTTAGCTGAGACCTGTGAGGTTGGCTCTGTGAGAGGCCCTTGGGGTCAGATAAGCCACACCAGGGTGGCTGCTGATGGTGGCAGTAAATGTAGGCATGGCGGCAGTGTGCCTGTGTGGAGCTTCCGGACATGCTTCCAGCTCCTCAGACTTTTTGTCTCCTTTTCTTCATTCTCTTTCATATGTGTGTGTTGCATGCGTGTATGTGCTCTCCCATGCATGTGCATGTGGAGGCCAGAAATAGAAATCTGTCACCCTCCAGCTTAGTTGTTTGAGACAGATAACCATCACAGTCTCTCACAGAGTCTAGAAATCACTGTTTAGACCTGCCTGTCACCATTCTCTAGGCCTTGGGGTTATAGATACATGCTACCATGCTCTGCTTTTATGTGGATGCTGGTGATCCATCCTCCAGTCCTCATGCTTAACACTGTGAGTGCTTTGCCCAATGAGCCATCTCTCCAGTTCCTAATGCATCTCCTGTTGAAAATTGCTGTCCTGTGCTGAGCTAACTGTGGCAAGCTGTTAACAGCCAGAGAAGACGGAAGCAGAAAGGGATGCGCTGAGAACAGGGAACTGTAGATGGAAATACAAGGGTCTAGTGTTTAAAGGGATGGGCGAGTAGGAGTGAGAAGAAATGCCAAGAGTGGCTACAGGTTCTGATTCTTTCTAATGGATGCATCATTTAGCTAATGCCATTTCCTTCTGTAAGATTTCCTTGGAGTAGTCTGTGGTCATCTAGTTTGTACATTAAGGAACAGAAACAGCTTAGGTGACATTGCTGAGGACACCTAACCTCTAGAAGCTGAGAGAAGATGAGGGCTCCAGCCGGAGCGTGCTATGGGTCAGACTGGCTGCAGGTGGGGGATGCATTCCAGTGGGAGGAAGTGTGGGCAAAGCACAGAGCAGACTGTGCTTGGGAGCAGGAGATGGGTCTTGTGTGCTTGAGCATGGTGGTGTATGAGAGGGTCAGTGGGAATTGGGTCAACACTGGGGGTAGGAAAAGAGGATGGACCTTGTGCGGCAGAAGTCACTCCTCAGCATGTGGGCTTGACTCTGATAACAAGAGTGTAAGGAAGAGTCTGTGCAGCAGTGGGAGGAGACAGGTGTACGCACCTGTTGCTGGGTGAGACAGATCTAGGAACTGGTAATCTCCACCAATTCAAAGAAGCTGTACAAGGAGCTTCTGCATGTGTTGGATCTCCCATCTTGCTCTTTGCAAGGGATGGCTCTGGTTACCAGAATGGTTACAAAAGAGTTGACTGATATGGCTCCTGGGCTAATGTTCCACTTCTGGGACACTTGCAAACAGCCATGCAGTGAGTCCTTACGACAGGGCGAGGTATACAGCATCTGTCCATTTGGTATAGATGAGTAAAGTCTACAGTTGAAGCTTTACTTTGAGGAAAAAGCTATTGAGAAATGGACCTTGACATTTCTAGGCTCCACATGTTTTGTTTGGACTTGTTGTTGGACCTGGGTCTGTAGAGCAAACAATGGTGACTTTCCCTTCTTGTTTCTTCTTGTCTTTCTCTTTCTTTTCTATACTATTACAGTGACAGAAAAAGAATGTCTGTCATTGTCCGACTGCCATCAGGACAACTTCGACTCTACTGCAAGGGGGCTGTAAGTATCAGAGGTGTGGAGGCTCGGCCGACCCCTGGGAGGCTGCTTTGCCAATGTATTGCTTTCCAAACTGCTGCTCACATATCCCTCATGGTCTGCACAGAGCTGAAAGACAGTCCTTGCAAGCCATGAGGAGCACAGGTTCAAGGTGGCATTAGATACGAGTGGCAGTGGGCAGGGAAAAACCTGCTTTTAGCAGTAGTGAGCTTTGGACACAGAATCCTTGAAGTAGGGATTCCAGATCTGGTTCTGCCATCATTGTCTGGTGTCTGTAGAGGTGATGGCACCATGTTGATCTGTGATCATCAGTCTGTCCTCTGACGGTGCTGGTTCCCCAGCAGCCATTCTTGCTATGGAGACAAAAGTCATATTCACAAGAAGATCTATTTGGCCAGTTTCCTAAGCCTGGCTTTTTCTCCAGTATCCCTAACTAATAATAAGCAAACTCCAAAGGCATTATTACTAAGGAAATCTATTGCTACTTATAAATTATATGGTTGTAAAATCGTATCCCGTTGTGTGGTGGCTCTGTGGGAGGAAGGGACTAATTCTGAAACTTCATTTGAGACTATGCCAGGATACTGAGCCTGGACCAGTGATGAGTTGCAGAGGTTACATATCTCCAACATCCTGGCTACGGATACATTGTGATTGAGGCTTTTTGATGATAGACACTGTATTAGCTTTTAAAGGAATTCCATTTGGTCCAACAAAAAGAAATTCTACTTTTATGATAAGGCGGCTTTAGGTAAGGCCACCGAGGTCATAATGTCACAGAGCGACCTTGTTTGTAGGCTCTGTTTGTGTGCTGTGCGTTGTAGCTGCAGTAGCTGGAGGAGAAAGGCTGTGGGGTCAGGAGAGTGTAGGTGACGAAACACTGCTCATGCCCATTGCATTCCTCATGGTTAGTTCTGCCCCAGCCTGCCCCTCCTCCAACAAACTAGTTTTTTTTCTTTTTTTTTTTTTAAAGTGTCTTGAGGTGCCGCTTTACATAGTGGACTATCAGGAGCGGACACTCACCCATTCAGGCTTGTCAGTGTGAGGAGAAAGCTGCACCAAGCAGGGTGTTTCTCATCAAACGTGCATCAAAAGCAAAAGCTCCAGGCCTATGGTTGCTTTGGTTGTGGGGACTTCCATTATTGGCAGATTGTATTAGAATAACTTAGGGTATGCGGTTTACTCTTTTTATCTCTGCATAAAGATGTTACAGCTTGAGCACACAAATTAAAAAAAAAAACCAAACAAATTAGCTGGGTATGATGGCTCACACCTATAATTCCAGCTCTTGGGAGGCAGAAGCAAGCAGATTTCTGTGGGCTCCTGTGAGATCCTGCGTTAAACACACAACAGACAAACAAACAACAACTAAAACCCAAGCAAAAAAATCTCAAATCTGGGCTGATAAGAGGACTCAACAGCCAGGGTGCTTGCTGCCAAGTCTGACCACACTGAGTCAACACTTAGATCTATGTGGTGGAAGGAGAGAACTGACTTCTGCAGGTTGGCCTATGACCCCACACTCTCTTGCTGTGACACATCACATTACACACACACACACACACACACACACACACACACACACACACACACATATAAAAATGAAATAAATTAAAAAAATACCAATCCATAACTTTCTGAACACTGCCATGTTATAGCATAAAGTTTGGCAGCTGACCTCGTAGTGTGAGTTCCAGTCCAAATGTAGCCATGGGAAAAATAGGAAGTCACTGTCAGGCTGTGTGAATAGGTAGACAGGAAACGTAAGATGTTTAGATTGAACCCCCATCTCTGAGATATCACATCATAGATATACACACCTACCCCAAAATCTGAAAATACCAGAGTCTGAAGCAGTTCCATTCAGATAATGAGTGCTCAGGCTGTGCAAAGTCTGAGTTTGGCAGACGTGTGCACATGGGGGCACTGTACCACCTTGATCAGGTCTCTGCTCTCAGAATCCCCCCCGCCCCAATTGTTGTTCCTTCTTGAGTTTTTTTAGATACACAGCAGCTTTCGGTATTGCTATGCACATCTTACAAAGCGCATGTTTGGCCCAACTGACATCTCCACTCTGCCCAGTCAAGTATTTTCATGTTCATTATGTAGACACCAAAGAGAGTCTTGTTTAGCGTGCCCACTGGCAGATGTCCTCTGGGCTTTGCCAGTCTCAGTGGATGTTTCTCCCTTTCACAGGATAATGTAATCTTTGAAAGACTTTCAAAAGACTCAAAGTACATGGAGGAGACGTTATGCCATCTGGAATATTTTGCCACAGAAGGTAAGTGAAATGCTGAGATGCTGCTTTTGACCCTGAGGTGAGGTGTCATGTGGCCATGGGTGCTGCACGGGTGGGCAGGCGTGCCTTCGGACAGATGTGTGCTTCTCATAGTACTGACTTACTTCTCAGGACTTCTTTTACAGCTGCTTTTCTTTGTCCCTTCCCACAGCCCGTGACAGTGAGGAAGTAAATGGCAGAGTCCAAACTCAGTTACCTGTGTTTGACTCTGCTGTGTCACAAGTTTTCCTAAAACAGAAGGCAGCTGACCCACAGCAATTAGGATCACAGTTGTCCCTTTCCCTGGATACTCTAGGGGTCATTTCCCGGACCTTGTGCTATCATTTGTCCAGGACTTAAGCAGATACTAATTGCCCCTGTTCACAGTGAGCAGGAAAGGAACTCTCTGGAAGCCTTTGGATGGCGGTGACGTCATATTTTCCAGCTAGTGACTGTGATGACGAGTGCTTAAGTGCTGAGTGCTGCTCTCTCACAGTGGCATGCTTCCATGTCTAGACACACATGCACGCATGTGAGGGCGTGGCTCCCTGAGAGCCAAGCTCTTCCATAATACAGCACAATAGGCTTTTTATTGATGTCTTGAAATGTGCTCCCTGGCTCCTTTGCTTCCTGGCTGCCTGTGGCACACATACATGTGAGCCACCTAGACTCTATACCTCTCTGCAGTGGGAAATTTACTTATGGGAGCTCATGCACTCCTAAACTTACAGGAAGGACAGTTTATGTTAATTTGTATGAAAGCATGGGGGAGGGTGTGAGTTACTCTTCTCAATGCTACAGCAAGAGCAAAGGCTTCCTGAGAAAGAATTGGTTTATTTTGGCTCGGAGATTGAGGGTATAGTCTATCATGGTGGGGAAGGAATGGTGATAGGATCTGAGGACAGCTGTTTGCACTGCATCTTGGGAAGCAGAGTGAGATGAAGGCTGACCAGCACATCTCCCTGCTTCTGATTCAGTGTCAGACACAAGACATAGCCCATGGAGAAGGGTCACTTATAATCTGAATGGGCATTCCCACGTGCTCCTAGAAGCACCCTCTCAGATATTCCCCAGACATTGTTTTACTACATGACTCTACAGCTTATCAAGCTAACTATCAATATTAGCAATTGCAGTAGGCAACTTTAAAGTTTCCCTTTGTAGCTCTGTGAGTGCTAAGTTAGGGGATCCTAGTGGCCTCTTTAATTTTTTAGCACACTGACACAAAAAGTGCCTCATGATGTCCCTTAGGAGGTGGTGTGTTCTGTGGCCCACCACTTACCCGTGGCTGTCTTGCAGGCCTGCGGACTCTGTGTGTGGCTTATGCAGATCTTTCTGAGAATGAGTATGAGGAGTGGCTGAAAGTCTATCAAGAGGCCAGCATCATTCTGAAGGACAGAGCCCAGAGGCTGGAAGAGTGTTACGAGATCATCGAGAAGGTGACTACACAAGACTAAGAGTCAGCCCAGTGAAGGATGTCACATTTGTTGAGCAAAGTCTTTGGATAGGAATCCATTTGTTGTCCTGGGATACTGTCATTCTCTCTAGATGTCTTTGTGGACTATCTTAGTCAGGATTTCTATTCTTGCACAAAATGTCATGGCCAAGAAGCAAGTTGAGGAGGAAAGGGTTTATTCAGCTTACACTTCCACATTGCTGTTCACCACCAAAGGAAGTCAGGACAGGAACTCACACAGGGTAGGAACTTGAAAGCAGGAGTAAGTGCAGAAGCCATAGAAGAATGCTGCTTACTGACTTGTTTCGTCTAGCTTGCTCAGCTTGCTTTTGTATAGAAGCCAAGACTACCAGCCCAGGGATGGTACCACCCACAGTGGGCCCTCCCCTGCTTGCCACTAACTGAGAAAATGCCTTACAGCTGGATCTCATGGAGGTATTTCCACAAGAGAGGCTCCTTTCTCTGTGATAACTCCAGTTTGTGTCAAGTAGAGACCACAACCAGCCAGTACATGGATTCTTAGTGTTTCATCATTGCTTTGCTTTGGGATGTTCTCAGGTTAGGCTGTCTGAAAGGTCTAGCCACCATCAGTAAGGTATTAATGAAATGTTAGATATCTGGTCAAAAATAGCATTGGTGGGCTGAAGATGTGGCCTGTTTGTAAAGTACAAAGTTCTTGTGAGCAAAAGAACCTAACATTCAATCCACTAAACCTGAAGTTTTTACAAAAACATTATGATTGACACGTGCTGGTGCCCCCAGTACAGGAGAGGGTGGAGACAAGAGAGTCTCTGGGACTTAGCCACTTTAACATATATGCCAAGTTCTAAGCTATTGAGAGACCCTATCTCAAAACAAAGAGAACTGAGAGAATGATAGCTAAGGAATGACACCTGAGGGTGTCCTCTAGTCTGCATGGACGCACTCGCCTGCACGCTCGCGCGCGCGCGCACACACATACTTATTCACATCAGTATATAAGCATTGGTGATTCTCTAGCTTTGCCTGACAGTAGACCTAACGTTGGCTTACCCGCTGAGTTCCGTGCATGGAGCACTGTGCATGCTGGGTAGATACACTGTACCTGTGGACAGTTTTCCACACTCAAGTGATGTCCATGCTTTGCCTTTGCTGTCCCTTTATTGCCCACTTTGGTTTCTATCTTGATGTTTTTCTTTTCTGTGTATCCACAGTACGTTAAAAAATTGTACACTTATTTCAATGCCCCGAAGTCTGGAAGCTCGATTTCAATCTTTTTGGATCATGTCAGCAGCCTCTGAACTACCTGTTTTCTAGTTCCTATAATTTTGAAGGCCATCACCTGCTGTCCTTCCCTAGATTTACAATTCCACTTTACTTTGCAATGTTTAGTTTCTGTTTGAAGCATTGGTCCTTGTCATGGCTGCGCCCATGTCAAAGAGTACACATTCAATCCAGATTTCACTTGCTCCCTACGATGGAGGGAGGTCAGCAGGAACTCAAGGCCGAAGCTGAAGCGGAGACTGTGGAGAAATGCTGCTTACATGCTTGCTCCCTATGGCTTACACAGCCTGCTTTCTGTAGAACTTGAGGTCACCTGCTCAAGAGTGGCACTGCCTACAGTGACCTAAGCTCTCCCACAATAACCATTTGTAAAGAAAATGCACCAGAGACTTGCATACAGATCAATCTGATGGAGGCATTTCTCCACGGGGCTCTTCTTCCCAGGTGACTCTAGTCTGAGTCAAGTCGACAAAACCTAAACCTGCCACCCAGGTACCACAGAATGATTGATGGGAGTGTCTTGAGCAGCTCAACATGATCGATGATCTGTGCATGTTTCAGACTCGGGTGTCAGTAATGAGTAAGGACCCTGTCAGGGATGCCAGGGTTTCTGTTCTTAAGGATGAACTGTCTTTTAACTGATGGTATTTTCTGACCTAGAATTTGCTGTTACTTGGAGCTACAGCCATCGAAGATCGTCTTCAAGCTGGGGTTCCAGAAACCATAGCTACTCTGTTGAAGGCAGAAATCAAAATCTGGGTGTTGACAGGAGACAAACAAGAAACTGCAATTAATATTGGTAATCAATTTTGTAAAATTCCCGGTGCTGGTTCTTGTAAAAAATTGTGTTCTTTAAGTGTGATGGCAGTTTCTAGATCTCTCTTTTGTTTCAAAGTTCCACCAAGAATCCAGTGATATGCTCTTGTGAGTCTATTCTGCCTATTATAAATGTACACACACACACACACACACACACACACACACACACACACACACACAAAGAGCTCTCTCTTTCTCTGAGAGACAGACAGACACACACACACACAGAGAGAGAGAGAGAGAGAGAGAGAGAGAGAGAGAGACAGAGACAGAGACAGAGACAGAGACAGAGACAGAGACACACATACTGGAGTCACAAAAAGTACAGAATACTCATGATATACCCCAAGACACTAGAAGGTTAAACAAGAAGGAAGGCCCAATTGAGGATGCTTCAATCCCACTTAGAAAGGGGAACAAAATAATCAAGGGAGACAGGGGGAGGGAGGGAGGAAGTATGAGAGGGGAGGGGAAGTGGAGAGGGGCAGGATCAGGAGACAGGAGAGAAGCCCAGAGGGCCAGGAGAATGAATGGAAATATGCAGCTGCTGGGGTGGGAGCTTGAGGGGAACCTTTAGAAAATCACAGAGACTTGGGATGGAAGAGGCTTTCAGTTAGTTCTAAACCACTTGGGTCTCTGGCATTGTGGCCTCATGAGACCTGGCATTTTTATAATAAAATGAATACATAGATTTGTAAAACTTGTGAGTTGAACTGGAGATATAACCAGTGGTAGCCCATACTTGCCTAGTGCACACAAATCCCCAGCACTGCCAAAAAAGACAAAAGACAAAAAAATCCAAGAATTACATAACGTACTTATTCACAGACGCACTCTGCCCTAGCTCACGTTAGAAGGGAAGATGCTAGTGATCCTCGGGTCCAGGACGGGTTGTCCTCAGAGCAGGTTCCTCAGGCTCCATCCTCATGGCAGTGGATGGTCTTTCTTCATGCTCTTCTCGTTGGTTTCAGCTGTCCCCTCAGACAGCCTCAGCTGTGGACGGTACCTTCCTAAGAGGGTGATTTTTATTTTAAAAATAGTTAAATTCCACTAATCATTTTTTAAAAATCCTAGCTAATTGTTAACTATATACATTTTAGACTCCCAAACACCTGATGTCAGTTAGACTCATGAAAGAACAGGAAGAGTTTTCACTGAGTCTCTGAGGCAGTGAACTCCATGTGTGGATCTGAGCTTCTGTCTGTCACTCACATGTGTGATTTTGGATAAGAGTGTGGTGACAGTTCTCTACAGACCCATTGCTTTTACTAGACGGTAAACTTTCAAGCCTAAAGCCCTGTGATGTGCCAGTAGCTATTTCAAATGAAGGGATGACATTTGCCTCTTGAGAATTGTTTTTCCATATATGTCTGTAGGTTGTTTCCTCTCCAGTTTTGGTCTTAAACAGAGTTTTCCATGATGCAACCGATGAGCCCGTTCACAGAGGGTATAGCAAGCTGACTGCTGCCCTGAGGTGATGCTCACTGCCTCTTATAGTGATTAGAAAATGTGTTTAACCTTCACATGAAAATAGCATCAGGGTCGTATCCCTCATTTTCTCACGTCCTGAGTGGGGTGCATTATTAGCATGTAAAGTTGCAAACTTCAAGCGGGTACCTGAGCGTCTTAATGATAAGACGCGAGGAGGAGCCTGGATTCTACTGCAGCACATCTGAATGTCCATGCTGAACTCCCACAAAAAAGCACTGGACCAAGGCCCAGAGGCGGAGTTCAGCATGTGTGTTCCCACTGCACAGTCCTCATCTCTAGGATGTCCAGTGGTATCACCCAGGCTGTGTAAGTTATGTCAAGGGAGCGTCGTTATTTCTCTTGTTAAAACCAGAAAGTATTTTAAAACAAAAAGAAATAAAATAATTTAAAATCCCCAAATTTAATACACGAATAAACATGGCATAAAAACATGTCAAAATTAAAAACAGAGAGGTAACACTTAAGTTTTGTGCGGCGTTGCAGACCATCTTAACTGCAGTGCTGGGTAGCTCTGAGGCTCCGGGGGTGGGTCCCCGGGTCCTATATAACACTTCACAAATGCTCTCTTTCCTCCTGGAAGTTCTCAGATTAGCTCCAGAAGGAAGGTCTAGATTTGATTTTCACTTACAAAGGGGGGATATTTTGACTAATCGTTCCCCTGTATGTTGGGCTAACTCTTCGTCTCTAGGGACCTCCCTCAACTCCAGGCAGCCCAGACTGTTAGAAGCTCACTGTCACTAATGCAGAAAGATTTACTGGAAGCCTTTTATTTGAACAACAGCTGCTGAAGCAAGCTGTAATTCTTAAACCCTGGGTTTCTGCTTTATTTTATAGTTTGCAATTTAAGCAAAATGCTAGTTGACAACCGAAGGTACACAAAGGCATTATGGAGAACCCCATAAGTATTTTCTTCCCAGCGTGGCAGGAGGAGGGTGGTAAAGAAGTGGCAAGGACTGAATGTAAAGAAAACGTTGGAGGCTTCTGAGGAGAAGCAGATGAAGCTGTTTGGTTTCATCTGGAAAATGAAGTTGGATTATGCTCAGAAAAATTATCATAGACTACTTGCCCTCAGAAGACCTGGGGCAGTTAACTCGGTTAATTGTGTGCACCAGCCGGAGTTTGCTGCCCTTGATTTCTAATGGTTTGGGATAAAATGAGATCAAGTCTTGGAAAAGAGCCAGGTAAAGAAGTCTATCCACTCTTGTAAATTGAGGTCTGGCTCTTTAATCCAGCCATGAGGACTGAGAGTGGGCTCCCCTGGGGTGACTTCTGGCATTGAAGTAAACAGTACACCAGAAAGGCACTTGCTCTCCTCACTACTGGGTTTGGTCAACATGCAGAGAAAGAAAATATTCTAGGCTGTGGATCTTAGAGCACGATATGATTTTAAGACAATAAGATAACATTTCACCCTATAAAACATCACCAGACTAGAGCGTCCAGCTCTCCCAAGTAGCATTCCCTTTTGGGGAGAAAGTGGAGAACAAGCTCATATTCCCAGATACATCCAAATCTAGATTTCTTTCTTTCTTTTTGTTTGTTTGCTTTTTTTTTTTATTTCATTTGCTTACATTTCAAATGATATCCCTCTTCCTGGTTATCCCTCAGCCAACCCCTTACTGCATCCTCCCCCCCTCCCCTTTGCCTCTATGAGGGTGCTCCTCCACCCATTCACCCACTCCCACCTCACACCTCCAGTAGATAGGCATGACCCCCACTTGACTGGTGGGGCCACCCACGCATTTCAAAAATTTTAACCCAGAAATGTTCCTGTCCAAAGGAAAGACAGGCACAAAAATGGAAACAGAGACTGAAGGAAGGGCCATCCAGAGACTGCTCCACTAAGGGAGCATATGCAGACACCAACCCCCGACACTGTTGCTGACGCCAAGAAGCACTTGCTAACAGAAGCCTACTATGGCTGTTCCCTGAGAGGTTCTACCAGCACCTGACCAATACAGATGCAGATACTCACAGCCAGTCATTGGTTGAGCCCGGGGACCCCAGTGGAAGAGGTAAGGGAAGGACTGAAGTACCAAACCTAGATTTCTATGAAGACGTGTTTGAAAGATTGGAAAGAGGCCAGCCTTCCTGACCGCACATCCTGGGATCACAGCAACACCAGACTATCATTACTGTGACTCAACATGCTGTCAACCCACAAAAGTGTGTTGTGTTGGAGGGTCTCAATTTCCCAGAGAATCTGGTCAGTAAATGCCTGCATGTGGACAGGTGAAAACCATTGTTAGACATTGTGATACAAGATTGTCTCATGGGCTATCCCAATAGGAATCAGAAGGTCCAGGCAAGGGCCCATCATCTAGAAAGCTAAGAAGCAGAGGTTCTCTCACACAACCTGGTTCCTGGGCATCTTCCCCTCAGACATTTAGGTCTCCTGAGGAACCCTCGCCCATGGAAGTATGTGCTTACCTATCTGTATCTTGTGAACTTCAAGTTGCACAGACCTTGTCTCTTCTTATGTTAAACATCTTATGTCTGTTAAAGCATAAATGTTATCTTTTAAATTTTGCACTTGTATTTTTAGAAATCCTTCAGATTTTCACCTGTCTCTGTTCTTTTGCTACTCATTTCTTTCTCCTCCTGGGAAACAGACACCACGGGCCACCGAGTGTGTAACCCAGGCTGAGAGTTACGTCATCTCTCTGTACTTAAGTTTGACTTCAAAACAAGTAATGACTGCCTAATGCCAGATGAGAGGGAGTTAGCATGGTACCTTGAACATCAGCAGTTACATTTACTAGTAACTACTGCAGAGTTAACCAGGCTTACAATCTGCTACACGATTAACGTTTTTTCATCCATTTGTACTCTACTGGGTTTATTAACTTATGCCCGATTGGAGAATGCACGTCCCCCAGCTCCGTTGTAGAGTGCCTGACAACCACTCTAGCTGTGCATTGTCCAGAAATGCAAGTTTTTGTTTGTTTGTGTGTTTTTGTTTTGTTTTGTTCTTTTTTTTGTGATCAACAAAAAAAAGTCAGAACCTCTCCAGTTAATGTGAACTGGCATGTCCCAACTTTACCTGGACATGAGGATTTATCTCCTCTGAAGAAACAGTCTATACATAGTCACCAGCAGTCTGAGCAGGCACCAGAGCTGATGGGTTTTTAACAGTAAACTTCTAATCATTTTATATGTTAAATGTATATAATGAGGTGCTTTTTAAAATTTAGATTTGTAAGATCATAAGAATTAAAAGCATCAGTTGATGGGTAACAAAATCAGGGACACTGAGGGATGTAAGAGTTGGCTCACATTGCCAACTTAGAAATAATTTGAGATGAAAATTATTTCCATCCTCGTGACTTTAAAATGGAATGAATAGCATTTTGGTCTCATTAACTCCACATTCATAAGGACAATAATGTAGACTGGAAAGTTGGCATTTACTGTATGCTTGTTTGGTAGACGACTCTCCCATGGCAATAAGGAAGTGACAGCTGTGGAGTTCACAAAAGTCTCCTCTGCAATCCCACTTTAGGCCATAATGACAACATTTTAAGCTTAAAAAAATAAATTTGCTGGGCAGTAGTGGCGCATGCCTTTAATCCCAGCACTTGGGAGGCAGAGGCAGGTGGATTTCTGAGTTCGAGGCCAGCCTTGTCTACAGAATGAGTTCCAGGACAGCCAGGGCTATACAGAGAAACCCTGTCTCAGAAAAAAACATAGATAAAAATTTCCAGTTCCCTCAAACACAGCTAGTAAGCATGTAGGACATGGTCCTTAAAGGCAAGATGGTCATTCATTCACATATACCACTGTCTCTCACGAGACACACATATCCCAGACTTTAATTTGACTAAGTTAATTTCTAAGGTATTATGGAAAAAATACACTTAAAACTAATGTAACAGTTGGCTGGATAGCTAGTGGTAGAGTACTAGAGTGGAAGGCACTGGGTTCAAACCCAGGCACCATAAAAATAAGTTTTAGGGTTGGTGAGGGGATGGTTCAGTGGTGCTTGCTGCCAGGCCTGCGACTTGAGTTTGATCCCGGAACCCACATGATCCAAAGAACTGACGGTGGAAGGAAAGACCTGGCTTGTGGGAGTTGTCCTCTGTGTACACATACAGACACCCAACACACACACACACATACACACACACACACACACACACACACACACACACACCACACCACACACACCACACCACACACACACACACACACACACACACACACACACACACACCACACCACACCACACACACCACACCACACACACACACACACACACACACACACACACACCATTAAAATGTTTTAATTGATTTTCAACTCTAAAACTATTATAGGTAGAGATAGATGTAGACAAACAATTGCCAAAAAAAAGTCAACAATCCCAAACAGAGCAAATGTCATCGAATCTATGAATGAGCTCCTCTGATGCATTCCACTAAGAGAATGCTGCCGATTAAAACCCCAGTCAGCTCGCTGTCAAGTTGATAGAATGTAAACACAGTGCAGACGTTGGAACAGCGAGGTGGCTTCATGTCCTAGTGTCCTCTGCCTCCAATTTTAGAAGCCAGATGTTCAGAAAGCTCTGGAATCTCTTTAACAGTCCCTGAGCCAGGAGCATGAGACCCAAACACCTTAGACAACCTTAATACTGAATTCTACCATTTGAAATGTTGAGATGGTCACTCTAGATGCCTTTGGTCTCTAAAAATAATTTTAGCTTGAGAAACTCTGGGTTACTTCTTTGCATGATTACTAAACTTTTTGGATATGATTTCAAAACTAGCATTTATTAAAAGTTATTGCTTTTATCTTTGTAATCTGTCTTCTGGGTGCTTTTGCTAAATATTTAGTTTTTTAAAAAATGGCAATCCTGAGTGAAGGTTAGAGTGTACATTCCGAAATAAACAAGTAAAAAAAATTATAAACCTATAAAAGTTTTCCTTGGTCTGATTTGAGTTCTGCTTTGTGTCAGTCAGAGGTAGTAGTTTGTCTTCTAAGAGTCATGACCTTTCTAGCCCCAGGTAGTTAGCTTGATTTCTTGGACCAGGGATGACCTGCCCCCTGTTTGGTGGGCCTTAAGTCCACTTAGACAACTGTTGGTTGCTGCTGATGTATGAGTGGCACTACTGCACCTTTAAGGATATCTTGCCATGATGGTCATTGTTCCAGTCCATTGTCATCACAGCTGATTGATTGTTTCCCCCACTTGGCAGCTTATATATTGTTTTCTGATATTATGAGACTAGAGTACAGAAAGGAGGCTTTCAGGTTAGATCCAGCCCGAATCTTCTGTGTCCTATGCTGGAAGTGTATGGCCTTCAGCAGTAGGAACTTTTTGCCTTCCTCCTCTGAGAGACAACCAGGGGCAGCAGCAGTAGTTCACATTGTCTTGGGAGCCACTTGGCCTAGCCTGCCCAATAACTCAGAGTTGTCTCATGCATGGTACTGGAGTTTTTGTTAGGCTATATGGCTCTTGTGGGGGCATTGCTAGTCCAAGAGGCGCACGTGTGTGTGTGTGTGTGTGTGTGTGTGTGTGTGTGTGTACATTATACAGAATTTAATCTTAGGTAAATATAAAATAATACAATTCTTTGAGGCTTTGCCCAACATTCTTAGTGTTATTTATCTTAGAGAAATAGTTTGACTTAAGAACAAGATTGAAGTTGTTGATTCTAATTGGAAAGATTTTGTTTAAAATTTTTGTATTTTTTAAGCTTAAACTTAGGTTTACTTCTTTAAATGGAGACTGCATTGATCTCTTGGCAGGGGCACGACTCCCTTGGTATGCTAGTATTCCAGAAACACTAGAGACTCGCCAGCTTTAGAAAGAGAGAGTGATCTTGCTTCTGCAGTAGCCATGCTAACCAGGAGGACACATTCCATTCATCTCCTTGGCCTGCTGTTATTTTAGGTGTACCAAGCTTTATCTTAATGCTATGCAAGAATAGCCAGAAAAAAGAAAAAAAAATCCACAGAAAATTGCCAAGTACTTATTTTAGCCATTAGGTATGAAGACCTTATCAGCTAGTTCTCTTCAAGCTGTTTGCAAGGAAGCCTGTTTAGGCTTGTGCCCCTCGGTGATTAAGTAGACATAAGAAGGGAGATTGTAAGATGGGTGTCTGCATTTCTGCATAACCTCAGCTTTCAGTAGGGTGGAGACAGGGGGATGGATGGGGCTCATTGGCTTCCAGCCTGACTGAGAAAACATGGGTTCCAGGTTCAGGGGAAGATCTTGAATCAAAGGAATGGGAGGAGGCGTGTAGAGGAAGACACCAGAAGCTCTTTTCTGACTTTCACTTGAGTACACGGGTTAGGTACTGGACACACACATGCGTGTACACACACACACACACACACACATAAAAATTAAAATAATAAATCTTCAAAATAGGAGAGAGGTTGTATCCACCATTGGAAACTTAGTGATCTACAGCAGTTCACGTGCTGTCCCTTCTCCATTTCAGGGTATTCCTGTCGGTTGGTGTCACAGAACATGGCCCTTATCCTGTTGAAGGAGGATTCTTTAGATGTAAGTTGTTTCTCAAATGTTATATCAAGACACAGCTGTATTAACTTACGTACTATAATTATTAATCTGTTTGCTTTTGTTCAAGACAATTATAAGCTACTGTGTTTAGTTTAGCTTTATGAATAGAAGCCTTAAAGTCTCACCTATAAATATCAAGATTTTATGGGCTTATAATATTACCTCCTGGTAATATTGTACTCACATGGGACTGAACATTTCAAATGGGTCACTTTTGATCTTCTTTGGCTTTGTTAACTATGAGGTTTTATATGAAAGAGTGGCATCTATGATTTCCATGATGTGGTAACGACTGATTCAGAGGAGGTTCCTAGGGTGATCCTCATGGTAGATGCCTCGCAGTACAGCTAATAGTTAAGTGCTGGTAGTTACTTAGATTTAGATTTACATAGCAACAGGCTACAGATACACTTAATTCTCCAACACCAGATGCCAATAGACCATGGAGAAGGAACACTTTGGGTGCCAGAGTATTTTTATGGGCAAGCATATTCCTGGCTGTGCTGGCTGGTTTTATGTCAACTTCATGCAAGCTTAAGTCACTAGAGAAAAGGGAGCCTCGACTGAGAAAATTCCTCCAAAAGACTGGGCTGTAGCAAAGTCTGTACGACATTTTCTTAATTAGTGATGGATGGGCTGGCAGCCTATTCTTGGGTGTGCCATCCCTGAGCAGGTGGTCCCAGGTTCTATAAGAGAGCAGGCTGAACAAGCCATGAGGAGCAAACCAGGAAGCAGCATTTCTCGACAGCCTCTGCATCAGCTCCTGCTCCCAGTTTCCTGCCCTATTTGAGTTCCTGTCCTGACTTCCTTTAATGATGAACAGTGATGTAAAGTGTAAGCTAAATAAACCCTTTTCCTCCTCAATTTGCTTTTGGTTATGATGTTTCGTCACAGCAATAGTAACCTTAACTAAGATTCTGGCTTACTGCTCCCCAGAAGACAGCAATGGGGACTTATCAATGGTAACCAGTGACCTGGTAAAGCTATTCAACAGGAAAATATTAGTGAAATATGAGATTCCATTTGTTCAGACTTCCAGCAGTTTCTGGAGGTATCCCTAGTCTCTCTTTCAGGTGATATATTTAATACCAGTGTTGGGAGCAGTGCCTGGGCTGGTTACACTTTGAAAGAGAGAATACATAGTTTGGGGTTCCTGTTTGTGAAAGCTTAGGAGACTCCATACTGTGAAGACCAGTTCTCTTTACTCCCTCGGGGACTCATGGGTAAGTGGGTGAGCTCTGGCTCAGTGTTGAGCTCAAGATATCACTGGCAAGGTGCCAGCCTTGTACTGACTGCTTCAGGGTGCTTTTCAGTAAGGCTTGTTTTTGTTGTCTGTGCAAAGAGCATCCTGTCACTCATACCTGGGATAGCTTGTAAAGAGAAAAGATTCATTTGGCTCACTGTTCGGGGTGGGGGCGTTATTTGGCCCTTATGGTTGGCTTCCTCATTGCTTTGGGGCTGTGTCAAGACAGCACATTAGTAGGACCATGTGGTAGAGTAACATTACTCACCTCAGAGCCAGAAGGCCAGAAAAGCCAAAAAGATGAGGCCTGAGGCCCATAATCTCCATTAGGGCATGCTTGTGGTGACTCGAAGACCTTTTATTAGATTCTACCTTTTAGAGGTTGTGCCACCTGCCAGTGATACCATGTTGGGGACAAGTCATGAGCACGTGGGGCTTTGTGGAACATTCAGCAACCAAACTGTATGTAAGAAGTCTTTGGTCTAAGGTCATGTCATATCTCCTGGACTCACCTCTTACCTTCTCCGAAGCACTAAAGGAGACCTTCCCGGGACACTGTGTTCCGATGTCCCCAGGACTCCCTAGTGCACTTGTCTTTATTTTACTTTTCATGACTGGAGATGTGCTGTGTGCACAGACACATGTTCACATTGTAAAATAAACCATGAGCATTTTGACAGACAGCTCAATGGCATTAAGAACATTCACATTGTCGTGTAACTGTCACCCCAATCCATGTCCAGAAATCCTTTCTGCATTCACAGATGAAAATTCTGTGCTCGTTAAGTAACATCTTCTGGGCTGAAGATGATTTGGTGGGAAAGAGAGCCTCATGTGCAAGCATGAAGCCCTGACTTCAGTGAAGTTTTGGCTCCCAAATTAAAAGGCTGAGCATGGTCCATGTGTACCAACAACCCCAGCTAGGACTGGGGAGCAGACACCAGAGGATTACTGGAACTTGCTGGCCATGAGCCTAGCTCCAGGTTCAGTGTGAGATCCTTTCTCAAAAGAACAAGGCAGAGAGTGATTGGGCAGGACATCTGACATTTTCCTCTGGCTTTCATGGTCATATAAGCACACACATCCATACACACACATTAACATACATCACACACATCTACACATACATCATACACACACACACACACACACACACACACACACACACACGATACATCCAAAACAAATGATAACATCCCATTTCCACTTATCTAGAAGTTCTGAAAGTGTATCTATGAGTTTGGTCTCTTTATATTAACTGATCCCTTATCACCTCACGTTAGCTGAATTTTATAGTATTTTTGATTATTTTTTCTGAATCATTTCCCTTAATGTCCACAATGTTCATCCATATTGGGGCATGTGGCACAATTTGCTTTCTTTTTTGAGGCAGAATAATATTCTGTGTATTTGAATCTTCCTCACCCTCCAAGTAAGTTCTGCCAATGTAACTTTAGGTGACTTGTTCATAAGTAAAGGGGGATTACTACAGTTTTGATACAGGAAATATAAAACTTGGGAATGTGAGGAGTACATGATAACACTCATGAACTTCAAAGCAGCTGAGTTTGTGGCGGATGGAGACCAAGGGAGGAAAGCAGTGCTTCTGGGGAACGTGGCTGGCAAGAGTGAAGTCACAGGCAGAGAGGACACAGGAGTCCTAGTGTCCCTCTACACGGAGAGGATGACCTTAGACACTAGTGATGTAGTGTATCATTCAAAATAGCTAAAAGAGAGGATTGTGAGTGTTTTCACTGCAAAGAAAAGGCATTTGCTACAAGTGTCAGCCCACAAATCCTAAGCAGAGCCTCACAGAGTTTATAGCACCGAAGTGCTCACAGTTCTGCATAATGACATGTGTTGCCTTTTCTCAAACCTCTTGATCTGAAGCTGAAGGCATAGTGGCAAAAAAATGGAGTTTGAATCAATGGCTCCGTCGGTGCGGATCCTGACTGCATTCCCTGTGGTGTACAGTGGTAGGTCAGTCATGGCTGATGGTGGCTGCCGCTGACTCCACTTCTGTTTGAATGGATCATCCTTAGTATGAGGGCAGCCTTGGCTGTGTGGGTTAGGAACACTGTAGGACAGTTCATTGTCAGGTAAGATGGAGCACTAAGGGAGAACAGTCATGTGAGCTCACCCTGGCTCTGCCCATCATAGGAACTTTCACTATGGGGTAGCTCTGCTTAAACTTATCAACCTGCTGGAGAATTCTAAGCTCCAACCAACCTAATTTTTATTTGATCTTAACATACTTTGTTCAGATCTTTATACCTTTATCCCAGGAACTTAATTTTTAAAACAGCATGAAACAAAATGACTGGAAGAATCACGTGTTAGTGAAACATGAAAGCTGTCGCTGCTTCTCCAACTACTCTCTTTCCCTCTCTCTATCCTTTTCCTTTTCTTGAGAGAGTCTCACTGTGTGGGCAAGACTGTCTAGGAGGGAGCTGGGGAAGTGGTTCAGTGGTTAGCAACACTGCCTGCTCTTCCAGAGCACCCAAGTTCCATTCCTAATACCCACGTGGAGGATCAGAACTATCTGTAACTTTAGTCTCAAGGGATCCAACACACTTTCGTGGGCTCCACGGGCACTGCATGCACATGTGCATAGACTTCCACCCGGGCAGACTCATACACATAAAATAAAAATGAATAAATCTTTTAAAAAGTACGATCTAGGTACTTACTGTTTAACTAAGTGTGCCATGGGGCCCATGACGTTCCTTGCCTCAGCCTAGTGAGCACTGGGTTTCCCAGCTTGTGTCTCTGTGATGACCATTGCAATAGCTGTTAACCACGTGTGGTAAATAATCACTAGCAACATGGCTAGGCCATGAGAACTATCAATTGCGAGTAATCTGGATTTCAATAGCTTCTTGTGACTGCTGGTCCCCTATGCTGAGTGGCATGGTGCAAGTAATTCAATCCCATTTTGCAAAGGCTCAACCAAGTGCCAAATGCACTCATCTGATTCTGTAAAGTTTTACTGGGGGACAGCTGTGTACACCTGTTTATGTCCTGTCAGTGACAGTTACAGCACTGCCAGGGCCAAGGCCAGTGGGAGCGCTGCCACCCACGGGCAAATATGCTGAAAGTCGCCATCCTGGAGAAAAGGGATCTGTGCTAATTTGGGGAAATATGAGGCCCTGACTATAAGGAGATTCCTCTACTAAAGGAATTTGTAGGCAATTGTTTAGGAAAAATGTGTGACTTTCAAAATCAGGCTTGAAGGAGTAGAAAGAAGAGAGCAAATATGCAACTGTAATGCTGTGGGGTCATGGCCCACAGTGTGTCCTGTGACAAGGAGCCATAAGCCCTGGAATGCTTTTGGTACCATTTTATAGGTTACCTGAAGAACAGAGAACTTTGTATTTTATACTAAAGCAGGAAAAACATCACCACTTTCTAATATGATTTGATGCTGTTATAACCTTCAGGTCCAAACCAATAGAGGCAGGGCAACAAAGAAAACTTTCAGATTCATCTCAACAATGAAAAAAAATTGCTTAATATAGAACTGGCAAACCAAGTCCTGTGGTGTAAAGAAGATGTATTATGCTTACATAAGCATGCATCTTTTTTTTTTTTTTTACCAAATGTATTGGATATTTTACTTAGAAAAATCCTTCTGTTATTTAAAAAAAGTTATTAACTGAGAAAAGAAAAAATATGAAATTATTTCTCTTGATGTCGGGGGAGAAAGCACTTATTTATGGCTAACCACCAAGAGACAATCCTGGTAGATGTGTAAAACCTATTGAGCTACTGTAGTACACCTGTGAAGACCTAAGCCACCCATCACCCATCACCCATCAAGGCTTGTGGTAAAGTGATAGTAGAATTCTTTAGGAAGGCAACTATGACACAGGCCTGTCCCTGCCATGTTCCTTTTAACAGTGTACTGCAGATACCTGAGTCACTATGATGGGGGGCGGGGGAGATAAGGAATATGAAAGAGTCACCTATAATGTTATGATTGTCACCGTGAAGTTATAAGAGAAGCAAGAGGTGAATCACAATGAGGGGTGACGACTGATCGATGGACATTTTGAAAGAACTGAGCGTCAGGGACAAATGAAGCTTCTTTGCACCTTTCCTTTGTCAGGTTGTTTTGGAGAACTATTTCATCCGTTTGTGGTTTCCCATAATGTCTCTAAGCTATGGCTAAACTTGTGTGGTTTTGATTTTTCATGTTGTCTTAGGGCTTATTGCCGTGAACACCACAACCACAGCAACTTTTAGAAAGGACAGCATTCAAAGGGGACTTGTACATGTTCAGAGGTTCAGTCAGTTATCATTGTGGTGGGAAGCATGGCCAGCATGGTGCTGGAGGCGCTGAGAGGTCTACCTCTTTTTCTGAAGGCAGCTAGGAGAAGAACTGGCCTCCAGGCAGCTAGGATGAGAGTCTTAAAGCTTACACCCACAGTGACATACTTACTCCAACAGGGCCACACCTTCTAATAGTGCCACTCCCAGGGCCATGCCTATTTAAGCCATTGCACATGTCAGTGAAATAGTTGAGATCTCTTTGTGCAGTGTTCGTGTCTGATTCACATTTTTGTCATTTATTTTTCGGATGGTTACATTATCTCTAGTGAGTGTTTGGTATTTGAATTTCAGTGGTAGATCTTTTGGAGGCTCTCTACTTTTCATGTCTTCCCAAGTGTGGCATAGGCAGGCGTCTCTCTGTTTCCCATCTAGAGACAGGAAGGAGCCACTCAGCTGTCTTCAGTACAGCCAGACACGCTCAGTTTCTATCCAGTGTGGTCTGCCACGCTCCTTTGTCCAAGAGTTTCCCTTGACCTACATCCTCAGTGACATTCCCTCAGTCCTTAGGGCATCAGGAATATATGCTAGGATTCTGTGCCACATGCCTGCATCATCATCTAATGAAAGTGCTTCCTGACCGTGAAGGGGACATTCCCAGTGGGTCACTTCCCCTGCTAGCAGGTCATTTCCCTCTGCTGGGCTGCGTAAAGAATGACATTGTCAATAATTGGAACATTAACTCCTCTTTTAGGTATCTTGGACTCAGTACATCCTGATGCCTTTTTTGATGGCCTGCTGAGTGCTGGTGTGTGGTTGTGGTCTTTTTGTAGAGCAGTTCTTTCTTGCCCAGATGATAACATGGATTCTTTCCTTGTTTCTGTTCTCTTACAAGCAGCTACTGAAACTGAAATTTTCAGAGCAGCATTTGCTGGAGCCCAGTTCATCCAGGTTCTCCATGTTCCTCACCACCTTCTGTTTGGGGGAATCTAGAGAAATGACAGCAATGCTAAAGTGCTTTGCATCTGAGACATTCACTTTTTATGCTTCAATCATAAGCACCAGGAAACTAGTTTTGTTTTTTTAATTAACCAAGTCTAATAGGTCGAGTTGGGTCATAGGCCACGAATCGCGGTGTCAGACCCATGTACATGTGGCTCCCATTGGATGTAATGAGGACCCCTGGACTCTTTCCCGCAGCTGCTGCCCAGCCTCCAGCCGGAATCAGGCTCCAGGGTGGTGCAGGTGGATGTTAAGCAAACATGTAGAGATTAAATAACTAATTGGAAATGATTTTGCAGAATAAAGCTGAAGTCTGCTGCACCCTGAAAAGGAAATTGTAGCAGACATGCAAATAGCTTACTGCTCATTTTAATTAGAGCTTGAATAGGAGACAAGATTCAACTGATAAATCGCCACCAGATTCATGTAGGGCTGAAACCCTGGGCTTTCGTACGAAAATAGCAGAGGCCGTGATGTCAAACTGGATGTAGAAAAGGTTTTATTTCCTCTATTTTAATTCATTTGACTCTAGTCATATCCAGAGTTATTACCTAGTGGCCATATGCAGTTTTTTTAAAATTATAGTCTAATAGATTTTGTCTTTTTCTTATTCACAAGACATTTACAAAAGTGAACATTGAGTTTTAATTCCAGTTGACTTTTTAAATTTTTACACTTATTTTATTACTCTATGTGTATGACTGACATCGAGTAACTTGTATTTTTAGTAATATCCTTTGAGAACTGACAGGATTACTTTATGAGCAGGGAGCAACCTGGACAACGTGACAGAAGAGCAGTGAAGGTTTGAGGGACAGACAGCTCTGCAGGAGCAGAGACACCAGACACTCTCTTGCTGACCTTCTCTCCTTGAAGCGGTCTTGATTTGGCTTTTTTATAGTGATTGAATTTATTAGGTTAATTTGACCGAGTAGTTTTTGCCAGAGTTCCATCGTGTGGTCTATTGAAACTGACACTGTTTAATTTCTTCCCTTTGGTTTTCTTTCTTAATGCTGGATTGCAAAGTTAGAACAGTTCTGGGAGACTGGTGTAAGAACCAGCCCTTCCTCTGCTTTCTCTCTCAAGAGTTTCCTCTTTCATCTTAGAACACTTTGTGTTCAGGTAAGAACTCAGTGTGAGGAGGCCGTGAGCAATTTGGACATGGTGCAAAACACAAATCTGAGATGTGGCACGCACGCATTAGGACTTAATATTCTCTGTTTAATGTATGGCTGCTGCTGCCTGATGACTCACTATTGACACTAATGTGCACACTTCCATATTAGTGAGTTAGGAGACCATGGAATTATTGGCCTGTAAATTATGTACATGTTCCCAACATGTAAGCATGTGAGTCACTGCTTATATCCTACAGAAATGTGGCTAAGAACTGAAAGACCATGCACTTGAATGGATAAGGTGGCAGTTTCGGAGAAGAGTTGTCACTGTGTTCAAGAACTTAAGACATTGATGGCCCAAGTGATTTGCTGTAACTTAGATTTCTGGTATTGGTAACATGGTATCCATGTTTATAGCTTAAACTATAAACTATAATCTAGAGTTCATAGCTTAAACTCTAGGTTTAAGTTCTGACAATACTTTAGATCAAAACTTGTAATCTTCAGCGAGCTTTTAAAGTTAGGATAGAAAGAGCAGTTGAAAGGTCATCACCAAGATTGGCCAAGGCTGGGGGTGAGAGCACCTTCTGTGCCTGTTGGGTACTTGAGGGAAGATGGAGCAAGACTCCTGAGAAGCAAGGACAGAGAACGTGAGGCAGTCTGGGAAGTTTCTCAGTGGGAGTGTTGTAAATCAGACTGCTCCAGTCTTCCCACTAGTTTCTTTGTTCCATTTTAAAGTTATGAGCAATGTATTTTCATTATATTTTCCCCTCCCCCAAGTCCTTTACAATTTCTCCACCCGCCTCCCCATCCTCCCCTCCCCACCCTCCCCTTCCAACCCACCTCCCTCCCCACCTCCCTCTTCACTCAACTTCATGTAGTTTCTCCCTCTTAAAAGCAAACAACAAAAACCTACAAAAGAAGAAAAATAAAAGTAAAAAAATTAAAAAAAACCATAACAACAGCAAAAAGGCACACAAAAAACCCAATAGGTTCATTTTATTCTGGTCACCTGTTGCTGAGCACAAGGCTTGCCCTGGAGTGAGGCTGACAGACCAGTGTCCCTTCACTGGTGAGCACTGACTTCCCTCTCCCAGCAGGTATCAGTTGTACATAATAGCTTCGTGGTAGGGTACTCACTGCCTACTTCCCCTTCTCCCCAGTTGGCTGGCACAGCTACCAGCCTGGTGGGTGGCATATAGCTGCTCTCTGTGTAGATAGAATTCTGGCTAGTTCTGTGTTCACACTAGTCAGGACCCATGTTTAGGATACTGGAAACCAATCTAATTAGGTAATTTGTTGATGCTAGGCCCTAGAGCAGTGGAGAATTGTAATAAGGGCAGGAACTTGATTTAAAAATGAGACAGACCATTAGGAATCATAGGGCTCTCTTCATAGTTACCATGCCCTTTCCCTGTGTGTTATAGGTGATTGCACTGAGCTGGGGCAAAGATGCTTAGAGGAGGTTAGTGGATTGAATGCCTTGAGACCTCTTAGGGGCTTGCAATGACGTTACTGCTAGATACGTCAGCTGCATGTTTTGTGAGGTCCTTGTGCAATAGAAAAAGCCTTACTTAATCATCTGCTTAGCATTAAAGTGAAGAGAACCCCTGTTCTGGACATGGCAACAATGTAACTAAAAAACTCCAGCTTCCCCTTCTGCTTTACCATGAGAATAGGCTGGGTTACTCTCTGCCCAACTGAGTAGAGCTTGAGTAAAGTCCTTAAAGTCCTTGAAAGCTTTGAGGATGGCTCAGCTGCTGGGGAAGTCAGGAACTGATGCACAGAGAGACTCTTGTGTCGAGTGGGCCTGCTCACTTGTGCCTTATGTCTTTCTTTCTTTCTCTCTCTCTTTCTTTCTTTCTTTCTTTCTTCCTTTTTTTTTTTTTTGGTTTTTTGAGACAGGGTTTCTCTGTGTAGTTCTAGCTGTCCTGGAACTCACTCTGTAGACCAGGCTGGCCTAGAACTCAGAAATCCGCCTGTCTCTGCCTCCCAAGTGCTGGGATTAAAGGTGTGTGCCACCACTGCCCGGCTGTCTTTCTTTCTTTCTTTCTTTCTTTTTTTTTGTCTGTGCCAGTGTGTGTATGTGTGTGGGATTGTACCGCAGAACTCCTCGCAGACAGCTGGGACCTTTCAAGGGAAACAGTCATAGGTAGAGTGCACTAACACCTGAGCTGGCTTCAGAGCTGGCACACCTGACCTGTGTGGTCCAGGGACACTGCTCCCCGCCCCTAGTGCTACACTCCGGGACATGAACATAGGTGGCGAGTGCCCCAGAGAGAAAATGGGTGACCTGAGTTGTTCAAAGATAAGAAAGCCAAGCAAATGACAAGACTTGGGTTTAGTAGTAAGTGTGGAGGGCTCTGAAAGCCACTTGTGGTAAAATACAAAATAGAGTGTAAGTTGTGGAGAAGAGAAACCAATGTCAAGTGCTTAAAAAATTCAGGTGGTCTCCTGAGCCATTTTCAAACCAGTTTCCACTGGGTAGGAATCTTGAGATATAAAATACCATTGGCCCTGTTGGTGGTAGACTTACGGACCTGTTAGAAGCAAAGCACGTTGTGTGGGCCCTGGAATTCAGAGGAAAAGTGAGTCAAACTTGATGTGTTACTTTCCTTTTTTTTTCCCCCTGAGTAAAATTGTGTTGGACCACAGAGGGGAAAGTGTATCTAGTATTATGGGAAACCAAGACCAAGCCATGGCTACAGTGACAGGAGTCATTTTTCCAGAGCTGAGTTGAGAACTGGGCAGTGTCTTCAGGGACAGGGCTGGGTAGATCATTGCTACTGCAATCAGCCTCTATGGGGTCACTTCCTGTCTGGGGTAGAGCTAAGGTCTCAGTGTCCTACTTAGAGGAAGTGCTAGGGATGGAAGTGACCTCATCCTGGGGACCAGTTATCTGTGCACAAGAAGGTCCCTTGAAACTCATCGCAGCTGTTCGGTTAACACTTAGGAGAGATGCTGTCATTGTAACTCGCTTTGTGAATTAATGAACAGGAAATCCTTAGAGCAGCTCAGGCTCAGGATCCCAGTCCTCTGGGCTGAGGATTGGTGGGAACATGGTGGGGGGCCGGGGGGGGGGGGGGGGGAGAGAGAGAAATTAACCACAAAAAATTGTCCATTTACTAAATCTAGTTTTTTATTTTGTATTTTTCTCAACTTTTTTAGTAACTATTGCTACAGTCTTGTATTGTTAAGAGTCTAAAACACACATATTGTAACCTGTCTTCTCTCCAGCCCTGGGGTTACGGACAGGGAATGCCATTTCTTATGGAGATAATATGGAAAGCTCGGTTTCTTCTTCACTCCAGCTAACGTTGATCATTACCAAATCCAGTCCTCATATGTGAATAAGTCTTTATCACTTAAAAAATAACTGAAAAGAAAAAGGAGCATTGCTCATGAAGCACGGGTCCCCTTCAAGAGTTTGGAGATGTGTTCTTTTGTGGAAACTAGCAGTTTGTAGAAAACAACGGTTTGCTGACTAGAAGTAATTTCCCTCCAGTTTTGATGCCTTTAAGATGCACAGTGAGGGGCTGGGGAGTTGGATCAGTCGCTAGGATGAGAACTTCAGTCAGCACACACCTAGAAGCCAACTGCAGTGATTTACGCATCATCCCAGAGCTGGGGAGGCAAAGACTGCGGCTTCCCTGGGGATCATTGGCCAGCCAGCCTAGCATACTTCCTGAGCTCCAGGCCAGCAAGAGGCCCTGCCTCAAAAAAGAAGCTGTATAGTTCTGAGGAACAGTACCTGAACTTCACCCATGGCATCCACATTCACACACGCATAAGCACACTCACGCGCGCGCGCGCACACACTCACGCACACGCACATGCATGAGCTTAGTTTTGTCCTGTGAGTGGGTCTCAGTTAAAACCTTCATGGGGAAAACATACAAAAGGGTCAATATTCATGTAAAGTTGTCGTAAAGGCCTTATATTGCTCATTAAAATTTTAATAGATGCATGTTCATTTTTATTTTTAATTTTTATTGGATATTTTATTTATTTATGATACAGATGTCATCCCCTTTCTCCATTTCCCCTCCCTAGAACCCCCTATCCCATCCCCCCTCCTCCTTTTTGCTTTTATACCATTTTAGTTACGTGCAAGTATTAAGGTCAGTTCTAGGTTGAGGGTTTAGCAATACAATAGATGCATGTTCATTTTACACAGTTGTGGCTTCGTTAGTCAAGGCATTTTTACTCAAGTGTATCATGATTTTCTTTGAAGATCTAAATGTAGACTCTGAAGTGGTGAAGGGTTTTTTTTTTTTTTCTGTCTCCATTTCTTAATGCAGGATTATGTAATGTAAGAATCAAAAACAGAAAACCATACAAATTTACAAAATGTCTATTTTCCGCATAAGTTTTTTTTTCTTCTAGAAAATCACTTTCTGTCCGTATGGCCAGTTTTTCCCTTTGCTCTGGGTCTGCCCCTTGGTGATCTTACAACACGGAGGCAGTTGCCAGGGGTTTGAGTCACTCTGAACTGTTCATAGAATGAACCCTGATTGATACTATCTTTTGTTGGTGGAGCAGTGATATTCTATCTTTAAAATATACATACAGACACAGGTTGCATATGTATGACTGCTTCATTTGCTTGTGTGTTTGGAGCTAGGAATTGAACCCAGGGCCTCATTCACACCAATACTTTAACACTCAGCTACCTCCCTAGAGCAAGTGTGCGTCTCAGGCCCTTTCTGAATTGAACCCCCACAGATGCTATTTCCTAAGAGAAGACTGCCTTGCTCTAAGTACTTAGCAATGGCCATGCTTCTGCTGGAGAAGGAACATGGGTTGCCTCTCCTTAGTCCTGTGGTCAAGGTCCTGGTAATGGCATTCATCGCTTTGGAAGACACTATAGTGAAGGCCCTGGGATTCCCCAGTCACTTACTCATTTCATGTTGTTTACAAAGCCCAGAGAGGAGAAGGAGAGGCAATGAGAAGATGGAATCTGTCTCCAGGTGACTGTGTTACAGCTGCCAGTGACTACCTGTGGGCAAATGCATTGCCTTACATCCTGGCTCCGTGTCCTTTATGTTTTGTTAAGTTGCCAGGTGGCCCAAATAATCTTAACAAGATAATTTAATGTTTTAAAAAGTATGAGTGTGATGGGGTATCCCCTGGTGTTGGAACGGTGTACTTCCCAAGCATAAAATATCACAGTATTTCAAAATATTCCATGTTCTGAAAGCAGGGGAGGCATATGCATGATTATGAGTTTGTCAAGTGAGTGATTTGTTGTTATTAGTTGTGTAAGTACAAGCCGTGTGAACTATACATGCCCACGGGTGGTCTTGTCTCTTGAGCTACTTTGCAGAAAAATAGTCAATTTACCCCAATAAACTGATTGGTGTAATTTTCCTGATGACTGGCCCTCTCTAGTTTCTCACTTCAATTTCAGCTCCTGTATGTTTAACCAAGCATATTATTTAAAAAAATAAATGTCTTCCATCTGCAGGAGTATGGTGCCTTTGGTAAGCTTGAGTTAGTTGAGATCTAGAAGGTTTTTTTTTTTAATGTAAATTTTCTCTGACTATACTAAATATTTTTGGTTTTCTTCAGTGGTGTACAAAAGCGGTAAGCACAGTGGCTTATGTCGAGGCAGTTTGGGGCAGTTAGGTTTTGGAGCAAAGTTGGTGAAGGCAACAGTGGCCAATCAGAATTGAGGTGGGAGAAAGACAAGCTGTCTCCTGGACCTAGCAGTGGACTGTCCTTACCTCAGCCAGTAGAAGATTGAGCCTTTGAAGAGGATGGAGAAGAGCTGGTTAATGAACACAGTAACGCAGTGCTCTCTATCCCTTCCTGGAAAAGAGCAAATACGGTATTTGAAAACATCAAATGCTTACAAAGGGCAGAGACATACTACAGATGTTCCTCGGAGCGCTCAGCTCTGCTCTTCCACATACTGGAGGCAATTGTCTTCAATTACGAGCGCTACCATGGTGCTTGCACTCTAGCTGCTGATTGACCCTTGGGGTTCTAAGATACGCAGACCTTGGTAATTCAAAGCTTATTAAATTATGCCTTCTGGTGGTAACCAATGTGGTGCATTGGAGCAGTGAACAGGGAAAGGCTTTTTGGAGAGGTAGGGTGCTAGGGTCTCCTCACAGCCTCTGCCCTTCACAAACGATGGCTTCTTAACATTTCAGTCCGTAGGACGTTTTAAAAAGCGGAGGTCTCTTGCATCATTTACCTGCTACTTTGAGTTCCGTGTTGATCTTCTGAATAACTAGAAATTAAATAAAATTGCTTATGAACCAAAAGGTCTTGGTATGTAGCCAGTTGTTTTCATTTAACCCTTGCAGCGGCATGCTTGCAGTTACATACGGGGCAGCTAGGCTTAACTTCTCAAGGGTCACACAACCAGAGACCCGACCTCCTGGTTCCAACTTAGTTATTTTATATCCAATCTCAGCTTTTCTGGTGTTCCCAAGGTTTTACAGTCAATGTTGAGTCCGAGGTGAATTTGAAGCAGTGTTCCAAGTTGAGGAACTGAAGCCTGAATGTTGATGGGATAAGATGTTTATTTGCTGTGATTCCTGGTTGACAAGCAGGATTGCGGGCAACTGGAAATAAACAGAAAGGGCGTAGAAGGACAACTGCGGAACTGTCAAGTCCGTTGGCAGCAGATGAACAGATGAACATGATAGACAGGTGTCTTGAAGGATAATTATGTAGATGCTGGGTGAAGGAATGCTGGGGGCTGGATAAAAGCAAGGGGGTGGATAATTCCTCTGATGCATATGCTGCTTTTATTTTGCTATTTAGACAGTTCTCTCACTTGTCTGGAACTCACTAAGTTAAAATCCTCTCTTTGTCTCCTCAGCATTGGGATTATATGTTCATGCTACATAACTTGTCGTTTTATAAATGTGGTTTCTGGGGTTCAAGATCAGATCTTCATGCTTGTAAGACAAGTATTCATCAACTGAGTTATTTGCCCTAGTCCCACAGAGAGCACCTTTAGACAGGGCAGTTAAGAGAGAGCCCTTGGTGACCCTCCTAGAGCCAATGCACTAGGTTGTCACCTTGACCAAAGATCTAACATAATTAGGCTAAGAGGAAGAAAGATTTATTCTGATTCACGATTTCAGAATCAGTTCATGGTTGCTTGGATCCATACTCTGAGGCAGAGCATCATGGCAGTGGGAGCTGGTGGTCTTCATCGTTGAAGACAGGAAGCAGAGAAAGGGGAACCAGGAAAGAGATGGTGCAAGATGTAGCCCCACAGGGCATGCTCCAATTGCCTGTTTCCTCTAACTGGATCTTGCCTCCTTCTGAGCTGATGACCCCCTTATATCATGAATCTCTCAGAGGATTCATTCACTGTCAGCTAACCATCTCTAGAAATAGCAACACAAAACCACCCAGATTTGTACTTCCCTGATCTCTCAGACAGTCCAGTCAAATTGGCAATCCACATCTCTCTGCAAACCTATTTATTGCAGAGGCACAGAATCCTCTACCCAAAAGCCAGGAAGGGAAGTCCTTGCTAGTCATAGAACTGCCTGTCTCCTGAGCTTTGACCCAGCCCCTAGAGTATAAGAAGCAAATGTTGGTTGCTTGTGCTGCATGGTCTACATACTTCATTATGGAGCACAGGAAGGTGTTGCCATCGATTTAAAGAGTGTGTAGTCAGCAGTCTGTCACTATGGAAACTAAAGTAACTTTTGAAGTTACTGAGGTGAGCAACTTATGAAGAAGGACACTTATTTTGGCTCATAGCTTCGGACTAGGGTCTTCTGACTTGGTTGCTTTGAACCTAGAGTGAGGCAGTATTCCATGGTGGCAATTGTGAAGGGTCAGGCAGAGCTGTTCACATCATGCCAGCCAGGAAGCAAAGAGGAACAGGAAGGGATCCAGTCCTGACATCTCTGTCCAGTCCTTAGACCCCGAAGGTGCCACTGCCTTTTAGTAATTGCCAAGCCTTCGACACAGGGCCCTTTGGGGACATTTTAAGATCCAAATCAGAAAATGAGGAAGCCTGATATTTCACAACAAGCTCACCCTAGCTGAATGCCTTGTCCATGGAGATCCCTGGTATTGTACCCTCTGCCCTGTTGAATGTGGACCTGACAGCATACAGAAATGTGCTGAGCCAGAGGCAAGAGGATTAACAGTAAAAGTCCTGTTGGGGAGCTGAGGACACTGTGAGGAGCCTTGTCTATCAGAAGGTTGCTGATGGAATTTGGGTTCTGAAGGATGCTTCATTTTGTGACCTAGATTTTTTTTTAATATCATCAGGTACACAGCCATGTGTGTGACATACTCTTACACGCCTAGTGGATACTCCCAGGCCAGTTTCACTTTTGCAGACTTAGATACATGTGCTATTTGCCTCCACCAGTCTTGGCACTCTTTGCCTTAGGCCCTCACATTTTTTCTGATCCAAGTTTTTCCCTTAATGTTAGGTTTTGCAGGTAAGTTGCAGTTGAGACCATTGGCTGAGGAGCCATTCATTTCCCCTATGATGATGTCATATGACTTTGCATTGGCCCTTTTGGATTAAGTCATTCTACTGGATTTCAATCTTGAGCTGTCTCTCCAAGCTCTGAGCCCTGTGCTGCTGTGCTGCAGCAAGTATGTGCGGTTGTGTCACTCCCTGCCTGTGCTCACTCTGTCCCCTTCTCCTCCCCTCCACTCCCTTGTGTCCCCTGCAGTACTGCTTGTGTGCTAGGCCTGCAGAGACAGATGAGCCCATGCTGGAGAGATGAAAAGGGAAAAAGTTACCCTGTTATTACATCTAATATCAGGGTGTGGGTAATTAGTTCCCTCTGAGGCTGTGAAGGAAGACCTGTTGTAAGAGTGTCCCAGTCTCTGGTAAGCTCTGCCCTCTTTGGTTTGTAGATGACTGTCTTGCCCCAGCATCTGCTCAGCATCTTTCCACTGAGCAGAGCTCTGTGCAAATTTTTCCTCTTCCTAAGCATTGGGTTAGGATGTGTCCTGATGCCTTTGACCTGACTACTTCTATACAGACCCTGTCTCTAAATAAGGTCATCTTCTCATGATACTGGAGGTCCTTCCTTCAGCATGTCTGTTACTGTTGGGCACGACCCTCCCTGTAACTCTGTCCCTTCTCCACGGTACAAATAGGCATCTCATTGCAAACACCTGGAACCTGTGTTTATTAAGAGGATAGACCCTCTCTTATGGACAGCATAACCATAGGTCAGTTAGACACTGTTTCCATGACTCTTTTGTTGAGTTTATTCTGTGACTTATTTGTTTTTGAGGACCTGAACCAGGAGCAGCTCTGTGGCCCAGCCTGGGCATTTAGAACATACCATAGCTGGTATCAAGGCACCTTGTGGCTGTGGGTTTCTGTAACCAAGTTCATCAGCATTGTCGAACTACAAAATTCATGTTATAAAGGAAAATAATATCTTAATTCTTATAATGGATAAATATAAGTGTTTAAATATTCTAAAAAATAAACTATTTCACAGGATACCTGAGTGGTGTCCCTGGGACGGCTAGACAATGGAAGTTTGTGTTTTCTTTTAGATTGTCAGTTATATATTGATGTCTGGTTGGGACTTCAACAAATAGAATGTGGATTTTTACTCAGTTTGGCCCAGAGTGTCCACCCCCACTGGACATTGCACCCAGTACACAGGCATAGGCATCTGTTGCTGGGAGGGCACTGCCAGTAAGGCAGTACTCTGAGTTCTCTGGCAAGGTTTCCAGGTGTTCATTCCTTATGCAGAAGGCTGATGTAGCAAACAGCTGATTGCCTGGTTACACTTTGTTCTGTCAAACAAAACGTGTCAATTAAGATATGGAGAAAGACCATTTTCCCTAATTTAAGTCTCAGGGGCTCTGGTACAAGGTGCAGCCAGCTGTAAGAAAACTAAACAGGACCTATGGTAATCATACTGTCAAAGAATTTTCCTCATTAACCATGCCTCTTAATGTTCCCCATGGGATTGTAATTGAAGAGACCCGATGGCCGGCTTGTGAGCTTACACCGCCAGTGAGCAGCATCTCAGGCTCTTAAGTCAACCATCAATCTTGCTAATGCTTCTGATGGAGCTGCCAGGGTTCTTTGGATGGTTTTCTTGCCTGTCTCCTTCCTCTTACAAGGTCAATATGCCCCAAATAGTTTCCTGACTACGTATGCTCCATGTAGGGATTGCAGTAGTACCAACAGTCCGACTTTTTCTATGATAGATGCCGTCTTACTCACGTAGTGTGCTTCAGAGCAGCAGCGTGCTGTCATCACGGTGCTCTCTTACATTCTGGACCTTTGGCATCTGTTCAGTTTGATAAGTTTGCTCGTGACCCCTTAGATTGACCCTTGTCTGAGACACTGGGCTGCTGCCAATTCTACTCGGCCTCTTGTGCTGTATCAGAAGCTGTTACAGCGGTCTGTACACTGAAACCACCCCTAACAAGGTTAGGGTGATTCCTGAGAGGGGGAATGAGGAACTAGGAGTCATATTCCTTGGTAGGCGGACAGATAAAGAGGCCACGACTAAGTAATGAAGATGGTAGACTTCCAAGATGGCTGGCTTCTTCCCCATTCTCCTGTCCCCGGCAGTTTAATACAAAGGCCTTGTGGGCTTTTTCTCTGTCCTGTAGGGCCCTCTCTTGATGGGTTGTCTCAACAAGTTGAGAGCCAGACAAGGACATGTTTAAAGAACATTTGTGATTCCCTGCCTTTCTTCAAGCTGATCAATACTAAATCACTCCAAAGACTTGAAAACTGGGCCTCAGGGAGAAGCCAGGCTTTGGCTTCCTTACTATCCCTTCTGCTTGGCAGAGGGTCTTACCCTGTGAGCCTAATGCAAGTGTGTTTCTTCATCTCTCCCCCAAAGTCTTTATTTTTTAGCAAGTAAAAACTAAAAATCCACTATAATGAATTCATACATTCCATCAGCTCCATTTTCATGGTTTAAGAAGATGAACTTAACTGTATTTTAAAGTCAGTTTTCTAGTCTTAAATGTACTGTCCTCACAAATCCCTTACAATCCTCTTGAGAAATGTTACTTAATTTTTAAAAGTAAAAGCTGAACAATAAGTATCTATAGCGGAAGACTTGTTGGATATTTTGCTCCAGGTAATATGATCTGCGTAGTATGCCTCAATTCTCCAGCTTTGGTAGAGAATGCTTGCTTGTGGATCTGTAACCCACAAAGCAGGCCCAGGGGTTCTTTCTTCCTTTCTCTGCCATTTCTCTCAGGGGGCATTTTCTTCCCTCCCTCCCTCCCTCCCTCCCTCCCTCCCTCCCTCTCTCCTTTCCTCCCTCCCTCCCTCCTTTCCTCCCTCCCTCCCCTGATTCCTTGACCCCTCTCTCCCTCCCACACCATTCTATTCCCACTTTTTAATAGAATAGTGACTTTAATCTTCCCTTGGCACAGGAGAAATTCCATGGCAACATGAGGTGTGTATTTATAAGTGTCCTGTGAACATTATATTGATATGTCTAGCCTGCCATTTAGAGGGAACTAAGAGGCACAGAAAGGGAAAAGATGGTGTTGTGTGCTTCTCTTCTGTGATAAACACTGACCAAAAGCAACCTGGGGAGAAAAGGGTGTGCCTCATTTTACAACTCCTAGGTCACAGTCTGTCACTGAGGGAGGTCAGGAAAGGCACTCAAGCAGGAACCTGGCACAGCTCAAGTAAGATTATGAAAGACAAAACAACAATAAACAAAGAACTCTTCTTATTGGCTCGCTCAGCCTGCTTTCTTGGCACTACCCACAATGGGGTAGGCCTTCTCAAATCAAATCAAGGTAATGCCCTATAGACCAACTGACAGGCCAATCTGAGGCAGCTGCTCAACTGGGGCTCTCTCTTTCCTTAGGTAACTTTATGTCTGGTTGATAGCCACTACTCATCACTGACAGTCTTATAAGTTGCACAGTTGCATGGATTGACTGTATAAGACCAGTGACCATGAACCAATGCAAAGCACACCTTGCTCAAAACATGAAACTGGGCTGGCAGCTGCTTTCAAAGTGAGTGATTGCCATGTTCCCAGCAGAGCTATCCCCACCTCCTGCAGTTAAAGACATTTTTTTCCCTCTTCCCCTTGAGCAGGAGACAACTAGGCTTGAAACTCTGTGTCTAATGTTTTATTTCTACGTGAATTGAGGCCATCTGGTCACAGAAACTCTAAAGCTTTACAGTTCAGGGATTTAGTTTTACTCTACTTTTGCTTCCAATTAGTGGAAGATAAGGTGCTAGGCAATGTATAACTCACAGGATCCACTGGGGGAAAGTCCACTCCAGGCATTGCGATGTGTCCAAGAGTCGTGGCAGCATGGATCTCCAGAGATGACTAATTACTTGGGACTAAAGCCTTTCCCTCTTTCATGAGGCAACACTTATATGTTGTGACACTAATTTCACAGTGTCAGTTTTCCTGCCAGCGGGCCCCAGCTTTAATCCTCATTTCACATGCATCACTGAGTCGCCTTCATTGATGAAACTTGGCCAGAGGCGAACAAAGTGACAGAGCTGTGGTTTGCTAAGTGCAGCTAGCTGACACACACTCCCCACTCCGGTGAATGAAAAGACCTTCCGAACCTTCTCTGAGGGAGTGGCTGCATAGAAAGTCTTAGTATGACAATGGTGTTGATACCTGCCCAAAGTACTTTTTGCTGTGCATGCTAGTGACGACAATTGCAGCATCAGAGGGTGATGTGGGCAATGGTTGTTGATTGGCCAATGAGCAAAATTTCATTCTTTTCCCAATGCTCTGTATGTCCCAAAGGCCACCACAATATCTATTGGAAAAAACAAATAGACAAACAAACAACTGTCCCAAACCCTCAAATCCCTTTCTCATCTTTCATTTTAATTTAGGGGAGCAGTAACTCCTTCTGCGACTGACTTAGGGTATTTCCTGGGGATTAATTCTGGTTCAATCATCTTTGGCTCTGCTGATGGCCACAGGCTTCTCAAGTGAAGGAAAGGCATACAGTCTTCCCAGCTTAGCTGTCGTGTCTGCCTCTTGGGTTGTTGACCCCATGTGTTCTAGGACTTTGTCTGTCTTAAGTGTGATTTGCTTTTTCAGTCTATGGGCCAGTAATTAATCATTTCTCCCAGGGAATTGCTAAATGACAAAATCCAGACCTGTTTGTGTGTTGAAGGAGAGCTAGTCTTCAGAAGGGACAGTGGCGCCATCCTGTGGGACTCTTGTGTGTCCCACAGGATGACGACGCTCACTTGTGTTGGCCAAACAGCAGCCTTGGGACACATGGGATTGTGCCACTGCAGAAATGGAGTTTTATTTTTAATTGAAATTTTAATTTTAATTGAAATGTAATTAACTCCATGCAACTAGTAGTGGCTATCATGTGGGATGGAGCATTTTTAGACTGCAGACATCTGGACTTGGGATTCTGTCAGGATAGGCTTATCTCTTTGGTCCTGATGGTTTGAGGAGGGGCTTGTAGACCATAATCTTGGAAGCCTTTCTTTAGATATCAGCACTTTGTCTTTGGGATAGACTTTGTTTTAGAGCAAAGGCTCAGAGCTCATCTGTGATTTGGAGGTCCCCCACTTCCTCATCCAGATGCTGGAAAGGACACATAAGAATGACATCTGTGGTTCATCTGCCTTCCAGTGACCCTTAGGACATCAGAACAAAGTTTTGCCAAAATATTTAAAACTGCAGTCCCCGTAAGCCCTTCTTTCAGCTTTATATATTTTGAGATACAAGAAAAACTCTTTGGTTTTTTCTTCTTACACACTCAAAATATTGTGCACACCAGATGTTGGGGTTTCTTCTTCCAGTTAACTAAGCACTTCTTAGGTAGAAGACACCATGGGTAATGTATAATTTAATTCAGATAGACAGAGTCAGATCCCACCTCTTCAGGGCTCATGTATCTGTCCCCAACCTCAGATGTCAGCCACAAGCCCTGGATGGTGACCTCTAATTCTGAGTGGACAGCCATGTGTAAATTAGTGGGTTCCCATTACTCATGACTCCTCTTCTTGCTTGTTAATTGGCTAGGACAGTTATTCACTCAAGGGAACACAGTCCTCAAGCAGCTGAAATGATTCGGAGGGTGAATACAAAGCAGAGGTATGGAATTCCATGCTTCTTCAGGTACTTCCCCCCCCCCCACCCCAGAGCACCCAGTTCACCTGCTCACCAGCTCTCTATGGTAGTCAGCCTCCCTGCGTGGTGACAAATACCCAAGAGAAACAACTTAAAAGGAGAAATCGGTCGTTTGGGCTCATGTTATTTTAAGATTTCAGCCTATGGTCACTTTGGAGGCTGTGGTGAGGCAGAATGTGTTACTAGAACCTGTGAGAGAGGAAGCAGCTGACCCCATGGTAGCAGAGAAGCAGAGAGAGACAGGAAGGGTCATGCCCAAATACTCCCTTCAGTAAAGGGCTTGTCACAGGGACCTAACTTCCTTTCCCTCTTCGCCATCTCCTAAAGGTTCTGTCACCTACCTATATTACTATAAGCTTGGACCAAGCTGTCAATGCCTGGCCTTTGAAGGACATTTCAGATAGGATTGCAAAACTCTTGAATCCTGCTCTTGTGGCTTTTGTGACAGCTTTGTCATGAGTGTGACCGATGAAATTATGGTCTCCTGAGATCAGCCCGTCCTCAGCTTTTTGCTCTCCACACTGGGGTTGAGATAGTGCTGACAGTTCTTACCTTCTGACCTTACCTTAAGCCTTTCCTGTAAGGAGCCTCCATCCCTACACATCCGTTGATTTACGCATGGAGGGCTGTTAGCCTCACAGATTCCCAGGGGTTTAGGAGCTGTGCTGTTCTGGAAATGGGATGATGTATTTTTCAGTACCACACACATTCATACACAAGTACCCTGCCTCCTCTGTAGTGATAGTCCCTATCCTGCCCGACTAGGGCAGCTCTAGACTGAGATGATAACTCAAGAGTCCCACCACGGTTGGGATGGCATTGATATGAGGGAAAACTTGAGCTCTTTTGGGGATGCCTTTCTAGTCTTCAGCTCAACTCAGGAGCTACCCTATTCAGTGGGGGGAAATGGGCTCCATGCTCACACCCCAAGGATTTTCTTCACCTCTCCAATGAGGGAACTGCAGAAAACACTCTCAGGCCACACAAGGTTTTATTTGGCAGATAGCTTAGCTATGCTTTTATGCCAAAGTGACAAAATGTTTGTAATTTAGCCTTTTAAGTAAATATATCCAGTCACAGACATATGTTTGCAATGGCAAGTGTTCAACTGAGTCCTGTAAGACTGAAGAAGGAGGCCCTGCTGGTTTGTTTAATCCTGCAGCTGTTTCATCCCCTTGGCCAAGAGAGTGGATAATTCCTCATGAGCTCAGGGACATCCTTTCCAATAATCTTCAGAGATGTTTACAGATGCAGACCCAAAACACAGCCTTGTTCCAAAGGAATAAGGAAGCATTCATTCTAAGCCAAATATGAGTGACCAAGAACACAGATGCACGTTGCTCTGAATGACCTGCTCCAACATAGAAATAGTTATATACATTTTTATAAGTTCCAGAACAAGCTGGGCAGTGGCGGTACATGCCTTTAATCCCAGTACTTGGGAGGCAGAGGCAGGCGGATTTCTGAGTTCAAGGCCAGCCTGGTCTACAGAGTGAGTTCCAGGACAGCCAGGGCTATACAGAAAAACCCTGTCTTGAAACAAAACAAAACAAAACAAAACAACAACAACAACAAAAGGAGTTATAAAAAAATTCCTCCAGAACAAAAGAGAGTCATAAATACAGTGGTGGAGACATCAGATAATGTGTGACAATCCAGCTGAGTCTCTGTTGCAGGTTTCAAATGTCGTCTGATGAATTCCTAGTTCTTGGGTTTTTGGAAACTTGGGGTGTTAAGTTAATGCAATCCAATGCTTTTTCTTTTTGTCAAAAGCATATCAGATCGGACATGAGCCATGAAAGGGACAAAAAAAAAGTTTGATATCATTTTGGCTTTTGATAGGGAACCTTCCAACCCTCCAGAATAAAACAAAATCTAATCAGCTGATTGTACTTCATAATCTTCAATTTAAGGGTTACTTTTAAAAACATAGACTTTCAGTTCATACAGCTATCAAATGGTGGACTTGATAGGGTCAAGTGTGCACACCAGGTAAGGTAACCTCCCTTCCACAGTGGCATGTTTAAAAGGATGCAGGCAAACTCCTGGACATCCGTTACATATCCCGCAGGCAGCGCTGGAAGATTTGCTTTCTGGGTGTCTGGTCTTACATAATAGTGTGGTTTTTAACACAAGAGGTAGTAAGGTGTGTCATTACACTGAAAAGAGTTTATTTTAATTTCAACCTTATTCTCCTTCAGACAGAGAAAGACACACACACACACACACACACACACACACACACACACGAACGCATGCACATACACAAGACAGGGGCATGAGCAAGATGATAAAGACAATCATGTATCTTTTTGGAAATCTTACATATCATCAGCAAATCAGAAAATCGGCATTTTCTATGCTGCTTTTTAGTCACAGTGACATCGTCATGATGATGATGAAAACCTTGCAGTAGCCACTTCTTGTAAGGTTGCCCAAGGGAAGGGCTCCCATCCAGAAATCTAGCTGTGAAATAAGCTGGCTGGCTGTACAGTGCCGTGAACCAACCATAGTCAAGATCATAAGGACGTAGATTATTCTGCACATAGTTTTCATTGGTGGAAAAGCCTCAATATTGACTAGTGGGGAAGAGCGCAAACTTTAATGCTGACCTGAAAGCTAAAAATACTTGCAGAACATATAGGAATTTGTAAGGATGATTGGCCCAGCCAAGCTTGTTGTGACTTAAGGAGACAGAATCTCCCAGTGAACTGTTAAGAAGCCTTCAGGTTCCTAATGAGACAGAAACAACAGGTTGGGATTGTGATCTCAAGGAATAAGGGAAAAACTGGGTCCAGGAGTGTGTTAGTAGTTTCTTAAAAGTCCACGCATTCATATCTCTAGCCCAGTAAAGTGGGGACAAGAATGCTGTCCCTGAGGTAGGTACTGAACAGGCATGTACTCTAACCTGTCCCTCAGTATGCTTCTTCACTCCCAAACTAAGCTGTGGAACTGATATGGGAGAAATCTTGGGGTTCTTAGTCTCATTAATAAAAGACTTAAGAACGAACACAGACAGAAGCTCAAGGGCAGTTTTATTATAGTTTAAAGGGAAAAAACCCTCAGGAAGGGGAACATGTAAATCCTAGCAGCTCTCCAGAAGAGGAGGGCAGAGGAGAGAAGGAGAAAAGCCATTGAGGTGGCCTGGAAAGGTCGAGGAAGCTCAAGATGTTAGAGAACACATGCTTAGAGATAGAAAGAAGAAAGGGGAAAGTTACACTTTCCTTAGCAATTTGGAAATGTGGGCAGATTATGTAGCTATGTGGTTGTGGACCAGTAATCTACTGAGCTAGCGGGGAGAGGGGATCTCTGGAAAGGAAAAGTACATCTCATCAAAGGACCATTATTCTATTTCTCTGGCATGGTTTAAGGTGAGACATCCTTCTTAGGGGTTGCTTCTTAGCCACAACCAGAATGTTAGATCTCCACCCAGGCCAGAAATTCTTGACCAGATGTAGTTTTTTCTTAATGGATCTTTACTGTTTACTGTTTCTTAATGGATCTTTACTGTTTACAAAAAAACAAACAAACAAACAAAAAACACCACCACCACCAACAACAACAAAAACCAATCAAAATCTAATGAGTGGAAGTGTGTCTGAGTGTGTCTGAAGGTATTCAAATGAGGGCTGGCATGATCCCATACAGCTTCTCTTAGATGTTTGCACTAAGGTCCCTTCCCTCCACCCCTGTCTCCCACTCTGCTGACTCTCACTCAGCCAGTGTTGGCATTGAAAGTCCATAAGTGTGTTTTGGGTTGCCTTTGCTATTGCCTCCTGAGGCTGTGGTGTGTGGGTTTTGGTGTGTCTCCATGTGTCCCTGTGTGAGAAAGAGGTGGAAGGCCTGTAGTAAACACTTCTTTATTTCCTTCCTCTTATGTGAATTATAATTAACCATGATCAGGCATAGGCCTCTCATAGCTGGTTATAAACACAGTAAAGAGGAACCATTCTTAACATGGTGTTTAGCAATTAGTCTGAAAGTTATGGAAGCAACTACTTGGTACTCTCCTTGTTTATTTATTTGCGGTTCTGTAAACTATCTTGCGTGATTACCTCAAGGAGTATTCCTCTAACTTGAAAAGTGAAGAAGCAAAACCAAGGGGTGGATTGACATATTTGTGGGAATGGATTTTGAAGATAGGGGGGAATATCTTAGAATTCTGCATGTTTTTATGTTAGGTAACTTACTGTCAAATGTTGCCCTTTGGGGAAAAGCTGTAAAGAAACCCATGTCTTGTCTCCATGTGACCTGTTACTCCATGCAGAGTGCACATCAAGAAGCAGTGATCTGTAATCGAGGATGCTGGGAGCTTGTGACCATATGCATACATGAAAACATCACAATGGAACCCAAGAGCGTATCTGTCTTAGTTACTGTTACATTACCATGACAAAGCACCACGGCCAAAGCAATTTATAAAGAAAAGAATTGGAGGGTTACTTACAGTTTCAGAAGGGTTAATCCATGATTATCAAGTTGGGGAGCATGGTAGCAGGCCAACATTGTGCCATTCTAATCTGTCCCCAACAGTATAAAATACACAATACAATAAAGACTTAACATGAAATGTAAACTATCTCCTTAAAAATTCTAAAATCTTGGCCACGCATTGAAATTAACTTTCTTGAATTTATTTATTTTTATTGTATGCATATGGGTATATGCAGTGCCCATGGAGGCTAGGAAAGGGCACTGGAACCCCTAGACCTGGAGTTACAGATTGCAGTTACACTTGTTAGCTGCTGTATGGGTGCTGGGAAGTGAATCTAAGTCCTTTGGAAAAGCAGCCAGTGCTTTGACCCGCTGACCCATTTCTACAGCCTGAAATGAAAATGCTTTTGTATTACTGAGTTAACTAAAGTATATCATTATAATTTATGAAACAAGAATAAGCAGGGACTGAGGAGATAGATAGCTCAGGCAAAGTGCTTGCTGTACCAACATGTGGACCTGAGTTCAGATTCTCAGCTCCCAGACAGAAGTCAAATGTAGCTATCCGTATTGTAACCCTAGTCCCGGTGGGCACACACAGGATCCCAGGTGCTCACTGGGCAGCAATTCTAGCTGAAATTGTAAGCTCAGGGTGAGTGAGAGATGTTGTGTGCAAAGCTAAGGTAGAGCTCACTAGAGACAGACATGAGCACCAACCTCTGGCCTGTGCATGCATCCGCACAGGTGAGATCACCTACGTGCCCAAGCAGGCACATAACATACAACTCCTACACACTCTAAAAGAATAAGTTGACAGATTGCTATACTTTACAATGTTCAATGTCCTTATACTACTAAATATTAATGCTCATTCTATATAGATTCAATAAATAGTGGCATTGGGTAAAGCATAGCAAAACTGTGTTGGGATCATTTGCCATCAGCAGTCAGGCCAGGCTTCTGTAGACTTGGGTTTTTTTTTTTAAAAAAGCATTTTCTACCCCTGATTCATTTCCTGAAGATAATACAATCTTACTACTTTTGGAAGAAATCTAATATCAATAGTGTATAAAATCGACTCAGCAAGCTGGGACATCCAAACAACCATGAACCCAACATTCAAATTAGGGACCCCTATGTGACTCCCCCACCACAGTGCCTGTCTCCTTTCATGTTCATCTTGAGGTTTGTGTCTTACTCCCCTTGACTTTTCAATCCCATGTAGGTGTGTAAGTAGCCTAGTAGAAAAAAAGTAATTCCAAAGGGACACTTCTGTCTCTCAATTTGATTATGAGAATATTGAAACAATGGGTATTCCCCCAGGAATCTCATGTTGGGATAAGGCAAAAAGGCCCTATCCAGAGAGGAAACTTGTCTCAAGGAAAGATCCTTTATACAGTTTTGGTATCTTATTAGACTACCTTACAAAAGACTGAAGCCCAGACAGTGGTGGATAAATGGTGGGAGCCACACTGATGTGGGACCACTCAGATGTATATATCGTGTTCCTGTATTTAAACTGCAGTCTCACCTTGGGACCCAAAGGCATCTTTGGGGAGCCTTCACTGGATCTCTTTATCCTTCTCCCAGAGGGATCACAATGAATAAATCTTCCCCTACTGCTTTCCGTTATTAATCAGGCACTTTTCATTGGGTTTCTGCGGACAAGTGTTCCAACCCAGCTTCGTGGGGCTTAAACTGTGAGCTCCAGTTCAATAGCAGGTGTACTGTATGGCCAGGCTGTGGCTGACCTGGAGGGTGGAGAATACACTGTGTGGTCCTTCAGCTTTCTTTTCCTTTAACCCGACATTGGAAACGTGTTATGCAGACACAGCCCGGCTTTCCTGCTTTACACTGTATGTCATGTTTTCTTCCTTTCTCCTCTTGACAGATATTTGGTGTCTGCTTTTGCTGTTAGAAACCATGTCTTGGTGAACACTCTTGTATCCCCTTGTCATGTGATGGACTATCTCTGGCATGTGTTTATGGTCAGCCTGCTGAGTCATCAGACTACGCTGATTATGAAAGTGGCAGTAGCATCAGAACACAAGTCACATGTCATTGACCTGGGGGTACCATGTTTCCTAGGGAGAGACTTGAAAATGTTGCAGAAGGTGTCCCATGCTTAAAAAGAACACCATTTCACACCTCCCCCCAAGCTGCTAGGAAAACTCAGCAGAATTGTCCATATGGTATCGTTTTTGTATTCATGAAAAATATAGGACTGAGGTGGGTCATGGAATCTTACAGCACAGTTCTAGAGCCTGCTGGGGACGGGCAATGTGAAACAAGGTCATAGTCCCTACAAGGAAACCCCAAGAGGCTGCTACACAAAGCTGTGAAGGTAAATTCTAAATTGCAGTAGAGATTTCAGGATGTTGGAAATGTTGGGCCATGGGATGCTAGTATGTCCACCAAGGAAAGATACAAGCATGAGTGCAGCTGACTCAAGAGAGAGTGTGTGTGTTATAGTCAACAGAGATGGAGGGGCAGGGCTGGCTAAGTTCTTTGGTTCCCAGATGATTTTATCATGAGCCCCAGGTCTCAGACTCACAACTGCCGGATTTGGTGCTTTGGCTACTGGATTTCCATCTTGCTTTGGCTTGATTATTTCTTGCTGGGCCTCATCATTCCTTTTGGGATAGGACTATTTACTCTTTGTCATTGTATGTCAGAGATATGTAACTTTTTTAGCTTACAGTTAAGAGATTTTTCTGAGTGTCAGGAAAGACTCCGTCCTTACACCTTTGAGAAGTGTTAGAACTGTTAAAGAATATGGGACGCTCTGACGTGGACTGAATGTATTTTAAGTTAGGAGATGGCCACATGATTATGGAGACAAGGGATGGAGCATTCTGGTTTAGAGTGATATATTTGCATGTGGAGTTGACGGGAACGAACTTGTAGTAATCTATATCTACTGTCAACCGAACAGGATCAAGAGCCATCCAAGAGCCAAATTTTTGGGCATGTCTTTGAGGTATTGTCTAGATTGTGTTAATTGAGGTATAAAGACTCACTCTAACTGAGGCAGCACTGTTCTATGGGCTGTGGTCCAGGCTGAGTAAAAGGAAGGAGAGATAACCTACAATGCTCTGCATCCTGACTATGGATGCAATGTGTATCATCTGACTCCAGCATCTATTGCCATGCCTTCCCCACCATGAAGACCTAACAATACCTTCCAATGATGATCCAAGATAAACCCTTCATTACGTTACTTTTGGAAGAACTTTCTGTCACAGCACTGAGAAAATTAACTAATACATATGTGAAGGAAACGAAGTCACTGTCAGGAAGATGTCTGCTTTGTTGTCTCTACTGTGTTATTACTTACAGTAGCCAAGGTATGTATTCAACATGACATCCATTAACAAATGGATAAAGAAATATGGTACCTATACACAGTGGAATTCTTTTCAGCCTTTAAAATAGTAAATCACATCATTTATAAAACATATATCATTTATAAAATACTTAGCAGAGTGTCCACTATGCTAAAAATGAACAAGACTAAGAAAGACAAATGCAGCATAATTTCTTATGTGAAGAAAAAATTATTAAATTCATGGAATCAGGGAGCAGAGCAGGATTTGCCAGGAGTGGTGGTACTGGGGAGATATCAGTCAAATGATACATAATTTCAGCTAGGCAAGAAGAGTATGTCCCAGAGGTATATCATACAGTGTAAAGACCATATTTAATAGCAATGCACTATCTATTGGGAAATTGATAAGAATAGATTTTAAATGCTCTTAAAACACAGAAAAATAAGTATATGAGTGATCTGGTTACATGTATTAGCCTGCTTTAGTCATTCTACAACATGTGCGTATATCAGAGCATCACCCAGAACACTATAAATGTGTACTTAAACTTAATTTACACACACAAAAAATACTTTTGGAAAGTTACCAGGAGTTGAAAGTGCATGGGCAGTTGTCCAGATGTCACCTGATTGCAATATACGTCAGTATACAGGCTCTTCTTCCTCATGGGGTCTTATTTTCAAGCCTTTCAACAAATTGAAAAGATCTCATAGGCTGGGCTCCATTTCTGGGTCTTAAAGTGACCCCATGCTGTATGGCCTGGAACTCAGTGCTGAGATTCTGTGCCTCAGTTTACTGGCTTATAAAATGGTATCCACAGTGAGTCTCTAGCAGGTTGTAAGGATGGTAGAAGACCAGAGTGGGCAGGTCTCAAGGAGTACGCTGCACTGCACAAGAGAATCTCTGACTCCTAAAGCTAGAAATCTACAATATTAAAGATAGGTACCTTCCATAAACTTACCAACACTTAATGGGTTTTACAGAAGGAGCCAAATAAATCATAGCTTTATGTAGTCACAGTGACAAAATGTATAAAGCAATTCTTGGGAGAAATACTTACTCTAGTCTGGCTTTCAGTTCATGAGGGGCACACTAGCTTGCAAGCTGTGCTATGACAAGAAAATATTTCTTCTATTCAGTAAGTTCTCTCTAGAACAATTTATATCCTGTAGCATATTATATGTTGAAGGTAGGCTGTCAGGTAGTTACACTCAAACTTTTCTGTAAAATTTATTGTGTCCATTTTTGTTAGCTGGGGCATACATACTGAGTGAGTTAACTCACAGTGTAGCTCACATTTATTTGCAAGAGTGAGCTATTGATAGATACAGGCCCACAAGCATGCATTGCTGTTCCATGCAGTGTCTGGGCTGCCTGTGGTTTGCTTTATCTCTTTTACTGCTCAGATGATAGTGATGCGTCTTTTTTTTCTGTTTAGTCCGTGTAATTGATAGCACCGTGGTTTCCTGAATGGCAGCCTTGGACTCAGTGAAGCGTTGTGATCTAATTGAGAGTGGGATATGTCAGGCCACTTGGTACCAAGCCCACTCGTCTAGCTGTGCAAACCTGTGCTTTAGTGAGTCACAGCTGATTGGATTACAGAATGATTATCTCAGCAGACCAATACTTGCTTTTGTCTCTAAAATCCCCTAAGTTATATTACTTGAAAACCAAGAATAAAATAATTAGCAGGCAGATGTTCTTCTAGGATTACCTATGTCCAAACCACAGAAAGGTCCAGGCAGCTTCTATTGCCATCAAAGTTGGTGGCTGCCTCTTTTACTCTTTGGTGGTGTTTTAGTAAGACTTTATGTAGTCACAGTGACAAAATACACTAACACAATTCTTAGGAGGAATATTTACTCTGCTCTGGCTTTCAGTTCATGAAATGGCCTGACTCTATTGTTCTCAGATCTGTAGCAAGGCAGAAATGCACTGGAGGAGAAATGCCTGATGGGAGAAAATGCTTACCCGTGGCAGCCGGGAGCAAAGAATGCCTGAAAGAGCTAGCTGCCTATTTCCCCTTCCTACCTTCTCTGGCTCCAGCACTAAGGGGTAGTGCACACTGCCCACATTCAGGGTAGATCTTTCCCCTTAGTCAGTCATTTGTGGAAACATCCTCAAGACACTCCAGAGGTGCTCTATTTGCTCATCAAGTTGAACCATTAATATTAATCATAACAATGGATCAGTCTTCCTGTTGTATTCTCTCTTCTAGATAATATCATTTGCTTTAGACATCTCCAAATCGAGAACAAAATCCAGCAGGCCCAAACCTGTGGCAGGTTCCACACAGTTCTCTGTTCTGACCACCCAGTATGCCCCAGAGCCCATTGGCTACCTCACTGCAAGGAGCAGATGAATCTGACCTGCTTTTGCTAAGTTAATGCCCAGTGACCCATGGTGAGGGTGGTGATGTTATCTGTTTGCATGCTTCTTGGTGCCTGTGGAAATGTAAGATTTCAGGAAGATGTCCCACAGAAAGCAAAAACTTTTAAAGGAAGGTTTCTGGTGAAAACATGCTGGTGTATGTAAGTAAAAGGCATTTAACAAGTAGTAACCCTTGGAAGGCTGTGCGTATGATGCCTCTTTAGTGTCCAGGAATGCTGGTAAGTCACACCAGAGAAATTTGCTGACACAGTTTGATTAGCCTTGCAGATAGAAGATGAAGGTGCTTTGAGACCCACTTAGAAAATTTCTTTCTAGAAGCTATCGATTGCACTGATTACAATCACAGCAGGTTTCAGCCTGCTGCCCAAGTCTGGAACTTTAGACAAGTTAAAATCAACAAGCATTCTGCGATCAAGTTTCATTTAATTACACTTTGCTGCCAGGTCCAGCTTTCAAGGCCAACTTCCCTGCCAGGTGCCTTTCAACAGTGCCCAAGCAGAGAAGAACCTTCAAGAGTGCTGTGTGCTGTAGCCAGCTTTACTCTGTGACCAAATCTCTGATTTATCCTGGGATAAGGTGTCTCTGCACCTCTGGAAGCAGACTGCCTTGCTGCTAACCTGAGGCTGTGGAAGTAAGTCCAGCCCAATCAGCTCTCCCCCAAAGGAATAGAGGAGGTATGTTCCAGGAAAGAGCAACCTTAGCTTTAACTTTCCTAGCTCACTTTTCTAGCAAGCGTGTGAGGACCCTCAGCACAGGTATCTCCCTTTGCAAACAGGCAGTCTCTGCTTGCCAGCTTATTGCATTAGTGAATTAACATTGCTGCAATTACTAGCTCAGAAGTCAGTTTGGCAGCTGTGCCTTTGGGGAAATTTAGGGGAGAGTGACCTTCCATTTCTAATAAGCATGCTATCACACCAAGAATTGAATTACTGAGAGCCTAGTTACTCTCTCAGGTTTGCTGTTAGCCTCTTCCCCTGTTTTACTTCTACATGACTCTACTAAATGGACACCAGTTGTTCCTAGTAGGATACTGTGAGCAGGAGCTCAAAGTCTTTCATGTCAAGCACTTTACTTTGAATGACTTTGACTCTTTGTAAATGTTAGAATTGTAAAACATCTCTGATGTCTGTTTTTTTCTTCCTTAAGTAAAATGGAACAGGACAACCCATTATCCATCCACTCATTGCTAGGGTGACATGCATGAGTTTTCTTCCTTACAGCAAAACAAATCACCTTTCTTGAAACTTCTTTGTGACTCTAAAATTCACATGAAATCTTAATGGGCCAGAAATTCCCATGATAAATTCTGTAACAGGAGACACAAGAAAAGGATGTAACCCATCACTTGGTGGAAAACACTCAGTTTGAAAACAGTTCTGTGCTGGGACTGATGAATGGCAGATACCCAAAAGGCAACTGAGAGGCAGCTAGCCAGCAAACTGGATCTACGTTAATATCAAACAACACTTCCAGATAAGACAAGAGAGTTTTATGAAGAGAGTTAGCCTGGAGTGAGATGGAGGTCTCCAACCAAATGTTCAGATCCCTACAAATAGATCTAAATTGCAAGAAGGGACATTATAGATCGACTGGGGATAAAAATGACCACAGTGTAGGCTATGTAGTGAAAAGAGACTAACCTGAGCTAAAACCACAGTGCTAAAAGCAGCCTTTTCTTTTAATAAGACCTCCTTGAGTGGAGCCTGCTGAGGAATCTCTGGCAATGCCACAGCTGGTTGGGTGAATGCCACAAACAGGCATCTGCTAGGGCAGGCTAATGAATGCTAGAAATGTTCACAGCTTTGTCCCACTCTCAGATGCGAATGGGTAAGAAAATGTTCACAAAGAATAACTTTCTCGTGGTGATCGTATTGTTGATATCTATTATGGAAAAACCTCTTTGCATGTCTTCAGCAACAGTGAGCATAAGAGTCACTAAGGCTTGGCCCAACAATAGCTCTATTGCTTGGTTGTGTTTCTTGGATTGAGAGTAACTATATCCTTAGTAGAACACTGTGGGTTTTGGAGTTCCTTCCATGTGCTGGGCCTCTTATAAGAAGAATACGTTTTAGGTATTTTAGCAATTGAGTGAGATGCAGAATATCAGTGGCTGAATACAGTTTAACAGTAAATCTGTGATTGTGTCTTATTTCTGTGTTGTGTGTTGGTAGGCTTATGAGAAGCAGAATAAACTTTATGTATGGTGTGGTGTATAGATTCTACTAGGACATAGGTTTCTTGAAAGTCAAGATTACTGTGACATATAAAGTCTTAGACTAGGTCCATAGTGAGGTCTACTTAGCAGGTACTGCCTATGGGATTCATCTGATCTACTCTTCCAGACTTCTGCCCCTGACTAGGGTTATCCCCACTGATATATTAGGTATATTAGTATAGGTATAGGGGTATATTGCCATGATAGAATGCATAGTATAAAGGGCCAAAATTATTCTCTACTCGTACCTTTATTGATTTTGAAAATATTTCATTTATTTTGTTTGTATGTATATTGATTGGTCTTCAGTCTTTGTTACTAAAAACCAAGATGATAGAGCTTATCTCTAGTTACACATGTTGACCTCTGAGGAGTGAAAGGCGGGTCCACTGCTCTTTCTCTCGCTCACAAACTAGTATCTCATTTTTACACTAAATGAACTGAAAATTCTTTGCAACAGAAATCTGAGGGCTGCAGAGATGGCCTTGTGGGTAAAGGTGCTTGCCACACAGGTGTGAGGACCTGAGTCCACACTCACATCACCCATATAGAGTTGGCTTGGTAGTGTGTGTCTGTAATCCAAGTGTTTCTATGAGAAGATAGGAGGGGAGGATGCATGGAGCACTTCTGGGTGGTAGTGTGTGTTTTTAGTTCAAGTGTTTGTACAGGAAGATTGGAGGTAGAGGAGAACAATTCCTAGAAGCCCCCAAGAGCAGCCACATGGGCATACACAGCAGCAAACAGTAAAGAGACCTGCCTCAAACAGGGTAGAAAGCAAGGACAGACACCCACAATTGTTTTATGAGCCCTACATGTGTGCATTGGAATGTTCAGATGTCTGAACTCTCAAAGGAATGTATAGTGCACACATCCATTATACAACAGACATCACACACGTGCACACACACACACACTGAACAAACAAGCAGAGTAAGTGTGTATCATACTGGAAAAAGCTGTCCATGTATCATTTGGGCAATGCAAAAATTGAAAGCAGTGAGATTCTGTGTATCCTGCCTATCCATGCTGTATACTTCTGTGTGTGTAGTGCACACATACATTATACAACAAACATCACGCACACACGTGCACACACTGAACAAACAAGCAGAGTAATGTTTAAGTATCCTGGATAGTTCCTGTGAGCTTTATATTACAGTCTTTACTTTTTTACTGCGACTATGTTGTTGCTTAAAGCTGAGTTTTAGGTTGTGTCATAACTCTAGGAATCTGATTCACTTGCAAGAATTGGCCATTATTTCACTGCTGAGGATGGCTGTGGTGGACTGAGAGAGAGCAACCCCATAGGCTCATACATTCAAATACTTGGTCCTCAGTTGGTGGAACTGTTTGGGAGGGAATAGGAGACGTGGCCTTGTTGAAGGAGATCTGTCTCTAGGAGTGGGTGTTGAAGTTTCCTATGGGCGGATCTCAGCCATGCACTTTTATGGCCTCTGCAAAGGCACAGAGAAGCAGTAAGGAATGTGAGAGCCCCAGAGTTCACCTTGATGGGAACTACTTGGAATCAGGCTCTGCCTCTCAGCCCCTCTTTCCCCTCTTTTGTGTTGAAGAGTCCTGATATTCCCAGAAGGGAAATATGAGATGCCCAAGGATACTCTGATGTCACTTCAACTTGTCCTTGTAAAAGTCCACAGGAAAGGTGTCCTAGGTCTCTTGTGTTCTTAGCCTGCAGTGTCAACAGCCTTTCTTTCAGACTCCACCGCCTCTTATGATGCTACCGCCCCTTGTTTGGATGTTGGCAGGATTTTTCCATGTTTTTAGAGGTGAATGGGTGTTCAATCCCCACTTTAAGGAATTGTTTCTTCTACTGTGTACCTTCATTTAAAAAGCAACGTGCACTTTCTCAGTCACTTCTAAACTTGTCATTGGAATGCTGTGTATATTTCATTCTCTGAATTTTCTGTCAGTAACGTCCCTGGTGCCACATGTTTGTTCTCTGGAGTTAGAAATGAGTGTGATACAGCCTGTACATTAGGCTCCGTCCCTGTGCTCCAAGGTTTTAAAGACTTGATACTGTGAATATGCTTATTAAACACTAAATAAAGAAGACTGGGTTACAGAGCAAGAAGGAGGCAATTAGAGGGTGAGTGGACAGGCTTGAGTGGACTGCGGCTCTAGCAGATGTGACTAAATAGGGCATCGATAGAAAAGAGGAAAAGTGGGCCCAAGACAATCAGTCACTGAGCTGCCAGATTGTGTGATAATGAGTCCCTTATAACAATATCTCTACCATGCAGAGTAAAAATGTGAGTAATAACTTGGTTTAAAAGTGCAGGGTCTCCTGGTAAGCAGCGAGGCAACAGTCAGCCCTGGTCTCTTTCAGACGACAGAGGCTGGCATCTTTTCTTCTGCTGTTAGTGGGCTCTGTAGAAATTGTGCCGGCAACATGAGGCTCTTCTCTGGATACCTGTGGGTTCTAATTGGTAATTGTCATTTAATTTCCCAGAGTTTCTGAGTTGGTTATAAGAACATTGCCATGCTGTGGCAAATGGCACCACTTGGTGTAGCTCTGAAGCCAAGAGCAATTTCTGTATCCCACACAGGAAACGGGCCTCAGTATTCTGACTTGATCGTGTATACAAGTGTAATTACAGGGACAGGACTCAAAAATATTTGAACAAATGTGGCCCTGAGAATCATACCACACTACCAATTTCTTTTAATTTCCTATTTTACTAGCTGGCATTCATTCTCCCATGTGCTCTGAGAATGTTTTTTCTTCCCCTAAGCTTGCTCTTTCCTATGCTAGGAACAAACCTGTTCAAAATCTCCCATGTGTCTCACCACACACAGCTGTTGGTGAGTAGAGAAAATAGTTTAGCTTCATCAAGGATGATTTATAAAGAAAGAAAATGAAGTAAGTAAGCCTTTGAACTAGCTTACCAAAAGAACCCAGTAATTCTAAAATACATGTATAATGTTATTTGCCTGTGTGGGCCTAGTTATACTTGGTTTCACGGAGGGACAGGAAGGACACCAGTGTTAGGGGAGATAAGTAAAGAATGGAGCCAAACATTTGCTGAGGATTAAATTGTCCGTAACCTGCTTCCCCTTCATGAAACTGATGTTTTAAAGTCCACAGCATGGCTGTGACTATGGGGTCCTGTTAGGGTTTGACTCCACCGTGGCTGGGTCCTTGTAATCACAAGACTTAGGAACCACCTAGGAAGTTTCATGGTGTTGACCTTTGAAATTTAAATCCAGCTATGCAATAGCTGTCATTTCCTGGCTAATGTCTCTGCAATCAAAGGGACCCCCAGATCATTGCTCCTTTGGGTTTGCATAAACAGGTTCATCTTGGCCATGGTATCTTTTCAGATGGATCCAAGAGACTATATCTGTCTTCTGAGGTCCCGTGTACCCTCTTACCAGCTTCTAGTTTTCAAACATGTGTAGGCATAAGTGTGCAAATCAAGCCATATATATATATATATATATATATATATATATATATATATATTCTAAATTTATATATAAAACTCATATAAAATATTTATATAAATATAAATGTATAAAGCCCATATGTATGTATATGTGTGTGTATGTATGTATATAAATTGTGCATCCTTAAATGATATGTTTGCCCATTCTATTCAGTCTCAGGCTCCCAAGCCAAGGCATGACCATTCTGTGATGTTCAGGTGAGCTGCTCTGTAGTATCCCTGATACCTGGAGACCCTGCCTGTCTGAGTAGGTTACCATGCCTTCCTGTGAGTGTGCTCCCTCCATCTGTGCATCTTTCATCACTCTGTTTCCCAGACAACAAGCTAATTCCTCCTTTTCCCAAAGAATGTAAGCTTTCCATCAAACATGGGAAACTAAATGTGAGTGATATTTTAAGCTGAGAAGTGTCTCCTAAATACTCAAAAGTACCTCTCCTCTTCCTGTTTCTTATCCAGCAAGTCAGTGAAACCTGGGAAAAATTCAAATTATAACCTAGCTATAATAGTAAATAGGGTAAAAGCAGGATGGCAGTGATAGAGAAATTGCAAGTAGGGGCAAATTATCTTCCACTTCTCCAGAAGTCAATTTTTAAAAACTAAAAATGTGCACTTAGTGTGTGTGTGTGTGTGTGTGTGTATGTGTATGTGTGTGTGTATGTGTGTGTATGTGTGTGTGTATGTGTGTGTGTATGTGTGTGTGTATGTGTGTGTATGTGTGTGTGTATGTGTGTGTGTATGTGTGTGTGTGTGTGTGTGTTCGCACATGTGCTTGTGTGTACCAGGTTGTGCACATGGGAGGGCAGCCAGTGGGAACTGGTTTTCTTCTTTCTCCATTTGAGTCCTGGGGACCAAACTCAGGTTGTCAGACTTGGCAGCAAGTGTGTTTCCCAGCTGAGGTTTCTTATCAGTCTCCCCAAGTCATCTTACTGGTGACCTTTTGGACATGTTAAGTTCAAAGGTTATGTTTCTGAATTGTGTGAGAGCAAATTACTTAGTGACCAAAGGAATGTTAAGTTGTCCTAGGAGGTGCTTCTTGGCAGTAGCCTCAGTCTTTCTCTTTGTCTTTGCCCCCCGTCCTTAAATTGTAATCAATCACTTGCCTAAGTGAGATTTCCACATTCAGTTTTGTGAGCAAGAGCAGATGGGGCAGACACAGCGGAGCCTTAACACCATGGCAGGACGGAATTTTTGGAATGGTGTTAGTGTTGTGTCTACAGCATAGGCTTTGTTTGAGGCCCCTGCTCAGCGGCTGGCCGTCACTCTTTAGAAGCTTTAGAATGCCTGGCATTCCCTCCTTCCAGAGGGCACCCTGTGTTTGCACATGCACACCATGCAGGCCTGGTCTACAGAGGAGACCCTGAACAGAGCAGGCAGAAGCCAGTCAGGTGAGGAGGGGATACCCCACAAAGCTCCTCTGGCTGTTAGCAGATGCTTGAGTCTATGCGGAAGTGGTTGGCTGAAGTGTGAGGTGTCACATGTTAATACTTTGGGAGCTTGACGACACTGTTTTCTTGCCACGTGTCTGTTGTATGGAACACATATGCACACCCTCCGTAAGCTTTAAACCATCTCCAGAGTTCTCACTCTGCCTCATGTATTGGAAATGCTGTGCAAATTGTTTACTATTTTGTTTGGGGAGAACGGTCAGAAAAGGGTCTCTGTATGTACATTGCAGGTGAAATTTCTTTTCTAATATTTTCAATTCAAATTTAACCTTGGAACACAGAGGGCTAATTGTGTTGTGTGTGTGTGTGTGTGTGTGTGTGTGTACATTCATTGCTGGTTTTATGACTGTAAGTACATACAAGAATGATAAAGTCCTTGCTGTCTCTTGTGTGATGGCTGGAGTCACTGGAAACCTATGGTGCTATAAAATAAGTTTTACATATAAGTTATTAAAAAAAAATTGAGTTTTGTGAAATCAAAAGGAACATATTGACAGTAGATGAAGTGACTTTCCTAGAAAGTATATAGCTGTTTCTTGGTGAAAATATAATCATAGTAATAACAGATCAGAAATCTCTGCATGGTCAAGTTATTTAACAGGAAACTTTCAGTTTGATAAGTTAAGATTGCCAGACCAAAAAAAGTAACCTGTATTCTGCACTCTTGTTCTTCTGAAAGGACTTAGACTGCCCCCACACTCCTTTTGTTAGAACCCTGATAATAGGATGCAGTGATTTCTTTCTCCTTTTGACCAGAGAGAGGAGAGCGTGCTCAGATCATGGCCAGGTCTCCTGCCTAGCTTCTCTGGCTGCATCCCCGCTGCACTCTTCCACTGCGGTTAAACTTTACTGCCAGTGTAGTCTCCCCCCAGCTAAGAGGGACTGTAAAGGCTAATTAAAATTAAATTTATTTTTTCATTTCTTAGTTACTCTACACACATGGCAGAAGTTCTCGGGGATGGTGCAAATAACATCTTCATTGTCATAGAAACTTATTATGGTCAGTGAGGTTGTTTGAATGAGAAAGGTCCCCATAGGCTTATATATGTGCATGCTTGGTTCCTAGTGGATTGATTAGTAGTTGATTTTGTTGGAGGAGGTGTGTCACTATGGGTGTGCTCTGAGGTTTCAAGAGCTTCATGCCATTCCTAGTTCCTAGTCTCCATTTCTCTCCCTCCATCCCTCTCTTTTTCTCAGCTACTACTCCAGTACCATGCCTGTCTTCCTGCCACCATGTTCCCTGCCATGGGTTCATGGACTCTACCACCTCTGAAATATAGTCTCAATAAACTCATTTATAGATTGCCTTGGTCTTGGTATCAATAGAAAAGTAACTAAGACAGATATTAATGGTCTAGACTCACAACAATTCCCTTGTTTGTTGTTTGATTGGCTTGTTTGTTTTTAAGGCTTAAAAGGTGAACTTTTTGGCCACCTTTGGAAGCTCCCTCAAATCTTACCATCTGTTCAGATTGACTGTAATATAGGAGCTGGTCAGAAAACCCTTGGCTCAATGTGTGAGGGACTTAAATGGTAATGGAAGGTATTCAGCTTCTTTTGAATGAGGGTCGAGTTTCCAACAGACAGAAGGTGGGAGAAGATTGCTCTAGGAAAGGCTGTGACTGGAAAGATCAGTTGCTGGAGCATAGATCATGTTGCCCTCATGAAGTATACTTGGATTAAAGCCAACAGGAGAAAAGCGGACGTCTTCAGTTGTCTCCACCAGGGATCTAGGCGGATGTCCTCATGTGCTTGGTTATCATCTGCTACTTGAAGCCAGTCATCTCCAGTCTCTTCTGTCACTATACAAGAAACGTGTTCCGTATTTGTAGAGGAGATGGGAGTCAGGGTTGGTAGCTGACAGTATGGACTTCAGAGGGAAGACCAACAGTGATGGACTTGCTCAACACTTATGATGATCTGTTATAAATGGAAGAATGAGAGATGGTGGTGAGTGTGGCAGGATCATAGAGGGTTAACAGGCAAATGGTAACATTAGAAAAAGCCCAATTTTAATGACATTTTATGAACTCATTCAAGAATGAAGGAATTCAGGAAACTTAAGATAGTGTTCATTCATTCGTGGCAATTCGGGGCTTCCACGGCATACAGCAGGAAATATAACGGATGGATACACAAGTAGTTTTGGTTGGAAGAACGTACGTAGTCTTCAGTCATATGTAGATTATTTGGTGATTAATGGATTCTATTAAACATTTGTGTTCTGTGAGGAAGGTTGGGCTTCCAAGGTGAATAGTAGTGGAGGTTGATGCTAAATGGATTCCCATGCCTCGCCTTGGGTGAGAATTTCAGGAATAGAGTTGACAGAACTGGCTGAGGAGAAGAAAAGAAGTGCCTAGGTGTTAGCTGGCAGCAAGAGGAGGGTGCCATTGGGAGCACTGACAACTTCCCTGAAGCCAGAACCCTACTAGGAGCCAAAATACTGACTGCAGATCCAAGATGTCAAATCTGCTGCTGCTGCTGCTGCTGCTGTTTCAGCTTCCAGTGTTTCCCATCAGCCTTTGCTCTGGACTGAATGAGTGCCGAGTACTTCTGGAGCATCTTGATACAGATGACAAGAGGAAACCGTGGCTGTAATCTCAGAGGATGAGTTGAGGCTGAAGATGGACAACAGCTTCTAGAAAGAGGGGTTTGAGATTTTGTAATGGAATGTTGTCAGTGGGGCAGGAGTTCAGCAGTGCTTTGAAGAAGGCCAGGGATAGACTTAAAGGCCCATAAGAAAGTTCACTTTCTTGCTGCTGGCTCTTCCTCAGAGCAGCCATAATCTCTGTTCTAGTTTGGTTTCTGTTGTTGTAATAAAGCACTGACCAAAACCGACTTGTATGAGGAAAGGGTTTATATGTCATATAGGTGACAGTTCACTCTTACCAAGGCAGGCACTCCATCCAGGCAGGATCCTGGAGGTAGCAACTGAAACAGAGGCTATGGGAGAATGTTGCTTACTGACTTGCTTTCCATGGCTTTCTTAGCTTGCTTTCTTGTACAACCCAGGACCACCTGCCCAAGGGGTACCATCTACAGTGGGACGGTCCTTCCCCATTAATCATTAAACAGGAAGAGCCCCACAGACATGTCCATGGGCCAGTATGATAGCAGCAATTCCTTAATTGAGATTCCCACTTTCCTAGATGACTCTGGTGTGTATCAAGTAGACAAAAACTAACCAAAATAGTTTCTAGAGTTGATGACCAGAGGACTTGCCACAGTTAGTAGTATTTATTCTTTAGTTTATTTTTCTGACATTCTTAATTCTTAGATCATAGGGACTGGGTTAACCACAGAATTCTGATCACAAGGCACATGTGTGCTGGTCTGCAGTGAATATTCCTAATGTTTCTTGTAGTAAGCCTGTGACAGAAATGCGGGATGCTCTGAAACCAAGGTGGTCACTGTTAAGGGAGTTTAGGAGGGGACGGGGCCAAGATGATCACTGTTGACTGACATTAGAATGGAATCACTGGTGTTAAGAGCCTTTTATTCCAATGGTCTATATACAAAGAATGTGAATCGAAACAGATTGTAGATTCAGAAATGTAGAAATTATAGGGGTTCAGGGATTAGGACGGTTTTTCAGTAGCTGTGAAACTCTGAGAGATCAAGCAGGGAAACCAAAGCAAGACAAACTTGGTTACAAAACACATTTTTAAAAATAAGATAAGAAGCATTAACGAGGGGCAGAAAAGCAAGCAGCTTTATGCCAGAGCCTCTTGTACATGGCCATGCCAACTGTGTAGCTTTTGTGGGATGAAGTGTTTGTGTTCCGTGGAAGACAGGGCTTTGTAAGTGGAGTTGTTGCAGGCTCTGTCCTGGGTTGAGGCTTTAATTAAATGGCTGGTGCCTTTATCACAGGAAGAAGAGACACAGAGGGAGAATGCCATGGTCGCCACATGATGACAGGCAGGGATTTAAGTTGGCTGAAACTGTACAAGTGCCAATGATGAATCATGTGAAGTGGGAACGAGGCTCCAGATGCAGTGGTTCTCAACCAGTGGGCCATGGCCCCTTGGTGGTAGGGGAGTCAAAAGACCCTGAAACAGGAATCCCATAAAACAACTGGAAAACAGATAGTTATATTGCAATTCATAAAAGCAGCAAAATCACAGTTATGAAGTAGCAACAAAAATAATTTTATGACTGGGTTATCACAACATGAGAACTGTTTTAAAGGGTTGCAGCATTAGGAAGGTTGAGAACTACTGCCTTAGAGGAATCACAGCCCCGCAGGATACCTTGAATCAGACATTAGATCTGTGAGAGAATAACTTTCTCTTGCTTCAAGCCACTTAGTTTGTGGCATTTGGTTATGGCAGCCCTGGTTTAAAAAAAAAAACACCTGTGGCACAAAGCAAGAGGGGGCAAAGGTCATGGAGAGTGTGGTCTGCCCCATCAACAACATGGAAGGTCAGAGGTCAGCGTGAAGAGAAGGAAGGAGGGAGGCAGGGGCAGAACTTGGGCCTCCAGCATCCTCCTGTGGTCTCTTCATCCCAGTCGCATCGAAAGCGGACCAACCCACTCTGCACTTGGCACGAAGGTGCCTTGTGCTTTCATAGTTTCATGTACATTGGTGAAGCATACCTGTCAGTTCCTGGCATTTGAGTTTAGAGAAGCCTAGTGTGGGCATTGGCTTGTTTGGGGAAGAAAGGTGAAAGAGACGCTTGTGGTTCCGGATGAAGCAATCCAAGGGCCTCCTACCCTCTGCCTCAACAATGTCCACTACAGAAAAACAAGTAAACAGCCACCTCAGAACGTCCCTCTGAAGGAAGTGACTACTCCCCAAGATCTGGGAATTCAAGACTGCTTGTCTGGAGAGAAGAGCTATTGATAGCTGGGGAACTCTATGTGGAGGGAAGAACAAGGAAAAGAAAAAGAAAAAGAAGAAAAAGGAAAAGAAAAAGAATCTGTGTCTAAGAATCTAGTCTTGAGAGTGCTGAAGATAAGATTTAGAGTAGCCTAGGACCTGGTATGGTTCATTACCTTTCTTGCCCAGAACTTCAGACATTGTTTTATGAAAGTGAGTATCATTTGTTATCCTGCAATCCTGCACTAGAAATAAATTTAGGGTAGATTTCAAGAGAGTTTTTCTCATAACAAGATCAGAATTAAGTCTTTGCTTGCCCCCTCCTCCAATCTCTAACTTTTTTATGCTTATAATTCTTCCAGAGATTTGCAGACACATATTGCAGGTGACAGCTTGGACTGTGTATCCTGCAGGCTCTATCCCTGCAGAGCCAGGGCCTTCTCCCTTCAGTCCTAGCTAAAAGATAAAATAAAGTCAGCCAGCAGGGGCCGCTCTGTGCATCCATTGGTGTGAGGTATGGGAACAGAGGCTTGCGGCTGGGGAAGCCTGTGTGAACATGTGGACTGGTTTGTTTCTACCCCGTCAGAGGAAGCATTTATTTCTTCTCTCTGCACCTCCCTGAGACACCAATGGAAACAGCAAGTAACTCCCTAAAAATGCCTTCAAAACTTTATTTGCTCAAGAAGTGTGAAAATGGTGACCTTTGATGTTAAAAGAAAAAAAAAACCCCAAACCTCTGTGGTTCTCTCTCTCTCTCTCTCTCTCTCTCTCTCTCTCTCTCTCTCTCTCTGTGTGTGTGTGTACCTTCTAAATGAAGGGAGAGTAGAGGAAGACCTTAGGCTGGCTGCTTTTGTAACTGACAAAGATAGGTCCCCACTGAGTGGCAGTGTTGGAATGTGATCCTGGCCCCAGAGAACAGTCTGGTCTTGGGCCAATGTGTGGAAGAATAAAGAGGCAGAATGGCTGTGTATCAGTTTCAGTGCAGGACTAGCTGGAGAAAAGCAAAATTAATGAGTATCGCTTTTTAAAAAGGAGATTATTTCCTCATTAGTAGGAGCTGTGTGAGAGAGAAAGGAGAGAGGTGGGAGGGAAGATGGAAGGGAGGAAGGGAGGGAGAGAGGGGGAGAGAAGAGAGAAAGGAGAGGGGGGCTGGTATGGCTCTGCCTGTGGGCTTTATGGGCAACTGGACTCTTCCTCCAGCCCCTCTGCAAACTTTCTCATTTCTGGGTGATGCTGAGCAAGGAATCAGATCCTGTTCCATGTTTGTGCTGGGAAGCCAGCCACCTTCCAGAGGAGAGGCTGCAGCAGCCATACACACTCTGCCAACTGCTTTGATTAGTCATGTTGCTGTGCTGACTGGCCACCATCTATCAGGAACATTGGAGTCATTCCTCCCACCTCCTATTTGCCTCCAAAGCTCTCTTGCTGGCGACACACCACTGGCCCTTGGGTAGGTCTTTCAGTTCCCTTCCTTCAGAAAGCTGCTGGCATTAGGTGAGTGTGTGAGGTCCAGTGACTGAGTCACAGCCCGAAACCTCGAACCCCTTGAACTCTGAACTCAACTGTGTTTGTCTTATTCTGATGGACCTGCCCCGAGAACTCACACATAAAGAATATTAAAGCATCCTTCCTTCAGCCAGTTATTTAGGACTCATTATGAAGCAGGGAATCCTTGGGGTTGGGGCTCATGAATGGCTTGTGGTGAAAGGCAGAAAGTTCCCATGAACTAGATTCATGGCTACTTGGGACTTTCATCTATGCCTTCTAGCCTTTGGTTTTCAAGGAGAAAGACTCCATGCAATTAGAGATTCTGTGGTCATTTGCCTTACAAGGTTGAAAGTATATAAAAAATATATTTTTAAAAAATTGAGAAAGTAAACATGAAATGAATTCTTAAATATTTCATTTGATAAAAACACAGAATAAAGGGCCATAAAGAGGGAAGTGATTTGCTAGCTTGCCATTGTTAAGTATTTCATATGTGTATAAGCACACACTTGTGTCATAGTCTTTTGGTAATGGTGCATAGGATGCAATGGATGGGCAGACAGTTTAAAAGGAAGAGAGCTGTACTGGCCCATTAGGCTCTAGTACGAGGCTGAAGCATTCAAGATGAAGTTCTAGTTGAGTGGCTCACTGTAGTCTCCATGTCAGCTGACTCTCCAGACTGCTGTTGATTTTCTTGGTTGTGTGTGTCGTAGATGTACAAGGTCTCCAGTGCTTGGATTGGTAGCAGAAGGCCACAGTTCTACTGGGCTTCATATACGAGTGTGCATGTATGTGTGTGTGTGCACACATATCTGTGGCCTTACTCAGTGTTTCAAGCTGTGTGTCTGTGGTTTGCTCATCAGTAGAGCCATGACATGAATGCTGGTAGATAAAGAGTTCCCACCTCAGCTGAGCTGCCGGGTGCCATTAGTCTCCTCTAGCTAGGACGAGAGGGGGAGCAAATGCAGATTACAGATGGCAGCTTCTGTGGACATGTGTTGAAATGTTCAGAATCCTGAGAGAATGTGGCCTGACTTATCCTTTTCTTTGTCTCTGATCGTGTCTGGCTTTGTGGCTGATTGAGGACCGGCAGGTCACACTTAGCCTGTAGTGCTGTTCTGTTCAGGTGGCGCCAGGGAAGGCAGGTGCTGTACAGATGAGCTCATGCCTGTTACTGTCTCGGCCACACCCTTATTTCTTGCCTGATGTGCTGGCTTCTTTGCTGTGGACTATGCCAAGTGCTGTGGTTCTTCTCCAAGACAAAACAGGACTTTTATTAGTTTTATAACCTCTTTCTCCAATTGTCTTACAGTGATTTAAAACAGTAAAGTGTTCAAAAGGCTTGAGAGGCCCCAAAACCCTATGTACAGGACATTGTTAACCCACTGGCCTTGAGGTCATCAATGTTAATGACTGAGTTCAGCAGACTGGATAGGCTGTGTGCTGTGATGTGTGAGCAACCCAAGTACTGGAGACTTTGTGCCACCATGCTCTGACCCTCTGGAAACTTGTTCAGAGAACAGTCTTCCCTATTGCCCAAATGTGGCTAAATCAACATGGGCTTTGGAACTGCCTGAAAAAGTATCTTCCTTTCGCACATGTGTCTAGCTCTTTCAATGGAAAGTGTCAATCTTGAGACAAGCTGAAGTCAGAGGTGGACCTCTCTGATCTGTTCCGCCAGGAACTCCACAGCCAGCCTTTCTGGAAGACGGTATCGAGTTTGCCCACTGTTGTGAATGAAAATAATCTATTGGTGAAAGCCCCAAATTAGAAACCTCTTGGTATATTTATTTCTGTGTCTCAAGAATTCTGATTTAAAGCAGACTTTATTTCAAGTAACGTGAACAGTAGGTTGTTCAGGAGTCTTGGATGAATCAATGTTTTCTTCCCTCCACTCCAGGAAAATCTATTTAAAGAAAAGGTCAGCTCTGGGCTGAAGTGAGAGCTCATTGATCGCAAGTCTGGGGCACAAGGCTAGTGCTCTTCTCATCTGTAGCTGGGAGCGGTAGGGGCTGGTTTTAAGCAAGCCATCGTTTCCCACACATTCCTTTCTGTGTGGCCTTCCTCTACATGGAGTGCAGCGTGGAGCCAATAGTGTATGGCCTGATAGCCTTCATAGAAAGAGATACAGGAAGATGAGCTCTTATGAGGCTTGGAGAGTATTAAACTTAGGAATAATTCAGGACTACTGCCTGAAGACTTTTGTGTCCTTTAGTTATTCGCAGGAAGGAAGCAGTAAGAAGTATAGTAGCAGTAATGTGCCTCTTTGAGGTGCTCCAGCCCTTCTCACTCCCCCGCACCTCACTTCTATATCTTTGTGTGAAAGTATGTATCTCCTCCCTAGAATAATGATTTTTCATTTCTTTTCTCGTGCATTTTGGCACTAATTCTTGGGAGCCTAGAAATACAAACAGGAAGGAGAAAGTTTTCAGCCACCTTAGAAGTTGCTGGTTCCATTTAATTTACTATTATATTTAAAATTAAAAATAGTAAAACTGACTTATTTTTTTTTCTGTAGAAATTCTGGCTACTTGAAATGTCATGTCTCTGTGTGGGAGTGTGTGTGTGTGTGTGTGTGTGTGTGTGTGTGTGTATGTGTGTGTGTCTGAATTTGTGTGTACATGCATGTATGTGTCAGTGAGTTTCTATGTATTTGTTTATGTGCATATATGTCTGTATTCATGGGTATGTATACTGGCATGTATGTGTTTGTGTATATGCATGTGTCTGTGGATGTGTGTGTATCTGTATGTATTTATGTGTGTGTGTGTGTGTGTCCTTTTATGAATGTGTATGCATGCTTCTATATGTTTGTGTTCAGGGGTGTTTCTGTGCATGTATGAAGTCAATTCTATAGAAGACAATTTAGTAGGCTTCAGAAAAAACTATTTCTTTGGATATTTTTTGGTTTTTAAATCTAGGTACTTGGATATTAGTTACTATTTTATTACTAGTTTATACTAGTAAAAAATTATTAGTATAAATTTGAAGTCTGAGCCTTCATCCATTGGGTGGAATAAAGTATCAGAGTTCACTCTCCCCCCCATGCCTCCTCTGTGCCAGCAGTGTGCAGCCACTGTGGTGGTCTCAGGCCCTCTTGAGTGAAGAGGGGCCCAGAAAGGAGCAAACCAGTGCATTCATTATCAGTGGGCCTCTGTAACTTGCAATAGAAAGGATGGGCACTTTGAGCCAAAGGGCCGCCACTACATAAGAAGATTCCTCAGAGAGAAGCAGACTATGACTTGCAGGAACTAGGACAGAGGGCTTCCAGGTAGGATAATGTTTTGAGAGAATCTGGATATCAGTTTTTGTGAGAAGTCTCCTGTCTTTTAAATCTTGGATAAAACACATTTTTTCCCCTTTAACAGAGGATGAATAGTTATCATCGGCTCAGCCTAATGGGTTTCTTTCCTGAGCACTCAAATCAATGGTTCAGGACCTCTGTGCTCTACGGTATGACCTTTGCACTTTGGGCCCTGACCCAGTTTCAACCGTCCGCAGCAAGGCCTCTGTTTGTCTTATTCCCCGCTTCAGCTTTCTAAAATAGCATGTGTATTTCCTCCAGCACTTGCTGCCTATGCATTGTTCCGGGTCAATTCTGTGATGCCTGTGTGCTCACTCACCTAGAGAGCAGAGCCCTTGCTGTCCCACTAGTGTCATGATGGTTACCCTTCACGACTACATCCTGAATGCAAACACCCAATCCTGCGCCCATGTTCCAAATGCTCTTCCAATGTTTGGTAAAAGGCCATTGTCACAGTGTAGAAACAAATAAGAGTGGTGCAGTGAAGAGTGGAGAGAGAGAGAGAGAGAGAGAGAGAGAGAGAGAGAGAGAGAGAGAG
>JANHMN010000001.1:203640146-203689914 GCA_030674055.1 Rhabdomys pumilio | reverse complement strand
AGAGAGAGAGAGAGAGAGAGAGAGAGAGAGAGAGAGAGAGAGAGAGAACTCAGGACCCACAGCAGCTGGAGCAGCTGCTTGGGTAGGGTCACAGTTCAGGCTCCAGCAAATATTCCCTAAAGGAGGGCTAGCTGACTTGGTTCTCAGCACCTGCTCTGAGCTAGGTGATTTGCTTGTTTTTTTTTTTTTTTTTTTTTTTTCAGAGAGCATGGTAAGAAATAACTCAAGTGGTTGCTTTTTCTTCTCCTCATCAAATGCCAACTGAAAAGTTATGTGATCCACACAGTGACAGCTGCTAGATGTTCAACTGGGATATATTGACATTCAGAAGGGTGTCCTTGTTGGACAGACTTTTTCCTGGCTATGCAGCATCCTTAGAGGGCCTCTGGGGGGTCGTGGTCGAGGCCTGAAGAGGCTTTCTGACTGCATGATCTGCTCATGGGCCTTCCCAGTGTAACTTGGCTGCAAACATAGGTGACATCAGTCAACTCTCAAGCAGCACCAGCCTTGAGTCCCAGTCACAAATGTCCTACATCCATTTCAGCATCTCCTGCTCTCTTCCCAGTAGCAGAAGGGATTTTATCTGTGTGGGTTCCTGCCCATCCCCTCCTCCCATCCTCGACATCCTCTGATGCTTTACCAAGTACTGTTTCTTCTTTTCCCTAAGCATGTTTCTCTCTCACACTCATTCTGGTGCCCTCAGTCCCTCTCCTCTCTTCCTCTCCCTCCCTCCTTCCCTTGCCCCTCTCTCCCCTCTCACTGGTCATTTTGAGACTGGGCAAGGACTCACTATGCAGCCGGTCCTGGCCTCAGTGGACATCTGGGATTGTACCTGTGAGTGATGGGACTCACACATAAGCACACCCAGCTTTTAAGCACATTCTTGACTTTGTGTCTTCTCACAGAGCTGAACACGCATCCCCAGGAGACTCTGCATGGATCGTCTAATCCTTTTCCAGTCTAGTCTTCACACTGGATGGAGACGTTATATGAATATTGTACTTTCACATATGAGAGCCTCTACAGGCTTCTTTAAGGCTCCAGATAAATCCAAAGCTTCCCCATATCTATGAGGCTCCCTACACTATAGCATCTTGTTCCTCTAACCTGAAGTTCACCTGCCTTTCAGGTCTGTGGCTTCCCTCTGTATATATAACAGACACACAGGGATTGACTTCTTTGTTCATTTGTCTGTTATTGTCTGTCTCTGGGACTTCATAGGTCCTAGAATTTTACATGTATCATCAGACCCTATTGGCAAAACATAACTTCTAGGATTTTTTTCTTCCTCTTCTCTTTAAGCACCAATATCCACCCTTATTGACTCCACTCTGCTGCCTATGTAGAAAAACAAATGGGGTGGGAGTTGCCCAAAGGTCCACTCAGTAGCAACCACCTGCTTCCGTTAGTGATTGCCTCTGTATCACCAGGGCAACCTGCAGGCCACAAATGTGGGCCTCTGTCCTTAGTGTGCCTTGAGCGCAGGGTACTCCAGAAGAAATGAGAAAATCTTCTCTATGCATTTGCCCACTTGTTTGGTTTTATTTATAAACTTACAGTAGCTCATGCCACTCACTGCCTCCGTGATCTAGAGAGAACCGTTCCTGACGTGATGAAGTTAAAAGTTTTAGTCCTCTAGGGGCAAGAACTGAGGAAGCTTGGCTACTTACGCACAGCATCAGAAAGCTAGCACAGGTGACTTGGGAAACTGGCTTTCTCATGAAGCAGGTAAGGCTGTCAGCCATTGAAACACAGTGTGTTTCTTTGGATGTGCAGTTCATCTGTCTTGGAAGACATTAACATGTGTTCTCTGGCACTACATGCAGACAGTAATGTGACTTGTAGTGCTCTCTTGGCTGAAATATACCTGACCTGCTTAGTTGTGCAGTTCCTTGAGAACACTCTACGAACTGTAGTTGCCCAGAAAGCAGCGTCCACGCAGTTTCCTTTATAAATTTGACCCTTATGTTTGATTTGAGGGCTTTAACTTCCTCTGGGAATCAAGAAAATCAGTCAGTGCAATGTCATTACCTGCAAGGGCAAATGCAAAACCATTACATGACTGTAATGGATGCGTTACAGGCACAAGTCTTAACCCTAAAAGTTAAAGACCTTGGTGGTTATGCAGAAGTCCTTAGTAAAGTCCTTCTTGCCAAGTGTGAAGATGCTAAATATGGCAGATGCGTCACTGTGTGCCAACTGTGGGTTAAGCATCACTCATATAGGGGTCACTTTACCCTAGTTGAGTGACAGCTCTCAGGTGCTGCTGTCACATCTTCCTTGCAGGAGGGTCACTCCTTAAAATAATTGGCCTGTAGGAAATGTTTCCCTAAAAAGAATTTCACATTTTAAAGAACTGCTTAAAGAATCCACAGTCCAAATTCAAATTGAAAGCTTCTTAAACCATGTAAGTTATTTCTGAGATTTTATTATGTACAGCTAGCTATGCAAGAATATGTTGCTTCTGCTGCAAGAGGATTCACAGGTCTAAAATGAATAATCTAGTTTGGGGAAGAAAACAAATGAAGTATATTAAGCTTGCTATTAATATCCTTTGGGAAATGAAGTACATATTTTTAGGGATTGTCTTTTAAACTCAGTGATTTGAGCTGTGTCAAAAGCTGGTCACATTTTCCATCAATGAACAGAGTGGTTGGTGGTTGTCAAAGTCTGAAGGCTCCAAAGCTCAAGTCAGTAAGTAGCCAGCTTCTCTTTTTAGCTAATTTATGAGCAGTCATGACAATTTTCTTTCATTTACCACTTCCCAAATCTCTCCTCTAGAGTGTTGTCTGGAGGGCCTTTTTAGGAAAATGAGATTTTTTTTTTTTAGAGAGATTTGAGATGAGAAGGAGGGGAAGGGAAGTTTAAAAATAGGGTTTCCCATTAACTATGCAGTGAGCTTAAGACAGTCCTGTGTGTACAACGAATACTATACACAAAAATGTCCTCAGTGGGCTAATTCATGATTCTTCCTTAGTTATACTTCTTGAAATCTCAACAAAAAAAAATCTATTTACTTCAGTGAGTGTTAAATGAAATCCAGGAATAATTACTACTAGCTTAAGACTTCTGCTACATTATAATATCACAAAAATGCATACAATAAACATATACTGTTTTGTTTTCAATTAAAATGTAAAACTCTAATAAATATTCATCATTTATTATCTTGGAAATGCAAAGTGAAACCAGCCACTAATTGTGACACCACATAGCACCGAGACAACAAAGATTGATTGCTGCATTCATGGTTTTGGTGTTTTGGTAAAGATAAAGAATCAGCAGGAGTCTCACTCATGATGGCTGGGGACCCAAAGTGGCACGTCCACTTTGGAAAAGTCTCACAGCTTCTGTAGTGTTTAAGATGTTCTTGCTTTGGGTCTCAGTAGACTTTCTGTTACTATGGCAAGATACTGAAAGAACTTGAAAGAAAAAGTCTGTTTTGACTTACTTTGGGAACAACTTTGGCAGTCTGTAACAGTCTACAATGGCATTGGTGTGTAAGGGCTGCCATTAAGTTTTCCAGACTTGCATTGCATCCATCAGGTTCCCTAAATGCAAAAGCATTAAGCTCACCAGTGCTGTGGGGAAGAAGGTATGATTCTCTTAGAAATGAATGTGAAGAAACAGAACAGAGGAAGAATGGTGGGAAAGCTGGGCAATCAGAAGGATCTGGAGAATGGGAAATGAAATGATGAGGAAGGCTAGAACCCTCACACAGGCACAGGCAGACTGGAGCAGGATGGTTAAAAACAGAAACAACACACAACTGGGCCTGTGGACTCCAGGACGTGTGTCATCCTTAGATACTCATTGGCCTGGTCAGTTCGCAGGCAGTCTACTCCCCACTTAAAAGACTAAGTATGGTTTGGTTGATCTGCTGCTGCTGAAACTTGAACCTGCCTGGCTTTCAGCATAGTCAGCTCAGACACCCTTGGAATTTGCAGAACATCAAAGTCATGACTGAGGCAGCTGCCGCTCCCATGGCTTCCAAGAAATCCTTTATGGATCTGCTAAGCTCGAGGAGGGGAAGGGGTCTTGCCTCCAATGATTGCAGAGTTGCTGAACTAGATTGATTTTTGAGGAAAGACCCCAGGTTGCTGCAGATTGGAAAGAGTATAGCCAGGGTCAGACAGCATTCCATTCTCCTGGTTTGTTTAATAGATGTAACATGAATAAGGCCTGGAGATAGGGGCCCGCCCTGTCTGTTCACGAGTTAACCAAGTCTGCTCCTTACTGGAGCTCCGAGGGCCATCGGATTACTATGGGGTGGGGGAGTATCTATAAATGAGCAACTGCAGAGCCATCCCTTGAGATGGCTGGTGGCATATGGTTTTATAGAGTTTTATATAAACACTGGGAAGGCAGCCGCAAGCAATGGCCTTGTGACAGCATCAGAGTCACTTAAAAAGCAGGAGAACGGGACAATCACCAAGTGCAGTCACCCGCTTTTGGCATGTGGTCACATGCACTTTTAATCCCAAGAAAAATGAGACCGTAAAACATAAATGAAAAGCTGAAAACCATGAAGTTCAATATTAACACCTAGAAGGCAAATGCCAGTTAAGAATACTGGAATGCGTCTTAGCCTTCCTCGAAGGAACTCCCCTGCTTCAACTCCCTATGGCCCTCATAACAGCAAAGTCCATTGTACCATTTAGTAATTGGTTTTTTTATTTAAATAAAAAGAGTACAGTATAAATTTTAGCAACCAGGCTAAGTAGGCATTAAAGACCGTGGGATCCAACCACAACACATAGCATCATCCCTTTGGGAAAAGGATTCTAAGTGCTCAATAACTACCTTACAAATAGACTTTGGGATCATAGTCCACTTGAGAATAAGGAACGGTGTGCAATGGCAATGCCTTCCATTGACTCGTCTGAGAATGGCACCGAAGGGACCTATATTCTTCCATACATGTGTGGTGAACTCAGCTAGTCTGGGTTTGATCAAAGATTATTGCTGAGTAGACATGGAGAGCATGCGAGTTAAAACCAAGGCATATACACAATAAAGTCAAGAGTGGAGCTGGAAGGATAGAGCTGCAGACGTGTGAGAAGTTTCAAATCTCCAAGGCAAAGGCAGTGTTGTGAGTGGATAGAGTGGGGAGAGACCACTATGGTCGTGAGCTGAAGCTGCTGCGGATAAGAAGGCCATGAGCGGAGAAGGAAGAATTGAAGGACTAATCATTTTTAAGGAAAATACAATATGTATACCTGAAAAACTGGCTAGACTGTATCAATGTGAAGAAGATGCCTGGCCCCCAAGACCTGCATATGGTTTCCCGTCAATATTAAAAGGGAATGTTTAGAACCGTTACATAACTACATCAATTCATTTGAATTGAGAACAATAATTATGTGCCTGCTTAGTGTGGGTGAAGGGTGACAAGTGGAGTTGATGACTTCATCAGGCCTGCAAGTTACTATGACTCCAGCCGACCACAGACATGAGGCAGAGCAAGGCAGGGAGGCAGGGCGTAATGGTGGCAGCACACACAGTGCTCAAAGGATGTAATGGTTGCCTTATCTAAGCTTCATTTTGGTACACTCATTTTTTTTTAAAGGATTGTATCATCTTGGCTGTACTTTAAGATTCACAGGAGTAAATTACATAAAGTGTGTATGTCTGGGTTGTATTGTTTTTATTACCTGTAGAGAATGGTAGTTATTCTGATAAGTAGATATTGATTAGTTGAATAAAATGGGATTATCTCCCATAACTGTTTTGTGGAACTAACATGACTGATTTCTTTGCTTGGGAGAAATCCATGTATGCACTGTAATCTATGTGAGAAAATTCATGGTCAATAGAATTTAGAATGAGAAGCATCTTAGTGATGTTTGGCTCTCTCTTCACAAGTAGACAGGGCATCCATGGACGTGCGGTTTGATGTTTGAGACATCCATAGAATGCTGACATTCACTTTTATATATATATCCTGCTGTCGGAGCATCGTCCTGGCTCCCCACTCTGTGTCAGAGGCTGATGCTGTGTGAATGTGCCCCTTCAAGTTCATGTGTTGGAAAGTCAGTAATATTGTTGGAAGGTGCTACCTAATGATAGGTAATTGTGAGCCTCTATCACCAGTAGCCAATAAATAGATGTTCATTATAGACTTCTAGATTAAGGTATGCTGCATTTACATCACAGAGCAGACCAATACTAGCTTTCTCCCATGCTTCTGTAGCCTGCTACATATGTGGCTTTCTCCCATGCACTGTGCAGGCATGTGTAGTTGAGATCTTCATGCTCCCCCAAACCTTAAACATGGAATTAGTGTCTCTCCTCCAGTCACTTGTGGTGCTGTGGTTGTTTCATCCAAGTGACTATGGATACTCAAGCTACTCACTACCACAGTGGCTACCTTGTGGCTTACTCTGTTCTTCCTGTTAGTGCAAAACCATGAGCTCTGGAGGCTAGAACAACAGGCATTTTCTTCATGGCTGAGGGCTTGGAAGTCAAGATCAAGATGGAGATGTTGGCTTGCAAATGGCTCTCATTTTGCTGTACCCTGCACATGGTGGGGAGGAGGAAAAAGGAAAAGGAGAAGAGATGGGGAGAAGAGGAGAGGACATGAGAGGGGAGGGGAGAGAGGAGGAGAAGGAGATGGAAGGGGAGAGAAATGCAAGCTCGCTTAGGTCTATTGCCTTGCACTAACCCTATCACAAGGACTCCACCCTTGAGATCTGATTAATTTCTTGAGGCTCTGCTTGCTAACAAGTCTTTGATTTAATAATTGGAAGTATTTAAGCAACATCTTTTATGGTTAAGATGTATGTTTCCTGAGTTGTAAGATGGGAAAAGACTCTCAACATAAGAAATGCAACTTAATGCTCTCTGGTCACCTTCCAGGGGACATCAGGGCAGGGACTCAAAGTAGGAACCTGGAGGCAGGAACTAAAGCAGAAGGCATGTGGAGTACTTTCATGGCTTGTTTAGCCTATTTTCTTACAGCACCCAGACTACCAGCCCAGGGGTGGCACAGCCCACAGTGAGCTGTGCCCTCCCATAATCATCAATGAAGGAAATACTCCACAGGCCAATCTGGTGTGGGCCAATCAGTTTTTTTTCAAGTGAGATTCTCTGTGTCCAAATATATCAAGTTGCAAAAATAGCCTGCCCAGTCTTTCCTATTAGAAGAGCTGGAGTGAAGGAGACAGCTGCTTTAAAAAAAAAAATCCACCCTTGCAATACTCTGTCAATTCATTCAGGGGACAGATAACCCTTATTAGGTATCACCTTTTAATGCTGCCATACGGAGATGAAGTTTCCACATGAACTCTGGGGACATGTTCACTCTATAATCACCCTTCTATCCATCTTCCCACTGCTCACTCTAGTTCTGAAAACATCCTCCTAATTCTGGCCCCAGAGCCCCCCATGCTGATAGGCATTCAGCAGCCAAAGCTGGGGCCTCTACCCTCTGTGATAACAAATGGCTGTTAGTGTATAATCTACCCTCGTGCATAGTCTAGAAACAGCCCAAACAGAGAAGCTGCCCTCCTTAATTCCACTCCCCCTGATGTCTCTATGACATTCCATCTTGTAAAAGCTATCATCTCTGTGTCTCAGGGAACTTAATTCATTAGCCTTTTCCATTTCGTGTCAGAGCATGCCCATGGGCACCAGCTGGGATGGAAGACACTTAGGTAGACTGCAGTCTGAGGTAGCAACAGGACCATGTGCCTTCAGTGTTGTGGGCTCAGGAGGGTTTCCTGTCCTGCATGCATAGACCCCTGGCAGAACTGCTCCATCTTGGAAAAGTGGGAAAGCTTTTTTTTCTGTTCACCCAATTACTAAAGGCCAGGTTGTTTCCATAGATAGCTTCTAAGGCGCTTGCTTGCAACTCAGAATGGTAGCACTCAGAGCGAAATGCATTAAGTTTTTATTTTTAATGGAAATCGGTGTAACTTTGTCTGGCAGTACAGTATTCTATTATTCAGCTCTACTCACACGGGCAAAGCCTGCTCAGTGGTGGCATCCATTCACTGTCACGTGCATCTTCCTCAACATAAGCCACTCCTCGTGACTAAACAGTGGGGGTACACGCAAAGGTCTTCACTGAGCATGAGCTGTGTACAAACCTGTGCTCAGTTCCTTCTTCGGATCAGCTCACTTGCCCATAATAAAGAAGTAGGGAAGTGTTCTAAGCTCCACTTTGTACATGGAATGGTAGTTTAAAGAGATTACGGATTTTTGCCCAGTGTCAAAGAAGAGATGATAAGTAGGGAGTTAGGACTAGAGCAAACCAAATTATAGTGATTTTATTAAAACCTAAGACGTCCAGCCATAGTGTGGAGTTCCAGGGCACATATCCTTATGAATCTCATTGAGAATGGAAACTGGGTGGAGAGAGAGTGTTGAAGCAGTGTGTGTGTGTGCACGCGCGTGCACGTGTGTACACATATGCGTATATAATATATACATATACTTTATGTATATATTATGTGTCTATAATGTACACATATGTGTACATAAATATGTATATATGTATATATATATGTATATAATGGACATATATATGTGTGTATGTGTGTGTACAAATGTATGTGTAATGAGACTGACAATTCCATTGGAGAAGAGTTTCATTTCACTAGACTGTATGCTTCAGCCAGATCGAATCATTGTGAATAACAAAGAAGTCTCACTCAGAGGATGTTTTACCATCAAACAGCCAAAGAGGGCATGCCAGAGACAGAACTGGGTGTATTTCCATGTTCCATGCTCTCATTTCAAGAAAGCTTTAAGTTCACCTTTTCTGTATGAAGCCAACAAATGTCATCCTCCTTCACTTTTTCCAGGCAACAAGGGCGGCCATCACTCAGCACTGCACAGATCTTGGAAATTTGCTGGGCAAAGAGAACGATGTGGCCCTCATCATTGATGGCCATACCCTGAAGTATGCACTCTCCTTTGAAGTCCGCAGAAGTTTCCTGGACCTGGCACTCTCATGCAAAGCAGTCATCTGCTGCAGGTGAGAATTCATGGGCTGTGCCCTGTCAGTGATCTTGATGTGTCTGTGCTGTGGGCTTTGGTAGAGGACGATAGACAGAAATTCTAGGCTTCAAATTCTATGTTAAAAATAGAAAAAAAACTAAACAAAAACCTAAGTGTATCTTCAGCTGTTGGTTCCTAGATTTTTGCTCAAAGCAACAACTAGCTTTGATGCTTTTGTTTCTTCCCACTCCATGGAGTGGCAGCATGCACATTTAGCACGGGTCTTCTCTCCCAGTTAAACCTCTCTAAAAACACCTTTGAGGACACACCCAATGGCGTACTTAATTATAGCAATAAGTGCTTCTTAATCTAGTCAAACTAGCAATTAGAATTAACCATTGCACCACCCAACCAAAAGTCTTCGTTGGTTCTTTATGGAGTCTGGGGAGACTTTTGATGCCAACATTCTATTGACTGTACAAAACATGGAGGTCCCCTTCTGATAGATTTGAAAATCAGAATTATGAGAATAATCCACTAGGAAGATAAGAGACTGTGGCAGCCAGAAAGGTGAAAGGCATGCTGGGAAACCTGTCTTCTATAGTTTCTTGTTGCACCTAAGATGCAGAATTGCTAAGTGGATGGGGCTTGATCTGTGTAAATTCTCCAACATTGTACACCATTATTGTTCTACCTGATCCTCAAGTCCTGGCCAGTCACTTCTGCCTACCACCTGCATTGTTTGTCAAGGAGCAGTCCTCAGCTTGTTAGTGGCTGAAGGCAACAGTAGAACCAGAGACAACTGGAAACCATGTGGACCAGCCTAGTAAACTGCAACTCAAAGCTAACATGCTAACTTCTCATAGAGGCTTTCATGGGACAATCAAAATGTATCCACCTGGGTTTCCAAGGGACAACCAGGCAGGCCTAGAGACTGCAGGTGTAGACTCCTTCCTAGCCAGCTGCTTCAGTTCCTGCCTCAGGTTCCTGCTTTGGCTTCCCTTGATGGTCAACTATGACCTGTAAGCCAAGGAAACCCTTCTTCTCCAGCCAGGTTGCTTTTGGTCAGTGTTTTATCAAAGCAACAGAGAGGCAAAACAGGACAAACAAACCATCAACAATCATAGGTACAGGCTTTCCTTTTGTAGATGGTGAAATGTTCTGGAGCCTCGTGTTGAGTATGGTTGTGTTGTGATTATGCTAAGCACTGTTATATGTTTATTCTTTAAAGTGTTTGAAAGATCTGGCTTTACTGTGTGTGTGTGTGTGTGTGTGTGTGTGTGTGTGTGTGTGTGTGTCCTGGAGCTGGAGTTACAGGCATTTGTAAGCCACTCAGTTCTAGGTACTGGGAACCAAACTCAGATCCTCTGGAGGAGAAGCAAGAATCTTAACTACAAAGCCATCTTCCCAGCCCTCAAAGGGTGAATTTTATGTTCTGTTACATTTTTTTTATTACAATAAAAATAGACGTGTGTGAATAAAAGCATTTACCTAATACAATTAAATTTCACTGAATTAAAGAGAACAAAAATAATAGGCCAAGTAAACAAACAAGCAAACAAACAAAAATGGTTCCTAGGCCATTCCCCCAGAGCAAGCAAACCTGAACCTGGAAACTTTACCAGCCACTGAGGGATTGTGATGGGCAGGCAGGACCAAGACCGACAGCTTCCTGGTTAGCTTGCACACGCTATCCCCCATGCCACCCCCATCAAGCCATGGACACACTGGTTTCCCAAACTTCTTCATGCCTTCATTCTTGGAGCACTTTAAAGTCAAAGTGTATCAGTGGCTGTTGATAGCAGTAGAAATAGCATCATACACACGCTAGGAACCTTTTGAGACAGAAGTGTAAACACATCCCATGGTGGAGTCCACGCTGGGTGTGCAGGGTAGGGGTATGGAGGTCATCATTCGTGTTCCGGGTGTGTTTACACTTCTGTCTAGGACTTCTGTCTAGGACTAAGCCACAGGAACACATTAGGAAATCGAGAAGTTCAAGTCTTTTCATCTGTTAATCCCTGGCAAGCATTTCCTTTGCTTTTCTGTTTTTGTTTGTTCATTTTACAGATGGGTAAATGAATGGCTATATTATCTTGCATGTGATCTGAGATACGAAGGGAAAAGCTGGTATAGGGCTGATCTGACTTCAGCCGTGGCCTGTCTAGCTGGCCAGGGCTTGATCTGTCTTCAACCGTGGCCTGTTTAGCTGGCCAGGGTTGATCTGACTTCAGCCATGGCCTGTCTAGCTGGCCATGCCTGTTACTTCGCTCACACATGCATGCTACTCTCAGTACTCACAGTTTCACTAACAGTTTGCCGAGTGCAGGGCCTTTCCCTCTGGTTGTAGAGGGTTTGTTGCTCTTCGAAGGGAGAATGAAGGTGTAGGCCCCTCTCAGTGTGTGCAAGAACGGCTTCTCTGTTTGCTTTTTTCCTTTTCTTTTCCTTTGAAAGCTCTTTGTTCTTGTCAAAATGAAAATAAATTTCATAGCACAGTCTAATGGAGGTGAGCAGACTTTGGACCTCCTGAGAGCATGCAAAACTGTTAAGTGGCTACCTCATCAGGAAGAGAGTCATGAAAGGCCCATCAGTGTCTCCCGTGTGAGGAAGTCAGCAATGGCTTCTCCACAGACCCTTATGTTTGCAGATGACGATGGTGGCCCCTCAGCTGCGCCTCCTTAGCAAGTATGATTTATGGCTTTAAGTATCTGGGCAGGAGATGACGTGGAAATGAAGCCCACGGTGGAGCCCACACTGGATGTGCGTGGTAACAGTAGCTGGTGCGAAACCACAGAACCAAGGCAGGACTGAGAGGCAGAGAGGCAGAGAGTGCATTAGATGTGTTAAAAGACTTTGGAGGGTTATTTTTCTAGCTAAGAATTATGTATATTTCTTGTAGAAAGAGAAATCAGAAAATAAGGGTGAGCAAATTGAAAGTAGCAGTCACAGCGCCATCAGCTGTCAATTCACCTGGAGTTGACACTACAGTTTGAACTCTGCCTGTGAAATATGTTTTCTTGCACTGGGGTTGGGGGGTGGGGGATTGGAGGTGAGGGCCGGGGAGGTAGGGGTGGGGAGTGTGGTCCACAGGTGCAAATTTGAAAGTGCATGAAGTTTCTATGTGAAGTAATAATATGAAACATGTTTGTAGGAGGCTGAATAGGGAGACTGGGCTGTAGCTCAGTGGTAAACAGTACCTGCCAGCATAGTTGGGGCCCTGCGTTCAATATTAAAAAAAAAGCTGAATGGTGTTTCATTATTGTGAACAGCACTATAAAGATTTTTATAGCTATAATTTTAGGAAAAACACTTGAGAAATTCCATTAGATGATGATGAGTCCAAGCATAAGCAACCTGGAAATGTGTAACAAAAATGTGCGTCCTTTGCCTGAGAGAGTGAAGTGATCTGGAGCAAAGAGAGGTGACAGCAGCTTTGTCCATGCTGGGACAGACTTGGCTATATACGCATATGTATATATAATATATATACACACATATATAATATACATAAAACTATGTATATACGTATATGTAGCCATGTATATATGTTTATATATGTGTGTATATACATGTAATACATGTCAATGTATATATGTGTATGCACCAAACAGTATATGTGCATTCATATATATACATATGTATTATGTATGTATATACGCTTGACCCACTACCACACAAAACAAATGACAATAAGCTAAAAAAAAAATAGAAAATCAACACACGCCGCTGTGCTGAGCCAAAGTGCCCAGCTTTGAGAACTTCAGCATATTCTCACTGCTGGCTCAGTCTTCTAACATGTTCTGGACTCAAGCCTGTCACTCACTCTACCTGCATCCAGAACTCTGTCCATCTGCCCTGACTTTGATTTCTTAGAAATGGCTTCTAGTTTGGTCTCTTCTCTATTTAGCTTTTCACTCAATAGCAGGAAATCAGAACTCTGGGCCTCTTGTGTGTGGTATCCTTCAACCTTCAAGTGACACACAGAATTATGTCAAAGCGGAGCTCGGACACAGTAATTAGAATGCTATCGCCAATTGTGTTTTCGTTGGCCTCCATGTTGGTAGGGATCCAATCACACACTTGCAAAAATAGAACTTTTCTTTAGTTTCTTTCATGATGTGATTTCTCTGCAGTGTGTATGCCCAGCTGTAAGCCGGCTTCCTGGTTGACGTCTTAGTACAAGGAGCATTATTAACTTGTCCAGGCCCACACCTTCCTCTAGACTGCTAGTACTGTGGCTTAGCATATTTTCAGATTTGTTGATTACATACAATTAAGGCAGAATGCAGAGCTTGTCTTTTTGTCCAGTTTATCTCTGACACAGTGTTATTTTCATGGTTAAGGCAATTTTCTTTCACCCTTGTTAGTTTTGATACTTCTCTGAAGATGAGTGTTCTCAGATGTAATGTTTCTTGAATTTCTAAAACCTGAGAATTTTGAAAATATGTTCCATGTATATTTTACCAGTGTATCTCCAGAGTGGAAATCCACACTGATCTGCATCTCCTGGTCTCTACAAACATAACTCACTGAAGCCACGATAAGAACCCAAATATCTCTCATCTTTGCACTATTGATCCAAACTAGGAAAGGGAATGATTTCTAAGTAGCTGGTTCTGATTCTGAAAAACAGAAAAAATATTATTTTTTAGGTTGAAGATGACATGTTTATAAAAGATTACTTTTATGTTAATTTCTATGTAATACCAACACTCTACAAGATTAACTCCTGGTTATCAGGGGTTTTAATTCCTTTCCAACCAAACATTACGTGTGTGTGTGTGTGTGTGTGTGTGTGTGTGTGTGTGTGTGTGTGACAGAGAGAGAGAGAAAGAGAGAGAGAGGGAGAGAGGGGGGGAAGAGAGAGAGGGAGAGAGAGGCAGACAGACAGACAGACAGACAGACAGACAGACAGACAGAGAGGAGGGGGAAGAGAGAGATAGTGAATGAGAAGAGAATACAGGGCTTTGTCCGTACAGTGAGCTGGGCCCCATCAGGAAAATTATACACTGTCAATGTATGTAACTCAGAGGATAACTAGAAAACACTTAGCATGTCAACTTGGTTGCTTATTTGTTGAGCTGGGTAGAGCTATCTATCATACAGCTGACAGCAATAGAGACAAATAGTGTAATGAATTGGAGAAGCTCAGTTATAGGGCAGAAGTTCCTTCAGTTGACTTTCACATCAGGATTCCCATACAGAGGGTGTGTCAATGACAACAAAATACCCTTGAAGCCTGTTCCTGGGATAATCTGGAAACATCAGCAGTATCTGCTCTTGTCACTGGCTTTACTGCTGTCCATGTTAGGAACCACGTGTGGTGCCACAGGGTAAACAGACCTGCTGCTCTCCGAGCTTTTCCCTGTTTCCTCTGCTTCCTGTGTTCGTGAGTGATTAATTCATTGCTGCCTGTCATTCCTGACAATGCTACTTGCCAAATGAAACAGGGTGATTCCAGGCCAAACGTGATCCAAAACACTGAAGTAGAAGTTCATAATATTTAGGGTTTCTTCCTACTAGAAAAACAAATGAGAGACAAAAGTTAAAAAAAAAAAAAAGCAGAGCTTGATTAAGCATGTGGAATGTGTCTTGAATATTTATGCCCCAAGTCCTGCTTTGTGATGATGCTTGTACTTCAAGAGAAGATGTTCCGAATGTATCGAATGTATTCATCACTACAGAGAAGTGTCACATTAACTTTCATTATGTGGGGAAAACCCCAAAACAACCTTTTCCGTTACAATGCTGACACCTTTGTGACTGAGAGAATGCAAGCAGTTCTTACATTAATTGGTCCCAAAGAAAATTATGTTTTCCATTTTTGTGCATGTACATCTGACATGTTGCCTCATGTTCTGCTCCTTGAATTATTGACGTGCCCCCTTTTCTGATTCTTCCAACCACCCTGAGGACAACTTCATTGTAATGATCTCAAAACAGCAGATAGCTAGATGAAAGAAGCCACGGAGATCTATCCTCAGTTCTCGAGGCTCTATTTTTCAGTTGGCCACACCAAGACCACAGTTTTCCATAGCTGCTGTGGTAGATGATGGAGCAAACTAAAGTTGCTGCATTTGGGGAGCCTGTGAGGGGCTCGAGTCTTCTGGCTGTAATAAAGTCCTGGCTGCATTGCTGTGCTTCTGTGACAGCAGGGTAGCATGTCTGCTGAGTGCCTGAGTCTCTGTTGTTTCCTGTTTGATCAGTTGGCTGAGCTCTACCAGGATTCCAGGGTTGAATCTCCTGTGGTTTGTTCCCTGACAGGCATACAAATGAGAGAGGGGGGGAAGATAGACAGACAGACAGCCTCTCCTCACGCTTGTCTATCAAATTCTTGACACCTGGGTCATCTGAGAAATACAGCAAGCATTTGTTCTTGTTCTAAGCAACTGTTCCTACTGATGTCTTTCACCACTTGGCCACACCAGTCCTTGAGACCAAAGTGAACCAGTTGGGAGATAATCCCTGTGCAAACATACAAGCGCCAGGCTACATCTGTCTGTCAGTCTTTTGCACATTCTTCTTTACTTTCGTTTGTTTTAATGGGTGGGTGGTATCTGAGGATATGAGAATTTTAGAAATCAGAGAGTCCTGTGTTATCACAATATTTGCCCCTTCTTTATAGATACTTGAACCTTACAGCTTTGTTTTCTTTTTAGAAAATAATGATGAACACACATTTAATTAATTTTCTTGAAATAGAATATATCAACAGTAAGAGATTAAAGGCTTCAACCTAAAATGTGAACATATGTGTGTGCCTTCAAGTCCAGGGCTTCTAAACCCTCATGCTCTGCATCAAGACATGACATTGAATTACCAAACCTGGGAACTGATGTAAGGGGGATAGAATCATTTTGAAAGAGGAAATTTTGAATGATTGGCATTATTAATTTCTTTTTAGTTGAGAGTATTACTTATGCATCTAATACATGTGTACAGTATGTGATGGTGAGATTGGAATAGTTGGAGGTTTTTTGTGGGTCACTGCCTTGTCTTGAGACAATTCTGATGTTTTGTTTTTAGTTATTTGAGATATAACTTGGAGACTGCAGTTACCCTACTGTCTTAGTCAAGGTTTGTATTCCTGCACAAAACATCATGACCAAGAAGCAAGTTAGGGAAAAAGGATTTATTCAGCTTACACTTCCACACTGCTATTCATCAACAAAGGAAGTCAGGACTGGAACTCAAGCAGGTCAGGAAGCAGGTGCTGATGCAGAGGCCATGGAGGGATGTTACTTACTGGCTTGCTTCCCCTGGCTTGTTCAGCTTGCTTTCTTATAGAACCTAAGACTACCAGCCCAGGGATGGCACCACCCACAAGAGGCCCTCCTACCCTTAATCACTAATTGAGAAAATGCTTTACAGTTGGATATCATGGAAGCATTTCCTCAAGGGAGGCTCCTTTCTCTGTGATAACTCCAGCTTGTGTCAAGTTGACACACAAAACTAGCCAGTACACTTACTGTGCTGTGGAATCTACAATAATCCCTCATGTGTCTTTTGGTACCTGGGATCTTGCCTCGCTAGTCCTCCCTGCTCTTCCAAGTCTCCAGTAGCTACTATAGCCTCTTGCCTTTCTGCTCTTGGTTCCTTTCTCTTACCATGACATACTCAGGTTCTACCCACCAGGCTACAAACAACTGGATATCATCCTTTCTTTTTCAGTGGATGAATAATAATCCTCTTTTAATCCACCCATTTGTTGATGGACACTATAACTTAGCTACTGCAGATAGCTGTTGTAAACATGGGAGTGCAGACATGTCTAATATAAGAACATGCTCACCTTTGGATTTATACATAGAGGGGCTTACTGGATCATACTGGATCACCTAGGAGTTCTGTTTCTGTCTTTTTTTTTTTTTAAGAATCTCCTACCATCTTCCATATTGAGTGTTCTAATTTATATTTCTACTAACAGAATTTTAACATTTCTTTCTCTGCTTTTTCACCAATTTATTCTTTTTTTTTTTTCGTTGTATTTTGTGTGAATGAAACAGGGTCTTACTCTGTAGCCTGCAGCTCTGTAGCTCCTAATGGAGCTCAGGCTGGTTTTAGACTTGCTATGATTGTCTGTCTCCTCTCCCAAGAACAGTGATCACAGGTGTGAACCACCTCTCCTGGTTCTGTTTGTTGTCTTTATGAATGTAGACATTTTAACTAGGGTGAGGTGGTGTCTTGTTATGCCTTGTTAATACACATCAGGGGTGATTAGAATGAATGTCTATCCTGTAGAACTGTAATTAGATTTAGTCCAGGCAACTGAGGACAGGATACAGCAAAATGCATTAGGACCAGCATTAATAATAAGTCATCAGTTTCAATTATTTATTATTCAGAAAAGTAAAGAGCAAACCAGGTTTTCCTTTGATTGTTTGTATTTAATATATCCTTGATTTGAAAGCCACTATCCTGAGTCTTCAGTATGAGCCCACAGTTTGGTCCCTGGCATCTCTACACTTCTGCCTTGGTGTATCTCAAGCTAAAGATTTCCCAACCCAAGTATCACACACATTTATTTAGGTCATGTAGAGGAGAAGCATTGTCTTAAACCCCATTGACCTTCTGCTTTGTCTTGTCTATGGAGCTTATTATTATTATTACTATTATTATTATTATTATTATTATTATTATTATTATTATTATCTTAAAATGGTTTTATTTCAATGTAGTTGAACAGGTAGGCACACTGATCCAAGGGAAGAATCATCTATTTATTAAGAAATGATATTTAATAAGTGATAAAATCTTTGCCGGGCCTGTAGCTCAGTCTGCTAGAGGGCCAGTCCAGGTATGACCAGGGACAATACAACTCAGTGTGTTGTTTGAGGGGAGACTAGTTGGTTCATGCCAGTGGTCACTGTGTCTCGAACTTTGTAAACACTGGTCATGCACTGCCCCTGGAAATCTGTGAAGAAGGTCCCAAATTACCCTATTGATGTTTTTCAAAACTAAGACACATAAGAGCTGCGTTTTCTCCTGTTAATAAGTAGTCTGTGACAGTTTGGATCTTAAGTGTCTCCAAGGCCCCTGTGTTTAGAAAAAGACTTGGTCACCAGCTGGTGACATCATTAGGAGGTGGTGGCATCTTCAGGAGGTGGGGCGTAATGGAAGGAAGTTAGATCAGTGAGAGCATGGTCATGTAGGGGACATTCTGAATGCTGGCTCTGCTCTGTATTCTTTGCTTCTCAGATGCCATGAGGTAAGCAACCCTCCTCTGTCGCCCGCTTTTACCGTGTGCTTCCTTAGCACAGCCAACACAATAAGGCTAAGTGACCAGGGGCCTAAACATGGGCCAAAGTCTTTCCCGCTTACATCCATTATCTCAAGCATTTTTGTCACCGCAGTGAAGAAAGAGCTGACTAACGGAGTTCAGTCCAGGATCTGGGCTGAAAGACTTTAAAGATAACACAGTTGAAGGCATTTGAGTGCTTTCACGCTATAACGATTCAGAGAAGTCAACACTATAATGATCAGGTTAGAGGCTCTGGTCATAGTTCAAATCAACATAAATGAGGTCCTTCACTAGGATACAGCCTAAGTCTCTGGCACACTTTTAAGTATTAAGAAAAAAAATTAAGCTGAATTTCCTAGGTTTCTGGAAGGTCTTTTGATTCATACTCATAATCGTTAAGTAGAAAATCTTAGGGAGGCTGGACCAATGGGACCATGAAAGGTTACCCCAGGATGGGTGTGCAGAATACCCTGGAGAAGGGAAGACCCTGGAGGAGGGAAGACCCTGAAGGAGGAAAGACCTGGAGAGGGGAAGACCTGGAGAGGAGAACACAGGGACAGAGTCTAATGTGGTCTACAGTCACCAGCACAGGGCTGTACAATTTCTCACGAGGAGCAGATTCTCCCTTCTCTCTCTTGTGAAAAGCCACAAGAAATATCTGTCTTCCTGATGCTGTGATGGTCTGCAATGGTTACAGCTGTTTTGTCTAAGACCATGGAGTCCAGGGGATAAGCCTTGTGGGAGATCATGCCATGCAAGTACACGTTCAGGACACAGTGAAGAAAGATGGCTTCTATAAATCAGTCCTTCTGAGAAGGCAGCTTAGAGATGTAGAGATATAGAAACAAGGTCAAACTTGGAGCATTCTTGCTGAGAAATCAGCTTATTTGATGTAGGACCACATACCACTCAAGGCATGGCTAGCCCTGTAACCCACAAAGAGGGACCAGATGATTCATGCGAAGGATACAAGGGCTTGATTCTGCCAATGCTTCATCTGAGGACGAAGGGCAGTAAAGCTAAGGCTGATGCCAAGCCCTGGGCTCCATGGTGCTCAGGCATTAGTAAAGTCATTGCCTTGGATCAGCTGGGATTTCCTTAGTGAGCTCTGAGTTTGTTTAAGTAAAGAGTTGGAAAGTGGGTTGGGAGAGGAGGGGAGGGGAGGTAAATACAGTGTGAGGAGGGAACAACAGCTTTATAAATATTTCCTTGCAAAATAGACCTGAGAATTCTTTAAAACTCTGCCACTCCAGCAAAGGGGAGCTCTATTCTTTGATAAAGCATAAAAGAAGAAATACTCTCGTGGAAGTAAAAAGCTGTTATATTGAGTTTGCTGAGCCTCATCCTTCTTCAAAACTGTCCTAAGATCCACTTGAAAAGTCTTGTCTCAAGTTAAACAAAGTTAATATTGAAAAACAGCGGCAGTGCTTCTTGTATAGAATTCTTTTCTTTCTACTTAGTTTATCTTGCGGGGGTTGGGGGTGTTTCTTCTACCTGACACCTCTCCCCACCTGACAGTCTCTCCCCACTGACAGCCTCTGTCTACCTGACAGCTTCTTCCCACCTGACAGCCTCTCCCCACTGACAGCCTCTCCCCACCTGACAGCTTCTCCCCCATCTGACAGCCTATCCCCACCTGACAGCCTCTCCACAATGACAGCCTCTCTACACCTATACCTCTCCCCACCTGATAGCCTCTCTACACCTGACAGCTTCTCCCCACCTGACAGCCTCTCCCCACTGACAGCCTCTCCTCACCTGACAGTTTCTCTCCCATCTGACAGCCTCTCCTCACCTGACAGCTTCTTCTCACCTGACAGCCTCTCCACAATGACAGCCTCTCCACACCTGACAGCTTCTCCATTCCTGACTGACAATTTCTTCACACCTGACTGACAGTTTCTCCACACCTGACTGACAACCTCCCTGCCACTGACAGCTACTCCCAACCTGACAACCTCTTCCACCTGACTGACACCCTGAGACCCTATACCCAGCTGAGAGCTCCCCCCACAACCTGAGGGCCCATCCCCACCCCAGAGAGCCTTTTCTTTACCGAGAGCCTCTCACTCTGAAAGCTTCACCCCCCTGACAGCCTCTCTTCCTGACAGGTTCTCCCTGCCTGCATCTTTCTCCTGCATACATCGATCTTTTGTCTTAGTACTGATGACTCCTGTCTCCACTACGGATTCCTGCTTCATTAGAGCAGGGATTTTTTTTCTTTCCCCCTTTGTTCTATGGCCCATTCCAACCTTGAGTTTACAGGTCAAGCCGATGTCCATCTCATGACGGCTTCTGAAGCTGAGGTAAGAATGAGGGGAGTTGTCACATGAGCAGTGACATCATGAATGATGCCAGTCACCCTCTCTCCTTTATAGTTTCTCCTCTTCAGGACTCTTCCACCCTAGTCCTTCTATTCTAGGAAACTGCCATCCATTGTTAGGGAAAGAAGAAAAGCCTCTGGTGTCTGAGTTCATATGTTCAAAGCGATAGCTGGATATTAGGAGGAGAAAATGAAACACTGACCAAAAATTGGACAAATGCTTTTATTTTTCTTTTCTTCTTTTTTTTTTTTTTTGAGGTTTTGCTATTTCACAATTTAAAACTGAGGCTTGATTCATTCAAGTGGTTCATTCAGCCACTTGCTGAGGGTCTACTGTATGTTCAAATACACACTACATAAAGACATTGCAGAAATAAACAGCACACAAACTTAAGTGATGATTGATATTCAATAGTATGCCGATATTTTTACATAGAAAAAACTGGAAAAGAGAGTACCTTTGAAATAATATACATGTCTGCTTATTGATGGGTGTGTTCGAGGTGGCACTGCACAGCCACTTTCTAGCATTTGCAGCTTTCACTAAACAGTAAGTGGAATGGACATTGTTGAAGTTTCTATCCTAAAGCCAAACCAAACCAGAACAGAAACCTTCCTTAGTTATCCTGCTGTTTATCAGGCGCTTGTCTTCCTCTTACATACTTCTTGTGTTGCTACTGGATATACCCCAAGGGTTTGTAGTAGCTTAGTTCATCTTTTGTATGCACTCAGTTCTTTGGGCTTTATATTACTGTTCACAAGTCTCAGACAGTAAGTAAAGGGACCAGGAGGGATGATACCGAGGTGACATGCGTAGTTGGGGTTGGTTGGTAGACTATGGGTCTTCTTAACTTTTCAACTCATAACAATTTTACATTCATAATTTTTTTACATGAGTCTGAATATCAAGGTCTATAAAATAGCTATACAGAACAAATACTTAATGATAATAAAACATAGACATTTATTTAAGACATTTATTTTTTGTACATCTATAATTTTAGCATTTAGTAAAGATGAAGGGCAAATTCACACTGAGATAGATATTTGTATCACTAGGTAGATATATGTGTTTCTGTTTAAAGTATTAAATCTTGGCTAAATATTTCATTAAGGATTTTTAATAGTTCTCAGAGTTGATGGATGCTTTTATTTTATAATTGGTCTCTTTGCATAAGCACATAGTACAAAATAGTGTTTAGGGCTATTATAGAAATCATTGGAAATTCTGCTACAACCAAAATTAATTCAATGATATTTTCTGAAACTCAACTCATTGGTTCAAACAGCAGTTTTTAAAGTCAAACATTATAATACAACACAATCTTTGATACATACTGAGGAATGCTGGTAAGAAAATATTAAAAGTCTTTGTTTTCCACCATTAAACCATTATATTTCTCTATGAGAAGAAAACTGTATAATAATAAACAATGCAATTCATAACATGCAATATGCTTGAATTTTGACTGATGTGTGTGGTGGTTTGAAAGAAATTCACCCCACAAGTTTATATATTTGAATGCTTGGTCTTTAGTTAGTGGAACAGTTTGGGAAGGGTTAGGAGGTGTGGCCTTGCCAGAGGAAATGTGTTATGGGTGGTTAGCTTTGATATTTCAAACGACTTGCGCTTTCTTTTTATCTCTGCCTTGTGGTTGTGGATCAAACTGCAGGATCTCTGCAGTTCCTATTTTTCAAACACATTCCTTATTCTTTCTTATTCTCATGTCACTTATTAGGAGGACATTGGCTTTGTCTGTAACTGCTGCTATTTGTTTATTGCTACTACTCTGCATATGCATGGTACTGGAGTCAGTGATGCAGGAAGGGCAGGAGGAGCAAGCTGGAGCCAACAGTCAGAGCTCCAGGTTTGGGTGAAATTGAGGCCTGATAATCAGCAGGCACAATGTGAAACTGAAAAGTTGTAATCTCTGGATGACTTAGCAAGACATTTACGTAATAGAAGCTTTAATAGATTTATTCATATACATGTTTTGTGTACCTTATAACTCACACAGTTGGAGTATACAACTGAATCATGTTTACTCTGTTCATAGACCTGTTTAGCTATCAATGCTATCCATTTAGAACATGTTAAAAACACAAGGGGGTGCAGAGGGGGGTTTCGGAGGACAACCTGCTGGAGTTGGTTCCCTCCTTCAACCATGTGTGTCTCCAGGATCAAATAATTGTCAGGTAACTCTCACTTCCGGCAGTGCACCCAGGAGCTGAGTTGTTGGGCCTTACGGTGACCTTATGTGTAACCCCTTGAGTGTTGGCCACCTGAAATGGACTATTTTGCATTCTTATCAGCTATTTGAAGGCCTCCAGTTTTACCAGGTCCCTTGCCAAACCTCATCTCTTTGGATTGTAACCATCTTAGCAAGTACAAAAAATGGTTTCACTGTGGTTTACATTTGTGATTCTCTAAAAATTAATGATGTTCAATGACTTTATGTGTTTATGAGTCATTTGTACATTGCCCTTGAGAAGTATGTAATCAAACTTTTTGCCGGCTTTTAAATATTTTTTAAAAACCCCAACTGGGTTATAAGGGTTCTTTATTCAGACTAGATGCCATATCTTATATATATGATTTTGAAATATTTTCTCCCTTTCAGTTTGTTGTCTTTTCACTTCTTCTTCTTCTTCTTCTTCTTCTTCTTCTTCTTCTTCTTCTTCTTCTTCTTCTTCTTCCTCTTCCTCTTCTTCTTCTTCTTCTCCTCCTCTTCCTCCTCCTCTTCCTCCTCCTCCTCCTCCTCCTCCTCCTCCTCCTCTTCTTCTTCTTCTTCTTCTTCTTCTTCTTCTTCTTCTTCTTCTTCTTTCTCCTTCCCCTTCTCCTTCTCCTTCTCCTTCTCCTTCTCCTTCTCCTTCTCCTACTCCTTCTCCTCCTTCTTCTCCTTTTCCTTCTCCTCCTCCTCCTCTTCCTCTTCCTCCTCCCCCCCTCCTCCTCCTTCTCCTTTCTTCTTCTTTTTGACAAAATCACATGTACCTGGGCTCAAGCTTGCTATGTTGCCAAAGGTGACCTTTAACCCTTCACTCTCCTGCCTGTATGTTGAAGTGCTGGGATTTCAGGCCTGTGCCACCATGTCCAGCTTTTCACTTCTGTATGGCATAATTGTTCTGTAGAAGGTTTTTGGGGTTTTTTTTTTTTTCAGCTTCATTTAATGAATCTCAATTTATTTTCCTTTCTTGTTTATATTTTTTATTTTCACTCCCAACAAATCTTTGTGGGAACTAAGGTCATGACAATTTCCTCTATGCTTTCTGCTAAGGTTTCCAGTTTGGTTATTAAATGTGAGTATTTGATCCACTGGAGTCCTTCTTTATACATGGTGATGGGTGAGGTTCCAGCCTTGCACTCTTCCATGGGCATGTTCAGTACCATGTGTTGCAGAAAGTGGCCTTTTGTTTCTGGATGCTCTTAAACCTGGTATACATTTATATTTTTCCTTTTTTAACTTTCTCCTGTCTCTTTCCAAACCCTCCTATAGAGTCCTGCTTGCTCCAGTTTCAAATTCATGGCCTCACTTTCCACTATGACTACACACATTTATGTATGTGCATTTACATGTTTCTAAATACAACCCACTCAGTGTAATGTTACTTGTATGTATGTGTGCAGGGCTGACCGTTGAGTATTGGATAACCAATTGATGTCCTCTCCCCTGTGGAAGATGCTTTCTCTCCTCAGCATTCCTTAGTTGCCTGGAGTTCCTTTCTGAAGGGTTGAGATCTCCTAGTCATTCTCTCATCCACCCCAGCTTGTCATTGGTTATCCTTGTTCAGTTCATGTTTAGGCAGTCATGTTGGTGAGACTCTGTGGGGTATAGCTTCCGACATTCCTAGGTGTCACAGCAAACTCTCCCATCTGGTCCTCTGGCTCTTACATTCTTTCTGCCTCCTCTTTCACAATGTTTCCCTGAGCTGTGGGTGTTAGAGTGTGTTGTTGAGATATTCATTGGGACTGAGCTCTAGAACGCTGCATTTTCATTGGTTGCAGTGTTCTGTAATGGTCCCCATCTATTCCAAAATGCAGTTTTCCTGTTGAATGGTGAGCATACACATGAGTCTCGTATGAGGACAAATGTTTAGAGTTTGGTTAGGGATTATGCTGATTTAGTAAGTGCTGGTTGTAGGTCCTCCAGTACTAGACATAATTCTTCTCTTGTTGAGCCAGTCTTAAAGCCAATTAGACAGATGTTGGTTACCATCGAGGTATTGTGCCACTCCAGTACCCTTATGGTTATTGTGCCATGGCGGTCCTTGGTGTGGTTCACAGGTGTCACAGCTGAGGAAGGCTGCTGATTGATTCCTTCCTTTGGAAGCTTGCACAGTGACTTCTGGTATCATGAAAGCTAGTCTGTAAGGGAAGGAGTATTCCAGTCAATTTCAGCCCCCGGGTCTCTGAGCCCTGTTCCTGAAGTGTATGTACATGGTGACTTCAGCAATAGGGACTTACCTTCTTAATAGGAATAGCCTATTTTTTGTAAATCTGTTGTCCAACCCTGACCAAAAACTCAAAAGAGCGCTTTTTATGTCTGATGCTCTGTGTTTCTTGTTGTTGTTGTTAAGTGGTCTTTGGCTCTTTGGGGGAAGCATTGTTATCCCAGATGAATACAGAGATGTACATATATTTCTTTTTGTTTAATAGTTTGATTTTTTGTGGCTTTTTCAGACATCCTTACTGTTACATTACCCTCCTCATCCTCCTCCTTTTCTATTTATCTCTCTTCTCTCTCCCTAATTAGAGCTCCTCCCTTCTTTTTTCCATTTCCCTGATCAAATGACTTATACCTTGCTATTCCTCTCTCTGTGGATCCCCCATGACCCTACCTCAGGTATGGTCCCTTTTTATTTTGCTGGTTTCCAGGCTATGTGCCCTCATACCTGAAGATCTGGAGTTAGGAACTCTGGTGAGAGAACATGAGGTTTATCTTTCTGGGTCTTGGTTATTCACTCCTAATTAGGGTTTTTGTTGCTGTGATCAAACACCGTGAACAAAGGCAACTTGTGAGGAAAGGGCTTTATTTGGAGTACACTTCCACATCGCTGCTCATCACAGAAGGAAGTCAGGACAGGAACTCAAACAGGGCAGGAACCTGGAGGCAGGAGCTGATGCAGAGCCATGGAGGGGTCCTGCTTATAGGCTTGCTTCCCTTGGCTTGCTCAGCTGGCTTTCTTACAGAACCCAGGACCACCAGCCCAGGGGTGGCCCCACCTATCATGGGCTGAACTAATTAAGAAAATGCCCTACTGTCTGATCTTATGGAGATATTTTCTTAATTGAAGTTCCCTCCTCTCAAATGACTTTAGCTTGTGTCAAGTGTGTGTCATAAAGCTGTCTGGCATGTTCTTCAGTTTGCTCTAGCTGTAAAGAAAATGACACCAGGAACTTTGCAGGCAGATGAATGGAAGTTTTTAAAAGCTCACTCTGAACTGCAGTGCGGAAAGGGCTTAAAGAAGGTGGGAGCCGAGGAGGTGACAAACATCCATGTAAGGAATATTATAAAGCACTGCAACTGTAACTGTGGTAATGAGCACGTCAGACATAGCAAAACCTCACGGGGCTTAGGTTCTCTAACTCCACATGTGGTTAGCAAATCCAAAGTGAAAACAGAAAAAATATATATAGTGAGGTGATTTGTGAATGGAGAACACAATAAATAATGTGGAGATTAAATACGGAAAACATGAACTGCTCATTCGTTCTCCAATCACAGAGTGTCTCAACACCTGGGTTAAAAACCCCAGGTCACACACACTATGGGCAGCATGCACTTGGGTAATTTATCTCTTCTGGAAGGAAGGGGCCAAATCCTGTAGCCAGATGCATGCTGTTGTCATCAGGAATGCAGTAACATCGCCAGGGAGCAGCAGACTGACAGAGCACTATACTTAGGTCATGCTGGCTTGGGTCAAAGGTGGCATAGCATGTACTCTGCAGTCACAGAAAAAGTGAGGTGAAGAAGGGGGAGATGGCAAGAGTGGCCTCAGGGATGGTTCAGGATTCTGATGGAAATACTACTTGAGTCCTGAGGAAGAGCTAGGCTCCCTACTGAGCTCTGTCCAGGTGTTATTTTGTGTGACAACAGGAAGTGACACAAACCTCCAAACTGAGGCTAATAACCTTCTTCAGACAAAGCCTCTGCTTAGGGAGGTGAGTCACTCATTCTAGGTCCTGAGGATGTAACGCTTGATGAATGATGGCGTCATTAAACGGTGAGCTCCTCTTACTTCATTAACTGTTTGCATGAAGCAAATAGAATACATGTAGCAGTTCCATCAGATACTCAATAATGAAAACGTGGAGGGGAAACGCAGATAAAACAAAACCACTGTGGCCCATACCCTCAGACCACGCACGGTGAACAGCCGTCTTTCAACATGCATGTGTTCCTTCTCAGAGGTCTGCCCTAACCTGATTGCCCACTGGGATCCTTGAATCTGTCTTGTAGAACATGCCAGACATCTGGCTTCTCAAGGTGTGGCACATGCCTAGTACACAGAGGTGGATTTAAGAATAGAAGTGAAGCCTGCTTGCTGTTGACATTTTAATCTTCTTCCTCTGAGCACATGATGCATTTTTTATTGATCGTACTTAAAGGTCCAGGCTAAGGAGGAAAAGGAAATGATAATTACACATAAGTGGGCAAGGACTGGGTGAGTGACAGGAGGGCTTTGGCCAAGTGTGTGTGTGTGTGTGTGTGTGTGTGTGTGTGTGTGTGGTTGTCTCTCTGTGTGTGTGGTTGTGTGTGTGTGTGTGTGTGTGTGTGTGTATGTGTGTGTGAATGTGTGTGTGTCCTAGAATTATGTCATGTGTGCCTCAGTACCTTTCTTTCTGGCAGTTTTGGGGTGATCATTGGATTCTGACATATGTGGTGGGTTTCAGATCAGCATAATGGGTTAAGAAAGTAGGGTCAAGATTAACTTTTTGCCGATAGGGAGAGCAGATGTTTTAAAACTTGGTTTTTGCATAGATTTCTTGAGTTGAAACATGTCTTGAATTGTAAAGTCTTTTGGGTAACTTCTTAATATCTCTGAGCCTCTGATACAGAAAAATGTAAATGACTATACCTTTGAATATGTGGATTTTTCATTAATTATTCAGTTTCTGAGCTTTTACCCTCATTTTAAGCCCTAGTATCCTGAACTTCATGGCCCCTTCTACTGCATGCCATGTTTTTAAGTGTGAATAATGATGGATAACAAACTGAGAGCCCATTTGCTCTTGTCCTGCCATTATACTGAATAATTAATAATTTATATTTCTGTTTGTTTACTTGACTTCATGGTGTTTTGTTCTGGTGAGCTGTAAAGTTAGTACTTCCCTGAGAAGAAAAACAAAGGCTGCAGAGAAGCCAGCAGCAACTGGGGAACACCCAGGACACCTTTGGAGATCCACTGTGCATCCAAGGAAGAAATCCAGGGTTTTTATGTCTTTTTAGCCAAGAACACCAAAGGTTACATCACCAGTGAATTTTTTTAAATTGCAGTTTTCAACTTTTATTTAAAGGGGAAGATTTATGCATGTACCATCTTCTACTGAGTGGCAGTGAGGCTGTCTGTTCTAATTAGCTCCTGGCATTGCTTAGAACTGAACAGATGATCATCTGACGCAGAGACAGACCGACACTGCTGCTATAGCATGGCAGAGAGAATGAGAGGGAGAAGAGCTCTCTCTGGTCATGTGACAGAGCATTCTTACAGGGCTGTGGACACCGGGACATGAGCATCTTTGGTTTCAGTAGGCCTTTCCCTTGTTCTTGTTTGAATTAGGGTTACAATAAAGAGTTCTTGGGTGGTTTAGGGATGCAGTGCCCCGTGCGATTCCTTGGTGGACCACTGAGATGTCATCCCCAAATCAATGGAAGGAGGAATTTTGTGTCAGACTCCAGTCTTTCCTTTTGGAATGTCTTTCCACCTCATTTATGCAAAGTCAACACAGGCCAAGCCTGACTGCTAGGTCAGGTTGTACTCTCCCTTAGGGACCAGATGGACCAGTTGGCTCCCACAAGGAAGATCAGATTCCTGGTCCATTGAGTATGCTGAGCACTCTCAAAGCCAGAGAGCAGCTTTCCTGAAGTGATTGCAATTGTGCTTCCTCCAGTCAGTGAGAAGGGCCCTTTGAGTTGGGGAAACTAGTGGGTGAGTATGTCTTATGTGAAATATCCTGAAGAGATAAGCAAGCATCTCTTCACCCCACATTGGGTGCAGAAAACAGGTCAAGGACATGAGCCCAACTCAAGGGAAAGTTTGGTGAGCAAGGGTTTAATTCAAGTTGCTACAGGAGCAGGGGCAACTTATCAGTAGCTATACCCCTGAAGGCAGTGTTCCTCCCTGCAGTTGAGCACGTTCTCAGAGAGTGGTAAGGGTTTCAGGGTCCCTCTTTCAGGAGTGGCTAACTGCCTAATCCTTGGGGAGGGGAGGGGCCTCTGATCCTCTAACTACCTCCATGACAGATGATTAAAAAGCTGAATCTTGTTCACACCTCACACAGTTATCCTGGCTTCCGAGAGTTCAAGAGACAGTCAGTGTCACTAGTGTAGGACTTGGACACGAAATAGAGCCCTAGGGGTCCTCAGGTCTCCACCACCCAGTGCCCTACTGCACAGGGTTCAGGAATCAAACTCAGATCTACACATTTGTCAGGCAAGAGTTTTACCGACAGTTCTTGCCTACTGATGAGTGTCACAGCCTTCAGCTCTGTGCTGTGGCCTTCATGAACTCACACTTCATGGACCTCCTACTAAGTGTTTACAAAACCTCGTGTTATGGCCCTGGGCTGGTCCAAGTACTAGAACTTAGGGCTGAAGCCCTGGTTCTGAACAGTCTAAGCCATGAGTATCTTTAAAAATTAACTTTATTGAGATACGAAATGCCAAGAATCCAGCCATTTATGTGTATGATTCAGTGTTTCATAATCCACTCACAGACGTATACACCCTCATCCCAAATCAGTTCTAGAACCCTTCATCACCTCAAAAAGAAACCCTGTGGTACTTTTGTAGCCTCATCTCTAAGCAGCTACTTAACTACTTCTGTCTCTATAAGATGCACCAATTTTCAGCTTCCTAAACAAAGAGAATCCTATAGCCGATGGCATTCTTCATCTGGCTTCTCTTTTCAGTGCCTTGTTACCTCTTAGGGGTGGATAATTCTTTGTTGCATGCACAGGGTATATTTTGTTATCTGTTTGTCAGCTGTTAAACCATTGGGTGATTTCCGTCTTTCCTTCCACGGACATCTGTCAGCAAGTTTGTGCATGAATGTGTTTTCGTTTCTGCCAGGTGTGTGCCCAGCAGCGGGTTGCACTGTGAGCTGTTTCTGCTTCTGCCGACCCCTTTCCCACAAGCAGTGTTCAGGGTTCTAATTTCCTCAGGCTGTCATGTGACATTTTATTATAATGTGATGTATCCTGTGACTTAGCTAACGGCTGTCATGTTGGATGCACAGTTGGCATCTCACTGATGGGGCCATGGCTCTGAACCCTGCAGCAATGTTCTCTGCTAACAAATGGCCCTTGGTTGAGTTTCTCTTTCCTCTGAGTGGCTTTAGCTCATTCCTTTTTTACTGGGGACTCTAACTAGGCTGTACCCTCAGAGCCTTACCAATTCTAGCTATCCCTAACTAAGGCCCTTGGGAGATTTTTAATCTCCCAAATGGTATCTACATGTGAGAGGTGCAGGGGCTGTGTGACTGGTTTCAGTTTTTCCTCAGACACTGATGGATGGGTATGGACATTCCCTGTGTACATGTGATTTGACACATCTGACCTTCCTTTCTGCAGGTCTTTTACATAGTGGCTCTCTGCCAGCTGGAAGAGACTTCTCTCAGACTACTATAGCCCGTATTAGTATGTGGACATGATGCTTTGTTTTGCGTTGGCTAGGAGAGTTGTTTGTACATACAAGAATGTATGGGCATGGGAGCCACAAGAAAATATCTTTCCCAGTCTCTGAGCAAGGAACACTTCTTTTTTGAGGTTCTGTGCACCTAAGCTTGCACCTCCACTTTATGCCGGTTAGCCACTCCCATTGTTTATATTTTTGCAATAAATGTTTTATTATAATTATTTGTTTACTTAGGGCAGTATATGTTTGTGCACATGAGCCCAAGCCACGGCATGCATTTGGAGGTCAGGGTACAACTTCTGCAAGTCCATGGTCTCACTTTGCAAGACCATGAGAGACATTGGGATCAAACTCAGATCATCAGACTTGGTTGCAAGCACCTTTACCCCTCCCTGTCCCCAAAGCCCTCTTCCCAGCCCCATTTCCATTTTTTTTTTATCCTGTAACTCATATTACTGTCTACTTACTATGTAGTTAAATACTTATAGATGGAACAGTATTGATTTCTACAGTATGGCTTTTGTCACTGAAGATTGCTAATGTTTAAAACATGCTAACTCATGTAGGTGCAGTATATTTGTTTTCACTGCTGCATAATATTCCATTGTATGAATACCACCACAATTTATTATTATTCTCCTGTCAGTAGATCTTTGGCTTGTTGCCAGACTTGGGCTTTTCATGCAATGTGACTACAAAAATAGCTTAAGTCCCCTTGTGCAAATATTTTAATAGTGTGTAATATATGGATGTAGAATTGTTTGGGAGTGGAGAACATACTTGTTTAACTCCACAAAATAATGCAAAATTATATCCTTGAATGAGTATGTAAAAGGTGTTTAGGTGTAAATTCTTGCCAAGGTGCACTTTTAGGGTTTGTCTAGACTGGACTATGCATGGTGTCTCCAGTTTCTAATTTTATATCCCTCTCACTGCTAGTGAGGTGACAGTTTTTGGCATTCGGAATGTGTTATTGTCTTAGTATCTCTAATTCTTCTACAGGAATCGGGCACAGAAGGTTTCTTCTAATTACTGTGTGGCAATAACTTCTTTTTTCCCCATCCTTTCCCGTTTGGCATTTTCTGTATTCTTTTAAGGTCTCATTTAGGTAGAGTTTGTTTGTGTTGGAAGATCTGTGTAGCTAGAGAACTCTGCCCATTTGTGCAAGGGCGGTGCTCATTGCCGATGTCCGGGGTGGACAGAGGAGGAGGGAGGGGAGTTTGTAGCTATGGTGTTGATTATGCTACCTTCTGCATAATCACCAAGGATGTTATGGGATTACCTGCATCGTTAGGTTCTGTTACACGGTACTATTGACCTTTAAAGGTGGAGATTACCTGAGTGGGCGTAAGTCTGGGGGCCGGGTGTGTGCATGGAACCGTACCTCAGCATGTAAGCTGCATGCTAGGCATGCACAAGTCTCTGGATCCTATCTCTTCTCTCTCCCCTTCTCTGTCTACTCCAAACAACAGTCACCATACACTTTACAAATGTGTAAAGCTAATGAAGAACTTTGCTGTTGTTAAATAGCCATGACGAATGAATACAATGAACACAGTCATGTGCTTCGGAGAAGGTCCTGTGACAGGATTTGAACAATTTGAGAAGATAGCTAACATAAGTATTTAGCGTTCAGGAGACAATTTCGCCTGGGGACAGATTTGCAGTGACTGTTCTGGGTAGCTAAACTTTGAAAATGTGACCTGAAGATGAGTTGAGCAGACAGAAGGTGAGCACAAAGCCTGGAGCAGTACTGTCTGGTGTTAAATGAAAGCCAGGGCCCCAGGGGATGGAAGTCAGGGAAAGATAAGCTACCAAATCTGTGAGTTTCTGTTATATACTAACTGCTTTCTAAAAGACACCTGGTCTCCCCTGCTAGTTCTCCATTTTACACGCTGACTTTGGCATATGGTTCCACAGCACGTACTTCTAATTACACAGACAGGTCTTACACAGGTCTTACACAGGGTTGTTTACTGAGATCAGGGAGATAAATAAGTATTGGTTATGTTGGAATCTCCTTCAGCAGGAGTATCTTGTGTAAGGAATAAAACAATGAATGAAAACCATATCCGTATCTTCAAGGTGTCATAGGACCATTGGCATAAGTTGAGTCCCTGAAATATCTAGAGGACAATCTCTGGGGACAGTAAGTCTGGAGTCTAGATTCATTCTATTTTATGTGATTGTAGGATACCATTAACTTTCTTTGCCTCTAGTTATCATAAATTAACAAACATTACCAGAATAAGCAAGTGGTAGGACGTATGTACTGTACCATGTCCTCGGCTCTAGACAGTAAGGGTCATGGGCAGTCACCATATTCAAGCTCTGTGAAGAAACTAAGATAAAATGCCAGCCACTTCATTACTGCCATCTCTGAAAGCCATGTCAGCCTTAAGGAGGCTTCCTCATCTGTCAACCGAATGCACTAAAAGACTTTCCCTTAAGTCAACCGTCCTACTTTCTACTTCCTGTCCCTATGGTCACATATCTGGGAAGTCTTGCCAAAAGCCTGAGCTCAACAGTGGGAATGAGCCTAGAAGCTTTCCACGAACTCTGAGATTGGGGTAAGCAATGGTGATGTTGACATACAGATGTGTAAGTCCTTTTCAGACCTTTGGTTTACTTTGTTCCACCCTCATCTTTCTGAAGTGAGGATTCTCCGCACTGAGGGAATGCATACCAGAGACTGCTTCCACCCCTCACCAGGATGCAGGCACTGTGGAAGGGAACATGGGACATCTTGGAGATATAGTCACTTATACTTTAGGGGTGAAGTTATCTGTCTAGTTAAATTGTCCAGGTCACCAAGAGTGACTCTTACACAGGTCTAGCTTGGGAAGCTGGTGGCTGTCTTTACCTGTATCTGTCAATGGCACTTTCCTCTAGCCGGCATTAAGCACTGGGGGTTACTGAGTGTGAGGGACATGAACAGCTGTGGAGCAGGAATGTGGAAGGGGCAGGCGATGAGAACAATGAGAACGCTGGGGTGGAGTGTCTTTTACCCATGTGCTCTCTCTTATGGTAAAATCCCCTCCAGGCACACTTAGGGTTACATTTAGTGTTCACCTAGGCCAGCTCTGATTATATCCCTGGCTCAAGATCCAGAATTATAGAGGAAACTTCCATTTTGATTTTTAAGGTATAATTGACAGTATCCAGGGATCAGGGCAGTTACTTAGTCTACCATGGTTGTCTTGAAAGGGGTCCTTCTCACTGGAGCTCAGATCTCAGAGAAAAGCATTTCTGTATCAATTAGCCCCAGGATGGTAAGATGTATAAACTAGAAAATCTGACAAATATTTACGCTTGGCCCTGTGTAACATGCTTCCTTCCATGATGCTAAGAAGTGTCACTTGGGGTATTTCAATTCTGTGGAAAGAAGTTTGTGCCTCTGTTGGTGTTTTGCAAAACAGCAAAACATTATAGCTCACAAAATGCTGTAGGCAACCAGAGAAATGACTGTGGCATTACCACGTTTATATTCTCTCTTCTCAAAGCCAAGCGAGCCCCACATTGCAGGTCAGTATTTGCAGTTCTAAAAGGCAAATCTTAACGCCTCTGGACAACATGATCTACATGCCCACGAGAACCTTCATCCCAGATGACTAGAAATCTCATGGCTATATTCAGCCATTACCCAAATAAACTTCCTCGGAGGGATGTTTTCCAACCCAAGCTACAGACTAGTAATAAAACACAAACTAGAAGTGTCCTTCAGCAACAAAAACACACGGGTTGTTTTTCTATATAATATTTCACATTAAATGTAATTGTAGATTAACTTTTATAGAGAAAATATTTATTCAGGCCAGATCTGCTTAAATCCTTTCATTTCCTCCAGCATGAGGAGCCACTGGGAATATAGTTCCCTTTGTAATTTCCTACCCATTTGCCCCAGTTATGGACAGAACATTAACTCTGCAAAACCTACACATGGGAAACTACCCTAAATGGAAATCCGTAACTGGCCAGAAGCCTGGCTTTAGAGAGGAAGCCCTAGCCTGGTTCAGACTTTGCTGCTAGCCCCAGAGTCACAGGGCCTTGCTCACCTGCCTGAGTGCTCTGTACCTCTGAGTTTTCACAGTTCAAGCAGGGCAGCAGGCAGGATCAAATCACCTGCCGGCTTTCTTCCTGCACACGCTGCTTGTCGGGCTCACCTTTCAAAGAATCAGACACTGTGCCTCCATCTAGTTAAAACAAAAGCCTGTTTTTATAATCTCTATCAAATGTCAAGAACTCAGAATACGTTTAACAATGCCTAAATTCCCAGTGTGAAGCTCGGAAGCAATAAAGCTCACAAGTGAGGCACACCTGGCTTTGAGTCCTGCCTCCACTACTCACCAGCTGTTGAGGAAGTGGCCAGGATCACATTTTCCGTGGATACCCTGTGGATGTGTTCATGAATGTGTAGGGAGCACAATGCATGGCTAAGGCTGTCACCTGCTTTAAAAGTGGAGGTGAAAGTGTCCTGTCTACTTTTTGTCTATGCTGAGCCCCCATCTTCAATCAAGCCAGGAATAACATTTGTATTTTGTTTTCTGGATTATGGGTAGTGTGTGATCCTTTAGACGAACGAACAGAGTAACTCTGTCTTGGGAGAGACTGGCACTTTAGGCAGTGGCACTGTCTCACTAGCAGTTATTCAAAGTGGTCGTCTGAACACCTCACTCCAAGATATGCCTATATCACACAGTTGCAAGGGCCAAGGGACAAGCCTATCTCCTCCACAGAGTACTGTTTTTACAAGTGTGGGCTTCTCAGCGGGCATCACCACTGACTGCATCATGGGTATTTGGAATCAGCACATAGAGATGCATAAGGAAGAGTGGGACGTGAATTGGGAGGCATGTTTCCACAAGTGTGCTTCTTGAAAAACAACTGCCTTTCGCACTAATTCTGAAGATCCTGCCTGTTTCGGGGGAGGGAGGACATGGGGCTGAGTGGGAGCTGCAGATAACTCAGGCTCTAGTAGATTGAGAATCTTTCATTAAACATGAGTTTACCATGTCTCACTGTTATATTCACAGGCTCAGGGTTGGTCATGAAGATACTTCCCCCTGTCCTTGTATAGGGCTTCCCTTAGTGTCTGGGGTTACCTTTTTGGATCCTCTTTTAAATTGTACACCTTGTACTCTCTCTGAATTTCCTCTTTCTGCTTTAGGACAACAAGCCTTACAACATAGAATCACAAGAGCCCCATTCTGCTTTCCAAGATCACTTCTCACCCTTCTGTTCTCCCAACCACCCTGTCCTATAGAAATCTGAGGAGAGCGGTGCGTTGAATGTTCTCGGGGTTTCCAAGTCCCGTGTTAAGGGCTTTTACACGTTGTTTCATTTTGCCCTAATTAGTGTTTTTCATGGCAGGCTCAATGTCCCCATTTAACTGGGTTTTAAATAAGTTGGGTCATTTATCCTCCTATCACATTTAGGAATTGTTTAGTTGGGACCTAGGTCTGAAATCATTGATGACACCAAGTATTTAAAATCCAGTGACATTTTCATCCTTCTCTGGGTCAAATGTTATTAGATAATAATGTAGTAATGCTCCCCTGACCAGGTTTTCATGAAGTCCATGCACGTCTTACACCTCTTGACTTGTTTACTTTGGTTTCAGTTTCCTCTTTCCGCTGAATTTACTAAGCTGGAGGGAGAAGCTAGAAAGGGAAATGAAACAGAAAATCTGCTCCCAATGTAGGCTGTCATCTCTTCTAGTGCTTTATAACTACAGGCAAGGGAAGTAGTTTGGATGCTGTGGTATTTGCCAAGGGCAGATTTTCCATGCACAAATAAATATGTGCACTTGTATGGTGGTTTGAATAGATATTGCTCCCATAGACTCATGTGTTTGAATACTTGGCCCATAGGGAGTGGCAATATTAGGAGGTGTGGCCTTATTGGAGTAGGTATGGCCTTGTTGGAGGGAGTGGAGGTGGACTTTGAGGTCAATATGTTCAAGTTATGCCCACTGTGGAAGTCAGTCTCCTCCTTGCTGCCTATGGATCAAGATGTAAGACTCTTGGCTCCTCCAGCACCATGTCTGCTTGTATACTGCCATGCTTCTCATCATGACAATACTGGACTAAACCTCTGAAACTATAAGCCAACCCCAATTAAATGTTCTTTATAAGAGTTGCTTTGGTCATGCATCTCTTCACAGTAATAAAACCCTGACTAAGATAGGAGTGGCTATCAGGGATTGGAATATTGCTGTGATAGACTTGACCATGCTTTTGTTTGGAGGAATGTGGATTTGGGGACTTTGGATTAGGAAAGTAGTGGAATGCTTTAAGTGGAACATAAAGGGCCATTCTAGAAGAAGCATGGAAGACAGTGTTGCTGAGGGTGATTTGAACGGTGAGGTCCTGGTTTAAGAGGCTTCAGAGAAGAAGAATATTAGTAAGTTGCCTGGAAATCATTCTTGTGATATTTTAGTGAAGAACATAGCTGCTTTTGGCCCTTGTTGGAAGAATCTGAGACTAAAGTGAAGAAATTTAAGGAAATCTCAAAATAGCCTAGTATAGATGCTATCTTGTGGCTTACACTGATGAAGAGTGTTTTGATGAGATGGAGAAAACTGAGCAGGGAAAAAATATAAAATATGATCTGTTTTTTTATTTTGATTTTATTGGGGATTACAGTTAAAAGACTACATAAACCATCTTTGAGACTGGGATAGACTATGGGTACTTTTGAAGTTGGATTAAATATATTTTGTGTTATGTTAAGGCTACAAGCTTATGGGGGCCAGGGAATGAAATGTGGTGCTTTGAATAGATATGGCCCTCATGGACTCATGTGCTTAAATGCTTGGCCCACAGGGAGTGTCACTATTAAGAGGTGTGACTTTGTTTGAGTAGGTGTGGCTTTGTTGGAGGAAGTGTGTCACTATGGAGGTTGGCCTTGAGGTCTATCTGCTCAAACTATGCCCAGAGTCTTCTTCTGCTGCCTGTGGATCAAGATTAGAACTTGATCCACATGGTGCTTCTCCAGCACCATGTCTGCCTGCACACTGCCATGCTTCCCACCATGATGGTAGAGGACTAAATCTCTGGATCTATAAGCTAGTCCCCAATTAAATGTTGTCTCTTCACAGCAATAAAACCCTAACTACAGAAACTTGCTAACTGGATTGCTCCCTAGAATCTTTAATATGCTAATGAGCATCTAGCTCGAAGAGATTGTAGTATCCATCTCTCCAGGGAAAATAGAAAGCACATACAGATGAAGATGGGCCTGACTTCAACACCATCAAGTTGGCTTCAATTCCAAAGAACAGAAGGCAGTAGGTAGAGATTGGAAGCTTCATCCCCTGTTTTCCCTGCTGGTATTTAAAGGGTCATAAACAAGTGAGCTGAAGAGGCCTCTGGTGTTAGCTTCTGCTCTTCTTAGCGTTTTATAGCCTCAGTGGTGTAACATGTGTCGCCCATAGGCAGTGCTCAGCACTGATTCCTCCTCATGGTTGAGCCCCCTCCCACCTCTCTCTTTTCTCCTGTTTAATATACCTAACATGAATCCCTTAAAGAAGTTCAGTGTAGAATCCCTGCCTAGTTTCCTTGATGTCTAAGAACTCACTATATGTTATGCAAGAAGTAGATGCTGAGTTCTTGGGTTTTGTGGATCTGTTTAGTGTTTTAAAGAGGGAATTCCAATAAGAATTCAAGCCACAGTAACTCGACAGGACTCTTGTGCCTGCAGCCTTCCTGTCATCTTCCCAAACCCCTTTGACCAAAATGCTATATATTTAGGGGAAGTGCTTTCTACTCTTGAATTTTGTTTTTTTCTGGATACAGGGCTAAGTCTGTGAGTGCTGACATATGACATCTAGGATCACCCAGATGCCTGGTAGAACATGTCTGCTGCTATAATCAAATGGGCAGAAAGTAGAATGTAACATTCTGTCTTTAGTTTAAAAACAAAACAAGTCAGAGGGATCCAGGTGTGATGCTGATGTCTGTAATCCCAGTACTCAAGAGGCTGGGGCAACTCGGGGCTGGGCTACACAATGAGACTTGTCTCAAAAGCCCAAGGGCAGAGGATAGATCTTCCTAGCATGTTAAGGCTCTCAGTTCCACCTCAGCACTAGGAAAGCAAAACAAAACACCAGGCTAGATGATAGAAGGCAACCACTAGATACATACAACATACACCAGGCAACATGCATGTGCACATACACATGCACGCATGCGTACACACATAAAGACACATGCACGCATGCGCGCACACACATAAAGACACATACACATGGGAGTTGCAGATGGGACTAACGTAAATATATGCCAGTTGGATCAAGGCACACATCACCATGGTACACAGCAATGGACTTGTTCACTTTACTAAGAACAGGAGTCCACCGAGGACTTGTGAATGTGCACATTTTTATTTCAGCCACATTTCAGGTTATGAAGTGTTTAGATTTACCATGGGCAGTGATTGGTTTGAAGATACAGTGAAACCTGGGAGTGTCCACTGTTGTTCACCTGCACAGCGTGCTGTCACTTACAGCTCTGGTGTCCTTGGTGGTCCCTGGATGAAATGAGGATATCTCTGCTTCTAAGATATGGTTGAGGAGGAGGTTTTCATTTTAGATAATAGGAGAGTAGAGCCAGGGGCCTCTGGAAGAGTCCAGAGTATGGAGGGAAAATACAGCAGTGAATACGACTAGTAGATTGAACCGAGACACAAGAGGTGAGATAGGGGTGAGGTATTAAAAAGGAAGAGAAGAAAGAGGGCCAAAGAAAAGGGCCAGGAAAGAAAGCCCAGAGAACAAAGACATCCAAGAGTGAAGGACCAAGAGAAGGAGCCAAGACTGCATGGCCAAAACAGTAGAGTTTCATGGGAATCAGAAGCTGGGGGAAGGGAATGAAGCCCTTGGGATGGAGAGGCTGAGGGGAGGAGCCTGGGTGAGAAGAGCAGAGGAGCCACAGGTACAGAGGCAGTCTTGGGCCAGCGTACCTTTTGGTCGGCACCACCATTTCCCATTTGTCCTGAATTTCATTGGGACCTAACAGCTCTGACTGGACTCTGTCTCTGAATTGCTACTTTCCTCTCCAGCTTCTTTTCTTCTTCTACTTGGGCACTTTCTGAGAAAGCAGGCAAGCAAGCAAGGAAAACAAACATACAACTTCCCCCCACCCAACCAAACCTTCCCATCAAAGCCTGGGGTGGGGTTGCTTTCCCAGCCTCCTCACTGTGCTCCCTAGAAGGCGGGCACACTCTTCCCAAAAACATTGAGTGAAATGGAGATTGCAATGATCTTTTGTGGACTGTTAAAGCAACAGTACAGGATGCACGTGTACTCCAGGGGAATCTTGGAAATGATACTTAAATTTCAATGCTCAGAGTATTAGGCTGGGCCCCACTCCTGCTCTCTACAGCCCCACCCACACTGTAAAGCTCCCCTTACCTGAATGGTGCCAAAACCAAGTTCCAGGTGGTGCCAATTCCCCTCCTTAATCACCACCAGGCACTCAAACCAGGACCTTATATGGAAAAAAATAAAAGCAAGTTCTTGCTTGACACATCACCCTTCCCCTTACCCAGGACTATAAGAACTGTCTATCTTGGGTCCCATACATGAATTCTTTGGCCCTGTGCTCTGTGACCAGTGAACCTCACCTGAGAATTAGACCAACAAATTTGAGTTTGGTTGTTGCTAATTTTCTCTCATCTGGTCACTTTGAGTCACACCTGAACCTCTCACAGAGAAACAAAACGTACTGCTTAAACTAATATTCAGTTCATAGTTAGGAATGTTCACTTATATAAATAAATTATTTCTGTGGGTCTGAATTTTACTTGAAATGTTCCTGGTCAGTTGTGTCCTTTATAATGGCTTCAGCCCCTGAGCTGAGGTTGGAACAACACATTATGTGACTACAGAATGGACCATCAGCCAGCTTACAAAAGAGGTAAAACTCATATATTCATCTTAAAAGCATAGTTAATCCCAGCAAATAACTAGCCTATTGCTTTAAAAGAAGGCATGGTCTTCCACGTTAGTGTTATTTTGTCCCAAGGGTGTGAACAAACCTGGGAAGCATACACATTTGGAAGTTATTGACCATGTTTAACAGCCAACACCACCCCACCCCAATGTAGAATAATTATGGCTGGCTAGAGTTTCTATTACATATCAGGGGTGTCATTTTCCCACAAATGAAAAGGCCGACTGCGTGGGATCTAAGAACAGTGCACAGTCGTGCAACAGTGTTCCATACCTCTATGATGAGGCAGAGATGCAGAGAGCTGTGTGTGAAAGTCATCAGTGCTGAAGAGGACGCAATCTGACTGACAGCAGGCGTTCCAGCGAATGGAGAACCTCATTTATAGCATAATAAAGGAGGCATGAAGGATTATACTACTCAAAATCCAAACCAGAGCTTTAGAAGATGACTCCTCCCCCAACAGCAAGAGCAATAGATGCTTGTTGTAGAACTGGAAAGCAATGAAAGAAACAGAAGTCACCGCATCACTTTTTCTGTCGCTCTGGTATGGACAGTTTGGCAAACACCAGTATGCTCCTGTATGTCCCCCATTTTGGTGACCTGTGTCATTCAGGTCATGGTTGGCTGAGAGGAGACTGGGACCCAGGCAGTAGCCAGAAGTTACATTGTTCCCACTAGGAACCACAGGCTTTAGCCTGTGCCAACTTGGTAGTCACAACTTTTTCAGCCCTGTCATACACTGTATTTTAACTGCTTTCCCAAAGTCAATGGTAGATAGCAGCGGAAAACACTGGATCATATCATCTATTTTAAACAAGGGCCTGGATAAGAAATCAAAGCAGTCATGACCAGAAGAGGTGTCTTGGTAATTTATCTCATTCCTCAGAAAGAACTTCCCACATCCTCCTACACTGTCGAAAGATCTCTTGGGAAGACACACCAGGCTCTGCGTCTTTGCCTTCTGATGTCAGCATTGTGTTCCTTCCACCTGACTGCAGAACACCTCGTGCACAGCCTCAGCCCACTCCTGCACAGCCTCAGCCCACTCCTGCACAGCCTCAGCCCACTCCTTCTGATTTATCTTCATTGGTAAAGGGGAAGAGTGATCGCCTACTTTGCAGAATCACCCTTTCCCAATATAAAATCAAAATCAAATTTATCCTTCCACGTTCTCTTTGTGCTAAGTTTCTTCTTTTTCATCTTTCTCTTTTACCACAAGAACTTCGCTAGGCACAGCACAGGGCCTGACATGCAGTGTGTATTCAGCCACTTTGATCTTAGAAAATTCAGTGTGGGTTGCTAATTGGTACATAAATAAAGCATCGTGTTTCTTCCCCCATTGCCTTCTCCACATCCCTTCCCCATCTCTATCCAGTTGAGAGCACACCAGCCTTGGATCCAGCTGAGGACTGGGCTCTTTTCTTTACTTTCTCTGGCGAATTACAGTGAGTAGTGAGCTGAAGCTAGAACCCTTAATGGTGTGGGTTTGTGTCTCCCCCACTAATGTTTGAAGGACACTAATGTAGTTCACAAGTCATCTGTGCCTTAGCGTTATATTGAGTGTTTACTGTACTTCAATGCTTCCAGTGTGCAAAGGCAGCTCAGAGACTAGTGGAAGAGACAGATTGTAACCCAATCGTGATGCACTATGGTAGCTTCTGACAGAGGGCAGAGACCTATGCCTTATAGAAGGAAACATCTAAAATATCACCCAGTTAGCAAGTTCAAGACCTCATTTTGAAGTCTTCAACTTAAGGAATTCCTGTGCAGCTTACTGGCTAGCTAGTAACATGCAACATGCCATTTGGGGTACAGCTGAAGAGCTGGGGGCCATATCTTAGAGGACACTGGTGAACAATTATGTGCTGGAAGTTTTTGTGTTAGAAGCACAACTGATGTAGAAGGAGTCTGAAGACTGACTAGAAGGTAAAGAAGACACGAAGACAGAAATCTAGATAATGCTTCATGTATGTTGTCCTTCAGAAATGCATAAGATATACTATTTAAACTATTATTCAGTTCATTCCCTGCAAGAAAGGAAGGCTGAGGTGTCATTCAAAGTTTAAATAGTCAAAAATAGGCTCTTGGCAAGTCTTAATTGCAAGCCTCCACCAAATCTCAAGCTCCCTTGTTTGCACCTTATGCTTGAGGTGCTATTGCTGCGTTAATTGGTGCCATTACCCTCTACTCAGACTGCCTGGGCTGTAGCTTGGTGGCCTTCCCCACCCCACACACACACACTGAGAGTTCAAAGTGTTTCCACAACGAGTAGTGGAGTAGATCCCAAGATTCCAGGGATTTCGCACAAACAGAGACACTGATTATAAATTCTGGGTCATAATGGCATCTGTCCCTGCTTTAGTTGGTTATGCGGTCTCTGCCTTTCCTCTCTTTCTTTCCCCTTCTTCTGCAGGTATTTGCTGAAGTTTGATCTTTAAGAAGGCTGTAGGGCTCAGGAATTTTGCTACATCCTGTACGCTCATTCTGAGGTCTACCACTGTGGCTTGGGCACATGAGCTCAGCCAGTAGCAGATGATAAAAGTATGTGGTGAGGGGAATCAGGGAAGGGAGAGCAGGGGTGGGGTGGGGAGATGCAGAGTAGGAAGTAGGAAGGGATTTGTGGTGAAGGGAAGGGCCCTGGGTTTGAAGGGCACACAGATGTGTCTGTGTACCCTAAACACTTCAGTTTTCAGCTGGCTTGCTTCTGCTAGCAGCTTCTCAATTTACATATGCTAGAACTGCAGGCTAAATGGCTGGGGTCCGGGCACATGCCATCTGGATGCTCGCCAGAGTTTATTTCCGTCTGACAACTTTTTGGATGTACTACAAGATTTCTCCTTGTTTGTTCCTCCTAACGAGGTGGCAAGATAAGTCTGTATGTGCCCCAGCTGTGCACCACAGGGTATCAGAATATGGATTTGCTTTGGAGAAAGGAATGTGAGCCCATATGACTCCCAACATCTGAAGATAGCGCTGGAAAGTGAGCTTGGCAAAAGTAAATTCTCCCTACCTTGTTGGGAAGAACGGAAGCTTGGAAAGTGTAGCAGCAAGGGCTCTTTTCTCTTGAGCTTCTGCTACAGGAAGGAGTGTGGCCACATTCATTTGAGGAGGGGAAGAAACCTGTTTTTCTTGGGTATCTACATGATCCCTGTGAGACATAAGTCACAAAGCACACAGGCTGCAACATAGGCCCTCTGTAGCACAGCCTTCATGGGTTCCAAGTTAACGTGGGGGTGCAGGAGAAGCCAGGAAAACATACCTTTTACTCACTCACCACATCCTACCCAGCCCCTATACTTCATCATGAATGAGGCTTAAAAACTGTAGGCTCTTGTTTGTAAGGAAGAAGTTTGTTTTTACCATAAACTAGTCATAATAGAGAATAATTATATATAACAAATACAGCTAATGCCATCAGATATACTGGAACAAAAGCAGTATGGATCAGAGAGGGTTCAAACTAGAGCCTGTGGGTTTTTCCTTGAATAACTGAATCAGTGGAGAGGATTCGAGCATAGAACTGAAAAATATAGGTCAAACTATTCACTTTTCTTAACAGCAAATTCCCAGATTTTGCTGTTTCAATACAACAGCAAAATCTATTGTATTGAAAGATAAAATCAGCTCGGCTTGAAGATGAGTCACAGATGGAAAACAGTGGAGAGACAGCAAATGAAATGGAACATAAAAGGCAGGGACCACTTGTGGCTTGATGCTGTGGGGTTTGTGCAATGCATCTCACTTCACTCAAGGAGGGATAAACTTCACACTGATGAGGTTGGCAGATGATCCTGAATCATGGGGGAGAGTTCAAGAATCTGTAAGGACAGAAATATTATAATTATACCTTAAGGAGATCAGAATATAGACAGGAAATAACAAAATGAGGCACAGCTTGGAAAACTCATCCTGATACAAGTGGGAGAAATAATGCAGAATGCAGAGTCTGTGCAAGCAGAAGAAATGTGTACAAAGATGCTCACAGATGCATTGGACTGGGATGAGCTGACCAGGAGGGCCCACCCAGGATGCTCACCCCCAGCAGAGAAAGGGGCTGGATTCTGCAGGAGGCCAACAGGGACTTTATTTTATTTTAAGAGATAGCCAGTTATGGGTCTAAACAGCCACTACCGGGAGGACAGGACTAGAGGAGGCATGAAGAAGATCTTAGCTGAGATGGCCACTCTGGGGTTGGTTGTAATGGTAGATGTAAATTAAATGTAGGTAACAATATCAACAGTGTGGAAATCCAAGATGAAGAAAGGAGAGGCCATTGATGAATACAGTCGGTGGTATAATCACCACCTGTAAGACGGATTATAAGCAGAAACTTAGATCTGGCATGAAAGACAATAACTTCCACCCTGGCTGGTTTGCAGTGGCTCATGGGATATTTGTAGACATTTGTAGTGTAAATGCTAAGATCTAACCAGGTGGATGTATAAGCAGGGTTTGATGTTTGAGAATCTACTGGGACCTTTATTTAGCACTTTATCTCAAAGGACTAAGAAAATATGGTGGTAATCTTAGATACTTTGGCCAACAATGAAAGCTAATCATTTAAGTTTTTTTTTTCCTTTTCATGAGACTTCAGGCCTTCTTAAACATAACCAGACTCTGTGACAATGAAAAATAATTTTAAAGAAAAACCTGAGTTCTTACATTCAGTGAGTTTTGGTTTGGTTTAATTATTTTGTATGTTATGTGCTGGGATTGAATCTAAGGCTACATGCATGCTGGGTGGAATCCCCACCATTACAGTTTGTCCTAGCCATATATATATATATATATATATATATATATATATATATATATACTAGTTTTATAGTAATTTTTTAAAAGCAAAATGTTAAAACTCACCAGCAAGTTTTTGAAAAGCAGAGGAAGCTCTTTGAGTACTGAGTCCAATGTATATACAACACTCTAAAGACACTGACAATGTGTGAACTTGAAAGCAGGTAACTATTTAGTTTCTTAAGGCACTGGGCTTCATTATCTTCTTGGGTAATAACTGGCCACTGATGACTATGGAATCCAGAAATAACCCTCAAATACCTGAAACACACTGGAGCAATTCTTTGCTTGTTAAATTTAGAAGATTAGGAAAGTTGAATTACTGATCATCAATAAAAACATAACCTTTACAAAGCGAGGGTGTGGCATTGTGGTATTTTAGGGAGGGTGATGTATTCAGAAATTAGAGGAATTGAGTTGTAGGGTTTAGACTTAGTTGTGTGAGCTTGACAAGTCTCTTAGGTGCTGCTGAGTCAAGTCCCTGATGGCAAAAGACAGTCACAGTCTTCCTCTCATGGGCTCTTCATCAGAGGCTCTTACATGGATTTTTATTGCTAGAAATCTCCAACCTTACCCTTTCTCAAAGGTGGTTTCTATAATCAAATGCCTTCATGTGCACATTAGGCTCATGAGTTGCTGTACATGCAAAGTACCCTGTTGATAACTCCAAAATGCGTATGTCTAACATTGCATGATAACACATCTCTTGTCTCACATGGAAGTGTTAGAGGTGGTTAGAAACCAAGGCTCTATGTTTCTCATTCCCTCTTCCTACTTCTCATCATCAAAGCGACAACTATTGGTATCATTTGTTTTCCATTTTTAGAGCAGGGTCATGTGCTATGCAGGGGCTCACAAACATATTTGACTTAATTAATCTCCTTTTTTGGTTATGAATCTTTGTGTTCACTTGGTCTAAGGAAGCATGTTGACACTCAGCAGGAAATTTAGATCATACAGAAGAGGCAGAGCTTGGCATGTCTCTTGGATGTCTGCTGAAAGGCTGACATCCTTTGGTGTCCTGGATGTGGAGCATGGGACAGCAGGTAGGGTGAACAGCAAGTATTCCTGGTGAGTTGAGTTGTAGTTTGGGTGGTGGGAGACCATTCAAAAAGTGGAAGATACAGCAGTCCTCTCCTTTGAAGCTTTGCTGTCTAACACCATAGTTCAGCACAGTAGGGTGCAACCACATTCAAAGAACTTTTTTACAGTATATTAGTATAACTATTAACACTATTGTCTCCTAACTCTTAAACCTGGAACCTCCTTCAAATAATTTGAAGAGGATATAGAGCATCAATTCGTTATTTCAAACAGCTATATAAATCCTCTTGTATACTCAACACAATAGTAACATTTTTTTTTTTGCTAGATGATTAACAAAAGTAGCTATCTTAACTTCTTGTGTCAAAGATATTGCACAGGCAATGGTGCTAGCAATTAATGTAATTAAAGCTGTTACACCAGCAACAATCAAGCCCACTACCCTCTTGCTTCTGCTTAAAGCCTAACTCATTTCTTCCAGCACTTTCAAGCTTTTTTCAGAGAATCAAGGTTTTCTAATACTCAGGGCAGTAAGACAAAAGCTGGATGATACACCCCTGTAACAGACACGCCAGGTTTCAACACACTAACACAATTAGAAAGTATACAGTCAATGCAACTTACAATAAATACTGTAGAAGAGACAAAACCAATTTTCGCTTGACAATTAAAAGAGCCTTAACACATGCACTAACCCTTGTTTGAAATACAGATCCTGTCCCAACTTTATCTCTTGCTACCATAACTTCATAGAGAACTGCAGCTACATCTTGAGTGTCATGACAAATACCATTGGAGTGGTGTTACTTCTAAAATTTATAATGATAGTCATTATAATTAGAAAAAAGCTTAAAGACACCTGTAGGGTATTTGGCATATTTCTAACACCTCTCTGGATGTTTTAACTTTCCATAGTGATCTTATGAATTTAAAGAATGCTGCTTTGTTGAGCTTTGATGCTGCAGATAATGCTGATAAAATTATTCATGGCTTGAGATCAGTATTTTCATTTTGGTCAAACCCCAGGAATGACATATATAGCTTGATCATGCTAGCCCCTTTTGTTCTGGGAATACTTTTATTCCTGCCTGTCATGTTAAAGCTTGTCTCTAACTACATCAACAGGTTGGCAGCCAGAGTACATGACTTGAAACTGAAAATGGACCCCCCAGACAGAGTTATTAATTTAACAGGCTGGCAAGCCAAGGATGGGTAAGATTCTGCACAGAACCTTGCCAACCTAAGACAGAAGTGCATTGCTTTTGATAATGCATATTCCATGATGGGTAAGGAAGGCATTCTTGTCAGAATGACCTAAGTCTTGTTAAATGAAATAAAAAGGGGGGAGGCAGAGAGCTTTTGAGGCTAGTTGGCAGGAATCTGATATTGGTCAAGGACAAGGAAATGGACTGCAGACAGGAATCTGACATTAGGCTAGAACAAAGAAGTCATTTCAAGCAGAAATCTAAATCCTAAGCTAGAACAGAGAAGTAATTTCAGGCAAGAATCTAAATCTTAGGCTAGAACAAAGAAGTAGGCTTCAGGCATAAAAAATGACTTTGGGCTAGGACAGGGAAGTAGGCTCAGATATTTTGGTCATCCTGATAAGCCCTTAGAAATTGTGATCACAGGAGTGATCACGGGACTCTGTTTATTGTCCTGTGTGTTCTTTGACTATCTGGGTTTATAGTGCTAGTTTCTCAACCTAGAACTGACCTTAATCCTTGCATGTAATTTAAACAGTATAAAAGCAAAAAGGAGGAGGAAGGATGGGGTAGGGTATTAACGGGGGGGGGGGGGGGGGGGGGGGGGGGGGAAAATGGGGAAAGGGGATAATATCTGAAACATAAATAAATAGAATAGCAAATAAAAAATTACTAAGATTTGAAAAAAACATTATTGTCTAAGAGAATATGTGCCTAACTTATAAATTCAACTTTATCATAAATATTATGTGTGATATTTAATCTTCATTGTCCGATTGACTGGATTTGGACTTACATAGAAGACACATTCCTGAACACATCTGTGCAGGGTGTTTTTATGTAGGTTTAACTCGAGATAGCATACCCATTCTGAATGTGGGTGGTGTCATCCCATGGGCTGGGATCTGGAACTGGATATAAAGGAAAAAAAAGGAGGAAATAAGGTACAGTCAGTATTCATCTGTTTTCTGACTGTGGATGTAATATAACTAGCTGCCTCATGTTTTCACTGTCATACTACTCACTGTGATGAATATTATCCCTCAAACTGAGGCATAGGAAATCCTCCCTTCCTCTAGGTGTTCAGGTATTCTGTCATGGTGGTGCAAAGAATGACTAATACAGTATGTGTAGGGAAGTAGATACTGAGAGTGCTCTTCACCTTACCAGTTCCCTACCTAGGAAACCCACTGTAAGTTGGACATACTGCTGATGGAAAGTACCAGTGTGATTTATTAACACAACCCATCAAATGCCCTAGCTCAGTTGTCCCACCTTAATTGTTCTCAAAACATTCCCATAGTCTACAATTCGGCAGAAACCATTAACACAGAGTCTGTTTTATAATAAGTAAGTAGTATTTCACACTGGATATCTAATACTGCACTAAGAGGAAATAATGGTTGTGTGGGTATGTTTTCTCACCATTTTAAAGTAGGTGGGGAGGTGTGAGTGTGTGTATGATTGGAGGGTTGTGCATTGAAATTTAAGTGTAAAATGGGTTATAAGTTCCATTGAAACTCCTAATGGGGGCAGGGGTGAGATTCTAACCGTGAATGCATCACAATATGAACTCACTTGGAAGGAGGTTCGTTTCAAGTATAAATAATCAAGATGAGGTTGTTAGAATGGGCCTTAATCCAATATGATTGCATCTTATAAGAAGGGAAATTTAGACACAGGCTCACACACAGAATGTCCCATGGAGATAATGGCAGACATCTGGGTCATCCGGCCTACAAGTAATACCAAGGACTGCCAGCAACCCCTAGGAAGCAGGGAGGAGGCCTGGAGTAAGGTGTTTTTCACTGACTGGGAAAGGAAGGCTCTCACCATGCCAATGCCTCCATACAACTGCAGACATGGCTCATGTTTAAGCCACCCAGTTTATGGCATTGTTGTTATAGAAGCCTCAAGAATCTGTTGAAGTGGGGGAGATGGTCCCACACAGACAAGTTCTAGAATTCTAGCAAGTGCTGGGCCATCTGCTCAAAGGCAAGGAAGGGGTTTCTGGGAACTGTTCCTTTGTGGGTGGCCATGAAGACCTGGGAGCCGAGCTTTCCTTTCACAGGAGGAATTTGGCAGTTGCATTTTTCATTTGTAATGAGAGATGGTGCACCAGCTTCTGGCAGATGTTGGGCAGGAAAAGTGTAAAGAAATATTAGACAGATGTGAACGAGGTATGGAGAAACATGGCCAAGAGGGCTGTGAAGTGATCTGCTCTGGAGCTCTCCACACACCGACCAGGCCCAGCCCCTTCATCTGTTGCCCAGTCTTCCCTATGCTTGGCAAGAAAACTAATCAGTTATGAAAACTTATATTGATGAGTGAGGTAAAGACCCTCCAAGGAACACACGTGCTATTGGTTAACAGGTGACTTACCCATTGATGAACTGTCCTTGGAAAGAGCAGTA
>JANHMN010000001.1:203503887-203636387 GCA_030674055.1 Rhabdomys pumilio | reverse complement strand
GTGGATGCTTAGTGGAGATGGAAAAGGTATTAAACTGGTGTGTGTGTGTGTGTGTGTGTGTGTGTGTGTGTGTGTGTGAGAGAGAGAGAGAGAGAGTGTGTGTGTGTCAGTGTGTGAGATAATATGTATGAGTGTGTGTGTCTGTAAGTGTGTGAGAGTGTATGTGAGTGTGTAAGATAGTATGTATGAGTGTATGAGAGAGTGTGTGTGAGAGTATGTGTGAGAGAGAGTGTGTGAGAGAGTGTGTGAGAGTATGTGTAAGAGTATGTATGTGTGTATCTGTGAGTGAGACAGTGTGTGTGTGAGTGTGTGAGATAGAATGTATGAGTGTGTGAAAGAGTGAATGTGTGTATGTGTGTGTGAGAGTATGCGAGATAGTATATATAAGGGTGTGTGTGAATGTGTGTATGAGAAAATGAGTTGTGTGTATGAGTAGGTGTGAATACGAGCATGTGTGTGAATGTGTGTGTATGAGAGTATGTGTGAGTGTGTGTGTGTTTGTGTGAGAAAGACAGAGAGAGAGAGAGAGAGAGAGAGAGACAGAGAGAGAGAGAGACAGACAGACAGACAGACAGACAGACAACCTCTTTAAGATTTGGTAGGTAATCTCACTGGCTTCAGTGCCCACTATGAGGGTTTTGAAAGCCATCTGCTGTGGAGTGTAGGAAGGAATTTAATTTGGTAAAATTTGAAGGCATATATCACAAATACTCATTCATTTCATGTCAGAAATCTTATAAAGTGTGCACGTGCATCTTCATCTTCATTTTATAGGCTAAGAAAGAGTAGTATTGAGCTGCCCAAGAAATGCAAGTACATTGATTAAAATAATTTCAAATTTGCTCGTGTGGTGGTGCACCCCTATAACCCTAGCTTGGGAAGTGGGGAGAGGAGAACTGCAGGTCCGAGGCCTAGGGAGAGGTGCACAGTGAGTGTGCACCTCAAGAGATGCTCATAATCATAACACTGAATGACCTGATAATTGGTCCTCAGAAAATAAAATTATCCAATTCAGACTTCTCAGTGTGATGTCGATTTCATCTGATTTCATTAAAATATTTTTTCTAAAAATATGTAAGTTAGATTTGCTACAGAAATTCATTAGATTTTTGGACTCTTAATTCAGCTGGTCAATTAGTTATGTATTTTTCATTCCCTTCGGAATTTGGGGACTACAATAGTGTTTAAATTAGTGAGCAGGCACTTCATCTGCACTGCGACATCTCGTTCCTGGGGACTGAGCCCTGGTCCTTACATGTGCTCTAGTTAACTACCCCAGCACTGAGTTCCACCCCTGGCCCACCGTGTTTTCACTACAGTATGTGGGCAGTACTAACCTTACACATGAGCTATAACTGTATGAGTTGAAGTGCCACTCATGGGGCTGTAGAGAGTTTGCTGCCCTCGTGTGAGGCCTGCTCTCCCAGCACTCAGGGAGGCAGAGGGAGGAGACCCAGATCCGTGGCCAGCCAGCGTAGCTCAATCAATACACTCTAGGTTCATCGAGAGAGCCAAGATCAAAAAATAAGACAGAGGTGAATAGACATAGAGGAAGACATCCAAACTTGACAGGAAGCTACACATACACACATAGACACAAAGTTTTAAGTCAAATTTAAAAATAAGAAAATATCATGGTAGAAATTTTTTTTTCCCAGGAAAGAGATGATAGGCGGTGTTTCGATGTTTCCTCTGTGTAACTTCATGTTGGGAACATTCCAGAAAACTGCCCAGGGTTCTGTTTGCCCGGTGTTTTGAAGTTATGAGTGTTTTGAATGATCTGATTTTTCCCCAGGACATGTCAGAAGTTTCTTAAGCTTACTAGAACGTTGAAAGAAAGAAAGAAAGAAAGAAAGAAAGAAAGAAAGAAAGAAAGAAAGGAAGGAAGAAAGAAAGGAAGAAAGAGAGAAAGAAAGAGAGAAAGAAAGAACTGTTATGTGAACTTTTTGGTTAAGCCACTGAAGAAATGTTATGACACAGAGAGGGGAAAACCCTACACATTAATCAACACAGGGTATTTTTCATTGGACCCCATCCAGTTTTTATCTGCAATGTTTAACAGAGAGCTTCATAAACCATCATCATGGTTCATGGCGGCATAACCATCATATGGAAGGCAGTGGCCACTTGTTTAATTGTGTTGTGTGGAGCATAGTTTGATGTCTTAATTGTGCTTTCGGTAATAGTAAATTAATCAAAAGAAGTCCTGTTCTGCTGAGCAATTAGCCCGTGTTTAGAAGTTTCTGCTTCAGGGCCTGTTCATCAGCTGAAATCCTCCCAAGCATCAGCTTGGGATCCCACAAAGCGGCTGCGGTTGCTTTGAGGCCAGCGCGGACTGTGACCTGCTCACCCTACACAAGGGGTCTGTTTGAATTAGCAGTTATTCTGGCGTGGTTTGTGGCGTTTGCAAGATGGGATTTTCTCCTTCTCATTTTAATGTTTTGGGGTCGTGGTGAAGAGCCCACCCCACCATCACGACCACTTATACATACTTTCGATGTTTCACCAGCAATATGTGGAAGTTAAAATAAATGAATATGTTTTCCTAGGCTTTGAAAGCTAAAATATGTTGGTAACCAGAGGATGGTGACATCATCTCAGCAATTGGCACATTGTGGCTTAGAGTTGCTCACCATCTTAAAATCATGGAGGCCTTAGCAATCACTACTTTTCCTTACAGTTAGAACAGGCGAATGCTTTTATTTTTAGGATTGGGGCCATTTGTGCAGAACAATTGTCATGCACTGAGAAGCTGGAGACAGAGCTTCCAGCACTCACTGACTGTCTCTGGATGATGGGGGAGGAGTTTAGCTTGTCCTTTCCAGAAGGTTTTAGGGCTCAGAGGAAGACTGTGGGAAGGTGAGATGAAGGGAGAACCTGAGACTGGGAACTGTCTTCAAAATGGAGAAAGTTAGCATTCTCTAGCCTGGGACTAGGCAGGGGAAAGGGGAGGGTCTAGGGTGAGTGCTTGGGTTATGGACAGTCAGGACCCAAGCCCTGGCTAGAAGGAGAGACAGTCCAGAGAAGAAAATACCCCTTCATGGGAGGATGTGAGAGGATCCCTTGGAGGGGCCATCTCCTGAACCAGACTGGCTTAGGAGAGGCCACAGAGGACTTTCCATAAGTGCTTTCTGGGGTGTGCACTGTACTTTTGGTCAAACACAACTAGGTGATATTCCAGTTGAACACAGATGCTCCTGGGCCTGCAAAGGCTCACACCTCAATCAGACTACATGTGCAATGCATCTAACACACGGAATCTGCTGTGTACCACATCTGGACCTAGCCTATCTTTAACATGTACACTATACTTTGAACACATGCAGAACATTCTCTTAGCCAGAAATTGAGCACAATTATCCAGCCCAAGGATTATTTTATAACAAGAGCCCTGGCTAGCTCACAGAATTTATTAATATAGTGAAGATGAAAAAAATTAATGTTTGTATGTTTTTGCTTTCACACCATCCACGAAATCCAACAGGTACTGGAGAGATGGCTCAGCAGTTAAGAGCACTGGCTGCTCTTCCAAAGGACTTGGGTTCAATTCCCAGCACCCTTCTGTAACTCTAGTCTTGGACTATCTATCGCCCTCTTCTGGACTCCCTGGGCAGTACACACAGGTGGTACACAGACACAAAATAAACAGTGAGGACTTAACTCAGTCGTGGAGTGCTTGTCTGGAGTGCTCTAAGCCCTGGACTGCATCTCCAACACTGAAAAACTACAAGAAATCTTAAGGTCCATACCTAGACACACAGACACATAATCATGGGGTCAATTCTGTGATATTCAACTCTTAATTTTAAGATAGGCTTTACCCTAGGTGATTTTTCCTGGCTCTATAGGCAAATACAAGTGTTCCAACCCTGTTAAGGTGGATAACTTAGTCTGATAGGCTGATTAGGTATACTTAGGATAAGTTTTAACATATATTTTAGCATATGGTGCGTTTCTCAGGACCCTTTAAAGCATCCAGTAGAGAAGAATCTGAAAACAGTGTGGAGTGATTAGAGTCAAATTTGGAGGTCCTGTATATATTATATATATGTTCTCCTTTGAATGGCCTCTCCTGTGAATTCTGTATTTATCTGTAATTTTCACTGAGTGCCAGTGCTGACATAACCTAAGCCAGCCCCCATGGCCCTCCCTGCTGTCCTGACACCCTTTCCATCAAATGTCCTCACCCCTGATATTGTCCCCATCACACTTTCATACTGCTGTGCCCTCTCCAGTCTCTGAGTTCAGGTGACTTCAGCTTAGTGTTAACTATGTCCTACACTTTCAGAAACCAATGCATTTAAGTTCCAGAGAGGTGTCCCAGGAGTCTGGCACTTTTACTGGTCGTCATGTAATTCCTGGGCAATGACTTTGGGTCCAGCTACACTGGCACAAAGGAATCAAAAGATTTTGTAAGAAAAACTACCGAGTTTATAAATTTTCATATTGCCTCTTCAAAGCACCTTTGGGGTCTTCATCTTCAAGGTGCAATTGCCCCTCCTTCCTTGGAAAACTGAGCTTAGTCTGTGAATACAAGTCAACTCAGTTGAAGGGTTTCCTCATTCACTTAAGGCTTCCTGGGAGAGTAAATGTTCGTGGTTAACTTGACTCCATTGAGAATTTCTTGGAGACATATCTCTGGGCTCATCTGTAAGGATGTTTCCAAATTTTAACCAAGGAAGTTTAACCTTGAATGTGAGTGAGACATATGTGTCTGCCATCTTGGACTGAACAAAAAGGGGAAACTGAGGAAGCTAGCCTGGCACCTGCATCCATCTTTCTTTGGTGCCTGCCTGTGGCAGTATGACCAGCTGCTTCTGTTCCTGCTGCCTCAGCTAAAACCCCATTTACCACCACCCCTCTTCACCATGATGGGCTGTACCCTAAACTGTAGTTAAAACTAAGTCCCGTAGATTGGTTTTTATTAAATATTTTGTATAGTTCCAGTCTGGTTAGGTTTTGCCAACCTCTATTCATGAAGTGTCCTTGGTGCCAAGCTTCTTATAGTGGTGTTTGGCCAATATCTGTAGTTTTCTAATTTGCTTTTCCCTGTCCCATCTTCCTAGACTATGTATTTAGCTGGGCTGTGCATAAGCAGTGTGACACAGGGCAGGAGCAATGTGCCAATGTATCCTGTATCCCCCACCACACTGGGGATCACCAGGGGACAACACAGTGCTTACTCCGTATCCAGGCAAGAAAAGAGACAAGTCTGGACAGGGCAGAGACACTGTGTCCCATGTCTCTAAGATACTGTGAGACAAAGGCAAACCATATCATGTCTCAGACCACTACAGCAGAGGGAGGTGACAAACCTGGAAATCTGAAGCCCACAGTTAAGTGTAGCCTCTCATGAGTGTGGTCCCCTAATATCCTAGCCTGGTGGCTCACTGCTGTCATTTTAGCATTGTAGAAGTTATGGCGGGAGAATTGCCACAAATCAGAGGCCAGCCTGTGCCACATAGTAAGATCCAGGTCAACCTGAGCTATGTTGTGAGAACCCATTTTTTAAAAAGAAGAAGAAAGAGAAGAAAGGGCGAAAAAAATCCAATCATTTCTAGCTAGCTTGCAGCCCAGCTCAGGGCTGGCCAGACACTCAGGGTAGTGTGTTTACTGACTCTGCTCTCTACCGTGTGCACACAGCTCCGCTGTGCAGAATGGACCATGTACAGCCATAATGGGTCAGTGTCTTCAGAATGTCAGGGGGCAGGCCACAACACAGCACCAGCTCTGTACCAGGGTCTGAACTATGCTGGGAGGACTGGACCAGTACCTACCTTGGTGGTACGGGGAGGTGACTAGAGGGAAGGGCTCTTCTCTGACATCCCAGTCCTCAGGATGGTTTGGCTCTCTTGGCTGCCCATGTGAGTCATATGGTAGAGCCCCTGATAATGACAAGAGTCTCCTCATCCCTGTGCTTAGGGTGCACTCAAAAGACAAGAGCCGCCTGCGGCAAAGCCCAGGAAAGGTTGACTCCCTAGAGTGAGGGGAAATCCATTTCCTTTTCTACCACAGCATCTGGAAGAAATAGAAATGGGCTGCATCCTAAGCACCATCCAAGTGCATTAGGGCCAATATTTCTGTGCATTTTCCTCATTCATTTGCTCAAGGACTCAGAATGTATCACTCCACTTCCATAGCCATGGATCTGTGTGACTTTTCCAGCAACTGTGGGGCTCTGTGGATTTGCCTGCCTCGGGCAGGGCTGGTACTCGCCTAGTCCATTTCCATGAGCCTGAAAGTCTATTAGCTTTAATAATTGGATTTCCTTAGGCTGTCCGTTGGTGTAGACAGTTGTATTATTTACTTATTAATTATCTAGTACTGTTTTACATAGTTGGGCTTCTGTGTGTGTGTGTGTGTGTATATATGTGTGCATGTTAATGGGGTGCATATGTGTATGCACTGGGTACACGTGCATGGAATGGTCAGAGCACAATCTCATACCATCTGGCACTCTCCACTGTTTTTTGAGACAGGATCTCTCACTGATCTGGAACTTGCAAGATGGGTAAGCTAGCGACCCTGTGAGCCCTGAGATCCAATTGTCTGTGCCTCCTCTGCTAGGCTTACAAGTGTACACCACAATGTCCATGTGTTTTAACATTAATTCTGGGAGTTGAATTCAGGTCCCTGGACTTTCGAGGCAAGCTCTTACCTTCTGCACTAGCTCCCCTATCTATCGTGGGCTCAGACTGAAGCTCACAGAATCTGGATGAGACCTTGCCTGACTTTGGATGACAAGCCTAGGACAGACAAAAAAAAAAATCACCTGTTTTCCTAAAAGACAGAAGTGCATGCTGTCATCTCTGTTACATCACTGGACTCCAAATGAGTGCGTGGAAACTGTCTACTGTAATTTAAGGGAATTGGAGGGCATTGCCATTGTGCTGCTTGTGCTGCTTGGGAAAGTCACTATGCCAAAGCTGTAACTGCTTTAGATTCTATGATTATATTCAATGTAAGGAGGGGGTTGGGAAAAGGAGAGGGAGAGGGAGAAGGGGAGGGTTAGGGGGAGGGGGAGAAGGGAAAGAGGAAGAGAGAGAGAGATAGGGAGAGAGAGAGAGAAAGCGAGAGAGTGAGAGCAAGAGAGAGAGAGAAAGAGAGAGAGAGGGAGTGAGTACCTGCACATGGGCATACACACCTGAGGGAGCAGGTATTCTGGTAATTTCTCCTGGATCCCTCTGTCATGTTTCCCCAGCTAAGGCTCACTGTGGTTGGTGGCTCCTGTTTCAGCAGAGGTGGGCACAAGCATGGCATTCATAATGTAGGAATGCAAAGTGAAGGCATTTAGTTGCTAAAGCTGGGATCCTACACCATTTGTACTAATGAGCATGGCCATGCTTTGCCATGCCCCACATCACCAACCAAAACATGATGTAGCCCTAAGCTAGCCTGGCGTTCACTATGTAGATCAAGCTGGCCTTATATACATAGAGATCTGCCTGCCTCTACCTTCTGAGTGCTGGGATTAAAGGTGTGGCCACCGCACCCAATTTCTTGACTAAAACACTTTGTACACTTCCACTCTGGAACCAGCTGTAGTTCAGGCAGCCCTGTGCCTGGCTAGTGTCCGTCTTGGAGTCCCCTCCAAATGGAGCTCTGTCTCAAGCTGCAGCTGACAGCCACTTAAATGTGACACAGTCGTGGCATATGCCCAACCCATCAGTAGCAAACCTGTCAGTAGCAAACTTGAGTTTTAGGTAGTGACTGCTAATTGCCGAAGGTGGCAATTTGAGAAACACGGCTATTAGCATATTAATTCACTCTGGAAAGTGTGGCTTCCAGGCAGAACTGAAAGTCCAAACCTGGGATCTATGTCAACTCAAAGCCTTTATCTTTCGCCTTTTTTAGAAATCAAAACTGCCATTCCTCAGTTAATGGGATGACTACAGTCTTGAAAATGAAATGGAAACAACTTCCATTAAGAAAGGGAAAGAAAAGAAAGGTGCATTGAAATATAACAAAACAAGAACAAAAACCCAGTAATCTAGCAAACGCTTGTTTGTTAGCTATTTTGTTTGTGCTAAGGGATCTAAAAGCAAATAAAACAGGTCTCTAGTATCGAGTAGTTTATGGCCCATGAAGGCATAGCCCAATGACTAATCAGATATTGATCCAGGAAGTGCCATTTTGATGTTAACAATCAGAAGACAAAATCTCCCATTAAGATGTGGAAGTGTATGTTGGCTGTTGTTGTAATTAGTGTGTTAGATACATGTTGCTGCAACAAAATGCCTGACAAAACCCAGTTTAAGGAAGGAAAGGTTTATTTAGGTTCCCAGCTATGCAGAATAGCACATCACTGCAGGAAAGGCAGGAGGTTGGGAGAAAGACAAAGCTGGTCTCATTGTGTCTATCACCAGAAAACAGAGAACAGTAATGCTGGCACTCAGCTGGCTACATCCTTGTTGTCCAGTCTGGGACCTTTACCTATGGAATGGCACCATCCACACTTAGGGTGTGTCTCTCTACCTTAACTTACTCTAGACAGTCCTTTACAGATGTGCTCAGAGATCTGCCTCCAAAGCATGTCACCTCTGACTGTGGCACACATGTGGCATTTGTCGAAGCTGTTCCTTTGGCTTTGTGGTCTCTCAGTTGCTTAGGTTAGATGGGACTGCCCCCGCTTTTTTCAGAGCTCTAGCCGTTACAGTTTGGTGTTTACTCAACTGGGAATCGGGTAACCTCTGGCCCCTGGCACAGGTGATGGCAGAAGGGAAGTTCTAATTGAAGCTGACTTAAGCATCTCCTCATCATCGTTAATTTCCAGGGCTACATGAGCTCATACAGCCTGGTCCTGTAGGGACCGTAAGTCTGCTCTGAAATGTCAAACACCCCAACCCTTCTCAGCTTTCCTCTCAGCTTCGTTTCTCATTCCACCTTCCTCACAGCAGAGGTCAGACACACTGTTGTGAAATACAGAGCAGTTGTAGTGGGAACAGTCGGTGCATGTTAACTTGAAGGAAGGTAGACACTCCCGGGAGGGTCTCGGGGTCTTAATAAAGCACTTCAAGGAAGCAGAGTATCGAATTAATGCTTTTTGTGCTGAAAACATTAAGGTATTTAAATGTGTTATTCTAATCCCTGTTCCAGCCTGGGAACAGGAGGATCTAATATCTTTTACTTAAATCCCAGCCTTCCCAGACTGCTCCATTCTTTTCAGCCTCATTGAGGAAGAGGCAGCCTATCCCCAGTCACTTTCCGTGATTATTAAACCACGTGTAATTCACAATATGCACTCCATTCAATTTTCACGTCAAGTGAGGTTCTCCAGATCTAAGAACACACTACACCATTTCCTGGACCGTGGCGTTCAGATGCTAGGTTTCTCTCAAAACTTAACTGTGATTGTTCTACAGCCAGAGAAGTGATAAAGTCGCCGTAGATACAAGTACAAATGCATAAACTCTGAACTAGTGAGCAAAATCTCTGTGTTTCCTGGTGTGCCCTGTCTCAGTGGCAGGGTAAGCTGATCTCAGGCAGATGGGCAGCCACCGATTTCCTCAGCTCTTCTCTGACTCTCTGCTGCTGAGGTCGTTTTACAGCCTTAGGCAGGATCAAGTTAAAAGGTTTGTTCGGTTAATAAAAAAAATATCAGGTTGCTATGGCTACTCACAGGAGCAGGAAGAGAGGAGGCTTACAAGTGTTGAGAGCAGCCACCGATGACACAGCCATTAATATCAGTCAGATGATAGATAACAGATTGGTCAATTGATAGATGATAGATAGATAGATAGATAGATAGATACATACCTACATACATACATACATACATACATACATAGATGAATACCCAGATAGATAGATATTTTCTAGATCTGTTTTTAGGGTTTTTTTCCTTTATAAGTCCTGTTTTTAAAGGAAACTTTTGAAGTGTTAAACTAGACTTAGTTGTTGTAGAAGAACTTTGGGTTACTAGAGTAGCTAGTCTTACATTCTTTTTGTTCCAAGGTTTATAGGTAAGTAGCGCTGTGCTAGAATACCTTCCCACTTAGTTTCCTGGAACCACAAAAGAAGAGTAGAGTGCATCGATTTATAACTTCAAGTAAACCATGCAAACTGAGAGTTCAGCACACTTGTGGTTTACAGAAGAATCAAGACTACATCTTTGGGCGATGCACTGTGTGTGCATAGCGCCAGAGGTACAAGCTGTATATGAGTAAAGATTCTTTATTGACAATGAGATAGTGTTCCTTTAAATAAAGTATTGCCATAGTAACATACTCAGACAAGAACGTTTTTGAAAGAGCTCCTCTTTTTTTGTGAAGTACAAGAACTCAAATCTTAATTTTAAAAACTGAGTTATGCCAGGAATGATGGTATAGTGACAATATACATGCACTGGAGTGCACATGTGCGAGTGCACATGTGTGTGTGTGTGTGTGTGTGTGTGTGTGTGTGTGTGTGTGTATGTGTACATTCTAATGCCATCCCGGGCTACCTCTTTCCTTCTTGTCTCAAGAGAAGAGCGGCATATAGAAATAGTGGTCTATCCTGGAAGATGGAAACATGTACCTTAGAGATTTTGATAGTGAATCCTTATACCTTCTTAATAAATTTCAGGGCTTATATGATGTCACTGGAATAGTAAACTCCTGCAGTTTAAATGTAAGGTATGTGTTGAATTCCCAAAGTTACTGTCTAGTTACTCTACCAAGACAAAAAGACAGTTGCTCATACTGCTGCCTGCTGCTTGTGCTAGCACAGACTCTTGGTGTTTTGATTGCTGCAGCCTCCACTGCAGAACCTTGTGACTGACAGTGAGGAAATGTAGGGATGTTATGAGATGTCCTGATCTATAGTTTACCAAGGTGCTGGATCACACCAGGCTTCATGTCGTTTTGCACCAAGGTTTATCACCAATATTGATAGAGGTTCATCACTGTGTTCATCTCACAAATTAAATGCTTACTCTACCAGAGACTGAGCAGTTCTTAATGGTGGCAGAGGATGATTCCGGGCAAATTCTGATGTTCATTATCCAAGGTGGCCAAAAGACTGTGAAAAAGTCCTAATGCCTGGAGAGCAAATATCTACAAAGCCCTCAGAGTGCTTACCCAAGATGATATCCAGGGATGAATGGTTAGCCCATAACAATCAAAACATTGTGATCTGAAGAAGCAAGGTGGAAGAAAAGACCGGCCTCTCCCTTCCCAGGAGAGCCTTTGTGAAGCCAGAGTTTGTTGCTGCCCATTTGTCAATGGGAGCTGTCATAAGAAGTCTGGAATGTTTTCAAGGACATTAGCAGGAAATAGAATGGGGACCACCAGCATGTTGGTCAGGAAGTTTGCAAACAGTGTCTGTCCCTGGAGCATAGTAAAATGACGTATTTTTATCTGCTTTCTGTGAACTATCATTCATGGAAAAATATGGATTTCACAGAGGTGTCCAGACAATCTTGAATTCTTTTCTTCTCCCCATGGATCAGTAGTCTCTCATGGTTGTCCAGCAACAGCATGTGGCTAGGTCACTTGCTCATGTGGAACTGTGGTACAAATGTGTTCTTTCCTCCATTCTTTGTAGTTATGACTAGAGGTGTGCTGCATCTTGGAAGTATGGTCCAGATGATCATTATTCACAGAATGTCTGCTGTGTAACATTTGGAGTTGATGTTGGGGATCTGGTGAAGAGCAAGGTTGATGGAAAAGCAATCTTCCTTGCTTTGAAGGTGTCATGTGAACATGGTGTGCACAAGAGGGAGTCATAAAACAACAAAGGGGGCTATGAGAGGAGAGTACCATTCCTTAATTGCTGCATATTTTCGAGGTAGTATCTCTTTAAGATTTTTTTATAAGAGGGCTTCTCTCCCCTGAGGCTGTGCGGATCCACTCCTTCCTGCCCATCCTATGTCCAAAGTCTAGTATTTCTCACTGTGCTCTAGCGCTGTTTTAAACTGTCAATATTATCTGCTTTTAGAATTTGAGGCCACAGTGAGACCTACTGCACACTGGGACGGGAGTTCACATTTTGAGAAAACTGAACACTTTAGGTCCAAGTATAGATAGATGAATACTATTCTAAACAGGGAAGGCTGCATGGATGGCCTGGACATCTGGCCCAAGTCTCCTATAGAATTGTACCAAATACCTCACAAAAAAGGACACAGTCCGAACAAGTGGTCAGGTGGGGAAGTGCCTAAGAAACATGTATGTGGAACAGCTCAGTACATTTTAGGTTTTATGTCTAAAAATTAGGTATATGTCTATCCTCTTAAATAAGACCTTTAAATTATGTAAGTGATTATGTGGATCTGTGTGATCACAAGCATGCCGCAGTGGATATGTGGAGATCACAGGGCAACTTGAGGGAATTGGGCCTCTCTTTCTACCATGTGGGACCTAGAGGTCAAACTCAGTTCACTGGACTTGGCTGCAAGCCCCATTACCCACCAAACCTTCTCATCGGCCTAAATAAGAGGCATTCAGACATTTAAAGGCTCTACACGGGACCAGGGAGATGGGTCAGTGATTGAGAGCTCCTACAAAGGACCCAAGATCAGTTCTCAGCACCCTCAGGATTATAACTCCAGTTCTGGAGAGTCTAATGCCCTCTTCTGACCCCTCCAGGTACTTCATGCAGTGAAACATTTACATACATGCAGATAAACCACTAGTACACATTAAGTAAAAATAAATAAATCTTGAAAGGCACCGTCACTTCAGAAGATACTCAGCTGCTGTAAGGGACATGTCATAGTCTTTTATTTCAGTGGGTTTTCCAATCAAAGAAAAATCTCCATCATAGTATATTTTCCTTTGCAAGAAAGTGAGCACTTTTCCCAGTGAAATCTTCTGATACGTTGGCAGTAGAGAGCTCAGCATTTCTTCCATGTTTTAGGCTTAGTATAGATACATTGTCTTCTACACCATTGCAAAGAAAAGAAGGGGTGCTGTATCATCTACCTAATTCTGGCATTCCTCCACAACCTTCTTATATGAGGGTCTTACATTTGAAAGATATCTTAAATGAAGTGCCAACCTAATTTGAGACTAAATTTTGATTTTGAAAAAGACTGTAAGGTTTAAGATTGGTTTAAGACCTCTACCACATCATCATCACCACCATCACCACCATCATCATCACCACCATCACCACCATCACCACCACCATCATCATCACCATCACCACTACCACCACCATCATCATCATCTTTGCAAGGTCACTGAGTATCGTTTCCCTTTCTATGCTCCTTGTGGTATTATTCAATGTAGGAAACATATGATTTAGAAATTATTATTATTATATATAATGTATTATTCAATCTAGGAAACATATGATTTAGAAAGAGCTTTCAGTATCACTGACACAAACCACTTCAGCATTACCTGGGAGCTGGTTAGAAATTCACATCACGGGTTATATTGGTTACTTCTCTATTGCTGAGACAGTATCCCAAATAAAAGCAACTTAAGGAAGAAAGAATTTATTTGGCTTGTATGTCCAGAGAGCATACTGTAAGACTCTGAGGAGCCATAGTTTACTGGAGATGCCCTGAGTGAACAACGCAGAGCCGGGGAATCATTGCAAAAGCAAAGGGATTTTATTGTTCTAGCATGCTGGCATCATCCTGCACCTAAAAGGAGAGGCGACCCTGGGCAGCTCGTTCAGCTGACCTTTTATACAGTATCTAGGAGTAGCATAGAGAAACAGTAGCTAGGCACAATATGATTGGCAGAACAGTGTGACTTTTAAACTGATTGGTCTTTAGGAAATGTGGCAGGAACTTCCCTTGTCTGCTGGTGGCCAACTGTTAGTCCTGTGGGCTGTGTCCATGTGCTCTGGCCTCCCCTACTTACAGGTCAGTTCCCTCCCCCTGTGGTCTGAGGAATGTTGATTAGTCTCTCTCTTCTGAGGCCTTTCCTGAGCTGACCAGGAATGTTAATTAGCCTCTCCATTCTTGAGCTGACCCCTTTAATACCATCCTTATTGTGGAGAAGGCATAGCCACAGGTATGGGAAGCTAGCCTGGAAGTTAGGAAGCATATGATCACATTTCATAGACACACAGGAAGCAGAAGAGAACAGAAATTGAAGCCCATAAAACTCAAAGACTTCATCCAGCAAGGCTCTGCTTCCTAGAGATTCTATAATCTTCACAAACAGTGCCACTAACCGGGGGCCGAGCGCTTAAATCCATGAGCCTATTGGGGATATTTCTCACTCAAATTACAATATAGGCCTTTTCCTGGCTTTCTGAAATGAGAATCTATAGGTGGCTTTGGAGCCCATTTAACAGTTGAGAATCACAGATCTGTCACAGTGGTCTGCAAACTTCCTGTAGTTATTTAATTAGTCATTTGGAACCAACTAGTGAAAGGATTCAGTGAGTCTAGTTAGTTGGTTGGCATTGATATCTGTGGGACATTCTCTTGGATGTCTCTGAGAGAAGTCCCTTTTAACTCCTCCAGCTTGAAGGAGCCCTAGACACTGTCCAGGTCCAGCTCCACCTGAAAGGTGACTGAGCAGGAACGGGGCTTTCCCAGTTCACTTCTACTACCCAGAATGAGAAACTCACTCCAACCAGGGCTTATGTAGCTTAGGTAAATGAATGTATGATGTTACTTCTGTGGAAGCGTCTACCTTTGACTTTAATTAAACATTATGCTGAAGTCGGTTGAGAAAACTAGTTTTAAAAAGTCAGGATTCAGGAAGCACTGGGCCTTTTTTAAGTCACAAAGGGGAGTTCTTCAACCACAAATCCTTTATTTCTGTATGTATGTAGACTACCTCTTCAGCTGATGGAACTTTTAAAGTTTATGTTTTTATTCATAATGCACCAAAATTGGTTACAGAAGTGTGCCAAGCACCTTGCTCAGCTCAGTTGTGGTCTGGAGCTTGATTTTATGGGGTGAACACATTATATTCTGGGAATGCTTATTAAGTGTGGTGCAGGATTCCAGGTCACAGATTAAGATAGGAAAAGCTGCTTTTTGCTCCATGGCAACTTGGCATATTCAAATGCTCCGTGCGGCTGGGGCATAAAGGTGCCCAGTTGGCTCTGTAGAAATTGGCTGTTTGACATCTGTTTTGAACCTGGAGCATGTGCTTAGACTTACATTTTCTCAAGGCATTACAGGGGAGGGTGTAATAAATCCTTGATGAGAATTTCATGCTCCTTAAATGCCAGGCTAGGAATTGCTTTATATACCCCTTGCTTTTGCTAGTTGGGCAGAGGCAGCTGTTCGGTATTCATGGAGCGTGCTGTCACCCACTGCAATAAGCTTCACTGAATGACTTCAGAGCCAAATCCCAGAGGCAAACTGAACAAGCCTGGTGACTTGCAGCTCACTCCTGTTAGTCACTTTAGCCAAATTTCTGTCACTATAAGCAAAAGTTATTGGGGACGATGGAGATTTTCAGTTTTGTGTTGTTTTTGTTTCTGTTCTTAGAGATCTTCGTTGTTGATTAGTTTTGTTGTCTGGGGCCCGTGGTGAGGCAGAACATCATGGCAGGAGTGTATGGCAGACCAAAGATGTTTACCTCCAGGCTAGGACTTAGAAAAGAGAAAGAGGAGGAATTCGGTCCCACTACATCCTCGAAGGGATACTCTTAATGATTGAGTCACCCTCCCCACCCCCCACCCCCTGCCAATTAGGCTTCATCTTTTGTTTTATTAAATTCTTTTTTCAATTAATGTTGTGTGTATGAATGTTTTGCCTGAATGTTTGTCTATGCACCACATGTGTGTCTGGTGCTTACAGAAGTCAGAACAGGGCGTTACATCTCATGAACCTGGACTGTGAACAGTTGAGAGCCACGATGTAAGTGCTGGGTGTCAACCTCAGTGTTCTTTACCACTGAACAATCTCTCCAGCTACAATCTCCCTATTTTAAAGGGTCCACCAACTCCCAATACCTGGAGACTAAGCCTTTAACATGTGGGCCTCTGAAGGATAGACACCCTAAAACCCAAGCTGTAACACCTAATAGAAAACTAACAACTTCTATCTCGAAACACCCCTGTTGTATTCGGTTCCTTTGCTATTCCATGTCCGCAGTTCTCTTAGCTCCTCCTTCATTGTGAAATGGCTAACCACCAACCCGCAGGTCTCTTTTCTTTCTATGCTATCTGGTAAAAGACCAACTCACTCTCAGTTAAGTGACATATAGACCTTAGAAACTGCAGCCACAGATCTGCCTACAGTGTCCTTGAACATGGGGACCATGCCAGATGGCACAGTTCTTAAGAAGCAGGTCTTGGGGCTAGAGAGATGACTCAGTGGTTAAGAGCACTGACTCCTCTTCCAGAGGACTTAGGTTCAATTCTCAGCACCCACAAGGCAGCTCACAACTATCTGTAACTCTGGGTTCCAAGACCTTCACACCGATATCCATGCAAACAAAACACCAATACACATAAAATAAAAATGAATAAATGATTTAAAAAGAAAGAAACCGAAGCAGGCCTCAGACCATTCCTCTAGTTTATTCATTGTCAGCATGTGCCTGGAGCCACCTCTCTGGAGTTGATTTGGGAGCTCACTTCTAAATTCCCCAAACAAGATTAGCAATTCAGGATCAAAAAGAAGTCGGCCCTGCAATGCAAGTGGTACTTTTGCTGCTGCTGAATCATCCTGGTTTGCCAGTGATGCAACAGTTCACGAACCAACATTGCAGCCCACTAGGTCCCTAGGTTTATAGGCTTCTTCCTAGAGTGTGGAGGGATCTTGGCACCAGTCATCCTCTCAGACAGGGGCTGATTCTGTCTTCTCATTCTGGGCTGTGCTTTTTTCCTCTCCAGTAGCAGAAGACCTCAGGCCTGAGACTGTCCAAACTCAGCCTCTCTGGGTAGAGATGGGATCTTCTTTCCCCTTGCTTTGGTTTCTCCCTGCCCTTTCTCAATCCTGCCTGTTCTCTTACCTTTCTGTAAATTATCTAGAACTTTCCTTTGCCAGCCCCACACTATATAGGATGTATAGTACAGCACGGGGTTGAGGGATCTCTTCTTGTGTTCTAGTTTATTGGGAAGACGGTTTCAAAGGTCCTGTTAACTAGATAACCTGTGTTTGGTCTTGGGCAGTATCAATGAGCCCCAGAGGGTTTGCTTGCCACTCATTCCACTCAGCAGTGAATAGCAGACTGGCTGCTTTAGGGATATGCATTGTGTCCATGAACTTGGCAAACACTTGAAAGCCACAGGCCCCTGTTTTCTCAAAGCTTCTTTGCACATGAGCATAAAATGTATGCCTGGGTTGGAGGTTGCCTAGTAACTGCCTTTGAATGCAGCCTGTGTGCTGTAGCTGTCCTGTCAGGACAGGTACCTACTGTCCTCATTCCTTCCTCTTTTCTCTCACAGAGTGTCCCCTCTGCAGAAGTCTGAGATCGTGGACGTTGTGAAGAAGCGAGTGAAAGCCATCACCCTGGCCATCGGGGACGGTGCCAACGACGTGGGGATGATCCAGACAGCCCATGTAGGGGTCGGGATCAGTGGAAACGAGGGCATGCAGGCTACCAACAACTCAGATTATGCCATCGCACAGGTCAGCCTCCCCTCTCACAGTAACGCAGCGGGGCACAGGAGACAGCCTAGGGCTCAACCCCGAGGGCTCTGCCCACCTTGGGAAGCCACCATCTAGATGAACTGCAAGTGCCTGCTGATTTCTCTGGTGTTTGACTCTTGAGCAGTTTAAGGGCTCCTTCTCTGGGTTGGGCTTCCTTGGGCCAGAGGTAGGACTGGCCCATGGACCTGCCATTCAGAGATGTGTCTTTTCTGGCAGACAGGACCCTAGATGTCTTGATCTCTACTCTTCCTCCTTCTCCTCCTCTTCCTCTTCCTTTTCCCTTCCTTCCTCCTCCCCTTTCCCCTCCTCCTTTATCTTCACATCCCTCACTGAAGAGTAGTTATTCTCAGAATGACACATAGTCCCTCACTCAAGGACCCCCCCCCCTTCTTTTAGAAGTGCTGGCAAGTATTTAGGAAAGAAGCAGTCACTTAGAGATGTCCCCTCTTGACTGGGAACCTTCTAGGAGTCCTACTGTGAGATGAACTGAGAGGGCAGTGGCCATGTGACTCATGGTCAGAAGCAAGCAGCCTCCTGCAGACAGCCTGAGTTCAGTCTGCTCTTCTCCAAGTGTTGCCAGCACGGCTCTGGTGTGCTTTAGTTATTGGTTCTGATGTGTTTCCTGTTTCCTGCTTACTTTCATGTGCTCTGAGAATCCAAGAAATGTCCAACCCTTTGTGATAGCCACAGATGAAGGAGAAGAGTCAATGTCAAAACCCTCCTGAGGACTATCTGGCCTGGTAGATTGTCTAGAAGCTTCGTCCCAGGGAATACTGGCATGTTCTCCCAGATGCGGAGTTGCAGGGTCTTGTGACTAAAAGCCTGCCTGTGTTGTAGCCCTAGCTTCTCCCTTACCCTCTACTTCCCTGAAGAGGCTTTTGAAGAACATGCTAAGCTTGACTGCATGGTTACAAGGACAGGGGCTTTGTCACCCTTTCAGCTAAAGTCCAGAGATGTATAGAAAACACATAATTGTCTTACAGCCCCAGGGCTTGTGGTCTGGTCCTCTGCAACTTTGGGGCTCCCCATCCCTGAAAGAAGCTCTGTTTGATCACCTCTCATGTTTTCTTCTGGTTTGAGATTTTGCAAATGCAGCAAGAAATTACCCAGACCACTTGGCTTTGAAAATTGACTAAGTCAGTTTTGTTTCTTGGTGGACTCCAAATCCCTCAGCCGATTCCCGAAGTAGGCAGGAAGAGTTCTGATTTTACAGGTGAGAAACCTGAAGGCCCTACACACACAACTGGCCTCAGGTCTGAGCACAGGCCCAACATCAGAGAACATCAGACCCCTGTGAACTCGGGGGCTGCCACACACACCTGCTCCATTCCTTTGCCGAGTCAACTGTGCAGAGGCCCGTGGGACTCATGCTTCCTGTCTGCTGTCAGCAACTGTGGATGTTATACACCCCAGCATTATTAAATACTTGAGTTATAACATCATATGGCTGCAAGGGATCTTAAGAGGTTTCCTAGGAGTTACAGGCAAATATTTGTCTGCTTTTCTCTTTAGGATGTCTAGGGATGGGGGCATTCCTTCCTGAAACTGCACATGGACAGGAGGTAGAAGGTGAAGCAACTGCTTTTGTTAAAGGGAGGCATCAGATAGGGGTGGTGTGGAGCCTGCGAAGTCCATTTGAGGTGTTCATTGCCCTCCAGGGTAGTAGCCACCTCTACCAAAGGAACCTAAGGCAACCACTGTTACCCAGGCCTGGATTTTCCTGTTCATTGTCCTGCAGGGGCATGCTGTCATCTTGGAGATGAATTTGTGTCAAACACTAGCTAGATTCTAAACTGCCTCTTCCCTAATGACCATGCCCAGACCACCACCAATTGGATGAGTTCCTCTGTGCCATTGAAGTGATAACGATGTCTGATTGAAATTAACACCATGTTCTATTTTATTCTGATGTGAGTGGTCACATTTTTAAAAGCTGTGTTTTGAAGGAAGTGCCCCATAAAAAAAGATACTAGGGAACTCATTCAGTGGGCCGAGTCCTGATTCCATGTCCTTGCTTGACTGCCTTACGCTTGCACACGTAACAGTTGCTGGACATGTGACTGGCCTAGGGAGGGACTGTGTGGTATAGTGTGTGTCCACAGTCCTCAGCTCCCAGCCTGCAGAGAACAATCCACCTTCCCAGCCTTCACCTTGTATGGCTCTGGGGAGATAAAGCTGGTTCAGGGGAGATGGTATTGGAATTCTGTGGGTTTGTCTCAGATTGCAAGGGCCCTTACAACACCCCTGCTGAGAGCTAGTCAGCTGCCCCTGATTGCACAGCCAGGCACCCTTTTTGAGTGGGAAATAAAGGACTACAACACGGATGTAGAAGTGAAGGCTGTGTATGCATATGTGTGCGTGTGTGTGCATGTGCGTGTGCGTGTGCGTGTGTGTGTGTGTGTGTGTGTGTATGTATATATATATATATATATATATATATATATATATAGCTCTGTGTTTAAGTCTGTTCAGGTGCCGCTATGGGGTATGGAAAATATAATTGCTTTTAGCTGACAAACTGCTGGAACAATGTTCTGTGTGCATATCTTTCTTGAATCAAACCTTTGTTGGATGAGTGTCTCTGTCCCTTTCTCCTGTGATCACCATAAAAATCTGTGATGGATCTTATGGGGGTGTCCAATTCCAGTAGGCTTTTCCTTCACCTTCTTTTTCTAATCAATTCTCTGAAAGGCATTTAGCTCGAGAAGTTTGAGCCATAGTGAGAGTCCAGCAGCTTGTTTCCCGGGGTGGGCAGGGTGGGGGGAGTAACAATTAGTGGATTGAAGAGATTTCCTCAGCTGCCCTGAAAACTCCACCTCAGGGGAACAGAGTTGGCTTTGGGGGGTTCGTTGTTCTGTTGTCGTTTAGTTTAGTTCTGTTAGTTACCTATGGGTCTTGCATCTGTTCTCTTCCCTGTCTGGTTTCTGCTCATAAGGACGTTCTGTGTCTTTTATTCCTCAATGACAGGCTGCTCTGAACTTGTTACTGTTCCTTTTCAGTTTTCCTACCTGGAGAAGCTGCTTTTGGTCCATGGAGCCTGGAGCTACAACCGGGTGACCAAGTGCATCCTGTACTGTTTCTATAAGAATGTCGTCCTCTACATCATCGAGGTAAGGAGTGGTGGCATCCCTCCATAAAGGAGGCAGGCCTCTGCAGAGAATATCTGTAGACATTGAATCCATCTTAAGGAAGGGTTTTGCTAGTGGAAAATTAAAGTTACTGTTGGGTCTTACTAGATTCTGTGTTGTGCAGCTTTCAATTAGCTGTCTGTGCCACGAGGCTTGTCATAAGTGGCATGGCTGGATGCAGCATTTCTTCCCTATGAGATCCCCCATCCCAGTCCTGATGCTGTGCTCCTCTTCCTTGCCACTGCTGTGTCAGTGGTGGCAGAGAATGCCCCATCACTCTCTCCTTCATCTTGCTAGGGAAGAATGAGACCAGTGCAAGGAAACAGAGATGCCCATCTTTCTAGGTGCCTCTGAGACATTTCTGGACAACCTGTCCCATGTTTTTCAACCCTTGCATGAACAGGGCCTGATACCCTGCTGCATTTGTCAGGAAATCTGCTGTTTCCTGAACATGTCCTCACTACCCCTGGGATATTTAGATGCTAGGTTGCATGTGGCAAAGGGGTGGACATGAGAGGGACATCTAGTAAGACACTGATAGGAGTGTTTAAAATGTCACATCGTGTGGCCTGACTTTTGGCTATTTTGTGGGTTCTTTTTTCTTTCACCCTTCCTCATCCCTCTTCTTCCACACTACCAACCCTCTAACACTAGGTAGGAGAGAAAAAAGAATAGAGGGAAAGGGGAGCGAAGATATTGTTAAACTACTTCCTGCTGATAAAGAGCATCGAGTTCCTTGGGGCAAGTTTGATCTCTGTCGTGATATTAAATTACTTCTTCTTTTCATCTCTTTGTGCATGACCAACCACTTGACAAACCTCAACCAACAGCATCCAACCGGCCAACTAGCCAAGCAGCCCCTTCTGTCAGGGCACTAGCATCTGTATAGCCTCTGAAAAGTTCCCAGAATTTCCACACTTCCAGAAATGATTTGCAGCTGGCAAAATCACACCCCTGCTAGAGCACAAGGCAAATCGTAGTCATCTGCTGTGGACAGTCTGAAACAGCCCCATATCCCACACCTGGGATTAAGTTGAAAACATATTCCCATGGTAGTTCTATGTTTTCAAAGAAACCAAAATTCTCACTACAACATTAAGTTCATGTCCTGTTGCCTTTGTCTTGGTTTGGTTCCTAGTGCTGTGGTGGAATGTTGACTGAAAGCAACTTGGGGAGGAAAAGATTAGTTCAGCTTAGTTGTAGTTCCATCACTGAAGGAAGTCATGGAAGGAACTCAGAGCAGGAACCTGGAGGCAGAACTGGCTGCTTACTGGCTTGCATCCCATGGCTTGTTCTGTTTGTTTTCTTATACACCTCAAGACTACCTGCCCATGGATAGAATCACCCACAGTGACCTGGACCCTTCCTCCACAATTATCAGTCAAGTCATACAGACTTGCCCATAGGCCAATCCGATGGAGGCATTTTCTCAATTGAGGTTTCTCTCTCCACGTGACTCTAGCTTGTGTCCATTTGACAAAAACTAACTAGCTCAGTCCTATAGTTTTCCAAGACACTAATTCATTTATGAGGAAATCATGTGCTTGTGAGAGGGTAAGGACCAGGAGTGGAGGAGGCTCTTCGTGTTTGCTGTTTGTTACTTCCTTTCTGAGAACAGCTCTGCTCTAAAAGTGTGTCTTTGAATCTATCTTGACACTACACTGCCAAGTGTATTTAGAAGAGAGGAGGGCTAGGGATGGGCTCTGTGGTAAATCACTTGCTTATCATGTACAAAGCCCTGGACTCAGTCTCCAGGGTAATATCAAATAATAGTAACAGCAGTGAGAGATGGGGCAGGGAGAGAGGAAGCATACGTTGGACTTGGCTGCTATTAGAAAAGACCATAGAAATGTTTTAGCCAGAGATGGTGGAACATGCCTATAATCCCAGCACTTAGTAGATAAGACACAGAAGGGTGAGGGTTTCATGGTCAGCCTAGGCTACACAGTGAGCCCAGATCAGCTTGGGCTACATGAGATCTTGCCTAAAAGAGGAGGCAGAAGACATGGAAGTCAGTCTTTAGAGCAATCGAAATCAATGTTTCATGAATTTTAATATCTCATTTTATTATGGTATAAACTCTCAACTGAGAAAAATAATAAAATAATAAAAATAATGACTAGGAAGAAACTCAACTTTTCCCAGTGTTGTGACTAATCACTACTTTATCAGCTTGTCAATTCTTTCCTAATGAATCCTTCAGGTCACACATTCAGGTTGATGTTACTTGTCTGGTGAGGACACCTGAGGAAAGAGGGTTTCCCCAAGCTGTGCATGTTGTTCATGGCACATGACTGCCCTGCCAAAGGTATCAGTAAGGCAGAAACAGCCTGTGCATCTGTGTCCTCCAGGCCCACTTGAAAACAGCATTTTGCTGGTCTTCATAAAGGGCAGTTTCTTTGTCACTCTGTGTTCCTTGAATGTGGCTGCCTCTTCATAGAAGATGGCTGACATAGTTGACCCAGTAGCTTCCCATTTGCTGGGGGCACCTCTGAGTCTTCAAAGAATCTCACAAGTGATCAGAAGAGACCTGGGGAATATCCTACAGCCTGGCCTGTTCCTCTTACCCTAAGCCCTGTGACAAAGGTCCTGTCTGCTCACAGTAAACAGCAAATATTATTGTTTCTTAAGAAAGGAAATTCTTCCTCATACACATCAGGACCTGGAGGTATTTGCAGAAGTAATTACCGTATGATTCAGGGTAGGGAGGTTCAGAACAGGTAGATGTTGGTGCAGCACATTTTGCCATCACTGCCTTCCTCCAGCTCTCATTTTTTACAGTTCCCTAGTGGAGTTTAGACATGTCTGCCCCTCTCCTCTCCAGCTGCCAGCTTTTTACTTTTTAATCCCTTGCACATGAGATAGGAGTCACTCCTTAGTGTCACTTGGGGTCACAGATAACTGCACGGGCGGCCTGAGGGGAGCCGGGGGCCTCTCATCATCCTCTGCTTTCCAGCACCCTGTCCCTTTAACTGTTGGCTTTGCACAGCGTCTTTATAATCTGGTTTTCCTCACCATCAGCAGATTGCTGATAGTCTAGACTTCTTATCAAAACATTCTGCATGGGGCTCCCACAGCACCCCTCAGGAGCCCTTCTTAGTCATTTATACCTACTATCTTCCTTTTTTTTTATTTGCTTCAAGTGGGCTAAAGCCAAGTAGAGCAGCCTTTTAGTCTGTCTTTAAGTGCTGCTTGGAATGAGGCCCCTGACAGTGCTGAGTGAGGGCCCCAAATGACTAGGCACCAGAGTTGCTCGGCGGCCCACTGGAAAAGACCCTTCCTACATTCCTTAGATAGGTTGTTTGTTTGTTTGTTTGTTTTGGGATTTTTGGGGTTTTTTTTAGTTTGTTTTTTTTTTTAAATTACAAGGCTCCATGGGTTTGTGTCTCCATTTCTTGTTAGGATTTCTAGGAGGTTCCAACTTAGAAACCAAGAGAACCAAAACCCTTGACTGGGTCACAGCATCCAGTTAGTTAATGTCTGCTGGTGACAGATTACTGTGCTGGCACTGGCATGTGCTCCAAATGTAACGGTCAGAATAGGGAGGTACTGCTCGCGTGCTATTTTAGCATATTTTGAGCTACAAGATCAAAAGTTATTGTAGAATAATTTGTTCACTTGCAAAAAAATACTAAAGTTGAGTTTATAATTGTTGATTTAATGAGAATAAACTAAGCATGCGATTGTATGTCTTGAGGGATTTTCTTGTGACTCACAGAGGAACCTTGGCAATAGTATCATGTACCCATCTCAAATGCCCTCTGATAGACACGTGGCTTCCAGACATTCATTTAAAAATATAGTTGAAGAGCAATTTTCGTAACATACATATGCACCCACACTCTGTGACCCAGCCTTTTTATGAGGACTTTTGTTATCTTATTCTCTCTGCAGTACGGAACGCACACTGGAAGTTCCCACCACTTACCCATACATGTTAGCGCCCTTGCCTTTACAGTTAGACGTAGATTTTTCTTTTTTAGATAAATGTCAGCACGCTATAGAGCATGAGCTGCAATTCATGTTTTACTTGAAGGGTCCGTGAGATCACTGCCCACTCCTTCACATAGACCCTGGGTGTGCCGCCCCACGGATCCCTACAGTCTGTTTCATCCCTTTCTGTGTTTATTGCGCATCTGTGTCATCTCCAGTTTCATCAATAAGAAGCCTTGATGACTAGCAGTGTTCCCTCTCCCAAGGCCATGGATATCCCAAAATGTTGTCGTTCTGGTTAGTTCTTTTTACCACACTTTGGAACAGACCACCGGCGTGATGTGGGGATCTCACTGCTGACAGATCTACTAAGAGCCCATTGAATTCAGCACATCAAATATATTGAGGCAAAATGGCTAGTGTTCAAGCAATCTAAAACATAGGAACAAAACAGAGACCCTTGTGGCTTCTTGGAGGCCTGGACAGCAGGTGCAACTAAAAACAGGACACAGCAATCACCTCCATTTCTTCCGTATTTCCTCATTTTAGTACTTTGTGACTACTGTCAACTGTCTCTTCAGAAGTCAGGACGGGATTCCAGAATCAAACATGTGACCAGTGACTGGCAGGGTGGTTGGTGGGGAAGAGTTGCTCAGAAACATTGGCATTGATCCTGCTAATATGATGCTTGTTTAGGGCCTGCCAGGTACCTGGGATCCTAGTGAGGAGAGGTCACTGAGTAGAGAGAGTCTATTCACTGTCACTGTGTGGTCTGGGACCCATTCTTCACTGGTTTCATTTCCCATAGCATCCCTCTCCTTTGTGCCTGTCAGTACTGTTAAAGTATAGTTAAAATACTGTGAGATAGGCCCTTAGTACTGTGTAGTTCCATTAGTCAAAATTGAATTTTTATTAGAAAAATCTTCAGTTATTTTGTTTGCCTCCCACAGGCAAGAAGTGCCACAAAGAACTTTGTAGAAGGATAGGGTGGTAGCTGCGAGTGCTGTCAGTGTCCAGAGCTGTGCACTCTGAGCGAGCTAAAATGGTGGACAACATGACAGATCTGCTTTAGCACAATTGAAATAAAGGCTAGAAGGGGTGATGTCAGGGTGGGGGTCTCAGCACCTTACCCCCTTAGCCATGTTGAGGGAAGTGCAGTGTAAAGGATTATGGTATGGAGTTTTACATGGAGTTTGGGTTTCCATTAAACCAATTACACACTAAGTTTTATAGCAGCAGCCAGATGGACTGTCCTCCTAAGGCAAAGCTGGCTAGGAGCTGGAAGATTCTGACTCCTAGCAGATGGGATTCCTGAAGCCAGCAGGAGACTGGCATCAGTGTGCCTCTGCAATGGAGTCCGCAATGAGGATAAAACACAGGTTAGGAGAGACGCTGGCTATGAGGAGTGAGTCTCTGAGGAATATGATCTAATAACCTGGCAGGTAAAATTCCTGGCAACATGCAAATTCCATGGTTAAAGTGACCGCAGAGAAATTGCCCATCAATACGCAGGGCAGGATGAGTAGAGAATTTAGATGTCTTTTGTACTGTTAAGCCTGGATCATAACTCATGACCCTTGTGTAACTATCTCCTTCTGTAATGTATAAACGAAAACCAGAGACAGATTTTTTTTTCGAAAAGCTTCTTTGATTTTGATAATGGGAAGAATTTGCCTAAACTGAAAAATTAGGGATAAAGAACTTATGGAAGGATGCTTGTAATTTTGAAGTCTTTCAGTGGTATGTCCCCAAGAGTCCCCAAGAGTCCCAAAGAGGTGCTTGGTTAAAAGTTACTCAGATGTTCAATTCTCCAGCTCTGATATAACATTGTAAGCATTTTCTTGACTGCTGCTTTCCCATGGCCTCTCTGAACCCTTGGGAAAAACATTTTGAAACAGATATTGAAAGGCAGTATTCTAGTCAGACATAGGTAGCACAAGCCTTTAATCACAGCAAAGGCAGAAGCAAGCAGATCTCTGAGTTTGAAGCCAGCCAGCTCTCTACAGAACAAGTTCCCCAGCTGTCTACAAAACAAGTTCCAGGACAGGACAGGCAGAGCTACACAGAGAAACCTTGTCTCAGAAAAGTTAGGAGAAAGAAAGAAAGAAAGAAAGAAAGAAAGAAAGAAAGAAAGAAAGGAAGAAAGAAAGAAAGAAAGGAAGGAAGAAAGGAAGAAAGAAAGAAAGAAAGAAAGAAAAGAAAGAGAGAGAGAGAGAGAGAGAGAAAGAAAGGAAGGAAGGAGGAGGAGGAGGAAGAGGAGGAGGAGGAGGAGGAGGAGGAGGAGGGAGGGAAGAAGAAAGTCAGTATTTACTAAATTTAAGTAGATAAATAGAGTCATTATTTGCATTTAGCTGATATTGCAAGAGATAATGACACTGGCCTTTTTTAAACTCTGTTGTCACTCAGGAACAGCTACAACGTTGTCTCAGAGATGAAACTGGTCTGGATAGAAAGAGCATCTGAGGTGATAGTTATCACTGTAGGAATTATATGGGACTTGAAGTGGTGTCAATTTACTTACAACAATGTGTATAGGACATTTTGGTGTCTTCTTGGTACCATTGAACTGGTACAGGATAAAGACCTTTAACCCGTGCATTCATCACGAACCTCTGAAATTGCCACTACTGAATAAAAGAAAGTTTAGCAGGCATAAATAAAACCTGAAGTAATAGAATGTAGCTAATAGCCAGCAAAGATCTGCCACTGTCACACAAGCCTAAAGGGTGCACGCGCATGCACACGCGTGTACACACACACACACACACCTCCTCCCTAATATTCTGGAACACGAAGAAAGGTTTAGCAGTGCCCCAGCTTCTGAGATTCACATTTAAAAAGCAAAACAACTTACAGTTATGTATAAATTGCCCTTTCTAATCCAAAACATTTTGAGATATGAGTGCTTCAAATTTATATATATATATATATATATATATATATATATATATATATATCTCCATCCTTTAGTTATTTCACAGCTTTATGGCACCACTCATATAAGACAGGCATAAATTTTGCTTTGAGTGTCAGAATTCAAGGCCTCGGAGATTCCTGAGTTATTAAAAGCACTTTCTATCTTGCAGAGGACTCAGGTTCAATTCTCAGCACCTGCATGACAATTTACAACCACGTGTAAATCCAGTTTCAGGACATTGAGCGCCCTCTTCTGGTCTCTGCAGACACCAGACACATACATGGTGTGCATATTTACGTACAGACAAGACACTTACACACATGTAAAATAAATCTAAAAATAATTAATGCTAACATCTATAGAGAACAACTTTCTTAAACCATGACAAAAAATAATCCATCCATGACAAGCCTATAGATTCAGGCTTTCCAATTTCAGCTACTTGGAAGGCTGAGGCAAGAGAATTGCAAATTCACTTCTTATTAGGGCTACACAGTGAGTTCAAGGCCAGCTTGGGCAAATCAGTGAGATTTTGTTTCAAAATTTAAAAATGAAGAAAGTATGAAGAACGTAGTTCGGTGGTAGTGTGCCTACCCAGCATGCACAAGACTCTAGGCTTCGTTACCTCAACACCACACACTCTCACACAATCCACCCAATGACCAAGCCTCCTAAGAACAGAACAACTCAAAGATCTCTCACACGTGTTTGGGGTTAGGGGCATGGCTCAGTGGGTGACGTGGCTTGCTGTACAAGTATGAGGACCTGAGATCTTTTGCATCTACTTAAAACCATAATGTGGTGGCACACATCTGTAATCTCAGTGCAAGGGGCTGATCCCTGGGCTTGGCTGGCTCGACAGTCTAGCTGAGATGGTCAGCTCTAAGTTCACTAAGAGGTCTTGTCCCCACAAAAATAAGGGGTGGCTGATAAAGTTACTCAACACTGACCTCTGAACTCCACATGTACACTGTTTGTGTATGCATTTATAGTAACATGTGCACACACATATATTTCCCCAAACACACACACACACACACACACACACACACACACACACACACACAGCGTTCTATTTCAAACACAAGAAATGTCATTGTGGTAAAACTTCTGACAGTTAAGCTCTCTTGTTACCTATGTGCATGCCTTGGCAGAGGTGGCTTCTTGTTTCTTGATATGAAAAAAAAAAGAGAGAGAGAGAGAGAGAGAGAACATACAGGGAGACTTCCCATGGGGCAACAGGGAAATTACCTTGAAACAGAATATTGTGAAGTCTATTTTTCTGGCCTCTTTCTTCAAGTGATTACTCTGGGCCTAGGATCTGTGCTGCTGGAGTAGGGTGGGGATGCAGGTAAGGGGCTGGCTGGGCAGACAAGTGGTGTTTATTCCAAGAAATGATGCTTCACAGGGGTAGTGGGTTGGGGCTTCAGTTTCCAGGGTGAAATGTGTTAAGATAAATGGGTGAGCAGGAACCATGTGGAGTGGTGAAGGGGCAAGAAGAAGAGAACAGGTCAGTGAGCCAGGAAAGGCCAGCATCTGTCTTTCCCATTCACACTCAGTGTTCATTCCAGCTCAGACGAATGTCAGGGTTAGTGGAGGCCTGGGTAAGGCACGCAGGAGGTTTTGTATTTCACTCAGAAGATGGCTGTGGAACTAGTTAGCCATGTGCTGGGAACGTTCTCTGAGAGCCCAGCCGGTTGCTGATAGTGCATAGAGCTCTGAGTTTATTAGCACAAGGTGGAGAGGGAATGGGACAGGCAGGAGGCAGGCCCAGCGGCAAAGAAACAGCCATCGGGTGTCCTTGGGGATTCCCCTGCAAGATTCACAGTCGCTTTGAACTTTATAAAAATAGACTCTTACTGCCTTTTACATGTGATGGTGTGAGCTTTTTTTTTTTTTAATGATGTTTTTGCAGCTGTTTTATCTAAGAGGATCATTTATAAATACCCGGCATTTAAAAAAAACACATTTAGACATTGATGGTTTTAAAATTGAGAATTCGAAACTCTATAAAATGCTTAAATTTCCTTGGAATAATAATTTTTTTTTAAAATCCAAGTCTAAAAACATAGCTGAGTAAAGGACCTGTAGAACCATGGGACCTGGAGAGGTCAGCCATGGTTCCAAAGCTTTGCTTGGTGCCCATTCCTTCCCCAGCTGGCACTGGGTGGAAACAAAGCCCAGCAGTGTGGGACAGCTCGCCCAGCTCCTGAGTTAAAGTCTCGTGAATTCCAACTTGCTCTCCTTCCTGTTGCACTGGTTGTTTTTATTTTAGATCGGCTCTACTGCTCTAAGGACAGGAGCTATTTCTTAACTCTTTTTGCCTCTGACAGGACTAAACAGATTGGACACACACAGTAGAGGCAGACATGTAAGACTCTGACGGTTGTTTGTTGTTGTTTGTATTTGTCTTTCAAACTCTGAGAGATTTCTTTAGAGAGGTAACATATGTGTTTCCCACTTTGAAGAGATGACTTTCTTATCTAACCTAACTCTTTCATCATTTACTTAAGGAGATCACACACACACACACACACACACACACACACACACACACACACACACATGCATGCACATACACCTCCTGGAGTATCCTCAGTATATATTAAATGTGCCTAGCATCGTCTTTTGTGATGATAACGAACAATTTTAATTGCACGTCTTAAACACATTCCTACCTTTTCCTAATTTGTATCTTGTCTTAAATTCTCAGGTTTTCATCCTTGTGAAATTGACTTCACCAATGGGTCTTTTTTGTTTTTCCCTTAGTGGTTTTCCTGCCTTTTGAAATTCGTCTGTATTGTTTTCCTCTGTAACTGCTCTTTTTTCTGCCACTACATCAGTGGTCCTCAACCATCCTAGTGCTGTGACCCTTTAATATAGTTTTTGTGTTGTGGGAATTCCAACTATAAAATTATTTTTGTTGCCATTTAATAACTGTAATTTTGCTACTGTTATAAATTGTAGTATGAATATCTGATATGCAGATGGACTTAGGTGACCCTGTGAAAGGGTCGTTGACCAAACACACACCTGCAAAGGGGTCATGACTACAGATTGAGAACTTCTACACTAGAGACTTACTTACCTAAAACTTTCACTGTCTTATTTTCAAAATTGGTTCTCTTGGACTGGGGAGTCTGCTCCATCTCCAAAGAGCTTGCCAGGTAATTATAGAGACCTGAGTCTGGCCTTCCGAGCACACCTCATAGGGCAGGCTGTGGTGTGACTCTCCTGTAATCCCAGTGCTGGGAGCAGGCGAAGATCCCTGGAGCTTGCTGGCATTTTATCTGAGTCAGTGAGTTTCAGGTTTAGTGGAAGACTCTATCTCAGAAAATAAGGCAGAGAACAATTGAAAAAGAGACTTCGCATCCACACTGGCCTCCACACACATGTACACACATAGGGCACACATGAACACATACATATGTGCACACCACATAAACACATACACACTCCAAAGTTAACTCTGATGAAGTCTGAGCACAGATTTATTGATTGTGCTGGACCATTCATTTTGGCTCCTCTGTATCTGAGTGGCACAATTCTGAGCAGGTGGATTTCATTGATATTTGTTTAGGAATGGTGGGGTGTCTGAGTTCAAGAGTGGAGGCTGTGTAACAGGTAGTGGGACAACCTGTGATGTGGGAAGAACGTGTTCTGTGGCAGGAGTACACAAATCATGGCATGAGACCATGTGAATGGCTGGTGCATCTAGAGCACAATCCCCACATGGAAAACCATCACCAGCATTTGACAGCCGTGCACTGGCTTGTAGAGAATCCAAAACAGGATGCAGGCTCCTCTGCTCCTCTCTAGCCATAGGCTTGTCACACCAGCTTTGGAGGGAGATGTGGTTTTCAGTCTGGTTTAAAGCCGGCTTACGTGCATGAGTTCAATGTAATGTTCATGCTAGCACACATGCTCTCTTGGTCCTGGTGTTGGGTTTCACTGCATTTACCATTAATTCAAATGGCTTCTGTTACATGCACCATATCAGGAAGCCTACCTCTCTAGTGTTTTTACTCTCAATAGTAAATTATGTATGCTGTAGTCTGATTGTCAACTTAGGCAACTAGACTACTTTCTGACTGATGTCCTAGACCACTGGATTGCCCTCTGCACCTCCAGTCTCAAGTCCTGATGAGCCAAGCAGCCTTAAAGCAAGCCCAGGCAGAGGGGTGCTGTACAGGCTTCCCTGCTTGGCTTTTCAAGCCAACAGGAGGCAATACAGATTCATCCTATAAATGCCGTTTATGCCTCCAGAGTCTGCCAGTAAAATATCGATTAAAATATTGGCCTCTCTTTAGTCCGGGGATTATAGGATGAAGTTTATTACCTCTCTGTGAACAAGCCACATGTTGTTGTGGTAATAATTTTCTCAGCCCCTTGCCAATTTTGAAAGTTGATTTTTCATAACATGAACTCTTAACTACAAGATTTTACCCCTTGTTAGCCTCACCACAGAGGTTTCTTTAATTCTTTTGAAGGTGTTTATTAGTATGGTATACCACTTTCTGTTAATAATGGATCGTTTACATCCACTAGAATTAACCCCTTTTAGTGCACAGTTCTCTGAGTCTTGCCAGATATACTTGCACAGTCAGATATTTAATCCCCTGTAGCTTCAGATATTTCCCAGGTGCCTTAGCCTGCACCCAGACCCTCAAGGACACTGACATAGTATGGTTTCTCACTCCATGGTTCTGCCTTTGTCAGAAGGTGATGTAAATGGGATTGTAAATGTGCGTCTTTTTTCACATGGTTTAATGCTTGTGGGATTCGCCCTTGCTGTTGTGAGTTTCAATAGTTTTTTCTTTGTCACTTTTCATTGTTAAGTAGTATTCCATTGCATGGATAGACTACAGTTCTTTTCATCTACTGAAGGGCATCTGGGCCACTTAACAACTGTCTACAGTTATGAGTAACTCCTGCATTTTCACATTTTGGCATAAGCAGGTTTTCATTTCACTTGGTAAATACATAATAATGAACTTGCTGTGGTCATTGGCCGCAAAGGCACCTGGGAAGTACCTGAAGCGATGGGAAATTCTATATCTGACTGTGCAGGTGTATCTGGCAAGACTCAGAGGACTGTACACTAGAAAGGGTTAATTTTAGTGCCTGTAAATGATCCATGTGAGAATTTTTGTGAACTCATCTGCCATCTGCCTGTATTCTTTGGTAGAGTTTCTGTTCAGATCTCTCACAGCACTGCAGATCTTTAGATAGCCTATTTGCTCAATGAGCAAGTTCAGAGTCCTCTCCCCAACCCTGTATCTGCTGCATGTGATGACTAAATGTATTTTTCCATTTAACCTTCCCAGAGAATTTTCTCTAAAAACCCAATTTGCATGTCTAGGCAAATCCTTCTCTACCTCCAATCTCCAGCAAACTCCACTGTATATCAAACCGAATAGGATCCCATTTTCATACCAAGCAATAAAAAGCGTGGTTCTCCTTCCCAGCTGGCTTATCTGGGTTCCATGAGGGAAAAGAAAAATAAGACCTTTGCCTAAAGGTCCCTTATTCAGTAGAACAAAGGATCTGGTCTGCTGCTGCCCTGGCCTTACTTTCCCACAGCTAGGGAGTTCTGTTGATAGTTGCCCAGCTCCTACCACAGGACCTGGGAGTCCAGGACCAAGGAAATACAGGGCATCAGGGAATATCACATTTTTGAGGAAGAGTTTGAGTAGGAATTGTGGGGAATGGGATGAAATTATGAGGGGAATAGGGATTTGCCTTGGCATGGTACCCAGTCAGTGTACAGATGACAGGAGCCATGGGATTGGCTTCTCCTTAGACCACTCTACCTTGCTGGTTTCACTGGGTGACACTCTTCAGTCAGAACATTGGTTCATTGAGCACTGGCCAGACATACTTGGACCCGTTCCCACCACCACCTCATCCTCAGTGAATGATGGTCATGGACATTCACACATCAAACATGAGATAACAGGGAGACTTTGGGCAAGGGTCAGCTACATAGTGAACCCTCAGAGTAACCATGGGCATCATTTTTAGAGACATGTTGTTAGCAGGCACAACTACAGCATTACTGAGGACTTGTGACTGACTCTTCTGGTCTAAGTAACCCCCTAGTTCAAGATCTGTATCCCAAACACTGTAGTAGCCACTGATTGTCTGCTGGAAACTGGAGGAGGAGGAGGAGGAAAAGGAGGAGGAGGAGGGCCTCCCCTCTTTGTGCCTTTACAAGGCTCTGCCTAAAGCATAGCTTTACTAGACATTCTGACACTGTGCCATCACTATGGCAAATAAACCTCTCTGTTAGATTAAGCTGCCCTGCTTCCTGTCTGAGTTGCTAATAGCTGAGACACTAACAAACATGGGAATTCCCATCAGTTCCCTGTCCACAACAAAGAAATCATTTTTCTCACAAATTTGTATCCTCACCTTTGCACTGAACCAGGATGGAGTTTGCAAATTCCATCATCAGCCTGAATCCATGCACCCCACACTTTGAGTGCCCCCCAAGAGCAAGTAGATGAGAGGAGGGAGCTGACATAGTCAGCACCATGCACCTTCAGCCCTTTGCGCACGCGCGCGTGCACACACACACACACACACACACACACACAGTCACACACACACAGTCACACACACACAGTCACACAGTCTTGTCTACCTGGATGTCACCATAAGGGAATCCACTTGCTCCGCTTGCAAGCAATTCCACTCATCTCAGAATATGAGTTCTGCTGGTTTCTTTCAAAGCTAAAGCATCTCATGTGGACCCACACCTATTCGTCCAGGTAGACAAGACTGTGTGACTGTGTGTGTGTGACTGCGCGTATGTGTGTGTGTGTGTGTGTGTGTGTGTGTGTGTCTGTGTGCACGCGTGCGAAGGGCTGAAGGTGCATGGTGCTGACTATGCCAGCTCCCTCCTCTCATCTACTTGTTCTTGGGGGGCACTCAAAGTGTGGGGTGCATGGATTCAGGCTGATGATGGAATTTGCATCTCCAGGATGCACTGAGTCAGAGTGTCTGCTGGAAGGCAGGGGACAAGACTGCCAGCTCTGGGAGACTACTGATGAGCTGAAGATATGCTATCTCCTTGAAGTCCTGGTGGTAATTTAAACTGATGGTAAAAGATAGCGTTCCTGCTTTCAGGTGGGCAAATTGCTATGTTAGTCTGCATTTCTGAGCAGGGACAATGAGCATGTGTCCCCGATGATGGAGTTTTGTCTTGATATGTTCACTGGAAGTTAAAAGTATCACTCTGAGCACATACCTATCAGCAGTACACCCTGGCAGCACAGCACACCGTAGAATGCTGGTGATTCACCTCAGATGATTATGGGCCTGACTGGGAGCTGCCTGGCACAAAATATCCAAACCACTCATCAGTAGCCTGGTCAAAGAGCAACACTCAAAATTCAGTTTAAGTCCCTAGCAGATGCCTGTGGCTCGCGCTATAAGAAAATTGAGACGTTGTGAGTCAAACCATCCTGATTCTAGAACATTCGTCAGAAGTTCTGTCAGCCACCCTCCCTCAGTGCTCTTAAATCCTTGAGTGTGTACACAGACAAGCTTTATCAGCTTTGCAGTACTCACCAGAACAAGCCACTGTGTGTATCTAGTAACTAGTATTTAATAGGAAAAAGGAAAGCCAACTTTCTGGACTTGTATTACTGGTCTTCAGGCTAAGTATATTTAAATTTTATGAAAATTAGGTTCACTTTTTATGTGGTTAACCTTTTTGGGTGGGGGAAGCTTACAAGGGAAATATGCCCCTAAAGCTAACTTACCCATATTCAGTTTACAAAAGTGAAGCAAAAGGGAAGAAAGATCTCCTTTTGTGATTATCCTGCTAGAACCTAAACCTAACAGCTAGAGCCTAAACCTAACAGCTAGAGCCTAAACCTAACAGCTAGAACCTAAACCTAACAGCTAGAACCTAAACTGGGCAGCTTGTCAAAGCATTGCCTAAACTCTATCTGTATCCGTGACCAAAGCTATTTAACTCAAATTTTAGAAACCAGAAAAAGAAATGAAACAAATCAACCCCATCTTCAGGTTGTCAAAGCTGCTACTCAAAGCCTTACACATTAATTTCAGAGACTGATTACTAGGCAGATATATTTACTATTTGACTGAAGCAAAGCCCCAGGTTTGCATCCCAAATAATTGAAACAACAGACCAGTGCTGTGTGCCATGCACAACGGACATGACAGGTTCAGCCTCAGAGAGGACACTGTCTGTGCCATGTCTTCTCAGCCCTCCATGCCCATCACATTCTTCAGGCCCAGGTCAAGTGGCTCCTCCTTGCTGGCATCCACTCGACCTCTCTTTTCTGTGACCTCTGCTTCACTGACCTCCTTACGCTCAATGTGGTGAAACACGCCACTTCTTTCAAGCATTTCCAAAGTGGTGTCTAATCCTCCTAACTAGACCATAAACTCCCCAGAGGGTCAGAACCGCATCTTCTGCTTCTCTCATTAATTGGCTTCAAGGCAGCAGATGAGTGGCAACTGGGAGGTAATATGTAGTGGGCAGTCTCTCTTTTAATTTATCTTACCACTCACTGGCTTCTTTGAAGGTCCTCAGGGTGATTTGTCAACCCTTCTCTTAACAGGACTTTGCTATCTTCTGTGGGGACTTTTTGGAATCTCTCAGGCTTGCTCCATCTCTGGGTATGGCTGTCTGCAGGCATTTCTGGCATCTGTCCCTGTGACTTCAATTTTGAGTTAACATTTAACACTGTCCCCATTGCATAAGAATGTGTGGCTGTGTGGCTCTTTCAAGTGTCCCTCATGAGAGAATCTCCTGATAGGCCTGTTTAATTGCTCTGGCAAATGCCTGCTTATCTTCCTTATTCCCCCCAAAGACTCCAGAGAATTTGTTTACTTTGGAGACACAGTGTCTCATGTACCCCATCCCAGGCTGGCTTTAGCTCTTGAATTTAGGATCCTCCTGCCTCCACCTCTGAAATGCTGGGATCACAGCTGTGTATTATCATGCCTTGCTTATAAAAACCATGCTTTGTTTCATACTGGGTCTTAGTTAAGGTTTTACTGCTATGAACAGACACTATAATCAAGGCAACTCTTATAAGGACAACATTTAATTGGCGCTGGCTTACAGGTTCAGAAGTTCAGTCCATTATCATCAAGGCAGAAACATGGCAGCATCCAGGCAGGCATGATGCAGGAGGAGCTGAAAGTCTTCATCTGAAGGCTGCTAGTGGAAGACTGACTTCCAAGCAGCTAGGATGAGGGTCTTAAAGCCACGCCCACAGTGACACATCTACTCCAACTGGGCCACACCTTCTAAGTGTGCTACTTTCTGGGCCAAGCATAATAACCCATCACACTGAGGATGAAACCCATGCTTTGTGCATACTACCCAGGCATTCTACCAACTGAGCTACATCCCCAGTGTGCTACCATTAGTACTGTGAAGTGTCCATATTTTCTGTATATGCATATGTCCATGTATAAACAAATTTGTGTGTTTGTTGGAACACGTAAAAATAAACACAACACACCTTTAAGCTTTGTTGGAGATGTCATATCCTTCCTTTTTGAATATTTCCTGGAAAATTTTTGTTGGTTATAAAGGAAAAATTTTGTGCTGACCACTAATGAGGCAATGGCAGGAACAAGTTCTTTGCTGTCTGTTCATCCAGCGTGAAGGCTACTGGTGTTTGTGCTGCTCCTGATGCTTCATGATGTGAGTATCTGCTGCAGCAGGGATACCTAAGTTAATAATAATGTTGAAGTGCCTCTCTGGTACAGGCTGGAAGAAGTGCCCCTCACTGTGCCCATCACAGGCCACAGAGCTGCAGTGTCCATTGAGGTCAGTGGTGTGTTCAACCAAATCCCACTGACTCACTTGGGTGTCCTCTCGAAGATGATGCTGCAGTGTTAGATAAAGGGCCTGAAGCAGGACCCCCATGTCAAAGCATAGTCATGTGAGTAACTCCGAGGACAGCCAGGAACAAAAGTGAAGGAAAGAAAGTAGGAAGGAAGATTTCACAGGAGATAGGGATCGTGGTGGGATGAGGGGAGTGTGCTACGACACTGAGACAGGACCTGGTGACTGGGACAGGACACACACAACAGCTACTCTCAGGTGTCAGCTGCCAGCCATGAGAGAAAGGGAACTTCCTAGGACCGAGCCCCAGCCCTACCAGTTGGTACTGAATTAGTACAATCCCTGCTGAGCCAGCCACTATAGTGTTTAAGCCACTGTATGTGGCACATGGGGAGGGGGGAGAGGCAGGATTGGTGAAGAAGCCTCTGGTGCCATTCTCCTTGGGTTTTGCTTTTGTTTTGTTTCCAAGATGGCCTGTCTTACTGGCTAGGTCTTACCAAGTAAGCTATGCTGGCCGGCCAGGGAGCCCTGGGGGTATGCTCATCTCTGTTTCTCCAGTTCCTGGATTGCAGGTGCACACCACCATGCCTGGCTTTTTTGAGTGTGTGCTTCTCTCCATCTTCCTCAGCTTCCTTCCCTTTCTCTTCTTTCTACCCCTTTCCTTCTCTCCCCCTCCTCCTCTTCTTCCCCCTCTCCCTTCTCCTCCCCTATGTTTTTCCTTTACAAACACACATGTACATACATACAAATTTTCTATAATGAATAGAATGTTCCCAACTCAACATCATTTGTAGTCCTGCTAAGCATGATCCACCCATCCCTGGCTGGGTTTTCATTCGAGCAACATGGCTCCAATCACAGTATTGTTTTAATGTTTTATAAACCGGAAGAACATTTGAAAAACGTAACAGTTGGCCTCCTGTAGGACATGACCTTGGAGAAGGTGGGTGAGTGCTTTCTGTAAGAATGTGTGGCTAGTCACAGGAGATTGTCCCCATTCTCCTTCTGGGAAGTTAGGTGGTTGAAGGGTGGGTGTTGGGCAAGACTCTGCTTTTGCACCAGTGAGCCAGCCACAGATTCATGTTCCTCATATTTTTAACCTGCAAAGACAGGACAGTTAAAATGCACGTGTTTTGTGTTTATTTCCTTAACCTTTCATTGTGAGTATCACAGGAAACCACAAGCCGCCATTCCTACAGACAAAAGCCTCCACACCACGCTTAGCGTATTTAGTCAGTTCCTTTTCCATACCCACCCAGTGACAGCTGGAAGGGCTTCTTTAGTGTGACAGATTGTCAGCACACTGACATAGATTGCTTTAGATGTATATTTTTAGTGGGAATGGATGATTTTTAAGTGAGCTTTTTCCAGAAATATGAGAATAATTGTTATTCCATATGTCAGACTTATGGGATTTTTTTTCCCTTTTGGTGTTAAGGTCAGTCTAATTAGTCTCTATTAACAAATGTCTTATAAAATAAAAAGTCACAATTGTTCAAAAATGCTCCAATATTTAGAAGATCGCTGTGGGTAAACAGTAAACAAATGTACCTCAGATCTTTACCTAAGAGATCAAAATAGTCTCAGATTTTTCCCCAGTGCTTATATTTTCTTAGGTAACTATTGGTCCTTTTAAATGAAGATCTGGTTATAACTTGGCACATGGAGACAGTATCTTTTCAGATTTATCTGTTAGATTTGGAACTAAAAATCTAAAGTTTGTAGGACATTATTTCTCTCATATATTTGCTTTATTTGCTTTTAAAACTGTGTGTGTAGGCTCACACCTGTAATCTGAGCACTTAGCACACTAAGCAAGAGTTGAAGACCCATTCTGAGCTTCCCCACACCTGTCCTGTGATCCCTTTGTGACTACTGGCCTCTTAAGAATATTTTGTCATAATTAGGGAGGGAGTTGTGGCTCTGACCTGACTACTGTTAAGAACATTCAGTCTGAGGCTGCACTGTGCCATCTTGTACCTCTGACCACAGGGACAGTTGTGTGGGAGCACTAAGGATGAACCCTTAGAAAGGACAACAGGATCCTTGTTAAGTCCCTACCCAGAGTATGAAATTAGCCCAGGCCCTGGCTGGGAAGAGCTCTTTACAGAGCTGAGAACAGCCTGACTACCCTAGGGACTGTCTCCACTTTCTCACAGTGGCCCCAAGGGACGCACCTTCAGATTCATGAAGCAGCATTGAGCAACCACAGCTTTCCCTGCTGCTGATTTCCTTCCCCTTGTTTCTCTTAAGCTGCTGGTATTATAAAGGACAGATCTTTAAGAATGTGGAATCTGAAGAGAGAGAGCACCATGGGATAGATGGAATGGCAGATCCTTCAGTGGCAGGCGTTCTATGGTGTGGATCTTGGCAAGGCTATGCCAGTTAGATCCACAGACTCTCAAGGAGGATGTGGGCCTCCGGTGGCCTCAGAGGGATAAACAGGGCACTCGGGATACCAGGGCCCCTGCTACTTGACTTAGCAACCCAAGCTCTCAGATGGGGGGCATCTGTCTTCTGAGTGGGAGAAAGCCTGAAGCCTGCAGGCATTCTTGGCGCCTTGGAATGATAACTTACCCAGAACAGCAGAAAGGTTTAACTGAAAGGATTTAAGACATGAAACGGTGGAAAGTAAGTTACAGAAGCAGCTCCATGCACAGCTTCTCTTCTGACCCAAACTCCATTCATGCCAAGCTGTGCCCAGCTTTCTACAGTCAGACCCTGCCCTCTAGCCAAGCATGGCCTAGACCGTGAACACGTAGACACTCACTGTATTTGCAGGTACAAGGCCCCTGTGTGTACTGAAAGATACGGTTAGTGAGCATTTTTAATGACCAAGAGAAAACACTGTTAAAGAGTAAAATGTTTACACCCTAGAAACTCAGTACAAATACGTGCATATAAAATACATGAGACAAGTTGGGGGGACTATGCAAACATGCATGTTTTTACTAGACTACCAAATTTATGGAAGGTGTATGTTCTGTGGTCTTATAGAATTTTTTTAATTCTAAAATGATATTGATTTGTTGATTTCTATATTGAGGAAATATATATATACATGTACATAGATATAGACATAGACATACATACACACACACAACACACACACACACACACACACACACACACACATATATATATATATATATATATATATATATATATATAAAACTTGTTCACATATGCATTTGAATAAGTGCCATAATGAAGGGGATTAGAAAGAAAAGAGCCAGATATTATGTCTGGCTTGAACATTAAGGTCAAATGACTATCCTAAGAGTGGTCATACCACAGGTAAGGTGCTATAAACAACACAGAGTATCACTGGACATGTTTGAAGCCCTTCTATTGTCAAAAAAGCCCATATGTATTTGTATTTACAAATAATTCTCCCTACTAGATAAGTATTATTCAGCAGTGTCCCACATGTTAGCAGGGTTATCCAGAAAGATCTTCCTGACATCTACTGGATTTTCACATGTGTGCATGAGCTGGGCTTAAATGACCATTTAAGATAAAAATCTCCATCACAAAGTCTGCCTTATGCATTCATTGTACTCAGTGTCACTAATGGGATGGGCTTAGTTCCTGCTATAGTCGGCAGTGCTGTGTCCTTTTGTGCTTCTGTGTATCTGCTTATTCCTTTACGTCTAAATAGGGGCTTTAACTACGGTCAAGCCTTACATCTGCTGACTTTTCATGGACTATTAATGGACGGCCTCTCGGGCTGTGAAATAAACTGCACACACATATTTTCTCTAACAACCTGATTAATTGGTTGTCTTAGTACTACAGGCCTTGTCCTATCAAGGTCCTATATCCTACCACATCTTAACCTTCTCGGGAACCCATGCTAGTTTGTAATGGCAAGATTGTTTACAAGGGGAGTCCCCGTGGACTATAGCTGCTCCACGGCAAAGGTCATTACTCGGAATGACACATCTTTGGAATGTTAAGGTTATGCTCACCTTCCATGCTGAACTCAGGAAAATGAAGTCCTTGCTTTTTTACTATATTCAAAAGGAGGAACAGCATATAATTAGTAGGCTTGGGTCCATTTAAAGTGTGAATGAGTATCTACAGGAAACCAACCTTGGTTAAATCTGACCTCTTTTGAGATGCTTAGAGAATTTGTGCACATTAACTCTTCATTCAATAGGGGGCGGGCGGGGAACAAAACAAAACCTTTCGATTCATCTCTTAATTTTATTTACAGAATTCTTTTACACTCACGTTGCATGCCCTGTTTAATGTGGTGGGGAGCTAGTAATGGCACCATGAACCAGAATGAGCTTCCTAACAAAACTCAAAGCAAGTTGCCTGATATGTACTGTAAGGAATCTGCTATATTGTAAAGGCATGATAAATAGACGAGTGTTTGACCCTAATGAACATCCATCCAGAGAGTATCTATTCCTTGTCAGCTGCATTACCTGGTCCTCTAAGAAGTCCCTCACTCTGTGTGCTATGGAGAGGAGCACAGGACCATGATAGATTGCTGTCCACGACTGGTGACCGCAGCATCCAACCATCTGCACCCGTGTGCCTTGACATAATCCTTTGGTCCAACTTACTGTCAAAGTTACTTTATAGATAGATCTGGGTGTCTCTTCACAGTGGGGAGAGACCTTAAATGATTCCAAATACTTACAAAGATAGCTATCAAGTGGCTTTGCATGATGACAGTGCTTGTAGAGAAAGATGCTTTCTAAACAAATCCTCAGACGTGAAGTGCAAACTTTGGTTTCTTTGGAAAGTCAATTGTGTTGGATGGTGTTTTTCTGAAGCAGACACAAGTGAAAGGATGCTCTGCCAAAGCAAGCCCGTGAAAGGACGCGTGATGAATTCTTCACTAACGACATATATGCATTGGTCCACCTTACATCGCATAGTTGAGCTCCATTTCTCAGGACTCCATAGGGAGAAACGCACCAAAAAAGTCTAGTGGTGTACTGGCAGCTTCTTGCTACTTTCTAGGACCTGTGAGGCAAGACATGTGGTGAGTCAAGACCTGTGAAGGACACATGATGTTTGGAGAGAGTATAAAAAGGACTCAACAGACTGTGAGAGGGGCTTGCTTGTAGAGCAAGCTGTGCAACGCCTCTTGGACTAGCATCTTCAGTGGTCTTCACTTCTCTAAGAAAGGCACAGCAGAGAACTTCTCCTGGCATCCTGGTTCCTCCTGTTGACTTGTGCTGATTTAGCTGAAGTCTGACTATTTCTGCTAGGTCAGTCACCATTCCTGCTAACCTGACACTACTGAACTGGACTGCTAGTATGTCTGTGAAGTGTTTGAGAGTGGATTGAGTTGCCACTGCTGACCTGTGAACTGAACTGCTGATTTCCTGATAATGCAGATTGAATTCTATCCAAAGAACCATTTCTAAACAGGTCCCCTTACCCCATATCCTAATAACCTTTCTTTCCCACTACTTCTGGTGGGTGGGATGCTAGAAGGGAGATTAAAGCAATTTAAGAACTGTCATTAAAAATAGGCTTTGAAAAAAAAATAAGCTACACAGAAGGAGCTAGAAGGCAAGACTTAACACAACTCAAAGAGCTAAACTCTAAAGCCCCATGTAGAAGGCAGCCTATCTGGCCTCCCGGGGATGATGTGGCACTAAAAACGTATCAGAAATACAAGGCTCTACCTTCATCCTCTTGAGGTTCAGCTGGGACTGGTGAACAAGAAGAAGCACAGGATTCCATTGGTACACGCTCTTCACATCATATCAAAAGAACCAAAGAAGCAGTTCATACCAGTCACTTAGTGGGCATTCACAGAGCACAGTGAATTTTGAATGGGATAAGGACAAAGGACTTGGGTTACGGTAGTTCATTATGAAAAGAAGTGGCTGGGCAGGTATGTGTTTCACTGTCTTTGCTTGTGCAGAGTCCTCTGTGGTCAGCTTTCCGTTGTCTTGGTTGGGTATCGGTTTCAATCATTTCATGATTCAGGAAGAACCTCCTTCATGTAGGAGTTTGTCCTCCATTAAGGAAATGGAGAATGGTCAGTATGATCTTCTTGCACTTGTCATTTTTCACATGGTTTCACTCCGATGCCTTTTTGACAGAGCTGCATTGATTGGGCAACTCACTGTTAACTCCTGTGCTCTCCAGAGTCTAGGGTGCTGGGTGACTCACTCCCAAGCCCAGAAGCATTTTACAAAGCTATGATTTGGAGACTTAAAGAAGATATCATTTGAAGATAGTGCCACACAGGTCTCTGCTCTGGAGGCAGGGACAGGCAGGCTTGCTCCTAGCCAACTGTATACAAAAGAACAAACGGCTCCTTGCCCCAAAAGAAAGGCCTGGCTCAGTGTCTGCCCAGGGGATTCCGCCAGGAAAACAACCCTCAGACTCCACCACTCCAGTCATACTGATGGATGGCAGCTAGAACCAGGTCAAGGAAGGAAAATGGGATTAACCAACCCATAAATCTCTCCCCACACTTCTCTTTCTTCCTCCCTCCCTCATCCCCTCCCTCCCTCCCTCTCTCCCTTCCTCTCCATCTCTTCCTCTCTTTTTAAAAAATATTTTTATTTATTATTTGAGAATTTTATGCGTCTATACAATGTGTTTGGATAAAATCCACTCCCATCCCCCTCTCCAGCTCCTACTCCACACCACCACCTCCTCTCTCAGCTTCATGTGCTCTTTTTATTAACTGAGAGTCCACTGAGTGCTGCTAGTATAAGCACAGACGTACAGCCACTCACTGGGGTAGGAACAGCCTACCACGAACCGCATTCCTAAAACAAATAAGCAAACATGGAATCTTTCTCTCTCCTAGTTCAGAATCTGCTTCCAGCCAGCTCTTCCGTTAGGTTGGAGTTTCTTTTCTCTCTGGGGCTAGAACAGTTGTTCTCAAGTCATGGGTCACAACTCCTTTGGGGGTTGAATGACACTTTCACAAGGGTTTAATTGTTTTACAGGTATTGATTATGCAAATAACAATGGCATTGACCTACCAACCCCTACTCACTAGAAGGTTACCATCACTGCCCACACTCTTTATAGAAAACCAAGGTATCTGGACCTTAAGGAACTTCTCCAGAGTTGGACACTAGCCAGGTCAATACTGTCATCCAGATACCCTGGTGCTAGAACCTCTAATGCAATAGTTCTCAACCTTCCTAATGCTGTGACCCATTAAATCAGTTCTCTTGCATGGTGACCCCCAGCCAAAGAATTATTTTCATTGCTACCTCATAACTGTCATTTTGCTACTATTATGAATAGTAATGTAAATTTCTGTATTATTCAATGGCCTTATAGGACCCCATGAATGGGCCATTCCACCCCCGAAGGGGGCATGACCCCTGTTGAGAACAGCTGCTCTAATGGCATATGAATCTTCTAGAATGTGTGTCCCTGGGAACAGTATCCACAAATACAGAATCATGTAAAGTAAAGAGCAGCCAGTTGTTTGCTAAAGGAAAAGGTAACATATAGTTATAAATGCAACTGTCTCCGTATAAAGCCTCAGCTTGGGGAATGGGTGTTTAGCAAAGGATGCTCACACCAGAAACTGTCACGAAGCATCTCACATCAGGCCCAGATGTCTAACACAGGACTCTCAGCCATGGTTTTAAGATTCGTGCCACGCCTTAAGAGGTACTTGCTAAAATGAGAAGGTGAGCATGTCCAAAAGAATACTGTCTCAGCTGGTGAGGCATCCTCTGAGGTGGGTCCCAGCTGCATTGGACTTTCCCACCTCTAAGCCTTTCACCTGGCCACTGAGAGACTGAACACTGTCATGGAAACCCAAGGCAATGAAAGAGTTGCCCCATGCCTCACATATTAAAAATGTAGTCTGCTTACCAGGATGCTTTAGTTAGAGATTGATTATGGGAATAACAAAACTTTAAATATTTTGCTTGGTGAAAAGCAACCAGTCATTGTTAAATAGACATATACATGTGTCACCTCAGAACTTGTTTTTATAGTGGACATGGCCAACAATTTGCGTGAAGTGGGTTCTCTGATGGAGATCTCCAAGGTCAGTGGCCACGTTCCTCACCTATTGCTTTGGGTGATGAAGAGCTGCACAGCTTTGAAAGATGAAATGTCTGTTAAATGTGTTCCAACTTTAAAATATAAATAAACCCACTTTGAGATCAGAGTTGGAGAAGTAAATTAGAAAGTGCACTGATTCTAATGAGCTTCTTAGTTTCCTATGTAAAGAATAAACACGAGGGTTCTCTCAACCTGAACGAAGGAGTGGCCTGTGAGCCCTGGGTCTGGGCCCAGCCTGTCCATCCTCACTTCGGGGAATTGTTACTGAACAACAGGCTTGAGGTGTTGGGTGGTAGATTTGTAATAGTTGTGTCTGAAAAAAATGATTCCCTGGATTTCATTATAAAACTAAACTTTCCCATCTTCCACACTGAAAATTTCCACACCTTCTCCATTTGTGAGAGAAGAAATTCTGTCCCTTCTTTATTCTTTACCCCTTCCCAGTGGCCACCATCCCATTCAGGGGAAAAGCTCTTAGGACCACGTACTATAAACTGTTATGTCAAATCACGTGTGCAGAAAAGAATTTTAATAGAAGGTAATCTGTATGCCTTGGGTAGATGGAACGGTGGGTTTTGGGAGGGGATTAATTTAGTTAGAGATGGGTAAGATGACTGTGAAACCTTTCCAATTCGTGAAGGCTCTGTACTCAGATTGCCTTGCATGTGACATTTTCCTTCACTAAAGCTGAAGCCTGAAGGTAGACGTCTGAGGCTGGAGCGCACTGCTGCTCTGTGGCAGCTTCGTGGGGTGGGGGCAGGGCACTCTAGCCCCAGTGTTCCTGGCCACAGAATCAAGTTTTGATGGATGAATGTACACTTGTGTATTCTAACTTAAATATAATATTTATATATCAGATTTCACTGCTCTTTCATTGTAAGTGACTGAGTGCAGGTCGAGCCTAAATCATTAGATGACAGAATTGTAACAGACTGGTAAAATGAGCTTTCTGTAAATGCATTAAAACCATAATCTTAGTATTAGGGGAATATTTTAAACCTATAATATATAATTTGCTAGTGTATATTATTAAATTATACATATTATACATATTACATTATATATAAGTGTATATTATTAATATAGCACATTTGTTAAAACGTGACCTAGATACAGATTCAGTTTATCACCTCATAATAAATAATCAACACACTGTATGCTCTAAACCATACAGGCATGTGAACCCCAAAGGCTGTGCCTGCCAGTATTCATATCTTATTATAAAAATTCCATTCTTCTTTCAAAACCCAGCTCAAATGCTGCCTTTACCTGAAGGCTCCGCAGGTTCTTGTCCTTACCCAGTGAAACTTGTTTGCAGTAGCACTTGAGACTGTAGCCCGTGATGACTGGCCAAGAGCTCACCCTCTGTCTCTAGGTATCAGAAAGCAGACCTCTTGTCTAGCTGCTGTAAGACCACCCACATGCATGCATGCACAGACAAAGGGCAGGGGGAACCATGAAAAACATTTGCATATCAGGAGAGCTGAGAAATGGTCACTTGTCCCTTTAAAGAGGGAGGTGTATCAATAATAACTCTGCAGAGAGACAACTTATGCACCTAGTATTGTAGACCTTGACAAAACACCTTGTTCAAATGCAGAGATTTGGGGGAGTCACTACATATATTTAAGTACTTGGCTTAACTTTCAGTCGTTCTCTGGGGAGGCGTGAGGCCTGGAGATTGGATGATGTTCATATAAAGTTTATTCCTGGCTGTGAAGAAGTGTTATTAAATATCACAGCTGAGGTGAAAAGTGTGAAGATAATAATAAATGTGCCTACTTAAAACACTAGATTTACTTCACTTTTTTCCCAAGTAGTATTTTTAATTATCATACAAGATAACAGGTTCTGTTATGAAAACTTTTATACATAAATACCATGTTCTCTTCCATGTTTGCCCATTTTTCTTCGCTGTCCCCCTCCATTTTTCCTCTTTCTGCTTCCTCCCCCAAACAGCCCCTCACTCCTTTTATGTCATATATGTATGGACATATATTTAAATCAAAATTCTACATATGGAACAAACATATAATAGTTGACTGTTAGCCTATTTTCTTTCTCTGAACATGATGATGTCCAATTTCATCACTTTTCTGCAAAGCACATATTTCCATTTGTTTTCATTTTGGTCCCTGTGAGCCATCATCCTTTCTAGGAATGTTGGGGATGGGAAGCTAGGCTGCCCCAAGTATCTTCTCATCTCTCCTGAAACCTAAGCCTTCTTTCCATAGGCAACATTGTGTAGGGGTGCTAGCAATCAAATCCATAATCAAGGATAAACCTCTCTTGTCTATATGTACTGAGTTTTCTGGGTGGAACCATTTGTCCACTGAAAGATAGCTATTCTGCTTCTATATCTTGGCTCTTGTCAATAGTGCTACAATGAACTCAGTTGTGGAAGTACCCTCGAGGTGTGTTGACTTGGATTCCTTTGTGTATATGCTGGAGAGGAGTGATAGGACTGTGTGTGTAATTTTTTGAGGAACATCCCAACTGACATCTGTAGTTGTTACAGTGAGTCCCTCACAAATATCCTTGCTGAAAAATAGATATATAATGAATATATATGTATATTCATATATATGTATGTATATATATGTATATAATGAATATATATATATATATAGAGAGAGAGAGAGAGAGAGACAGAGAGACAGAGAGACAGAGAGACACAGAGAGACACAGAGAGACAGAGATGAGATAATAAACACAGACAGATGATAGTCACTCTAACTAGAAAGAGATGGAACCTCAGTGGAGACTGTTTTTCTTATGATGTTGGAGAATAGACCCACGTCCTTGTTGAGTGTTAGGCAAATATGTATGCTACTACAATCTTTAAAAGCCGCCCTAATTTTAGTTCTGGCATGTTGCCTGTTTGTGTGTTGTTATTCTTTAATATTGGCCAACTTGAAGATAGAGAGATGCCTAGAGTGTAAGCACTGGCTGCTCTTCCAGAGGACTGAGGCTCAATTTTCAGCATCCACATGGAAACTCTGTGGTGTCTGTAACTCCAGTTCCAGAGGATCTGAGCCTTTTTCTGGCCTCTGCAGACAATGAACATAAAGGTATATACACAAGCAAAGCACTTATACCACAAAGCAATTAGAATCTTAAAACAACTTACTGTTGATCAACTTCCTATAATGGGTTTTGTAGCTTTACGTATACCTAATGGAGCAATTAAATGGAATCAGTCATCTGCCTTTTGAGAGTTAGTATATATGGCTCGTTTCTTCATTTATCCCTGGCTCACAGAATCTGTCAAAGACTTTCTGTATACACATTCTAAGTCTAAAAATGTCTCAATGTAAACTTTTCCCATTTTCTTTTTGCCATGAGCTGACACTCTGTTTACTTCCTGGGGCTCCTGAGGGAGGGAGGCTCTGAACCTAAGGGGCCTTGCTACCGAGCTGCCTGCCCTGGGCTGGAATGGGGCCTCACTTAAGTGTCTTCTTGACTTGACGTATACAAAAACGAATTCTGTGACCCTAAAAGCATAGCTTCCATCCATGGGAGTTTCTAGCATTAAATAAATATCTAAGTAGTGAACCAGTGGTGTTGACTGAGTTTAAGTTCTGAGGCATTGTCATTTGAAGTCTCCCACACGGTGAAGTGTCCTTCACACAAGGCACACACACTTCACACATGGTGCACAGAAGGCACCGTTTTCTAATCAGAGGGTGTCGTCGTAATTACTGAAATTAACCCATATAATCTCTTTCTTGTCCAAAGAAGGAGAACATCACAAAGAGTGGTTGTAATTAGTGGCTGCCTGAAAATCATATGGCCCCCAAGGGGCAAAAGAATCAGGACTAAAGCAGAGGACTTTCTTCACGCAGTGTTTGATTTCTTCTTCCACATTGCTACACATGGGGAGAACATTTATGTCGAGTCCATGTGGTGTCTGGTTGCTAGCTGCGGACAGATAGCTGGTAGTGTAATGAGAGGTGTGAACTACAAGCAGAGCTCTTTTATACAGCTAAAGTGTAACTTATGTGCTAGTAAATTCACCCTATTGGAGAACAGAGCTGAGTGGTTTCAATAGAATCCCAGAGTAGGGTGACTATATAATTTCAAAAGGAAACCGCATATCTCTCTGCAGTTACTCTCCCTCCTCTCCTGTGGAGCACCTGGCAAGGGCTAATCTATATCAACTGTCCAGATGGATTTTTCTCTTCTGGATATATATATATATACATATACATATACATATACATATACATATACATATACATATACATATACATATACATATACATATGTATATATATGTATATGTATATGTATATATATATATATATATATATATATATATATATGGAAGCAGACAGTAGGGGATTTTTATCTTTTTTTTTTTTAAGATTTTGTGTGTCATTTTCAAGCTTTATTGATGTTGTATACCAAGTTCTCAGTACTTCATTTTTTCTTATGGCAAACCAGGGTATTGGGTGGACATACCACATGCTAAGCCATTCTTTGCACTACTGACTTTGTCCACTGTGGATAGGGTGCTGTGAATATGCATGGACGGATGTTTTGTGTAGACATATGGCCTCCATTTTCTTGTATACATACTTGGGACTAGAATTGCTGAGTCATGTAATGGTGACTCTGATTTCACCATCTTGAGAAGGTGCCAACAGTTTTCCAAAGTGCCTGCACCATCTGTCATGCTCACCAGCAGTACAGCTCTGTCCCACATCTTTGCCAACATTTGTCATTGTCACTCTTTGTATTATAGCGACCCCAGCATACAGGAAAGGCTCTGCCGCTGGTGGTGTTTCCCTGAGGACTAATGAGTTGAGTGTCTCTTTATGCACTTGTCCTCTTTGGGGGTGGTCTTTTGAAATTAGGTAGGTCTTTTTGTTTTCTTTAAATCAAGCTATAGGAATTCCTTATTAATATTTTTATATGTAATTCTCTTACCAAATGTTTTACTTATAAATCTCTTCTCCCAATCTATGGGTTGCTTTTTTTTCTACACCCTAGATAGTGCTGCTTGACTCATTTTCATTTTTGATAAAGTACAGTCTATCTACATTTTGTCTCTTCTCTCCCCTGTTCTTGGTGTTCTAAGATGCTGTGGCCCACATCAGTGTGAGGGTTTGAATATGCTTGGTCCGTGGAGTGGCTGTGGCCTTGTTGTAGTAGGTGTGGCCTTGCCTACCTACCACCCTAACCAGTGTACCAGAAGCCACCCAGCCAGCTGATAGCAACATGAGTCTTACTCAGAGAAAGTACAGCAAAAACGCTGACAGTGACTGGATTATAGATACTTTTCCAGTTTTCTAGTCTGTTTCTTGGTTTTGGTAAAGTGACTAGATTGGTGGACTAGTTGTTTTTATTCAAATAATTTTAAGATAGGCATAGGCTAATCAAGTAGAGCTGAGAACCCAGGAATAAACTCTTTTCCTGTAATTTGGTTTTTCAATAAGGACAGCAGCACAACTCAATGGGGGAAAGCAAAGTCTCTATAAGTGGTACAGGTACAAGTGGCTGTCCATAGGCCAAATAATAAAGTTGGGTACCTACCTCATACGACATACCAAAATATCTCCAAATAGATTAGAGTGCTAGAGGCCTAACATAGCACAGAAAATGCTCAGAAGGAAACAAGGACACATTTTTGTGGTCCTGGGTGTCTTAGTTAGGGCTTTACCGCTGTGAATAGACACCATGACCAAAGCAGTCAAGAACCTGGTGATGGCATGAGATTGTCTTTCTGTCTGGTTATAAGGTAGTTTGTCTGTCTGCTAGATTATAAATGTAGGTAGTCTGTCAGGTTGATAGTTCATTTACCCTGGGCAGTCAGGGTAGATAGGGAGAGTCCAACAACATGTAATTAGAGAGTCACATCACCCTCTCCCCAGTGTCTTTGCATATTTATGAAAACATGAATATCAAAAAGAGTGCTTATAGTACAGACTTGAATTCCTAATCCTTAACACAATGATATCTACCCATGTTTCACATCTGCCCCAAGTGCCGAGAAAAGGAACCCGTGTTTTCGGGTTCCTTTTCTCTGTCTCATTTAGGCAGAGAATTATAATTATTGTTTCTACCTATTTTGGGCCTGTCCTGCTTGTGTTGAACTTTCCCTATGCACTGGGGAGGACAGAAGGAGCCCCACAAAGCAGCATGACCCCTGGGCTCATGTCTCTCTCTCACAAGTATAAAAGCAGAGAAAGGAGTTGGTGTTTGGGAGTTGGTAGTGCCCGTGGTTGGCCACAGGAACTTAATTACTTAGTGTGTACCCAACTGAGGCTATGCATCAGCTGGACGCTTTAGTCTGTACTTGATGCACACTGGGAAAGATTTTCTTCATCATTTTGATTCAGAAATGGCCTTAATTTAAGGGTGAGAACTAAGAGCATTCTGTGGCAAACAAACATTTTAAAAGCTGAGTTCAGACCATTTTCTTTGCTCCCCAAAGCCCTTTTACTACCAAAATATCTATTTAAATTATATTTCTACTATTTCTACTTAAGTTGCTTTTTATAAATCTTTCAAATACCTACATTCTAATACCCAAGACTTAATATTTAGAAGCCTCTGTGGCCATATAAATGGATTGCTTTAGATCTAAAGTAGGAATCCATATGTTCAGAGGCAAGAGATTTTTATTTCCGAAGAATTTGAGGAGACAGAAATATAAACCCCCAGAAAGAAAGATGTATGCTTTTTAAGAGCTACCCATGGGAAATGGTTTATATTTGCTAAAATTTACCACATGGTGAATATTCACATGCTACATATTAAATGATCTGATTTTGACAATGACCTGGCTGACATATTCACATGATCTGACAATGCCATACTGCTTTTAAAAAAGTAAAGTGTGTTAATGAAAGGTTTTATTGTTTGCCCTCTCAAGTTTTGTGTGCACAGAGTTGTCGACCAGAGACACATGGGAAATGCAGAATGGACTGGAAATCAGACCATTAGAGTTACAAAGAACATTCACAGGTCCCTGCATGCTGTGGTCAGAAGCTGCAGCCTCTCAGAGGGGACAGAGCATGGCCAGTGGCATCTGAAGGAGGAGGACACTCTTCATCTGTTCGGGTCACAGTAAAGTAGGCCACCCAGCTGTAGCACACTAGGCCATTCAGTGAATGATCCATCATGGCCTTAGAAGCAAGATGTTGTCTATATCCACATATCTCTAGCACTTGGAGTGGAGCCCCGACACATGGTCAATAACCGATCAAGCCATACTCTGAAGGATATAGCCTGGGGAGCCTGCACAAATGTTACAGATACGCCTCAACATCATCGGTGTGTTGTCACAACAGTTAGCTCCTGAGGAGACAGGCCTGAGCAGCTTCAAGCATCTCAAAATGAGAGAAAGTTGTTTTTATAGTTTTTGTTTTGTTTTGCTTGCTTGGAAAAAAATGGCCAGAACAGCTTTTTCTTCACCCCTGTGTCTGTGACCATTCACCATTGACTGTTGTGGCAAAAACACATTTTCTGAATGAAGCCTCCTCCTGTTTCTGAATTTACCCCTGCTTCTAACCTTATCTCCCAATTCATTCAGAAGTTTCTTTCTCTGGACGGTGAGGTAAAGACAGCAGCTTGAGGGGCTGCTGCTCCCTTACCTGCCTCTCAGGCTTCTGCCAACAGGGCCTCTCCTTGGGGATCCTTCCATCAGGGGCCACTGCTTCCCAGTTCTTGGGAGCATTCATTACATTCAGGATGAAAAAAAAAGTCAATGATGCAGTCTGTCACTGCTTCCAACCCCAATCTCAAAACCTCCGAGGGCAGAGGGGACCCTTCACTGTTCCCTATACCCAATACAGTAATGAAAGTAAAGATAAATTCAATTAATCTCTCCCAGCTGCCTGGTGCTGATAACTGACTCACAGATCCATTTCCAGCAGCAGTCTCTTGGGATTGTGTTTGTACTAGTAAATAAATCTAAACAGTTCAAATACAGAGGCATTAGTGGCTTAATTAGAGAGATGTAACATTGAAAAGGAGAAGTGGGAAGAAAAGGCCAGAGTTAACCTATAGTTACCAGCCAGTCAGGTATTTCTTGGGTAGACCAGTGTGTGTGGGGGTGGGGTAAGGGGATATGGTTGTGGGTAGATGCTAACTGGTGTGATGATCTTGCCATGTTAAATGATTAAACTTTGCCAGCTTTTTAGAGAGTAAATAGTAAAAGAATTATGAATCATGTTTACATTTTATTTTATAATTTTATTAGCAATTTGTAAATTGTACCCATAACATTATAAAGATCATACAGGACAGTCTAATAGAGTTTCACAAAATTTCTGTCATTTGCTTCTCTTAAAAACAAAAGGCTGTGTTTTCTTTTAAAGACCATGCCTTTCTAATTAAGAGGCAGCTGCTTTTATAGCTGTTTCCCCATTTAATTACATAAATTACACTGACTGTGATGTAGTCACACAACCTCAATTGATAATTAGCATGGAGAATGCACTTGGCAGAGAGATACAGCAATATCAGTAGTATGACTTTGACAGTAGAAAAATGCCAAGCTTGATTCGACGCCGTTGTAGAACTGAACAACACCAGGTAGTTCTGGACTTATTCAGTGTTCCTATAAAATCTAATCAATTATAGTTTTTAGATCACACCTCATGGAAAACTCATGGTACCTGAAGTTTAGTGCGAATGTGGACATCCCTATATGTAGAAATGGAGTTACAGATATATTTACATGTCATTAAAAAGGAGTTTCCTTCCTAGTTATAAATGCTAAAGAAAACCTTTAAAGCTGTTCTTCTCAGAGTTATCTTCATATTTCTAAATAATGTGTTTGTAGGAACGAGCCCAGTCTAGACATCACTGGTGACTTTTGGACAAGTAGATGGCGCTTTCCTGTGGACTCTGTAGCCTTCTTCCCTTGTCTTCTCTGTCCCAGTAGAGTTTGTGTTAACTCAGGGAGTCCACATTATCACCTCTAAGATTATGCAAACAGTGCTTACTGTAGAGCCAGAGAGAGGAGTTTCCTTCCTTTCAGTGTGTAGTTTCTTATTCTGGTGTATCTATTCATTCATTTTCATGGTGCTGGGGATGGAGCATATATATGCATGTGTACATGTACACACACACACACACACACACACACACACACACACACACACACACTTCCTGCCAGGCCCATTTGAGGACATAGCAAAGCACCATAGCCTCTGCCTGTGAACTATAGGACATTAGAGATCCACAGAAGAGACCACACCACTCAAGCCTCCTGAGTGCTAGGGTTGTAGGTGAATGCAAACCTTTGTCCAGCTCCTATGCTCTCTTCAACCTCCTTTGTCTCTTATCCTATCTGAATCCCATGTGCATTTAATATTCTTTATAGTTTCCATTAGCATAGGTGTTTTTATCTCTCATCTCCACCTTTCCCTAACTTCTACAGCCTGATCCTCTAGTCCCCATCCATACTACTTGCTCTGTAGGCCCTTTGCTTGATGCTGGATTTTGTTCTTTGATGTTTTTCAAGGATAATGGCTCTTGGATTCCTTATCTTTCTTCTGTTTCCTCACTTGTGTTCATGAAGCACATACGCTGCTTCTGATACATCTTTATTTTCTGATTACATTTGATGGTTAAGTTAGCTGGGTATAAAAGTTTAGCTTGCTATTATTTTCTTTTAGAACTCTGTGTGTCCCTTAGCTTCCTCTTGATTAGCTGAAGAGATACTCACTGTAATTTTGATTTTCTATCCTTAGTTTATACCCCGAAGAAATGCTTTTTTCTGCTTATGCTTAGTGTTCTGAAATTTACAAAGCTGTGTGTGTGTTATGGTTTTTCTTCCCTCCCCCCCCCCCCCCCCCCCCCCCCCCCCGCACCCTTTTAATCTACTTGTTATCTCCTATCTATGATTTTTTCTTATATTTTCTTTTTCAGTGATACAACTCAAATCCAGAGTTTTCTGTATTCTGTGCAAGTACCCTCCTGCTGGGCTACAGTTGTGGGCCATTTTTTATTTATAGACAGGCTTTCAGTAGGTTACTTGGGCTTTGAAATTACTCTTTAGCTCAGGCAGGCCTTGAACTAGTGATCCTCCTGCCTCAGCTGCCCAAGTAGCTGGGATTACAAGTGGGCATCACTAGGCTCAGTTTGCTCTTGTGTAAACTATTTCTTTGTTTTCTATATTCTGTCTTCCTACAGCTCTCTAAGAACCTTCCTAGATTCATGTCCTGCACTGCTTACATTTCATTTGACCTACTTACATTTCATCTGATCTACTTATTTAGCCCCTCTACTTTCCTATATGTTCCTTTATTTGCCTTCTAGTACCTCTATTTTTTATTTTGTAAAACAATATTTCTCTTTCTTTTCAATTTGCAATATGTTTTGAAACTTCATTTTCTTCAAACTTTTATAGTAACAATTTGATCTTAGTAAACTTGTACGTCTTTGAGGATATGGAATAAAATTTTTTCTCTGTTTCATCCTGTTTTTCATTTTTCTCTATTTGCCCTCCCCTATTCTTAAAAGCTGCTTGTAACTACAGAGTGTTTTTAGACTTTCTTTAGGTAGTTATTTCATTTCTTGATATGTTTTTCTGATGATGCAAACTCTAAAATGCTCAGTTACTTTTGCATTTCAGATTCTCCTTAGACCAGATTGAGCTTGCTTCAGTGCAGCACCATGCTCAGAGCTGACATTTTCTGTGGCTTGAACCATGTGTCCTTCTTTCCTAAATGAACTTCTAGAAGACTCATGAAAATAACAGAAAACAGACATTTTTTTTTTTTAGAACTAATAGGCACACCCACTCCTGGAGCTACTGTGAAGGGCATTATGCCATGCCAGAATAGATAATGCAGCTCTATACCTGAATGCATGTGTGTATCAAGGAGACGTCTGTGGGATGAGATCTGGGTTTTTCCTCAGGTGTTCATGACTGTGTAATATACTAGATATCCAAATTAAGTTGGGGAGCCTAAGATATATGTACAGCAAGAGGGGATATTTTTAGAATTATAATTCCCTATAACATATTTCTGCCACATGTAATGACTATCGATTATTGATGCCCCATTTATAGTAATAGCCACATCTTTCTCTGTTTTTTTAAAACATATTTTTAAAACAATTTCATCTGATCGTGAGCTATTATTTTATACCATGTGTGTGTGTGTGTGTGTGTGTGTGTGTGTGTGTGTATGCACAAATAGTGCACAGTTATTTATCAATGGTTTGTTTTCAATAAATTCGGGTTTACAGTCAAGTAGGCCACCCAGCCGCAGCACACTAAGCCATTCAGTGAATGATCCATCATGCCACCACCCTCTGTGATTCCCATAAATCACACTTTCTTAGGATCTCGATAGCACTTATCTCACTGGCTTTTCTGACTCTCCAAGCCCTTGAGTCTTCCCTCTCTATGGTTCTGGTAAATGTGCTTCCAAAAAGGATAATGCCGTTATATGATTCCCAGGGCCTAACTGGTAGCCCTGGGCACCCGTTTGTCTAGAAAGGGTCAATTCTAGAGCAAAAGCAGTGATGGGGCAGATAAACCTTTTAGAAAAGAGAGGCCCTTCATAGCTTCCACACCCATGTGCTCTCAGCTCTCCTTCCTCACATCCCCCTCCACAGTCCTGTTTTCAGTACACAAAAAGAAGAATGATATATTGCCCCTTAGAATCTGACTGTGGTACAAAATAATCAGGAGAAAGTGCACCAAAGAGACAACACTTAGTTTTAGTGAAAACTAGCAATTAGCCTCTTCTACCTCTTGTGATGGTCAAAGACACTTTGCTACTGAGGAAGAGTCCAGAAAATGCATTGGTTAGAAGCATGGGAGGCATCAGCCATCCATTTTGTGCAGGTATTAAGTGCATGGCAAGGTTCTGCTCATCCCGTTAAACAGAAGCTCAGAAGCAACACAGTTCCCTTAGGGTTATGAAGTTCGGGCTTTTGATCTTAAGTAGTGAAGGTGAGTGTTGCCAGTCATTTTAGCAGACATTTGACAAATCTGCAACTTTTAAGTTTGGAAGGATGATCACATCAGGTGATATGCTTCCACAGAGAACCTTATTCATCCTGAACACAATGTCAGCAAGGCATAGGAGTGTTGATATGTTGATGTTGTTGATGATGATGATGATTGGTGGTCATGGAGGGCATGGGAAAGGTGGTGGTGGTGCTGATGCTGATGCTGATGGTGATGATGATGATGATGGTGATGATGATGGTGTGATGATGGTGATGATGGCGATGATGGCAATGATGGCGGCAGCAGAGCAAATCAAGTTTTAAGTGAAACTTTTCTTTCTCTGTAACCTTTTTGGGTATGTTGATGGAAAAGGTGCACTAAATGAGAGTATAGCCAGGTTGTTTAAATTCTTGGGGATGTTTTGGTGTGTACAACCTTTAGGGATGCTTCCTAGAGGTTAAGGAAACAAGTGAGGTTCCTGATTAATTAAAAAATGCCTCCAAAGGTCAGAAGTTTCTGTATCTTTGCTTTCAGGAAGATCTCAAAATTACCTGATCAAGATGTAAGGAGGTGAATGGTCTCAAACATTTTCATCATGAGAGCACTGTGTCCTTCTAACACATGAGTCAGAAGGCTAGAGTGTTGATGACTCCTCTCTCATGAAGTTATACACAGTTACTTGCTCTGTAAATGAGCATTCCCAGCTCAGGTCTAGTAGGACCAGTATAGTTATGAGTGATCAAGTCCTGCCTCCATCCAGCACTTGATTGTACTTTTTCATGGTTGTCTGAACTAATGAGTTAGGCAGGAGTCCCATTTATTTCATTGCGATTTACAATTCTTATAACAAATAAAGCAGCACTATTCACAAAAAAGGAGCTACAGTTTCCATAAAATTTTACTTGTTTAATAAATATCAAATGTGTTGCTTTTATCAATTAATACCACCAAGAATTGCAACAAAAGCTCAGTCCAGAAAAACATCCCAGCATTCTTACTGTGTGTAGCCACAGTGCATTAAGAGAAAACTCATTTTTATTTCCATTCATGATTCTTGTGTCAAAGACATTCAAACAAAAGAACATTGAGATAGAACTGAATCAACTCAAATGAAAAATAAGTTCAAGGTAAAAGTCGTAAAAGAAACTTCTGAGTATTTGAAAGTATCTGCTCATGTCTTAATTATCATAAGACTATGTGAAGTTCATTAATGACGTTAAAAAGCAGTATGCATTTATTTTATCATTTCTATATGTAGAATAGCCTATCCTGGAAATTATGACTTTTGCAGCCATTTAACTTTATCATTAAAGGTTTTAAATGTTACCTTAAACATCTGTTAAGAACAAAGCTACCTATAGATTCAATGCAATCTGTATCATCCTAATGACCTACTTTTGCAGAAACAGAAAAACTTAAGCTGGGTTTGGTCACATACCTTTAATTCCAGTAATCTGGAAGCAAGAAAAGCATTTCAAATTCAAGGCCAGCCTGAACTACTTAGTGAGATTGTCTCTAAGTAAAACAAAACAGAAAAGAAAAAGATAGAAAAATACATGAGAAATGGAAAGGTTATCCTAAATTCTTATGGCATGTGTATGGACTCTCAGGTATAAAGGACAGTCTTGAGAGGGAAGAACAAAGTCGAAGGGCTCACAAAGCAAAGCTGAAATGTTCACAACAGCGTATGTAGTACTGTGCTGTGAACAGACAGGAATGTGAGCCACAGAAGTAGAAAAGGGGCACAAACCTGTGAACATGTGGTGAAATGATTGTCAGTGTCTTAGGGTTTTACTGCTGTGAACAGACACCTTGACCAAGACAACTCTTATAAGGACATTTGACTGGGGCTGGCTTACAGGTTCAGAGGTTCAGTCCATTATCATCATGGCAGGAGCATGACAGCATGGTACAGGAGGAGCTGAGAGTTCTACATCTTCATCTGAAGGCAGACAGGAGAAGACTGGCTTCCAGGCAGCAAGGACAAGGGTATTAAAGTCCACACCCACAGAAACACACCTACTCCAACAAGGCCACACCTCCAAATAGTGCCACTTCCTGAACTAAGCATATTCAAGCCACCACAGTCAACAAGTGCACCAAGACCGTTAAGCAGGGAAAGAGTATTGTCAGGAACTGACTCTGAACAAGCTAATAGAGGGTGGTTTCATTCTGTTCGATATTCTAGTAGTTTCTTAGATGAGGTTCACAAAGACTTGGGCAGTGGATGCTGGTGATGGTTGCACAACTCCGCCAGCTTACTTAATGCTACCCAACTGGATGCTTAAAAACAATAGCTTCAAATGATAAATTTGTTACATATATTTGTCCACAGTAAAGCATAAACATATTGAGGTAGTTTTTCAAGTCTCCGGGTACTTGGATCTCCATTTTCTGTGAGGGGACACATGTACCACTGTTTGCCTGTGTGGGATAACCTGCTAGTTGAAGATCTACCTCATTTTCCTTCTATTCACCCCGAAATGTCCAACTTGTACACTCCTACAAGCTGATGCCTCTACTTTAAGGAGTCCTCCTGCCCCAGGGGCTCACCCCCTTTGAAGATGCTTGCCAAATCATCCAGAGAGAACCACGGGTTCCCTCTATGATGTTCCCTCAAAACTTTTCTAGAACCCATGCAGATTGAATTGTTTTTAGCACACAAGTAGCTGCTGCTGACAGCACAGAGCATAAAAATAAACAGATAGTTTGACTATGGAATGTCTTTAAAGATGGACAGGAGGACAGATCGCTCAGTGAGTCATTTGCCTTAGAAGCCCAAGGACTTGACTTGAGTTCAATTCCCAGAATCAATCAAACCAGGCTTGATGGCATGAGCTTGTAATCACAGCACTAGTGGGACAGCAGGAAGATGCCTGGGGCTCACACTAGCCAGCAAGTCAAACACAGTGTATGAGACCCTGGCTCAAAGAAGGGGGACAAAGTTTCAGAGGATGATACCCAAGGTTGACCTCTGAGCTCTGTATATACACATGTATACTCATACTCATTCATGAAGAAACCTAAATAAATTAAATGAGAATTCTCTTATCATACTACTCTGAGAGGGTAGACAGGGACTGCGGTGGTTTGAATATGCTTGTCCCAGTGAGTGGCACTATTAGAAGGTGTGGCCTTGTTGGAGGCAGTTTGTTGTTGTGGGTATGGGCTTTAAAGGCCCTCATCCTAGCTCCCTGGAAGCCAGTCTTCTCGTGTTTGCCTTCAGAAGATGTAGAGCTCTCAGCTCCTTTTGCCCATGCCTACTTGGATGGCAATTAAATGTTGTCCTTTTAAGAGTTGGCTTTGTTATGGTGTCTGTTCACAGCTGTAAAACCCTAAGACAAGAGCTTTTCCCTTCACTTCCCAAAACAAAACACAGAGTTCACACCTCATGCAGGCTGTAGCTCAGAGGGACAAGGGACTGATGGAGATGCCATGGAACACCCGAGTTCTGTGCTCCTATGACCATCCGGCTCTGTGGAGCCAAGCACTAAATCTTACTGTCAATAACGTAAGAGTATTGTTTTATTGGTTATAAAACTCTTGTTCTCAAATACTTGCCATAGGTCCTTCCCATAAATGAAATGATCTTACACATATTTCTGCTACCCCTTGCATAACAAACCCCTGCCACTGTTCCAGCAATGGGAGGTGGAACACAGCTGTGTCATTAATGAACGATAGCAGATCCTAGCCAGTGACCTCCAGATGAAAGGCTCATTATTTCCTTATGGGTCTCCAGAGCCTTTGGTCCCTCTAGCATGCCAGCAAGGGATTTGGACTGAGGAGCTGAAGCCTTGAACTATAAAAATTTTTTTTACGTAGTCCTTGATACAATTTAGAGCGATTACATTCTATTGTGCCAAGAATTCCTTATTAAAAATCAATTTAATTGTGCATACCCCATCTGGTCAGAATTATGGTCTTTTATGGGGGAGAAAACACGACTTCATATTTACCTGATATTGTATAGTTTAACAGTCTAACCGTGTAATTATGTAGAAACAGAGGCATTTCATAATACTTAGAAATTAGTAATTAAAGACACTTTTTAAAATGTTTACCAGACTTCCCTTCGCTAACTTTGTGGCTTTGGGCCACAACAGTCAACTTGTTGAGTCATCTGAAGTTTGAATGGAAAGGAACAACAACAAAAAAATAAAATCTGTAGTCACACGGCATATGCTATATGCATTTGACATGATAATTTATTTGTTTTACTCTATGCTTCCTCAATGTCACATTCTGGCCCTTTTAAACAAGAGCATTCATTTGCATGTTTTTATTTGAGGAATTTGGGTAGTAAATATTACTTTTGACTGTCTGTTGGGCCAGACTCAACCATGCTAGCAAAATTTTTTTTTTGGTTTTTCCACACAGAGTTTTTCCTTGTAGCTCTGGCTGTCCTGGAAATCTTCCCATAGACCAGAATGGCCTCAAACTCACAGAAAATCTGCCTGTCTCTGCCTCCTGAGAACTGGGATTAAAGGCCTGTGCTACCACACCCCACAGGTAATATTTCAAACTAGAGTGGTGAAGAAGACTTTTATAGCCTGCTTCCCAAACCCTAAAGGACCTCTTCTTCTTTGACTCGACATTTGAGGAAAATCTGGGTTATTTTCTCAATAAGTTTTCCATTTGGGAAGTGTTTTGTTGATATTAAAATCTTAAAGTATCTCCAGCACATTAGTCATAGATACAGATCTGATATTGAATTGCCTTAACTTAAATGCTTTAAAAATCACTTATTCAAAATGTATAGTTTACTGTTGACAGCTGTGGCCTTTAAGGATCAATTTAGTGTGGACCTGGTGCCTTGTCTTCTCTGTGTTCCGATTTCCTCACTGTGAGGTGGGAACAAGAGGTCTTAGGGTAGTGATAAAGTACAAGTGAGCCCATCCATTTGGCTGTGGCAAGGCCTCGGCCTTCCTGGCATCCTCATATTCCTCCTGTCCTTTGGAAATGAAGATAGGGGTCCATTCAGAAAGTAAGGATCCATTCTCAGGAAACAGTTAAGAGTTAAGATGAACCTATCAGGTGCTCACTTGAAGGACTACTGGTCTGTGAGCATTCATTACCACTGTTTTCCAGCACTGAGCCAGGTCTCAAGTATGCGATCATGAATAAAACCCATACGATGTTTGGTCATATTGGGGTAGCCAGAAAATGAAAAAATAAAAAGACTTAAAGAGCATGATAGGCTAAGAGAAAAATAAGTATAATGGGTACACAGAAGACTGAGCTTTCCACCATGTCATTTTCAAAAGTTGAAGTCGCACTTGTGTGCTGTGATAAAAATGGTGGCCTATGTAGCTAACCATATTCCCCCTTTCTGCCTCTGCTTCTGCTCTGAGATCAACAGGAACAGTGGGGTCAGCCTTTAGTGTTCTCTCTTGAGTTCAAATACATGTATATGAACGTACTATTTCATATGCTCTTACAGAACCTGGGTCCTACGCATGCCACTCCCTTCTTACTGTTTAGTTGTCCTATGGGTTTGCAGTGTTTGCTGCCACATTTTCCCTGTCTTTTATTGACTAAGGGAGAGGAAACTCTTCAGAGTTAAGATGGGGCTCTGTCTGGTTCCCCAACCATCTTTCTTAGTCTCTGTTTCTTTTTGGCTTCCTGGTTATATAACGTATCAGACAGAACATCACCTGTAGGGAAGCTTCTAGAGTCCATCGCCTCTCCTGTCATGTCTCACAACCCCTCCTCTGCATCACACCTTTGCTTTTCCCCTTGATTTTCCATCCATGTTGTGGAAGTGCTTAACAATTCATAGATCTGCTACAGCCTCCACTGACCTCTACCTAAGAGCTTTGGTGTCTGGGCCGAAGAGATGGATCAGTGGGTGACGTGTTTGCCAAGGAGCCCTGATGGCCCGCAGCAACCCCACGTAAACTGTGAAGTGAGAGCCGACGCCACAGCCTTGCCCTTTGACCTCACATATCATACGCAACAGCAATTTGCTTAAGCAGGATCTCAGCTCCTTTGTCTTCATCTGTGTCACCCATTGCTGACAACACTGTACAGCAAGGCAGTATTTTTATAAACCAGTGCTTTTAGCAATGGAAAATTAATTTCTAGAAACAGAATTTTAGAAAAAGAATATATCTTGGGTTTAATTTTTTTTTTAATTTGGTTGGTTGGTTGGGGTTTTGTTTTTGTTTTGTTTGTTTTTTGTTTTTTGTTTGTTTTTTTGCTAATTCATATGGCCAGGTAAAATGGGAGGCAAGAGTATGCAGCAATTTGCCTCTGAAAGCAATGTCTTTAATCCTCCCAATTCATTATCTCAGAGCTGATGTGCTGAGCACACGTAGACTGGGCTGCAGTTGATCTCTTCCGTAAGAAATCAGATGGCTAATTCATCCCCTTAGTCTTTATAGGACACGTATCCCTTCCACTCTCTTCCAGGCCCCTAGAAGGACAAGCCATCCCCTTTCCCCAAGTCAACACCTTGACTGCTAGCTGCGACCCGGAGCAGTGTGACTCACTGAGGGTGAACAATGGCAGTTGCTCCTCCAGACAGGAGCCTGGACAATCAGCCAACAGTTACTGTGTTGTTGGCAGTCAGGCAGGAATTAAAGCAAAGAGGGATCTTTCTCTGAGAAGGCGAAGCCATTTAATAAGTTTGGGTCAGTTTGCTCATAACAGCCCTACGTTTGAGGACCCAAACCCCAGGAGCTTGGCAAGCCACACTGCTTGGCAGGCCTCCTGCCAACCCACCAAGTCTGAGGCTGCCCAGCTCTGGGCTTTGGCTTGGTTCATTTAAGAGCATTCCTGGTTAACAAGAAAGTTAAAGCAGAGCAATCTTGTCTCCCATTAATCCAAGAGAGTAAAGCGCAGTGGCTGACAGACACTGAACTTAAGTCCAGGAGACAGACCATCTGTTTGCATTGAGGGTGGAGTTTGGTCTACGAACCTGAGAGCCAGTGACCCACCAAAAATGACCTTGGTGTTCAGGAATTGGGTGGTGCTGTCTTTAATATATGAATTACCATTTGTATATGACTAAATGGTGTGAAAGCCTGACTTTATAGTGTGTCAGAGAGGCATCGTGTACCTGCCTCACAAGTAAATAAAATAAAAACTAAGTCTGCTGGTATAAATGTTTAAAAATACGTTACATTTTCATATGTTTCCTTCTACCTATGGAAATCTTGTCAAGATGAAATCAAGTTTGAATTTTTAAAGGGAAAGAAACAAACAGCTCCTGAGTTTTGAAATTATAAGGTGGATGTGGGGGGGGGGATGACTTGTTTTGTGTATTTGAAGTTTCATTTTCCTCTAACCCCCCCCCAAAAAAAAAACAGTTCCAATCAAATAAAAAGGTCTAATTACCAGCGTCGGACTGGTGAGTGGAATGCAGATGAAATGTTAAGAATGAGTTTGTTTACACTTGTCAAACCCCAGCAGCACCTGCAAATGATAAAAATGTGGGCAAACACATCCAGACTGTGAGGAGCCAGGTCTGTGCCAGCTGAGCGGTGGAGCAGCAGCTGCTTTGGGGTGGGGGGGGGTGGAACAGTGCAGGGAGCAGGATATCAAAGTCCCTGCTCTGAAGTGACCGCAGAGACTTTTGTACCTGCTGTCCAACACATCACTATCCCACAGTCAGTCCAGAGAAAGACAAGAACTCTCCTAACAATGTTTTTCCCTTATTAGAAATTTTTGCCAATGAGAGTCTTGATCATACTAAGTTTATCCTAGCTCTTTAAAACAATAATTTATTTTTTATAATAGATGCTGTTTGTAGACTTAACAGTGTGAAGTTGCCAAATTCACTTCCAGAGCTACACTGGCTAGTGGCTCCGTAAGACTCGGCCATGGTGACAGCGGCCATGGTGACAGCCGTGCGGATGCAGGTGGATTGTTATTATTTTAAGGGCTGAGTCTTTCTGAGCCCCACACTCCTCAGACAGTGACGACATAAGTCACAGCTTTGCACACCAGGCTAGCCTAATACACCCAGGATTTTTTCCATAATGTGTTATTGACAGTTGGGGTCAAGTGAGGTCATTGTTGAGGGGGCCCTCCTGGGTGGTGTAAAGGAATTCAACAGACTCTTTGGCCTCCCCACCACTCCGTGACAATTAGCATCATCCTATGTCAGGAGGTGACAGTGGCAATCTCCACACACTGTGAAATGTCTCCTCCTTGGTAACTCATCCCTAGTTGGAAACTGCCTCAGTTATATAAACAAAACATGGATGTTTTGAAAGCTCAAAGCACTGCAAGAGGCAGATGTGAGCCTCCCTTTGCTACTCAGAACTATTGGGAGATAATGACCATGTGTAGAGTTTACACTTAATTTTGTAGTTATGACCTTTGCTGTGGTCTTTGCTGGGTTTGGGTTTTTAGGTTTAGGTTTGTATTTTGTTATTGATTTGAAGGTTTGCTTTGTTTTGTTTCTGTTTTGTCGTTGGGTTTGCCTTTCTGAAACAGTCTTGCTGTGTAGTCCAGGCTAGTCCCCAAACTCTGAAGCTCGAGACTTTCCAGACTTCCCTGTTTTGCGACTTGACTTTTTTTTCCGTGATGTGTCTGGGAGCATTTTTATGAAAGTTCATGCATGTGGCTTTGTGTTGCTCTTCGAGATGGATTACTGTGTTTATTTAAACAAATAAATATCCTACAGCAGTCATCATGTAGTGGGTGCAGGTTCCATTTTCCAATAACGTCAAAGCAAGCGCTTTTATATTTTTATGTTGAATACCACATGACTGAAGCTGTAAGATTTAAAACACTAAGTGAAATTCTCAAGTCAAAGGAAAGTACTCTGAACCCTTGTGAACCGTGCTGAACTGCCAGCTAAGGGTTACAGCAGCTAGTTCTTCACCTTGTCTGATTTATGTCTTTGTCCACTAGGTTAGTAAAAGATGATACCTTCGTGGAGGGGAGGGGCTTGTTTAATAAAAAATGAATTTCAAGGCAAACAGTGATGGTGCACACCTTTGATCCCAGCACTTGGGAGGCAGAGGCAGGCAGATCTCTATGAGTTCAAGGCCAGCCTGGTCTACAGAGCAAGTTCCAGGATAGCCAGCACTACAGAAAGAAACCCTGTCTCAGGGGAAAGGAAGAAAGAAAAAAAGAAAGAAAGAGAGAGAGAAAGAAAAGAGAGAAAAAAAGAAAAAGAAGGAGAGAACCTCTTTTACGTTCTGAGGACCTCAAATATAGAAATATAGATTGGTGGTGGAGTGCTTGACCTAGCATAACCTAGGCTCTGGGTTCATTCCTAGCATAACAGTTACAGAGCAGAGAGAAGCAGACAGTCCAGCCAGCTACTGCTGCTCTGCCTCTATGCTGTTGTAGTTACTCAAACCCAGGTAATCTCTCTTTTTCTAGAAAAAGGAAGGAAGGGAGGGAGGGAGGGAGGGAGGGAGGGAGGGAGGGAGGGAGGGAAGAAGGAAGGAAGGAAGGAAGGAAGGAAGGAAGGAAGGAAGGAAGGAAGAAAAAGAGGATGGAAAGAAGGAAGAAAGAAAGGAAGGAAGAAGAAAAGAGGGGAAGGAAAAATAGGGAAGAAGCAGGGTAGGGTCTGATCCTGCTGACTTGTAAGGCAAAGCTAGGAATTTGGCTTTGTTCTCATGCTTTCTCCCATGCTGTTAAACTTTCTCTTGTATGTAATACATGTTTCAGGTTTGGTATCTGCTGGGTGTCCTGAATTTTAACCAGTGTAACGGACACACAGTGCCACCTCTTTCATCCCTTTGTGTTGTTGCGCTTTGATTTGGCTTTAGTTTTGGTGGCTTCCTAAAGTCCTCGTCACACTACTTCACCGACACTTCTAAGCTTTAGCCAGCAGCCTCTGTTCTGATGACCTGCTAGAGAGAAGCAGGAAGCCAGCTTCATGGCTTCCCTTGGCAGGTTAATTGCCTCTCATCATTGAATGTATTGAATTAATTTTATAACATTTCAGAATTGAGGCTGGGGGAGAAATTCGGTGATAGAGCATATACTCCCCATGCATGGCTGTGGACTGGGAAAAGAGCAGCAACAGTAGGCAATAAATAATAAATAATAAACACATTAACGCCTGTGTCAGCCTCCTTGAATGTGGACTCATCCATTTCTATGTGCTGTACCTTTCCCGAGTCAGAGGATCCATCTTCTCATTTGCACAGTGAGGTTTTAGAAAATGTTCTTCTATTACATGTTTGAATACTTTATATTGTTTTGTTGTTGTCCTCGTATACCTTAAAAATCCCGTGGGTCAGAAAAGTAGTTCAGCAGTAAAGGCATTTTCTGACAAGGCTGACTACCTGAGTCCTGTCCAGACACCCACATGGTGGGAGGAGAGAACAAATTCTATCACACTGTCCTCTGACCGCCACATATGTAACCCTGCTTCCAAACACGTCTGAAAACCAAATAAAATATAATAAAAAATGGTTTTGTTCTTTATTTTTGTCATTTTGAAAGGTTTCTCTTTCTTTTAAGATCAATGTATGTTTAATCCTTTGCAGAATATTGTTTTTTTTTTAAAAAAATACTTATTTTTATTATTTCTATTTAAGTCTATTTGTGTGTGTGTGTGTGTGTGTGTGTGTGTGTGTGTGTGTGTGTGTGTGTAGGTATACACATGTGTATACACATGCCTACAAAGGCTGGCCTGGAACTAGAGTTACAGATGCACAGCCTGACATGAACACTTGCAACCAAACTTGGGTCCTTTGCAAGAACAGCAAGTACCTTTAACTTTAACACTGTCCCATCTCCAGCCCCATCACACGTTCTTTAAAAGCCTACCCCATCAATCCCTAGCTGGTTTTTATCAATGTTAGTTCTGTTTTTGTTTCCATTTCTGTGTCTTTAGTCTCCTAACATCAGCCTTTTCCTATTCGATATCTTCTTTGTTGTCTTACACATTTAATGTTATCTCCTGTTTCAAAGAAAATCTCATGTTTTAGATCCTACAGGCTCACTGAGAATCGTTGATGTTTCCTTTTGCCCTGTGGCTGGTTCTTCAGTAGAGATTATTTCCTGTACATCTGTCCCAGTCCTGTGTGAGGTTTTTGTTGTTACTGTCATTGTTCTTGTTCTGTTGTTTTATTTTAGACCTTTGGGGAGAAAGCATCACAGTTATCCCAGGACACTTTCCCATGGAATTTTGATTCTTCTCCACTGCTCACCTGTTGTAGATCTTACCACCTCTGCTTCCTCATGGGAGAGGACTCCTGTGATAGCACAGTGGGTCTCCATGTGTCCTCAGTTTTCTGCAGGACGTTCAATCCTCATCAGTGTCGATTGCTTTAGTTCGTGTTCTGTTGCTGTGAAGAGTTACCATGACCAAGACAACTCTTATAAAGGAAAATATTTAACTAGGGCTGCCTTATAGTTTCAGAGGTTTAATTCAGGCAGACATGGCGCTGAGAAAGTAGCTGAGAGTTCTACATGCAGATCCTTAGGCAGCAGGAAGAGAGAACCTGTGGGCCTGGTTTGGGCTTTTGAACACTCAAAGCCCAACCTCAGTGACACACTTCCTCCAACAAAGCTATACCTGCTAATCCTTCTGAAGTAGGGCCACTCCCTGATGACTAAGCATTCAACTACATGAGCCTTTGGGGGGCATTCTTATTCAAAACACCACAAATGCTGTTTGTTTTCTTCATGTTATCATTCTGATTGAGATGGACTTATAGCTTAATTTGAATATCTCTGATGGCTGAAGTTGCTGTTTTTCCCATGTGTTTACTGTCCACATCCTCTTGAGAATGATCTGTCCAGTTAATTCAGTTTCTCATGCTAGCATAAAGGATGATTTGAGCATGCTTGTTTCTTATCGTTGTGTGCTGGCCTGTGCCTAAGGTGGAGGACAGCCAATCAAGGAAGTTAATATTTTTCCAACTAAAAACACAGATGACTAACAAAATAATTTCATGATTTTTTTATTAGTTATAATCTTTATCTATTTGAAAGTCCTACAAAGAGACACCATAGCTATCAAATCAACTTTATAGGGGGAAATTCGTGAAGTTGAGACTCAGTCAGTCAGAAAGTGTTAACACAAAACATATTTGGTATAAGTTCATTTCCTTGTAAACATGGCATATATAACCTCTCAAAGTTGATGTGTCCTTAATATAAATTTTCCTTAAGATACTGATATTTATGGTATTGGAAATTTATATTCCTTGAAAGGACAACTGTCACACTGCTGGCACACAATCTCCCTCTGCAGCTGTGTCCAGCTGGTGGTCCACATTCCGGGCTACTTCTCCAGTGAGTGGAAACATTTAGGTCAATATTGATATAAAACTTGATGAACTTTGTTCTCTTGCAGCTTTGGTTCGCCTTTGTTAATGGATTTTCTGGGCAGATTTTATTTGAGCGCTGGTGCATCGGCTTGTACAATGTGGTAAGCATTCCCCTTTCTATCTGATAGCATGGCGAACTTCGGGGCATTCCTTCACTGTTTATGTCTGGGAAGTGTATCTAAGCCAATCATCTGTGTACTTAGCAGGCAGCACAAATATATCTTTAGGGCCTTTGTTGCTGCCACACATCCTGCAGAAGCCCAAACTCTCCACACATGGTTTCAATCATAGCAGATCATTCTTGAGTAGCCCCATGAAATTATTAACCCATATATCTTAGTAATGGACTCCTGGCTACCCCCTTGCTAAATGTCTCTGCAACATTTTCAAGGAGAAAATTCTGTACTGCATCTAAACTCACTCCATTTTGTGACATTACTTCTGAATTCTTAAACATAGATATGAACCAAGAATATATGACCTAGCGAACTCTTGCCCTTCTTGGAAGAGTGTCTATGAATTCTGAGGTGGTTTTGTAATTAATTGATGAATAAATCCAAAAGCCAAAAACAAGTAGAAACTATAAGCTAAAATGCCTAGTTTTCTTGTTCCCCTCCTTTTGGGAGAAAAAAAAAATCTGGCCACTGCTGAGTGCCATAGCTACCCATCTGTGGGTCACTGTAGTGACTCATTTCTTGAGTCGCTCTCTCCTTCTGCTTGGAGCACCAATCCTAGCTTCTTGCACCTCATGGAGTTTGACCTCTGAAGAAGCTGCTCCAAGAAGGTGTATAATGGAGGGAAGGAGTGTGGCTCAAAGAGCTCATGGTACTGTGTGCATTTATGGCTGTGGACTCACATCCTATAGTGCACTTTTCTCAGTAGCTGCCATGTTGGGTATAGCATGCTGAACACGCAGTGTGACCTGACACACACACAGTGTGACCTGGGCCTTTGTGACTTTTGGGTGAAGAGGATGAGTGTATGGGCTCAGACTCCAGCAAGGCTAGGTTCTAGTTTTGATCTGAGCTGTAATGGTAAGTTAGTTGACTGTATGGCCCACTACAGAGTATATTTCCTGCTTGTGCAGATCCACTAAAAGGGGAGCAGTAGAGAGAGAAGAGCTGAATTAACTTGCTAAGAATCTTCTCTAACCATCTTCCCCAAACATATGGCTCAAGGGCCTTGTTTCTGTGTACTGAGGAGGGACTAGGGATACCTAGATAATCTAGGACCAGACGCCACATACAAACCCATCCACACACCCAACTCAACCATGAAGCCGATCCCTGGAGGCTATGCTTTAGAGTTGAGAAAAGCCTAGGATGAATGTTACCCCATGGGATAAGTTGGATTTAGCTCAATTTTCATGCCAGGTTATGGGGACAGGATGGTTTTCTTAGCTCTGGGTAGTCCTGGGAAATTCAGGTTACCACAAGAAATGTTATATGATGGCGTAGCCAGAGAAGCTGAAATAGGCTGAAGCATGACGTTGATCAAAGCAAAGCCCATAGTCCACTCACGAGAAAGAAAACAAAGGGCTTGTTTTTGAAAAATGCAGATTCCTGAGCCCCACAGTCACTCAATAGACAGTGTCTCAGAGATAGGCATCCTTTAAAAGAATGTTCCTGGGGATTGTGGTGTCCATGAAAGATTAAGAACCACTGTGATCTTTAATGTATAGGGCTAGGAATATGTTTTGTGTATACAGTGTCCCACCAACCAATAGAAAAGAGGACTCTACCAGAGAAGTCAATTCTGAGGTGAAATGACCACAAATTACCAGAGTCCATAGAATAGGTATGGTGGCATGATGGCACCAAAAGCAAAGAAGGAAGCCCCTCCTTCTCCCACAGCCAAAAGCCAAAGCCAAAGCCAAAGTGAAGGCCTTGAAAGCTAAGAAGTCCATGCTGAAAGGTATCCATGGCTACAAAAAAAGAATATCTGCTTGTCACCCACCTTCTTGTGGCCCAAGACCCTGTGGCTCCGAAGGCATCCCAAATATCCTTAAAAGAGTGCACCCAGGAGAAACAAGTTTGACCACTATGCTGTCATCAGATTACCCTGACCACAGAGTCAACCATGAAGAAGATAGAGGACAACACACTTGTGTTTATTGTGGATGTCAAGGCCAACTCACACCAGATCAAACAGGCTGTGAAGAAACTCTATGACGCTGATGTGGCCAAAGTCAATACCTTGATAATGCCCGACAGAAAAGAAGGCGTATGTTTACTTGACTCCTGATTATGATATTCTGGATGTTACCAACAAGATCAGGATCATCTAAACAGTCCAGATGGCTAATTCTAAATATACACTTTGTTCTCAACATTAAAAAATGGGTACTGGAACATTATAGAGGTGCAAGTATATGCTGGGAGGTGCTGGGCATGCTGGGGTACTGGAGGGTACTCGTCAGAAAGGTGTTTCTATTTGCAGCGGACCAGGAGTCCTGGAATCTCTCATACTAGAAGCCCCAAATCTTTTGAGAACATAAAAGTATATTATTCATTTGTGGGTGCCATAACAAAATACCAAAGACTGAACACTTTATAGAGAAAACAGGTTTAGCTGGTCAGTCTAGGAAGCAGAAAGTCTAAGATTGGCCAGCACTAAATGTTCAACCCTGGTGAGCCCCTTCCCTGAACACCTTGCACTAGGCCCCACCTCTTAAAGGTTCAGCCACCCCAGGACTCTCACACTGAAGACCAAGCCTCTAGCCATGAGCTTTCTGGAAAATACACTTAGATCAAAGTATACTAAATTTCAAAGTATACTAGATTTCTCCCATGGTAATTCTTTTGGTGAAAAATATAAAAATAAGATAAAATGAAAGGAAACTTACACAAAGAACTCTCCTAGCTGTCCTTTATTTGGATTAGTCAATTATTACTACCTTGTTTTCATTTGCTGTCTCTCTCCAAGCATGTGCCCATCTATACATGTAAATGCGCATGCACGCACACACACACACACACACACACACACACACACACACACACACACATTCACACTTCAGTGTAGACTTGCTAAGAAGTGTAATGGTCAAATTGAAAACCCTGAGCACAGCGCTGTTCTTGAACCCATAATTTATTTTGCTACTATTGTCCCAGTAATGTCCTATTATGCAACTCAGTTCCAGTCCAGAGCCCGAGACCTTCTCTAAGGGGCAGTCTTTGAGATGTAAAACATTTGCAGTATTTCTTTCCTTTTTTTTTTCTCTCCCTGTACCATTATTCTTTAATGTTTGATTCCCCAGCCAGCTAATGTAAATCATCGTTCCTCGGTTTGCCACAATCTGTTAAACAGAATGAAACAGACTAGATTTTTGTATGTCCCTAAAGATGAAGCTAACTATGTCACATTAGATTCTCATTACACTAGTTGCCTGCCTATGATGTCACTTTCTGTGGCTTCCATTTCTTGAGTCAGCTACAGACTGAGCCTCTCAGAAGTAAGATTCCCATGTTGCTGAGACCTGGTGGATGTAGCATCTGGCATTCCTAAGAGACACACTCTCGTAGAAACCTCTCTGATCCTCTGACTCTTACAGTCTTTCCATCTCTCTTCACGAATGTTTCCTGAGCCATAGATATAGTAGTGTTTTATAGGTGTAGTCGTTGGGGCTGGACCCCACAACTATACACTGCGGTTAGTTGTAATTTTCTATAGTGGTCTCTATCTATTGCAAAAAGAAGTTTCCTTGATGAAGGGTGATTAGAGTGTAATTAGTGATTGTGCTGGTTTAGTAAAACGTCTGTTGTAGGTTTTCCATCAAGATCCATGACCTCACTATCCCTGGGTAGTTGGCTAGGTTTAGTACCGGGCATGATGTCCCTCTTGTTGAGTGGACCTTAAGTCCAATTAGAGAGCTGTTGGTTACAGCCAAGGTGTCTATGCCACTTACTGCAGCTCATGAGGCCTCCTCTCACACAAAGAACTGTATGCAATAAGGAACACAGAGATCAGGAGAAACGGTCTTACCCAGGGAACAGCACACCACTGGGCTATCTGATACCAAATGGTCAGCCCTGAAAACATATGATACAAGTAACATCATACAGACTAAGCAGATTATATTTAAGAATACACACACACACACACACACACACACACACACACACGCACGCATATCAACAATTAAAAAAGAGATCATAAATCCTAAAAAGAAGGGGTCGTTGGAAGCTTTTGGAATGATGAAAGAGAAGGGGTAAATGATATAATTCTAATCTCAAAAAGAAAATTTTAAGTAAAATACCAGGGAAATGAATCTTAAGTTTTAGCTATTTTCATGGTAGCATATTATTATGCCATTTTTTAAATTAATACTTATCACTGTTAGTCTTAATTGTGCCTAATTTAAAACTTAATCTTCATAATAGGTGTATGTAGGAAAACCATAGTATGTGTTAGGTATAGTCTATCTGATTTTTAACCCATGAGCTCAAAGAGTGCCCTGGAGCTATAGTTCAGTTTCTGTATTAGTTAAGTTTGTGGGGAAACAGAGGCCACCAGGGAGAATAGCTGCATGGGTCAGGTAGATCCAGCTCAATGTTATGTCATTTTCAGTGAGAAGATAACGGTAATATTTTTTAAATGGATTCCAAAAAGTAGTGCCATTATCAAGTCAGCATAACTTTAGAAAGAAAACTATGACCAGGCCTCAGTTGTAATTACAGACATCTAAATAAAATATCAACTATTGAGCTGGTAAAAGAGTGAAGTAATTTGACCGGCAGGTCTGATTGTCATGCATACAAGAGTTTTAAATTAAAACAAATCATTCTAACTACGTCAATAAAATGAATAAAAACACGGTAACTGCTGTTCATGTGTTTGGCATTCCCAAAATAAGAACTGGAAAAAAATAGAAAAACAAAGCTGTCAATCAGTCCAGTTCCAGTCTGCTTGCAGAGCTGCAGCACTCAGCCTTCCAAACTGCCTTGTGTTCTGTCAGAAGTTAGACAGTGGACTGGCTATCACGGCAGGAGGACCAACCATCATCACTGCCAAGTTCAGAATCACCCTAGAGTTTTCAGCAGCCAACAAGAAGCTTAAACAACTGTTAGAAACATTGTAAGAGTCATGAACAGTTCTGATGCTTATGCAAACACTCAGACAAAGCAGCAGCACATAAATATGGTCATATTTGATTGTTTATTCCGACAACCCAGAAGAAACCCACAGAAAGATACTAGGAATAGGAGAGAATTCCAGAAGAGTCAGAGAAAACATTTTATTTTCTGTTCTAGTAATCCATAATTCTATTTTTAAGTCTACCAATGGTCTTCTAAAAACTTCAAAGGTACAAAAACTCCTATCAGAAAGCAATCAAACTCATCTGTTGTTGGGTGGAGTGACATATGCCCGAGTCACAGCTTCATATGAGGCTGATGCAAGAGAACCGTTTGGGCTCAAGGTCTGGGGATCAGGTGGGTCCCATATTATGTCTCTCGTGTGTTTTTAAATTATAAATTACATAGTTGTAATTTTATAGTATCCGTATGAAAAATCCCAAAGTCTTAATGAAAGATTAAAAATCACTTGGACTTCCTAGAACCTCCTATAATCCTGACTACTGCAAGGCTGAGGCAGGAGCATCTTAACTTCATTCTACCTGCTCTGTGGAGTGAGTTCAAGACTGGCCCAGGCAACTTCGTAAGACCTATCTCAGAATTTAGCAGTAAAATAAAAATGGGGCTGGGGATTGCATTTAGTGGTAGAGAGTATGCCCACCATGAAGGGTCTCCGGCACCACTAAAAAGGAGAAAATAAAATAAAGATGTAAGACCAGGATTTAGATAGAAACTGGTTTTTTACATGGGAAGACATTATGAAGTCATCACTTCCTAAGTTAATATAAACATTTACCTGATGCAAACAGGTTTGAGGGCACACGAGGAGTCGTTAAGTGCAATGAAAACAGATATGCAAAAGACACTCAGAAGAGGTTGTAGCCTTTACTATCAGACTAGCCCAAAAATCAACATCGAGAGCAGTGTATTCCTTACAGACCCAGAGTCAGAGGCTGTAGAATTGGGTCCCATTTCCAGAATCTAGAACAACAATACATCAGAGTCTAATAAACCTTAATGATGATTTTTTTTAAACTCCATGGCAAAGTGTGAATTAAGTGTGTTTTCACATCTGGCTCATTATCTGGAGGGGGGGGGAGGTGAATTCTTAGCTTATACCTCATAGAAAAATAAATTCCAAATGGGAAAAATTAAACCATGAGACTCCCTTAACATGCTTCTAAAAACTACACAAAAGCTCAGGGTGGGAGGGCTGTCAGCAAGTTGATGGTCAAAGCTGGTTTTGACCACTTAAAACTTAAATGCTTTTAGGTTGCAAAAGAAGCCTTTTTTGGAAGGAAAAAGTCAATAGACAATGGACACAACGTAAAGATCCAAAGAACTGGGGACTCAAAGAAGTCTCGGGACAGATGACCGTGCGTGGAAAGCAGACGGCCAACATGTGCAGACTCACTGGTGCACAGGGAAATGTAAAAGAGTTAATATCTGACTTTCCCAAACGAGAGAATAATAAATACGGAGTGTAACCACCACAGATAGGAAAGCTGGCAAAAGGTCACTCCTGTTCTCTGCAAAGGGAAATATAAAAGATTGGAACCCGTTTTAGAATGCAAGCAGACAACACCATGAAAAATTAAAAGAAAAATTAAAACTACATGTTTCTTTCTATGCCCAGCAGCTTAGACACATGAAAAAAAAAAAAAAGAAAAGAAAGAAAGGCATATATGGTTTATTGTGGATGTTTGATACATGTTTGTGGTGGCAAAAGGAGAGGCAGAATCAAAATGAATATTTATTGATTAATGGATTAATAACTCAAAACACATCCCTACTGTAAGTTATTATGTGAACACTAGAGAACACTAAAAAGACTGCATTAGCGTTAAATCCAAGGGCCTTTCGGAGCTTTCTGTGGTGTGTTGTTTAGCAAGTGATGAAAATAAATGTGTGTGATATCTCCATTTTTTTAAAAAGTAAAACAAACAACAACCACCACAACAACAAAAAAAACCCATGATCCACATACAGTCTAAGTAGGTGAATACAGTATACTTAAGGGAAGAAAGTATGGTAGATCTTGCTGGGCAGTTCACCAGTAATGAGGGGTATAGAGAGCTTGAAATGCATTAAGGAGAGACTCAAATAAAAGAGAAAAAGAAAAAAGCGAGTTGAGTCAGAACTGGCATATGGAAAATGCATGGCCTGATGCAGAAGTGTGGAGCTGAAAGCATTCACCCAAAATGTATGCAGAGCTTCTGAGACAGTCCTTGGCCTTTCCTTCCACTGGCCGTGAAACCCGCAGCATCTGTTGATGCAGAGATGTGATAGCAGCAGTTTTTCATCTCCTTGTTGCCTGTTGAAATCCCCGGGCTGCTTTCCATCAGTCCCTGACAGAAACAAGTGTTTGAGAGAGTTCCTGCCTCGCTCACCTGTCTGATCCCAACAGCCCAGGGAAAGGTGTATTTCACTGCTCAGATCCTCAGTCTCCAAGTAACTGGTGTGAATTTAGGTTCTCTTAGAGAGGCTTATTAGATTCCCTGGCTGTAGAGCTGGCTGAGTTTGTGGATATGGGTTCCATAAAAGCAGAGGACAAATTATGAGCCAGTCTCTTTGAACTCACTAGAACCAAGTGAGAGAGTGACCGATGAGCCACATGTACCCCAGAGTGAAATGGCACATTTCTTCCAGACCCATCTTCAAGAATCCATCTTTATTTTGCAGCACAGAAGCATGGTTCCGTCTGACCCCGAGAAGAGCAGGTGACAGTTCACACCTCAAAGGCACTCACTTTCTACCTCCAATACCCGGAGATGATTTCTGTGGACTCCTTTCATCTTTGTACTGTGTCCTCAGCAACACACCCTTTGTGAGCTGCAGGCTTCCCCCAAAACATGTTGTCAGTGCCTGAGAGCTTTAAAAGGGTGCTCTTCTCAAAGGAGGTTCCAGGAGCACCCATTATCCACACTCAGCATCATCTTCCAGATCCTATAGGTCCCATGCCCTGCAAGTCCCTATTCTCAATATGGTTCCATGATCTTCTCGCCAGGCAACCTTGCCTAGCCCCCACACATCACATGCTGCATTTGTGTCCCACTATGGTCATGGATCACCTCCTCAAAACACATGGGGCCTCAGAAACTGCCTGGCCTTTCTTCCTCTCTGAAGAAGTATCCAAATTCTCAGTGTTCTACACAGTCTCTGCCCCCATCTCGTTCACAGTAACTGACTGTTGAGTGAATAAATGGATGCATTGCCTGTGCCTCCTAAAACCTGAGGAAAGATTCCAAGGTTTTACAACTCATGCAGCCAACACTGACAGAAAACATGCTACTTCCTGGAGCTAACTGTGGCACAAGCGCCGTCATGGCAAGTTCTGCACAGGAGAGCAGCTGCTGATCAATGAGTTCTTAGCTCATCAGGAATTTATGGTTTTGGTGTTCCATGGATGCGTTTGCATGAATTAACAGTAAAAACAAAGTGACTTGTTATTTCTTTTGTTCTGTTTGGAGGATGTTTGGGGAACTGTGAATCATGGAGCCTCAGGTTTGGACTTGACTGTAAAAGTTAAGTCATCATTGACAGAGCTGGAACACTGGCACTATAGGAATCGGAAGGCTCTGATTAAAGGCTTATTGTCTCCATACAGATCTTCACGGCATTGCCGCCCTTCACTCTGGGGATCTTCGAGAGGTCTTGTACTCAGGAGAGCATGCTCAGGTTTCCACAGCTCTACAAAATCACTCAGAATGCAGAAGGTTTCAACACCAAGGTAAGCAAACGCCGTGGAACGACAGCTATCACCTATGGAAGGCCCAGCCCTCCTTCTCTTTCAGGTCTGATCACGGTAAGTGCTGTTTGACAGAGGGCATTGGCATAGCCCCTTCATATCTGGCCCTGTGATCCAGAAACATTTCCCTCAGGTCCAGCCAGCATCTCCTTCCTTCTGCTCTCGATGACTCCATATTCTGTGGGCAACATCATCTCGTGCCCCTTTCTGTTACAATCAGCTGTATCCTTTCACACAGCCCTGGCTACAAGCCTGATTTACTGGTTTTAACTTTGCGTGTGAGGTATACGCACATTTGTGTAGGGAGTGCACACACATGCAGGTGCATGCAGAGGCCAGAGGAGAATATTGGGTGTCTCCCTCTGTCGTTCTCCACATTATTTTTTTGAGACAGGATCTTTCAAAGAGCCTGAAGCTCACTATTTAGGCTTCCTGTCCAGAGAGCTCTCATCTGCCTGTCTCTCCCCACCACCCAGTGCCAGCTATAAGCATGCACACCCAATTCTGACTTTTTGGTGACCTGGTGAGCACCCTTTTAAAACTCTCAGGCACTGACAACGTGTTTTGAGGGAAGCCGGCACAAAAAAAAAAAAGAAAGAAAGAAAGAAAGAAAGAAAGAAAGAAAGAAAGAAAAAAACATTGCTGAGAATTCAAACTAAGGTCCTTTCATTTTTTTAGAACTCAAAATATTTCATATTTCAGAGGCTTTTTAGGGCAAGGGTAGAATTTGGAATACTTGCATATATAATACATTTTAGAGATGAGATCAAGTCTAAATACTCAACAAGTGCTCAAAAAGTTTTGGATTTTGGAGTACTCAGGATTTGGTGCTTTCAGATTTGAGATATTCAACCTGAATAAATTATCCTGAGGAGAGCCAGACAGAAGCTGGACCACCTACCTGTAAAACAGACGGAACAGTCTGGAATACCAAAATGGGCCCGTCATACAGGCTTCTGTCACATGACTGCTAACAGTAGCGGTGTAGTTGGCTGCTGCTGCCTGAAGGGAAGCCATGGCTCTCCCTTGAAGAGGTGGTAGGATGTAGGCCTGGCAGCATGACCATGGGACTGTGTGGAAGGGGATTGCAAAGATTCAGTGAACCAGCTCAGCAGGCTGTTCCTGAGCAGATGTGGCTGTTGGTTAACTGTCATGGCCGCCTTGTCCTTGGGCATGTTTAATGGGCAGATACAGGAAGGGATAAAATAAGAAGCCTCCTGTTGGCTCTGTTCTCCTCCATACATGGTGACTGATTTGATCAGCCACTGTTTATCGAGTCTCTTAGGAGGCAGTTAGAGCCTTCTTCTCTACACTGCTTTCAGGTCAGGTCTGTGCTCTACTGTTGAAGCCATCAGGGTGTCACATAAGCAGAGAAATGAACCCACACTAACAGCAGAAGAGCTGGGTGGGCCTCAGTCTCATGCAGACACCTAATGGGTTATTGGTTTCTGTGTTTTAACAGAGGGGTCAGGAAAGGGGGTGGGAACAAGAGAGTACCTGAGAGCTGAGGCTATGGAGCAATGTTCCAGCCTTTCCCAGCACACACAAGGCCTAACTCTGGCCCAGTCATCATAGTTAACTGCCAGTGAGTAAAATTGGGGACAAATCCAGTTGCCTTATAATAGCATTTTTTGCTGTTTTCAGCTCTTAACCAATGTTTAATCACTTTCGTGACATTCCCCAGAACTACCTGTCGACTGCTGGAGATGTTTCACCTGAATTTAAAGCATCATCATCTTAATAGTTAAATAGAATGCTGAAGAGGGCTGGACTTGAGTATAGTAACACAGAATACTCGTGGTCTGCTTCAAAAAAAATAACTTTTAAATACATCAAAATGCTCATGACATTGTCATTTAGAATGGCCAGAACTCTGCGTTCTTTTGTTTAACATTGCAAACATTAAAAGTGAATTTTCACTTACTTATTTAGTGTGTGGAGAGGGCGTGTGCTGTGTCACGGTAGATGGGTGGAGGTCAGAGGGCAGCCCTTAGACATCAGTTTTCTCTTTCTGCCATGTGAGTCCTGGGGATTGAACTCAGTTCCTCAGACTTGGTGACAGGCCACCTTCACCCACTGAGCCATTTTGCCAGCCTCCAAAGACAATTATTTTAGCGTGTGGCACTGACTTCAAAGGTAATAGGGGGAAATGAGTAAGAGATATTATAAGACATAAAGGAGGAAAAACTGAAAATTTATACATAGAATGGTTTTTTATGTTTTCAAAATGAACAAAATTTTAGTTTCTTGCTATCCAGTTTTAACCTAAGCCCCCTTTTCCTGAGTGATTGTGAGGTATCCTCTTGTGTTGGGGAACACTCACACATAGAAGCTCAGTTTTCATGTGTGGAAGGATTCTGTGTCATACCCATGCAGGTGTATAGAGATATGTAGTGAAGTAATATTGTCTGGAGAGTATCCTGCCATCTCCTTATAAATAGGAGGGAACAGCTTTTAGGTCTCTCTCGTGCTCTCTCTCTCTCTCTCTCTCTCTCTCTCTCTCTCTCTCTGTGTGTGTGTGTGTGTGTGTGTGTGTGTGTGTGTGTGTGTGTGTGTTTTGTGTTTTAAATTGGTACCAACAGTGCCCCTTGCAGAAGTCCCCAGCCCACACCAGGAGCCTTCACAATCACAATGCCTTACCTATTGTAAGCTCCATGCAGAAAGCCTGAGCCCCTGACACTCTGACTCCTGGTTTCTCTTCCTGCAGGTTTTCTGGGGTCACTGCATCAATGCCTTGGTCCACTCCCTCATCCTCTTCTGGGTTCCTATGAAAGCCCTGGAGCACGGTAGGTAATGCCTTCACGATCAGCCTTCAACCATTAGCAAGGTGGTTGGCCTCCCGTGAGGTCAGTGTATGCACTGTTCTCCCCAGTGTGCAACACACACGAGATTGAAGACTGGGAACACAGACCTGCCCCACAACGAAAGCTTCTTTCCAGTCTTTAGCGTGCAAGTCCTATCAGTTCTGCCTTTTCTTTGAAATTACTATATAAATACTAGGACCTCCAGGCTCAGTTTGTGATAACTGAGTCTTCGACCTTGAGGGAACATTTATGTCTCTTGCCCATGAGTTTAAAATCCTCTGTTACTTCATTAAGCCTTTGCTTCAAGTCTCTGGTATCTGTGTGCACAGTCACTTATGTATTGTAAATCTGATGCCATCCCGTGTTTTCTGAGGGCATTTTCCTTGACACATACCTTTAAGGTCACATTCTCCAGGTTGGCCTTAGTCCTTCTGCACAAGGACAACCTGTGTTAGTTCACACTTCTTGATGAAAACATACTGTCTTAGTTAGGGTTTAACTGCTCTGAACAGACACCATGACCAAGGCAACTCTTATAAGGACAATATTTAATTGGGGCTGGCTTAGGTTCAGAGGTTCAGTCCATTATAATCAAGGTAGGAACATGGCAGCATTCAGGCAGGCATGGCGCAGGAGGAGCTGAGAATTCTACATTTTCATCTGAAGGCAGACAGAAGACTGGCTACAAGGCAGCTAGGACAAGGGTATTAAAGTCCACACCCACAGTGACACACCTACTCCAACAAGGCCACACACTCCCTGGGCCAAGATATAAAAACTATCATATTATACTCCCTGGCCCCCATAGGCTGATTCAAACACATGAGTCTATGGGGCATACCTAAACATAGCATAATGAAAAATACATTTAGTCCAATTTTCAAAGTCCGGATAGTTTATAGCAGTCTCAACAATGTTAAAATTTCAAAGTTCAAAGTCCTTTCTGAGATTCATCCAATCACTTAACTGTAATCCCCAAAGCAAGACAGGAAACAAGATGGGCAAACTTCTAACTCTGCATCTCTATATCTGATGTTAAAGTCAGATGTCCATTCCTTTTTCATCTTTGTTGATTGCGGCAAAGTTCTTTTTCCCGGTCTGTTTCCACTCCCTGTTAGCAGCTTTCCTTGGCAAATGTCCCATGGCTCTGGTGTCTTTAACATTATGGGGGCTCTAAGTCAACTTCAGCTTCTCCATTTCTTTTTTCAATATCTTGGATCCACATATGATCTACTGTGCTCCTCCAAAAGGCTTTCATCACTTCTCCAGCTCTGCCCTCTGTAGCACTCTAGGCTTTGATTGACTCTTTTTCTGGAGGAGTGACCCATGCCTTCATTCCTGAGGAGTCTGTGGTCTTTGTCATCCTGCTTGGATTAGGTTGTTGTAGTTTCCCATTGACTTTAATCACAGGACATGGTAGTACTAAGAGACACCTTAATGGATCTCCTGCGATCCAGACATAATCCTTCTTACCTCCACTGTGGAGAGGCAATCCAATTTCCCCATGGTAATCTGAATCTATCACCCTCCTAACACTGTTATTCCTTTCTTAGCCTCTTGGTTTAAGGGCATTAGAAGCCCAGAATGACCAGGGGGAAGTCTGAGCTTCCAGTTCAATGAAATGTTTGTTGTGGCTCCTGGCAAAAGCACTTCACCCTCTGGAACCAAAAATTCTAGGCCAGCAGAATTTAGGATTGTGGGGACAGGAAGAAAAAACTTTCCCAGTGTGTCACTAGAAGTGATAGTGAATGGAACTATTCCCGTTTCTATCCCTTGATTCCTCAACCCATGGATCCTGGCTATGGGAGAAACTCATATATTTTGTATTTTTTTTTCCTTTCTCCGCTTTTTGATGGTTCTTTAAGAAAGAGTTAAAGAGAAGAGAGCATGGGCTGTGCTTTTGTTTCTGAAGCAATGGCATGTGGGTGGCAAGAGCAGCCATCCTCATTGCAGGGTGGACTAGTGACAGAGTGGCATGTTTTGGAGCATAAGAACAATTGGCAGCTGGTGTTTGCAAGTCAGGCTTGTGTCATGCAGAGGCAGCTGGAGAAGAGTTGGCTTGCCCAGTTCCAGATGGTCGGTCAGTCAGGCACTACAGGGTGGCTCTCTCATGATTGAGCTTTGGAGGACAGGTGGTGGTGGCATTGCTACAGTTTGCCTAGATTCCAGGATCCAAAGCATTCATTCCACAAATGTGGCCCATGCTTAAAAGTTGACATGTATTCACTTTTAGCAGATGTCACTGACATTTAAAGTTAGGTTTTGCCTCGCTCATCTCTTCTTCTCAGCCCCACTGTTGACAAATAACAGGACACGGGGGGCGGGGTCCCATCTGTCATCATACCATCCTCATCACGCCATCCTCATCATCAGTGTCATTTGGTGAATTTTTAGCATAAGAGTTTTCTGTTAGCAGTGTTGAGAACAGCCTATAAACTGAAGTGTTGGGGGGAAATAAATGACAGATATTACGTATATTGGCATAGAGGCCATTTTTGTTCCTCTTGATCTGATTTCTCTAACAACTTGAATGACTGTTTTTGAACTTGCTTGTAAAGTTTCCTACTTAGTTGGATGCAGGAAGAAGACCATATGCATTCATGAGTTCATGACTCAGGATCTGTGCTAGATTCCATGGGTAGAAGATAAATGTAGAGGCCAGCAAGATGGCCCAGCAGAAAAAGGTGCTTGCTGCCAAGCCTGATAACCTGAGTTCAGTCCCATGAACCCACATGGCAGGAGAAAACTGACTCCCATCGTTTTCCCTTTGACCTCTACATGCTGTGGTACACACTCCACATATGCTCAAAATAAATACTAGATGTAATTTTACAAAAGAAAGGTAAATAAATGTACAGTGTAGGCTGAGGGTCTCACCTTTTGAATTTATACTCTAGTGAGGGGAGTTAAGGTTCAAACATGGAAAACTCTAGTACATGGTAGAAAATAACCATCAAATAAATAGAGCATCACTGAGCACAAAGCTCAAGAATCCATGGCATGTGGGTTGTTACTACCTTTAAAGGGGGCCATACTTAGGTTTAACTGTGAATATGAGTAGATTTCAGTTACGTAGTAATGTTGGAAGGGCCTAAGTGGGGAGATGAGTTGTTTGTAACTCCCAGAAATCTCTGAATGGAAATCCTACCCCCAAGATCATGTAAGAGGTGGGGCCTCTGGGGTGGTGAGGTCATGAGTGTAGAGCTTCATGAATGTTGTACTCTTGTCAAAGAGACCAGGGAATGTGTTCCTCCAGTGTGTGAGTATAGGAGGAAGAGTCCTCTGTGGGGAAGGAGCTCCTTCCACTCTCAGCAGCTGCCAGGAATGATCTTAGACTGCAAGGAGTGAGCTTGTGTTGATTGTCACAGTCTGTGCCATCTTGGCAGTGCCAGTGGACAGTATCTCCCCCGCTTTCCTTCTTAAGCCTTATGTCCTTGTAAATGAAACCATGTCTGCACATGTCCTGTGTGGACGGCTGGGCTACAAGGTGACTGCAGCATAAAGGGAAGGATGGTGCTGGATTGGAGGTCGGGGGGTGAGGTAAAGAAGCAGAAGTGGGACTCATGTCACCAACATGCAAGGAGACACATTCTTACTAAAGGGCTGGGGGCAGGAGAGTTATGCCATAAGATTTTGACTATGACCAAGTTAAGACTTTATTATAGAGAAACACAGAATTTGGTAAGAGCATGAATTGCTGGTGTGGTCTCTCTCTCTCTCTCTCTCTCTCTCTCTCTCTCTCTGTGTGTGTGTGTGTGTGTGTGTGTGTGTGTGTCTGTCTGTCTGTCTGTCTGTCTGTCTGTCTGTCTGTCTGTCTCTGCCTCTGTCTCTGTCTGTGTGCTTCACTTTATTTGGTAGTATGTCAATGGTAAAAAATCCAGAAAGTAATATAATGTTCTAAATACAAGTGAACTTTTTCTTCCCTCTCTTTCTTTCCTTCCTCCTTTTTTCCTTTTTTCCTTTTTTCCTTCACCTGTAACTTCAGCTCTAGGACCTCTGATATACTGACTTCCTTGGGCACCTGCACTCTCCATATACAAAACCATACAGATATATACATATATACATAATAACCATACAAATGTACACATATATACAAAATCAAGATAATAAGAGTAGTAGAACTTATACGGGTGATAATAACAGAACTTTAAAAACAAACAAACGTAAGATACAACCACTCTGTCTCCAAGAGCACAGGAGCAGAGCAGCGATTGAAACAAGCCAGGGTACTTTCCAAAGCTAAGCACTCCTTCTAGCATAGGGGCCTTTGGATCCTTGTTCCTTGGCTACTTCCAGAAGTCATTTCTCAGCCTCAGTCCTACTCATAGTCCTGAAGAGCCTTTGCTTGACGAGGACTAAGGTCTTTAGAGTGGCTTTGCATGTTCATATGCTACTATGTGGACTATGTCACAAATATCAGCAAGTTTTATCCTAAAATCCTCTCCCAACCATTGGTGCCAAAAGACTCAGGCACCACTTATCAGCCCTGTTCATTGTTGCCAAGGCAACGTGATCTAGAGAAGAAATAGTCTTGGGAAGGTGTGGGCAGGTCATTCATTTTCTACAGTGTTTCCAAGGATTTTTCCTTTGCTTATTTTTGCATGGTTTTGGATGGACTTTCAAAGCAGCCAGTCTTGTTGATGAAGTTTGTGATGATTCATTCCAAGTTTCAAAATAAAGTTTTCCTCTCAAACAAATCAGTAAGTCAGATTTCTCTTAACTGTCCCGCCATCAATCTCCCAACATGGTTTACCTAAAGCCCCCGCCCTTTGATCTGAAAATTACTGTAGGATAAGATCATGGCCGGCACCAGGGCCTTGTTGGCTGCTCCCAGACTTCCCCTGGCATTTCTAGCCGATGCAGTTGAACAGCCCTCCTTGAAGTGGAATGTGGTTATTGGCAAAAGAACATAAAATTAATTTTGATTTGAATTTTTTCAGATTTTCCTTGATGACATTTATAAGGGAAGAAATGGGGGAAAGGGAATATATTTCTCAGAAGAAAAAGTCTCTTTTAAAATATTTGTTCTGGTTAGGTTTGTTGTTGTTGTTGTTGTTGTTGTTGTTGTTGAGTCTATTGCAGACATGGAAACAGCTACATGCTCTTTTGGAGACTCTGTTTATAAAAAAATTGAGAAAGGAGGGGAACAATCAGCCATGATCAACTCAGAATATAGGTGACAGCCGAGTGCTTTCATCTGCGTGAGGGCCACACATAAAACCTCCACCTATTCGTCCTGAACTCAAGTCTTTCCTAGGCAAATAGAGGCTATCATCCAGGCTTTGATCTCATCTGTCATTTGCTGATATGGCTAGCTGTGGTTTTCTTCAACAGAAGGACAGCTTTCCAGAGACATCTTGTGCTTAGAGAGGACTGGCAACATGAACTAAGGAAGTGGATTTAGGGCCAGGTACTTTGCTATCCCACGTGGGGATCTCCAAGTGTGAGAACCTTCATGCAGGGCAGTGATTTGTGTGTCTGTATGCTATACTTCACTGGGCGCCGACAGTAGACAGGATCCATACCACAGGCTCCCCTGAGTACAGACGCATACCCTCACCTTCCACACTAGCAGAGGGGGATCTTAAGGGTTGTTTGTTCCTGAAGGGATCTCTCACTTCTGTTCATAACTGATTGGCAAGATTTCATTGGGGCTCCATCCAGGTAGCAGAGGCTGGGGAATGTTCGTCACCTGTACCTCCAGAGATAAGAAACACTGATATTTGATGTCACCATCGAGTTTGCTGTCTTTCATTTTTACTTCCCTTTTAGGTCTATTTTTAGTAAACACAAGGGGGGAAAGATACTGAAATTTGAGCTCTGTGTCCTTAACTTCATCCAGCTGAAATGGCAGGAACAAGAGGAAAACCTGAAGGCTTATGTAACCAGGAACTGAATCCAGCGCCGTCTTGAATGTAATTATAATCGCTAACACTTGTATAAACCCTTCTTTTTAGAGAGTACTTCCAACATTTCATACCACTCTTTACAAAGAAGGGGAAAAAAATGAATGTTCTCTTTAGGAATATGTAGTTGGAAGCAGAAATGATGGTCCCAGTGACAGTGATAGTGGAGCCATGTCCACAGGTTCTGTTCTGAAAATTTATTTATAAATCTAGTTATCTGGATCCTGGACAGTATCTCTGCTCTGGATATAATCCTGGGAGTATCAAGCTGTCTGTAGCCCCTCTGAGCCTCTGGAATCTGAAGAGGCTCAGAGGCTTACACAGGGGCTGGTGGCTAGGCTGAGAGTCTGGAGTCTGCTCTGCTCTGAAATTGTTCTGTTAGAAGTTTCCAAGCAGAGGGATGAGAAGGCAACAGGGACTTGGCATCCATTTCGACCAAAATTTCTTGGCAAATGTTCTTATGGCAAGAGAAGAGACCAGTGTTCCTGACTCCTCCCTTCTGCAGGACAAGATGCCTGGTGGCTGTCGCTTCAGCTGTCCCTGGGTTCTTGCTCCATCAGAAATACACATATGCATCTCACATCTGGTTTTACGATTACCACATCATATCTTCTTTAGCCACACAGCGTCGTGCTATGACATTTCGCCATTTGTCAGAGCCACTCCTGAATATCCGCTGTGGTTTGGCTGGGTAATGATGCGGTGTTTTTAATGAACATTTAATTACGAGTGTGTCTTTGTGAAATACCATCAGCCTCACCCTTTGGAATATTCTAAAGAAGTTCCCTGAGCCTTCTGTCTGTTCAGAAAATGAGACATACTTTTCTTATAACTCGTGGCTTTTCCCACAACTGTTTTCAAAGAAATTTTGCATACAACAGTTTGGGGACCATTACTACTAAATATGGAGGCCATGTGACTTTATCCCAGTTGTCTACAAAATTCTGCTGTGATGACTGTGCCTCCAGGACCTCGTCTGTCGAAGCCTACATTATGTTGGTTCCCTGAATCCAGTGTAGAGATCGCAAACAACGTGTGTCTGGAACAACAGACTCCCAAGCTGCTTGCGTTCTGCTCTTCTCGACACCTCAGACTATCCACGTCTTATCGAGTGGCCGGCTCTCCAGGACAGCTCTCCTCCCTTCCTCCCTTGTGTATAGCCTGAGCACCATCATGGCAGTGGGTCTGTACAGCTACAGGTCATTTTAAATGTGACTCAACGGTATCAACCCAAACATATAGAAGTTGATTTTTTAAATTCATCCCATGGAAATCATCCAGTCAGCTTTAGGAAAAGATAGTGAATGGCTTCGTTTTCACAGATTAGTCCTCCCTCCTCTTCAGGTCAGTTCTCCTCTATTTATCAGGGAAGTCTTTCCTCCTCTAAGGTCAGTCTCTTCCTCTCTCTCTCTGGTCAGCCCTCCTCCCTCTCCCAGGTTAGTCTTTGTCTATCAGGTCAGTCCTTCTTCCAGGTTAACCCTCCTCCAGCTCTCTGGTCAGTCCTCCTCCTCTCTCTCTTGTTAGCCCTCTCCCAACCCTCTGGTTAGTCTTCCAACCTCTCTCAAGTTAGTCCTCTCTCCCTCTTTCCTCAGATCAGCTTTCCCTACCTCTCAATTCAGTCCTCCTTCTCTCTCAGTTCAGTCCTCCTTCCTCTCAGATCATTTCTCCATTTATTTTATGTGTATGCATAAAATGTGGAATGTATTCTAAGATCTCTATACTAGAAAGATGCTTTGCAACTTTTAAATCTCGTTTAGTCTGTGAATCAGCCTATGTTGGAAATACTGGTACTGAAAGAGATTCAGTGTTGAGTGTGGCTTGCACACTTGTGATTTGGACAGTGGTGAGTCTGAGACAAGATGGCTATAAGCTTGATGCTGGCTCTCCGAAAACAAAAGCAAAACAGTGACTGGGGATATAACTCAGTGGGGAGCACTTACCTAATATGTGGGAGACCCTGAGTTCTGTCACCAGCATCATAGATAAAGGAGGCAAAACAGTTGCCAGGCAAGATGTGGTAGTGTAGATCAGTAGCCCCAACATTCAGGTTTGTGCTGACAACAAAGGCTGTCAGACCTTCACTATAATCTTTGATGTCCTGCTTAGTCTTCTACTCCATCTACTTCTCCTACCTGACCAGAAATGTGTGTAGATTCCCCAGAGCTTAGTGTGGAAGGAATATCCAGGCTGGAGAACACTGCTCATCTTAAAATATCTGCTCTTTGCTTGTGAATACACAGGATGGGTAGACAGACAATCCATCCTGGACCTGGTGGAAGATGAGGGGCTGAGACGGTCATCCCTGCCACCAAATGCATGGGGCTGATTTAGCAGCTAAGAGCATCTTAGACTTCCTACCCAAAGGGAGACTTTAGGGGTCTTTTTAGTCAGTCATTGTTGCCACATCTTCTTCATCTTCCATCTCTGACATGAAGCTTCCATATCAGAATTGAGGCTTGTAGGACCAAGCCTCAAATCTAAAAAGGATTCTCTGTCTAGAACTGGCGTAAGAGAGCCAGACACACCAGAGTCTCCTAACTCTCATGATCAGAATTTGCCTGCTAAACTAATTCCTTGCCTCATATTCCAAATTCTCTCTCCTGTATACAGTCATGCTTCATGTTAGCCATTCCTGTTGTGAACTGAAACCCCTGCTGCAGGTCCTCATGTGCCTCTCCCACAGCCTGTGCTGAAGGACCAGGCTGCTATTCTTCATCCCGAGTCAGTGGTCCCCTGTAGTGAAGTGTGAAACTCCCCATCCAGTACCAAGGATCCTTGTAGTCAGTGCTGTAGGTAGAGGGTATCAGCCCAGCTTCATACCACTGTTGGGGTCTCACCATACAGGAGTTAAGAACTGAGATGGAGCTGTAGAATTAAGCCACAGTGTGAGCCGAAGTCTGTTTCCATCGCACATGTTCTCGCTGGCAAGGAGGCTCTCCTTGGGACTTTTTACCAGCTTCTGTCCTCTGACATGACCATTCTGGTCCTGTACAGTTGGTTGGACTTCAGGAAGGTGGAGATGGTGTATGTGTGTGCTGCCCAGTATACCAGCCACTAGCCACACAGCCACTGAGCATGTGACATGTGTCTAGTGTGACTAAGGGACAAATCTTCAAAGAAGCTTTATCATTATTTAATCATTGTATATAATTATATCATTGTATCACTGCATTCACTCGTTTCAAGATTCAATTCCAGTTACACAAACACCACATCATCATTAACTTTCAAAGGTTTCATCATCCCCAAAAGCTGTCACTCACCTCACCTCCCGCCCCATAAGCCCTCTTGGCTCCTGAAACTACTGCTTTGCACCATGTCTGTGTAGATCCACCTACTCTGGACATCTTATATAAACAGAAGCATACAGCATAAGGCCTTTTGAGCCTAACTTTTTTCACTTCCCATAAGTCCATCCATGTTGTGACATGTCCTCGTACTTCATCCCTTGTTATTTTTGAATAATACTGTATTGTATTGATGCACCGCTCACCGAGTGATGGACATTTATTTGCTCACTCAGCAGCTGATGGACATCTGCGTTATGAATAGGCTACTGTGGATAACGAATAATGATCCTCATTGTTTTAGGCTTCGTGGGCACTTGTGAATGATACTGCTATGTGCACCCATGTATACGCTTTTGTGTTTCACTCGTATTTTCATTTTTCTTGGGAATTACTGGGTCATGTAATAAATGTGCACGGTCTCTTTTTTAGGAAGTACCAATAGTTTCCCAGAATGTCTGCACAGCTTATTCAGCTTCCAGCCACATGAGAACGGCTACAGATCTACGTCCTCTCTCTGAGTGGGTGTGAACTGATTCTTCAAGTGGCTTTGAGATTATTTCCTTCATGCCCGATTATGTTGGGTTTCTCTGCATCCCTGTTATCCATTCATAGATCTTCTCTACTAAATATGTCTGCTTGGGTCCTTTGTCCATTTTTATATTGAGAAGTTTTATATTATTGGATCCTTCGTGTGTCCTGGACACAAGCTTTTCTCCATTCTTTTGTTTCTTTCCCGCTTTGCTGAGGGTGTTATCTGAAGTGTAAAAGTCTCTAGTGTGGTTCAAGTCCACTCAGTCCTCCAATTGCCACCATGCCTCTGTTGGCTTTTCTTGAGATACTAAATCTAAAGCTGAAGAGATAGACCATTCTCATTTATTCTAAAGGTTGCACTTTGGGGGCTCTAGGCTCATGCTTTGTTAATTTTCTATTGTGATAATATGTATAGAGATAAACGAAATCAACTCGGTGGTTTTGATCACTTACTACACAGAACTTCCTGTTCTGCAATGTTTCATTGCCTCCAACTTTTAACTCATTAAGCAGTATATTATGCTCTCTTTTTCCCTCTGGGATTTTTTTCTTTTCTTTTTTTTTTTTTTTAAGATTCATTTGTTTATTTAACGTTTCCGTTCCTATGTGCATATATACCTGCATGCCAGAAGAGGGCATCTGATCGTATTACAGATGGTTGTGAGCCACCATGTGGGTGCTGGGAACTGAATTTGGGACCTATGGAAAAGCAGCCAGTGGGTGCTCTTAAACACTGAGCCATCTCTCCAGCCCCTGGGGTTTCTGTTTTGAGCCAACCTTTTTTTTCTTTCAGTTAACTGAAAGGAGCCAGGCTGACACAGTGGGTGTACAACCCTGCTGTCTTCGGTATCACCCACCTGCATGGTTGGCTGCCTTTCCTACCAGACGGCTGCTGTTCCTGTCATATCCTGTTTCTGTTCACCTGTCAGCTGCACTGTTCCTGTGAGAATATTCAAAACTATCTCATCAAAGGCTCTGCATCTCCCAGTAGTTCTTCCTCATGATTACCACAGAAGTGTAGGCTCTTTGGTACAGTCTGCTTCTGTTGGCCTCTGGCTATTTCCTGTTCCCTTGAGTCTCCAGCCAGACTGGTCTTCATAATGGACTCTGAGTGCATCAAGCACTGTTTTCATTAGGATACTTAGCAGTTTCTCCTCTTTCGAGGATCCCATCTTGTGATAGTCATGAACTAACCCCTCTCTGTTACTTCAGTCTGTTCACTTATCTTTAACTAAAATAACAACCTCTGGTCACTCTGCGTTCAGATAGCCTACCTCACATTTCTTCATGGCTGACTCTACCTCAGTTTGTTCATTTGTGTATCTTCTGTTCCCCCATCGCCATTCAAACTCCACGAAGACAGGGGCCTTCTCTTTCCAGTTCCCATAATCTTTTGCCTAGAGTAGATTTGAGTACACCAAAGATTGAGCTTACCCCCTCTGATGGCTATGATCTTCATTAGACTCAAATAAATAACCCCTGACTAGTCTCTGTCTTTAAAGTGCTGCATCTACTGTTAGAATAACCTTAGACCCAGGTACTGGAAGTAGACTCTCTCAGTTTAGACTGGCTGTTTGTAAAGACAGGATGAATTTCCCTCCTTGGGACTGAAAGCATTTTCCAACTCAGAGATTTGGAGCTGTGGAATATTATCATAGACTTCACTCATTGAGTATTCCTAATCCAAAATCTAAAAGGTGTGCATGGGATTTTGAAGCACTTCCGACTTTGGGTTTTCAAAGGAGGCATGCACAGCCCACACAGCAGTTCGTTGTCTTACTGAAACTAACTTAGCTGCCCCCCTTTTAAATTTTCTCTTCATTTGCTTTAAACCGGGTTCTCCTACATCTTCACACATCTCTTCGCCGCTCTCCCCCAGTCTCCAGAACTTTCTTTTTATGTCTGTAGTGGACTCTCTTTCCGGTCCCCTAGCATGGCCCTCAGTAGCAGCTATGGAAGTCTGATGCTCTGGGTGCCACACTGAGCTCCATCTTCCTCTTGTCACAGACTGGCCTCTCAGGGACAGGAACAAAGCTATGCCCTAGAGCTGCCTCCATAGACCCACCCACTACCAGAGTCCACCGAGGACTCAAGCTGATCATCACACCTTTAACAGGAAAATAAACAGAGTCTTTAACAGTTCGATGAGTGCGTCAGCCCAGATACACATGGACAGCAGCAGTTGTGCTAGAAACATGAGGCCAGAAACCCCTACCACCCAGCTCATGGGTCCTAGATCTAAACCTGAGTATAAAGGAGAGACCCTTACTCAGGAAACCATCCCTGACTTTAAAATGGTTTTGTACTCTCCGGATCAGAGTCAGATTTCCACAGGGTGGGTGTGTCTCACGGAGCAGAGTCATTCTGCCATCATGGCTGCTAGCGACCTCACGGAGCCACCAGTGCAAAGAAAGAAACATGAAGACAGGACTTTAAGAGCCTTGTCATATCTTGAAACACCTCTCACTGGGTCGCTTTTGTTCCCAGAAGCTCATGTGGTTTCAAATGAGAATGAGAATAATGAATATCTCCCCAAATAGATTCAGTCACTTTGCACTAATTTTGGTGCTGTAACAGCCCTGAATAGCAAAAATTAAAAGAGAAAGGCTGAGAAGCTCCTGTTTGCTGTGTGCTAAGACTGGTCCTTTGCTGCTTGCTTTCCAGCCAGATAAAAAGAGATTTTAATCTTAGAAAACTATAAGTTCAATACAAATCAAGCATTTGTTTTGTTTGAAAATCTGATTTTGTTTTACTTATTTGGCTTAAAAATAAGATGAAAAACAATATTATTGGGGGTTTTTTAATGTTCTTAAACATGAAACATGAAAAATGAAACAAAACATATGAAAACAAAAACAAAAAAAATAGATTGCACTGTAGCCTTTTAGAAGCTGACAGAGGCTTCTTTGTTTTCCAGATACTCCACTAACCAGCGGTCATGCCACAGACTATTTGTTTGTTGGAAATATTGTTTACACGGTAAGTTTAGCACCGTTGAGCCATTGGTAAAGGGCACACATGTGGGTTATACCTCCTAAGACATGCAGTGCTTTCCACATTAGCATGAATTACTCCATGTCTTTATGGGTTGTGGATTCCTTGAGGCTCAGACTGATGGAGGAATACTTGCGTCATACCAAACGCCTCTCTCTCTCTCTCTTTTTCCCCCCCACAGTATGTTGTGGTTACAGTTTGTTTGAAAGCTGGTTTGGAGACAACAGCTTGGACAAAAGTGAGTTTTCTTTGGAATTACTTCTTTCACTGTTATAGATAGTTGTGTGCAGTGACCTTTATTTAATCCTTGAGGAAACAGTGTTCTACAGTTGTCTTATTTCAAAATTTGCAAGTAAAAAAAAATGCTTTTGATCTTTATAAAGGCCAATTTGGGATTCAGCCATGCTTACTGCTTCACTTGCTTGACTCCTACCATGACTTAAAACTGTTGACTGGATGCTGGGAGAAGAGGAGGCAGGAAAGGGAGAAGGAGAGAGTGAGGGAGGGAGGAGAGAGATAGAATGCAGACGGAAAAATCAAGAAGGGTAGTATGTACATATGACTTTTCTCTGCTGTTGCTGTGTTGTCTCTCATCCTTTATCTGTGTTCTCAGACAAAGAGGGTGCACTGGGGCACGTACAGTTATGTCATTTTATGCCTCCTAAAGCCTCGCATGTTGAATCTTTAAAACGCACTGTGAAACTAGTGTTCGTGATTAAAGGATATTAATTTAGGTAGCTAGCCCAAGTTTGCTTTATCAACATCTTATTTCCTCTGTGGTTCTTCCTGAGATAAGATAACAACCCTCCACAGCACCCCTCCACCACCGGGTAATGGTGGCTCACCTCCTGCTCTGATAAGCAAAGGGGGTGGGCGGCAAGGTCAGCATGGAGCCCTGGAACCTGTTCAAGGATGGTGGCAGTGAATCCAGGAGGTGGGAACAGCGCCTTAGCCTGGAATGTTGCAGGAAGCTGTAGTGAGCGCTGGGATATGGAAGTGCATATTCAAAACTAGAACCCAAAAGACAGAGCTTGCTGATGGGCTGGATCATAGGTTATGAAGAGAAAAGTCACGGATTATATTAAGAGAACGAAAGAGAAAGACCAACGATGTAAAGGGGCTTAAGATACCCATCTGATCTCACAGAAGTGAAGAAGAGAATTTAGTTTACTGGAGCACTGGGTGAGCCAGGGGTGCAGGATTCGTCAGGGTGGGAGGAGTCACTTTAATATTCTGCGGGAAGTGGGTTGGCTATGCTGAGAACTAGTTGTACCTTTCAACACACTGGAAGAGTTTTGAATGGTCCCCACATGGAGAAACGATATGTTTTGTAAATGTGGGTATACCCAGTTACCTGATCTGTTCAGTATACATTACATACATGTATTGGAATGTCACAATGTACCTATAAATGTAAACACTTGTATGTGGATTTTTGAAACTCTATTAAATATATATAATATCTCAAGTTTTTAAAAGAGGTACTACCCGTCCCAGGCTGTTTTTAAAATAATCTCTGCAATAAGTAGGACAGATGTTGTCTCTACATGATATGTAAAAATATTCTGTGTGTCTGCCCAGAGATGGCTGAACCCTTGTTTTATAAAGCAAACACTTGAGATAACCCAGGGGTCAGAGGATTGTGGCTGGGACATGGATTTTAGAGGAAGGTTGGGGCTGGAAGCACTTTAATCTTCAGGCTAGTTTAAGCCACCAATAATTTGAATTCATCATTAAAAATTCTAAGACAAGGAACAAGACAGAGTTCTCCAGTCACTAGGGCATCCTGAATTTCTTCCTATCGTGAAAGGGGCTTGGATGTGGGATGAGGGAATGGGCAACATCTTGGCTGGAGTGGACCCCCTCTCCAAGGCCAGCAGAGGGCCCTGTCTAAGCATTCATTTCCTCCACAGTTCAGTCACCTGGCGGTGTGGGGCAGCATGCTGATCTGGTTGGTATTCTTCGGTGTCTATTCAACCATCTGGCCGACCATCCCCATCGCTCCCGACATGAAAGGGCAGGTCAGTACCGTGAACCATGTGTGTATCTTCATTGAGTTCGTGCACATGCGAGTGAAGCTGCTTTCTGTGTCTTGGGACGGGGAGCTTCAGTAGAGGCTTTGTAATCTGCTCGCATCAAAGCTTAGCAGTAGAGGAACCAGTTAAAACAGCTAGAAGACGTGGTCTCGTCCACAGAAGTCGTGTGAGAAATGTAACAATGATTTCACCCTAAGTCCTCTGACTTAGAGTGTGCCCACGTGTCTGTAGCTCTGTGCTGATTGTCTACAGCACTGTTTGTGGCCCTCGGAAGACAGGAGTGGGTTTGAAGCAGTCTTGAGCAAGGTTTGTGTTGCTTACAAGTTCAGTGGTAAGTATATAATTAACTGCTTAATTGGTAACTGGTGACTTGTAAAATATCACCCCAATAACTCTAGTGACCAGATAACTGGTGTGCCAGAGACTCTCTCTGCTCATCTCTTCAAGCAAGCGACACTCTGAGATAAGAGCCCTTACAATCGTTTGAATTGTTTCTGATATTCTGCTTTTACATTATTATGCCCAGTTGTCTAACACTAAGCCACTAACAATGACCAATTAGGTCATAGAACTCCATCATATCAGGTCTGCAGGAAGGGATTGGGTATAACCTAAAGCACCAAACTTAGTTCCTAAGTAAGACTGTGTGAGCCCACCCCATAAACCCATGCTGCATTGCACATAGTCAGAATCCTCTGAGAAGCCCACAGGAGGATGCCCCTAGCCCTAGTCTTTAGGAACTCTATGAAGCCTCACTCACTAGGCTCATCCCTCTTTGTAAACTGAGGCACCATTGTGTTACCACTTTAGGTCCATTCCCTATACTCTGTGTTTCCTTCCCAAACAGCCAGAAACCCACTCTCCAGCTCTGCCTTGGCATCTCTCTGGATCCGAACAAACATGTACAACCCTAAATCTTGATCAATTACCTGTGAGATTGTCATTGGCTCTAACACTAGATACCTGTTACAGGGCATATATGCTTAGAGTAGTTATCCATGCTGCTCTTGCTTCCTGAGTTACAGCATGATGCTGGAAACAGAAGCAGAGCTAGGGAGAGATTAACTTGGGATCAGGGTATGGCAGTCTGACCAGTTGCTCTGCCTCATTCTACAGAAATGAACACAAAGCCCTGCTCTACCTAAGTCTAGATGCATGTCCAAAAGCTTTTGTTAATGAGACAGCCCAGGGCTGTTATCACTTGTCTTTTACCTGGTAAGTAAGTCAGCCAATACCCCAGAGTGCCCTGGTCTTCCTTGATTGTGAGAATGAAGCATGCTGGCTCTGCCCTGAAGCAGTGGGCTTGCAGGACATGCTTCCCCCACCTCCAACCTCCACGGCATCTCTAATTTCTATAACGAAAGGAATCAAACGGCACACAGTGTCTAAATTAGAGAAGAGCCACAGCTGGCAAGATGGAGTAGGTGGGTTCCTGACTGACAATCAAAACTGTCCCTTTATTAATGCCCCCTTTCCTTGACTGCTCTAGCAAACCCTACTCTGTGTACACTCACTTTAGTAACTACAGTTCTGAAGTGGAGAACTGGGCCCTTTGCCAATCCTCATTCTCATAACATGGCTGACTTTCAAACTACAGACGGGCTGCGTTCATCGTGGAGCTGTTAGGGTGCTCACAGCTCCCCTGAGCAAGGCCAAAGGTCGTGTGTGCCATATGCCGGATGACAACAGTTCAGTCAACAAATGACAACATACATTTATGGACAGTCCCATGATATCCTATAGCCCAGTGACATCATATCATAGCCATCTCGGTGTGTGTAAATACTCTCCATGGGAAATGAGGAAATCACCGTAGGATTCGTTTCCCAGATGTCCCCTTCATTAAGTGATGCACGGCCATCCCTGCCGTGAGCGGTTCCCACCAACAAGGAGTCAAGAAGAGCCTCCTAGTCGGTTAAAGCACACAGCGCTTTTGTATGAAAACTTTATATTTTACTTAAACAGTGGCGTTTTCTTCCTTCCTGTCAGTTGGTTTCAGCAGGAAGCAAATGGGTCATTTTGAAACAACATAACTAGGTAAGACTAAGGTTTCTCCTTGATATCAAGTGAAAAGACTGATACAGTTTTCATCAAAGATCTATTTAGCATCTATAGGCTTCTTCTAGGGTAAGATCCACATGAGGAAGAGTGTAAGAGTTCAAAGCATGACTTTCGTTCCATGTCCCGAGGCAGCATCTCGCCTGCTATCTGACTCAGCAGTTTCTTGATTCCCTGAGAAGTACCAAGGACGAATTAAAGACTGGGTACAGTGCTGAACAATCACACATATAGAAACAACACCTCGGACTATCCTAAAATCCTAAGAAGGGCTCTCTCCAGTCACAGGAGGAACTGTGTCCTAAGAGATAGCAGTTGGATTCAGGCTGACCAAAGGAGGAAAGCTCCCAATGGGAGCTATTGCAAGCTTGCTCAAGCTACTCCTAAGAGTAAGGCACATTCCAGGAAAAGGATGTTTGTTTTTAAGAATGCACCAAGAGGTGGAGGCACGTGCCTTTAATCCAACAGTCCAGAGGAAGAGACAGGTGGATCTGAGTTCAAGGCCAGTCTGCTCTACATAGTGAGATCCAGGACAACTAGGACTACACAGGGAAATCCTGTCTCAAAAAAAAAAATTTAAGAATGCTTCCAGTGATTTTCATAAATGATTCTTTGTAGTTGACTACAAAGTGGGGTTTTGGCAAATGAACATAATTCTTTGAAGCTCTAAGAATTAAAGTAGTATCTAATAATGGCAAATGTTATCCCTCCCCCCACCCCAGCCCAGAGCCAGAGACAGATGCAGCAGCAAGCAGTCTGTCTATTCATAACATCTTCAACCATTGAAAAGATACATTGTTTCTCTAAGATTTTCCCCACCAACGTGATTAAGTATTTCTTTGTCTAGTCTATTCCATTTGGAGTTTTTCTCACAGGGTTGAAGGCAGGTCTTCCCTTGCGGGCAGAGGGAAGGAAGGGTATAGAATGAAAACTCTTTCCCGTTCTCAGAGGTTCATCTTCCCTCCGGCACCTTGTGATGCGATACAGAAAGCCCAGCAGCCACCCAGGAAGTCCCAGTGAACATTTGTGAAATCAAAGAAGCTACCAGGGGACTCTTCTGAAGGCAGAGCATTCCAAGGATTTTTAAGGAATTCTTCATTTTTCAATGCACACTTAAGTGTGTAGTAAATTAAGAATTTGGCTTGTGTCTATCATGGTGAATGGCATGGCCCTGGGCTATGGAGGATCGGTGAGGATGGTTTTCCCAGGGTACCAAAACCATGCAGTGGAAATTTCTCCATCACAGCTTAAAGGCTCTAAAGTAGAACACAGCTAAGTTCCTTAGCTTACCTCCACGTACCCAGAGTTCCCTGCTGGTGTGGGGCTTCCAGGGAAACTGGAAAGCTACTCTGGTACTGTGTTAGAATTTTCTCTAAGCAGTTCCCAGGGCTTCTAACTTCAGGGCTGTGTGAAGAGTGGCACCAAACTTAACCTTTGCTCTGAAGTCAGAAGACAGAGACCCTGCCCCAGTCAGAGCCACCTCACCCTGGGCACATCTCTTGACCTTCGGTGACTTCCTAATCAGCAAAGTCAGAATAAGATCATCCATGCTTATCGCTCTAGAGATAGCCTATGGGAAGTCAAGAACACTCAAGTTCTCCTTTCCTGGGAGGACAAATGAGCTTTGAATCTTTCTGCATAGAAATATTACAACAATTTAAAACCCCAATGCTTTTGGCCAAGGAATTTTAGAAATTCTAAGTGAATTTTTCTTAGTAATGGCTGTTGACTGCTTGCATTAGACTCATCCATGTTAACAGACGTTAAAAATGACAGTCCCTCAAGATAATATATACATATAATTGTGCATATACACACATGCAGAGAAAAAGGGGAGAGAGAGAGAGAGAGAGAGAGAGAGAGAGAGAGAGAGAGAGAGTCAAGTCAACATGCCTGCACCATCCCTCTCTCTGCTTGCACTCAGCCCAGCGGGTGTACACTCTATTCCCAAGTATGTTTGAAAAGCTCACAAATACATCCATTCCCATATTTACGGGAGAGAAAAAAAAAAGCCCTGCTCCATTCCAGTAACTGGCAGGGGCCTGGTGTTTGGCACTGAAGTCAGAGTTAGCAGTTTGTAAGCTTTGAAGTGAGACGGCTTTCCCTCCTCTTTTATTAGCAATGAAATGAACTTTAAAAGGGGGAAAAAGTTGGTGAGGAGTATTTTTCCATGGCAAGCCACGTAATGTCTTTGGTACAATTCCCTATTTAGAAACCTGAACTGCCTTGAGGCACCCACTGGGACTACCTGGTACATCTCACACAATTCCTGCCCATGAGAATTTGGTCAAATCTGGGTATTTTCAGTGGACTACCGTCTCTTATGCATCTGGCAGGAGCTAAGACATTACAATGGGATATTTTAGAGCAGTGATTTTTAAACTTAGCCTGTACACCTAGAGACTTGTCATTGAGTCAGTGATTGACGTTGTCTCCCTGGATTGTCCATTTGACTCCATTTGACTCCAGTCTGGGAGTGCCCATGTGAAAACACTGAGCTTGTTCGCAAGTTGCATGGGCTCCAACGGGTAAGCTGAGAAGGTGTGCAGATCACCTTGCTTAGCTGCGATCCTAAGGTCTCTTCCAAGGACCAGGGTTGCCAGGTGGGCATTGCCCAAGCGCCAGGTGAGCATTGTCCTCCAGTTAATGGTTAATGCCCCTGGTACAGTAGAAGGTCATTCACCCTCCTTCATCTTTCCACGGTGTTTTCACAGTATGTGACTTCTTTGAAGCACAACCCCTTGGGAGTTGTTTCTTCCCCTGGCTAAGGGGAGTGCTTAGCTCCCCTGTAGTAGGAACTGGCTCAGAAACTCAAAGGAGTCATTCACTACCTCAGGAAACTCAAGAGCCACTCACCTTCTCTTCAGAATGGTATGGATGCAGCTGTAGACCTGAATTCTGAGTGTTCCTCAAATACTAACGTATACCCAGTTTCCCAGTCTGTGGGACCAGCCACAGGTCTTTAGGTCATTGGAAGTATAACCTTGAAGGGACGGTGGATGTCCATCCCTTCTGCCTTCTTTTGCTTCTTCCAAGTAGAGAGTGATTTTGAGGTGTGTGTGTGTGTGTGTGTGTGTGTGTGTGTGTGTGTGTGTGTATTTGGAGACCCTATGAACATGCCTCCAGTTCTTGCTAGCAGCAGTGGTGGGAGCTCATCCCTGTCCTACCTACTTCTCAGCAGGACTGCAGAAGCACTAGCAGTGGTGTGGTAAAGAAGCCATGTCCAATGGCTTCCTATTCAGTATGGATTCTGTTTGTGACTGTGGGACCTGAACAAAATTAACCTGAAACCTGAGACATTGTTTATATTGTCTGTGCTTGTGGTACTTCTGAGCTTCCATTTTTGCTAGGTGTGTGAAGTCAAAGGTATATAGAAAGACAGTGTGTACCTGGAGGTTAATAGGGAAACTAGAGAGAAGACACATGTGAGTAACAGTAAGTGGTATTCATTCCACAATTACTAATTGTCAGACAAAGCATGGTTGCTCTTTTCTGGTGGATTGGCTCCAGGACCCCCTCCTACTACCCTTGTCTCTCAGCATCCTCACACTGAGAGTACCATGGAGTACCACCATGCACAATCTTTCCTTTTACCTGGGTTCTGGGGATCACCCTTGGGTCTCTTCACTTTTACTAAATGAACCATCTTCCCAGCCCCTGCCTATACTTTCCTAAACCATTTTTGTCTTGTGGTTAAATGCACAGATGTACAGCATGCATATGTAGAGGCATGACTGTATACATTTCACATAGATACATTGTATGTGTGTGATCACATACATAATGAGTTAAACAGTTGGTTCATGAATCTGCAACTGTCTGGAGAGACTGAGGCTTAGAGGCTCTGTGGCCAGACAGGGTAGGCATGGGGATTCCCACAAGTCCCTTAGTCTTCAGAGTCTGATCTATCATCCTCTGTTCCTGCAGACAGCAGCAAGGATGATGATAAAGCAGGTATCTGCTAAATGTCAGTCAATCCCCCTTAAAACATTGCACTACATTTTATCAAAGTGACCTGCCCTACAATGAGATAGAGTCTTAAACACAAGGGTGTAAAGTTTCAGGCAACAGACTTTTTTTTTTTAAGATGTAATAAAAAGTGCCAAATTTGGGGGACCTCCCCCAATGCACAGTTCTCTCCCTTTAGGCAATCTATTTAATTTTGCCGTCTTTTGCGAGGGTGCTGTGTGTTAGCAGTTCAGTGGCTTTGATTGTTCCATTAGAAGTTTTGTGGTGGTACCTGCCATTTGTCATTCATTCATGTTAATTTTTAAATAGCTGTCAGCAGATTAAAGTATGTGTTACATGGTGATTTTATCTGTTTGTAATATTCATGCCTGGTGGTCACAGAGTTGGATTTATGTGGTTTGGGTCTTTTCCTTTCATATAGCATGTGGAAATGTGTTTTAGGCAACAGTTGTATTCACGTTGCACAAGGAGGCTTACTTTGTCTCACAGCTTCAGAGGACAATGGCCCTGTTTGGTATCAGGTGGCCCATGCTTCAATTCCCCTTCTCAGAGCTGGTGGGAGTCAAAGGGACCAGGGGTTACTGAGAAAGATCACCAAGCTAAAAAAACCTATATACAAAAACATGACCAGGATAGGTTAGATGAGAAAACGGACTCGAAATGGAGATATTAACTACTAATTGACCATGGCCAGGACGTGGCTGATTTATATAAACAACAACAGAAAGCTTTTGTCTGAACACCAATGCAAAGCTAGTGATGGACCAGTTCAGTGAACAGGATTCAAATAGGTGAGATTTCAGTGATATCCAAGGGCCTGGCATAGCTGAAGTAATAAATTTAAGTATGGAGTTGTGGAAGAGGTTTGGACGGAGAAAATGGCAGGCGCAGGCTTTAGTAGCATCTGGCTTCCAGTAAATCAAGGAGGTGATTTCATGGGTGAAGTGAGCTTCCTGGGGAATGGCTCCTCAGAGGACGAGGGGCAGGGAGCTCCAGGTGACTGGCTGCCTCAGAGCATCTTGAAAGCAGCAAGTAGATCCGGCCTCCCCGCTGAGGGGGATATGGGATTCTTAGCTCCAGGTTCACTAATGTGGCAAGAAAAGAAAGCACCTAACATTTGGAATTCTGTCCCCCACACTACACCTTAATTAAAGGAGAGAAAAGTAGTGGGCACCACTGTCAGGAACACTATTGAACAAGGAGACGTAGGAGTGGGAAGGGCAGAGGCAGAGGACTGGGAGCTTGTGTGATGGAGAAGGGCAGGTGGGGGAAAGACCTGGAGAGGTACCAGTGATGAGCTTGGTGGGAAACCTTACCAGGTCTGGTAAGGAAAGAAACAATGACCATGAAAAAAAAATGTCCTGTAACTGAGTAAGTCTGGACTTTTCCCTTTCGTGATGAATGTGGGAAAAGTAATTCTAGAAACAAAAGAGAACATGAGCCTTCTTGTGAACTGTCATTCTGACGGCTAGCTTGTCTAAAAGGGTCCTTTAGAAAGTCATGCCCTGTGGGGTTTTTTCTCTCTCTATTTTAAATTTACTATTCAAAGAAAATCACATGTTACATTAGAGTGTTATAAGACTTCCATGTGACAAAGGGTTAATGATCATAAATAACATTTCAAAACTCTGACATGAGCTTGAATCTAAAAAATAATGTTGCCAAGTAGATTTTGATTCAGGGGTTGGTTGGTTGGTTGTTTCATGTTTTTACCATGTTGCTTATAGTAGTCAGGGTCCTGCACAAGCTACATATGGCTCTATTCAACCCTTGATTTTGTGAGGAAGGGCCTTACTTACTGTGTAGCTCAGGCTGGCCGCCAGCTCACAATCCTCTTACGTCAATCTCCCAAGTACTAGGATGGCCAGTGTGTACCACTGTGGCCAGCAATAGCTTTGTTTTTAATACAAAACAAAAATTAAGTCACAACTATAGTTAATGTTTTTCTCTGAAGGACTTACCATTGTTTAAAAAGTTACTCTAATCCATGTTTGGATAAATTTATTAGAGTAATATTCTGTTTCCCAGAATGAAAGTGATTTAGTTTTATGTAGTTCTGGCTTGGACTATCATGGTAAGAATTCCATCTACCAGATGCCGTTTTAGTCTATTTTCTCAAAAAAAATTGATTATTTTTTTATTAAGAAAAGTAATTATTCTTTATTCCCCTGTGTCCCTTATGTAACTTTCTAAATTAGGAATGCTATTCTTAAAAGTTATTCTTTGTGTCCAGATGTCCAACAAAGCCTACCTTTTTAATCTTTAAAATTCTGAGATAAATTTTAGCTGTGGAGATGGCTTAGTTGGTAACAGTGCTTGCTGTGTATGTGTGAGGATCTGAGTCCAGTCCTCAGATCACACAGAAGAAAAAAATTCCTGTATAACAATAAGTGGTTATATTCCCAACACTGGGAAGAAGAAACAGGCAGCTCCCTGGAGCTCACTGGCCAGACAGTCTAGCTGAATCAGTGAACACCAGGTTTGGTGGGATGCTGTATGTCTCACAGTAGAAGGTGGAGAGCAATTGAGAATGCAGCTTTGACCCTTGGATTCTGCATGTACCTATATACACAAGGCACATATACAAGCAGGCACACACACACACACACACACACACACACACACACACACAGACCCGAGAGAGTAAAATGAGTTTACAAAACTTGAAACTCTTGAGTCTTAAACTTCTAGGAGACACGACGTCTGAAGAGAAACTATGGTTTGTGAGTTCTCCATGTGTGTCTCTCTGTTTTCCATGGCTGCGGCTGTGCAGCCATGATGCTTCCGTTTTCCATCTGTAAGGTTTCCTAACTAGCGCCATGCTCTCACCTCCGCTCCCCTCCTCCTGTAAGGCCCCCTCACTAGTACCATGCTGTCACCTCCGCTCCCCCTCCTCCTGTAAGGTTAGCCCTCACTAGTGCCATGCTGTCACCTCCGCTCCTCCCCCACCTCCACTGCTCTGTATAGCAAGTGACTTTTGAGAGCTTCATGGTGACTTAAGTTTCAGTTTTAGGTCCAACTTTCACTCTGCTCCAGCTTTGCCTTCCAATAGAGCCTTCTCAAGCTGTCTGTACCAAAAATCCTTATCACATGAGTCTGGGAGCCATGTTCTAAGTCCCTAAGCCTCCAGGCTGCTGGAGGAAAGTAATCCTGCTTGTTAAGGACTCATTAAGGACGTTACTTATGCAACTGCTGACAAAGGGAAAAAGTTCTTTTCTAATGACTTCCTAACAGAGCTTCTATTGTGTGCAGAGACCTGAAGTGCCAAAAGGCCACTCTTAGAAGGTCGCAGGAGAAAACAACAACCAACTTGCTAAGTAGGTTGTAGAGGAAAAGCTAACAGTTTAACCACTTGCTTTCACTAGTCAAAAAAGAGAGAGAGAGAGAGAGAGAGAGAGAGGGAGAGAGAGACAGAGAGGTCACTGCTGTCCCTTAGATAGGACCTTACAGATGGCCTCCCCAGAAACACTGAGGACAGGGATGACCCAAAGGAGGAGATAAGCCATCGGAGCCTTCACCCTGTCACCATTCCTGATAATCTTATGATTTGTTGTATACTTTATAGCAAAAGTAGTGCTAGTGACTAATGCTATGGGGTAATAGCCATAGGGTGAATTGAAATAATTTGGGGTAATTTCATGTCAATCATGCATGCAAATGGCTTTCTGTTCCCTTGGGCCCTAAACACCCAAAGCAAAGCTGCTTCTTATATTCCTCTCTGCTCGGCACCATCCTCTCCCCATCATACTTGCTTTGGATCCTCAGCTGCCTCTCCCCTTATCACCGTCATCAGAGCAGCCTGTGCCGCCTCTTGCTACAGCATATATGGCAACACCCCTTCCACTACACACACATGTGTGTCTACAGGGAGTGTCAAAGAAGAAGCAGTCGACTTTGTGTTTGCCACCCTTGACAGTGGCTACTTTGAGTGCTGAGCCTGGACTTGGGATACCACATCCTGTGTGGTTTGTTTCCACAAAAGCATATCTGAAAACTGAAACTCACGCCAGCATTTCTCTTATGAGATATTCTTTATCATGATGGTACCAAGTAGGGGTTACGAAAGGACAGCCGGATGCTCATCTGGCCTGATTTGGGGCTTCACCTAAACAGGCTAAGACTTCATTAGTCATCACAGTCAGAATCCTTAAGTGTAGGCAACATCAACAAACCTACCAAAATGGCTTTCATCTAAGAAGCAGAAAAAGGAAACAAAGACTATATACACTGCAGCCCAAATAATATATGAAAAGGCTAAATGGAGAACCAAGTTAAGAAAGCTGGAGGGAGTCAACTGGGGTAATACACGATAATCCCAGAGCTTAGGAAGAGGTAGAAATTTTAGGACAGCCTGAGCTACATCATAAACCCTGTTGCAAATTAATAAGGAAGTGATAAGGAGGAGGACAGACAGACAGACACCTGAGGCCCATGGGTCCCGGTCAGGGATGCCCATGATACAGAGGGATGCAATTAACCAGATAATCTGAAAGTCAAATTTAACTAGTATATACAATTCATAACCTGTCTGTGTCTAAAGCAATTGGAAAATAATCATTTTTGCTGCAAGAAAACCCAGTAGCTAATCCATGGAGATGCCTCTTGACAACCTTGCTTTTCATAAACTGGCCAAATATCCCATCATATTAAAACACGTGCCTTTTTCCTTCAAGATGCTATCAGGCCAGGAACAACCAAAAAGGAAGATGGACGGGAAAGGTGCACAGCACCCTCCCCTCATCATACTGATGGAAACAGAGGCCTTCCATCTGAGCAAATAAACTGCTGCCACTCAGGGAAGTTCCCAATCCATCATGCTTTCGGGGAGGCCTTTCTGGGTGCTAGAGGATTCCAGATACATCTAGCATTGGCTGCATGGTTTAGGTTCTCTCTAGAACATGTTTAGGTCCACTCCTATACATCTGCTGTAAGAATCTGCAGAGAGGAAATGGGTCCGTGTGGTACCCTTTCTGTTCCTCAGAGCTTCCATTAAGGACAAAGTGATCACCTATCTTTCCCTGCCCCGAACTATTCAGCAGAACTTAATCTTTCCAACAGAAGTGGCCAACTTCCCCAGCAAAGAAATCTGCAGCCTTTGTGGTTTGGGTGAAGAGGTGGTTCCTTTTACTGGAACCTTGATGAAATAGGTTTTATGATAAATTCAATCTTTCCTCAAAAAGAAAAAAAAAGAAATCCCCAAATCTACTTTTCTGGGCAGAAGGCAACATGAAAGCTGTTTCTATTAAAGCAGCCAATGGCTGACTCTGTGTGGACCTAGGCAAACAGTCTTGGGTCCAAGGTTAGGAATTTTATTGCTGGAGGTACTCTCCTTGTGTCTGTATTCTGGAAGAGCTGAGTTGAACACATTGGTGTAGGTTTCCCTTTTAACTCACCTTTTTTTGGGGGGGGGATTATTTTAGAAGGAATTTTTCCCTTCCCCTTCCTAATCCCTTTCTACACTTGGTAAAATGTGGAAGGAAGGGTCTCTGCCAGGAACAAGTAGCAGAGGAATAGAGTGTCAATACCCAGGACAACCACTGGCTTCGTCACACAGACTGCAGACAGGGTTACTTGAGCCCTGAATTTGGCATAGCACACAGGAAATTCCTCGTTGGTCTGCCCAGGGCAATAAACAGACCTCCTGCATCTAACCACATCTACACTGAAGTTTCTCATGTGGGGTTACTTTAGCTTTCTGTGTAAAAGTTAAGGGTCCCAGCATTCTCGTTCCATGCTCCCTGTAGCCCCTCAGCTTTGGAATGTGTGTTTAGGAGTGGATGCGGCCTGTGGTTCGACGTTTCTCTGTTCCATAGGCAGTCAATAACGGTAGATGGGGCTAAACACATCACCTACAGGGAGGGGGAGAGATGCTGTTGATGTTTGGATGGCCTTCTAGACCATGGGTTCCTCATTGGGGGATTCACCCACCCACTACAGATTGGAAAGTTTTGGAGAAAGAAAGTAGTACCATCTGTGAAGAACACCCGACCACTTCTCCCCCGTGGTTCTACCCTAAGCATACAGCACAGCATATATTTATGTAGCATTTGTGTTCCATTAGGAACTTGAAGTCACCTACACTGACCTGAATAAACCAAAGGATGTGTGTGGGTTCCGTGGAAATCACATGGCCTGCTTTCCGGCAGCACAGCCAGCCTGAGTCCACTTCAGGAGGACCACGGGGAAAGAGTGAGAGGCAGAAAAAGAGAGACTGAGCTGGGAAGGACATCACATGTCTGAGTCAAATTATGCTCATTAATTCAATTTGCGTCAGGAATGTGTGTAAATAAACGCTGGCAGCTGCAGAGCTGTGTGTCCTGCAGCGTGCAGGCAGGATGCTGGGCCAGAGGACAGAGCAGCTTGATCTGCGCATGCTGCTGCCCACCATGGGATGGTATTATCATTATCACATTAGGGGGGCTTCAAATGCAGACTCACTTACTGAGCCAAGTGGAACCAGAGAGGCCGTCCTCGTGCCCATAAAATCTGCATTATTTGAAGAGATTAAGCTCCCATGACTGCCCTTTCCTCTGGGGAGAAGGGAATCACCACAGTTAGTAAATGTAGGTGCCTTGTCCCCCACCTGGCACCATTTCCAGGCAGACAACCTGTTCACAGCCACACTCCCAGGCACCAATTCAGGAGAGCGTAGGCTGAGAACACTGAATTTATTTCGTCAGTGGAGGACAATCCCCGGGTGCCATGAGACTGACTGTTCTGATAGGTTTGATTTGGGGCAGTTCACATTCACAGACTGTTTTGGGGGATCACCGATCGTCACCACCTAACATTTATTGAGCCCCATGTGGCATCCTGAGAAAAGACACTTGCTTAACCCTTAGAAGATGGCTCTTGCAGTCCTGAGACTTTCAGATGTTCCGCAAATACTGTTTACTCTAAAGATTTGCCTGTTTCCCAACTTAATTAGCCATACAGCCTTTGTCCCCACACACTGATGGAGTGGCAAATGAAAAGAGTCAGCTGCGTCTTTTAAGTAGTCTGGAATTTCTTTGTGCCTGGGAGGGGGGCTCAGCAGGATAATGATGATGATGATGGTGATGGTGATGGTGATGGTGATGGTGATGGTGATGGTGATGGTGGCAATGGTGACCACAATGGTGGCTAGTCAGAGGTACACAGTTTACTGTGTGCTTCGTGTATTTAATCTGCACCATAATTTCTATTCCATACAAGAAACAGAGGCCTTACAGAAATTAAGGCAGATGCTCATGGCCATGAAACCTGGAGGGGATTTGGGATTTGCCCTCTGACATGTTTCAGGGCCCTAACAGCAGGCAGTAATCCCCAGCAATATGTCCTCTTTGAGGCACTACAAGTATCCCCACCCCAACTCCATTTTCTTCACCTCCCCCATGCTCCAATGCCAACAGCATCATCTCATTATAGAGTATTGATTTTATGAATATCAATGTGTGTGGGCCTCTCACTAAAGGATGGTATAAGAAGAAATTATAGGTGAAGTCAGGCAGAGATGAGCCCCCCTCAGTGAGCAGCAGGTTGCACCTCCTAAATGCTGGCAGGCCAGTGTCCCCATCTCTGTGCACTACACTAGTGATCCACCTTTCCTATGTATAGTGGAAGACTGGTGCTTATCACGTGGCTGCCTCCCAGCATCTCCAAATGACTTGAAACCATCCTTTGTGGGTGCCTCCAGTCAGGACTAAAGAAATGCCGGCACTCTGGGCTTCTGAAGACCATGGGAGGCAGAGCAGTTGACATGGTCTGTGAAAGCGAGGGCAGCACCAAGCCCCAGTGCTTTGAGCACTAATGGGCCTTCTTGGTGGACATACTGCGTCTGGTTTAGGAGAGAAAACACAGCCTAGCTGAGGACAACGGGAAGCAGAATGAGGCTCTCCATCCCCTCCTGGGTGCGGGACATAGAACCCACGGCCTTGTAGATATTAGATACCTACCTCTCCACCTAGTCACTGCCCCCACCCATGTCAGGCTAGCTTCTGGGTACTTTCTCCTACTTTACACAGGCTTCTCTCTTTGTAAGAAGGGGAGATCCTGGGCCCGTAGGATGAGACTGTGGTGCTTCTGGAGCATCCACCCAGCCTGTGCTCAATCATGGTCTCTTGTGAGGATATCCTGGGAGAATGGTTAGTGAAAGGACACAGACCTTTCACTCTCGCCTTGCACAACCCTTAGGAGGGCTGTCAGCCTTCAGTAGCCAAAACAATCAGAAGTTGGATCCACCTCTGTGTCCTTCTCCATCAGAGTGGCAGCTGAAGGAGTTCATTTTGCCCTCTCAGAAGTGGTGTGTGTGTGTGTGTGTGTGTTTGTGTGTGTGTGTGTGTGTGTGTGTGTGTGTGTGTGTGTTTACCTTGTGTGTATAGATGCATATGCATACAGTCCAAGAGTCAAGGTTGGGTGTCTTCTCAGTTGTTCTCCACTTATCTTGAGACATGATGTTTCACCAAACCTGGCACTTACTGGTTCAGCTAGACTGGCTGGTCAGTGAGCTTCGGGGATCTCCTCTTGCTGTGTCCCCAGTATTGGGAATACAGCTACTCATTGTTATTCTGGGCTTTTTCTCTAACCTATGGATTGCTCTCCCTTCTTGATTTGCCTCTTTTGTCTTCTGCCTTTCTGTCTGCCCCAGTCACTCTCTCCTTCTCTCCTTCCGTGTGCAGGGACTGACGTAACCCTTCAGAGGTAGTCGTGGAGGCTATAACTGTGTAAGGAGTGCGGTCTCCCCTCTCCCAGCACAAGGATGGCAGTCACCACAGCCTGAGTGGAATCTGTCCTGAGCCTGAGAGATCTCTGCAGCCCCCTGTTCCTGACTATGACATTTTCTTCCTATTAAGTCTATAGTCTTGTTTATCCTAGAATTAAACAATCACAGCCCAAGATGAGGGGAATTCAGTCAGAGCTTGGGATTTGTGGAGCAAAGGCATTTATCTCCATTTAAAATTGGTTTTTTTTCTCAGCCATGGGGGTTGTTTTCATGCTTTGGGCCTTAATGATGTGTTTATTTACCTAGCCTGAAACAATTCCCCCTGGCCCTGGATAATCCAATATAAACTCATAATGACCAAGATTCCTAAGGCAGGAAAGGACTTTTCAAAGAAAGCTAGGGAAAACTCCCAGTTTAGACTTCCACTGAAGGAATAAAGGAAAGTCTACCAGAGGGGAGGCAGGAGCGCAAATGTCTGAGCAGGAGCCTTCTGGTTGGAAAGCTGCCCTCTCGGCTGCCCACACTCACTGGCTCTGGTGCACTTGGTCAGAGGAAGGTGGGTTCTTTGCCCCTAGATAATATACTCATTAAGCACCAATATGGCAACTTTTAGGCAAGGTGTATGTTTTCATGTATCTGTCACTATCGGGAATGGCAATAAGTTTTCTACATTACCTGATAGATTATTGATCCCCCTTATGTATATCCCTGAAGTTAGAACAGAAGGGTGGTAGCGGTGGGGTAAAGTCTCAGTTGCTGGCATCAGGTTGTACGTCTAAGTTATCTTTTATTCTGAAATATTCTCAGTGTGGAGATGGTGGCACATGGCTCTCCCTGGGTTACATGGCATACATTCAGGGTGCCTTTCTAATTGGAAGAGAGTTGTATGTCTCAGCTTTCTACAAACTGCCAAATGGTTTGTCCTCTCCCAGTCAGCTGCACTCTTTTGAGTCACATCTGTGTGCACAGTCTGTGCTTTGCAAACAGCTCACTGAATCCAGTCTCAGGTGTACACCACGGCTACTACACCACTCTCAAAAGACATTGACAGTGAGCTAGGCAGGTCCTCGGCCTGACAGGCGAGGCCTGAGAGACTTTAGCTGGACAAGGAAGAGTATCTCCCAGACCAGTCTACAGAAATCCTCTTGTAATGACAGTCCTGGGCCTCTCAATGTCATAAGAAGCTATCCAGGGAGACACAGGACAATATACAAGGTTCTAGGCCTCTGAGGAGGACCATAAGAGATTCGCTCACTACCCTGTGGGAAATGGTGAGCAATGCATGCGGAGGCTGCCAGCCCTGGCCTTTTACTATTCTGTGGTATTACAGGTTGTTCATTATCGAATCACGTTTACAAGGAAAGGGGCAACCAGCCCGAGCACATTGACAACAGCTGGCAGCCACAGACTTGGAGCACATTTCCTTACTTACAGAAGGCAGCCATCCACAACGTCTGAGCTTTCTGCACGAATATCAGCACCATATGCCCACCTGTAGCAAGTCCCCAAAATGAGTAAAACAAACCTGTAGCGTTAGAGTCAGGAGTGTGGCTAGGCCCAGGTAGGCAGGGGGCGAGGACCGAATGGGAAAGGTGCGAGGAAGCTTCTAAAACAGTTCTTGGAGATTTTGAGCAGAAGGCTAAGTCCACAGTATGCATTTCATAAAAATGCAAAATCATCTGAGATGCGCGTCTATGGCTTTTATATGATAATAAAAGTTTACATTAAATTATGCTGTGATTCCTCAGACAACCGTGAAAAATAATCAGTTCCTATAAGAGGGGGAAGGAGTTCAAAGGAACCCTGGGAGCATGACTTCCTTTGCACCCACCGTCACCCTGAGCACTTCACCTTTCTCATAACAAGAAGTTTGTCTTAAAAAACTCTTAATAAAAAGTTCCCAGCTTTGTTTTCCTGCAAGCACATCAAGTCCAGTGAAGTACTTTGGAAGAAATGTTTCTTTGAACTGTTTATGCAATAAGTAATATTCAGAACAGTGTTTCAACAACCTGACAGGGAAACTGTCACCACTAGAGTCCTGTTGAAGGTCACAGAGGTAGATGGCACTGACCACTAGGAGTGGGGACCTCCATGCTGATTTCCATAGTGCTCTGTCTAGCTCACATTCCCACCAGCTCGAAATGCATTATACATTTGTATGAAAATGGCCTTAACTAACAACTATGATAATTAAAAATATATAAAGGTTGCGTAAAGAAGGTTGGGACGTGACTCAATAGTAAAACTTGGACCAGTCGAACATGAGGCCCAGGGTTCAATCTCTAACACACATCCCCAAATGTAGTCAAAGAGACAGAAAAAAGGCCAGAACCCAAGGTCCCCATATATTTATTTGCTAATAGCATTTGTAAGGTGGGTAAAAACCTTCTAGTCACTAAAGTTAGCACAGGTTAGCCACGACACAGCAGTCACATTATAAAGTGGAGTATAATTCATTCGAACTTATTTTCCCAGTATAAAAGTAAAAATGGCCAGGCAGTGGTGGCGCACGCCTTTAATCCCAGCACTTGGGAGGAAGGGACAGGCGGATTTCTGAGTTCCAGGCCAGCCTGGTCTACAGAGTGAGTTCCAGGACAGCTAGGGCTACACAGAGAAACCCTGTCTCGAAAAACAAAAAACAAACAAACAAAAAAAGTAAAAATGGCACAACATTGCTCTGAAACTACCCACCTGGTGTGTTTAGTTTACAGTCACAAGTTCCTTCATTCAAGGACTTTATCCTGAAAGTATTTTGTTGGTCCCTTGTTCTGGAGGGTGTCCCACAACGATCTCCCGACTGGGGACAGGGTGAGAGCAGGGAGGGCTCACTACTGTCTCTGCGCTGCCTCCTGCTTGCGCCTCCACTGTCTGTAGGTCTCCGGCCTGGCCTGATGCGGGAGGTCGAGGCCAAAGGACACAGAGTGGGAGCAGGAGGGGAGATTGCCTGCCCCAGCTGCTGCCTCTGCCTGCTGCTGCCTCTGCCTGCTGCTGCCTCTGCCTGCTCACTGTCGCTGTCGCTCACCTGTCTCTCCCAGGTGCTCTCCCCAAGTGTTACAGCTCTTGTGACAGAAACTCTCGTACACCAGGATGATTCTTGAGCGCATGCCTTTACTTCCCCTAAATAGAGCCCTTATATACAGTTTTGGGGTGGGTTATGGTCTGGCAGCAGATAATGCCTATTGGCTTGACCTGAGAGCTTGGAGATACCTCATCTGTATGTGGGAGAGCCTGAGGGACTGTTCCTCGTAATTGATGGTCATAAACTTCTCTGTGGGAGGGGTTGTTGGAGGACTAAAGCTAAATGAAAAGAACCAGGGCCTGGGAGCAGAGCTGAACTCCTGCCGTCCAATAAAGGTTCCGGGGTTCGAAACTCATGCTCAACCAAACACCCAGCTGCTTCTCACAGCCCACTGCCCCACAGAATTTATGGAAAGTTTTCACATTGGCTGAGAGAATTCCCTCTGAATCAAATCTACAGATTGAACTAGATTTCAATGTAAGTTAGGTTTATGTGGAAATTCTCTCTTGATCTTTGCCTTGATGTGGTGTGTGTGGGGCTGTGAGTATGGAGGTGCACGTGCATGTGTGGGTGCTTATACACATGAACGTCAAGGTCAGCGTCAGTGTCTTCTTCAGTAGCTCTCCACCTTGTGTTTGGAGACAGGGTCTCTTCACTGGCTGATTCAGCTGCCAGGGGTTCTCAGCCTGTGGGTTGTGACCCTCACAGGGGTCTCATATCAAATATCCTGCATATCAGACATGTACATTATTTTTCATGGCAGTAGCAAAATTACGTCTATAAAATAGCAGCGGAATAATTCTATGGCTGGGGGTCAGCACAGCATGAGGAACTGTATTAGAGGGTCGCAGCATTAGGAAGGCTGAGGACCACTGAGCTAGACTGTCTGGCATGCAAGCCCCAGGTGTCCTCCCGTCGCTGTCTCCCCAGTCCTAGGACTCTCAAATGCATCTAGCTTTGTGTGTGGATGCTGGGGTTGAAATCAGACCTTCTCACTGTGCACCTCAACCCTTTTACTAAGTCGTCTCCCTCGTCCCTTAATGTGGCCTATGAAGCCCTAGGCAGAGGAGCAACCATGTTAAACTCGACCATGATAGATCAACATCCTCTACCAAGGAAGAAATAAATATTGTTTACCGGCTTCGGACAGTAAGTTCTTTGTTGGCCATTTGGTTGTTGCTTCATTCCTGATCTTTCCCCTTTCTCTAAGGGAGACTGCAGTCTATTAGTTGTTCCTGAAATTTTTTATCACTCATTTTTCACATTGCAATAAATTATAATATATATACATATATATACAATTTAAATCATTTAAGTAAATATTTTATAATATGTGAGAGCTGGACGTCCCTTAGGTAGAGGATTGTATGAATAATTTTTATTTATATCAGTTTACTTTCAGTTTCTTGGCAAGAAGACTCTTTGGGAAATAATTCCATGGCTCTTTAAAAAACATTGCCATGTGGTCTGGCCACAGTTCTGTTCCCGTCCGGAGGCCCAGGCTTAATGAAGTGTTCCTTTAAAAGAACTGTTATTTTAGGCCTAAGGTTGATTTAGATGCAAATCTTAGTTCTTTTCCTGTAGGATGTTGTCTTATCACCTGAAGTCTCCCTCCACACACAGAGATCCAGTTCACCTCCTCAGAGCTCGCCCACCTCACCCTCGCCCTGCTCACCTCACCCTCGCTCCGCCCACCTCACCCTCGCCCCGCCCACCTCCCCTCGCCCCGCCCACCTCACCCTCGCTCCGCCCACCTCTCCTCGCTCCGCCCACCTCTCCTCGCTCCACCCACCTCACTCTCGCTCCGCCCACCTCCCCTCGCCCCACCCACCTCACCCTCGCTCCGCCCACCTCACGCACACCCCACCCATTCACCTCACTTTCTGCTCACCTCCACTACCCTTGATTCTGAGACATAATTCTTTCTTGTGTGTCCTGACTGTTAATTTACTAGTTCTTTAGACTAGTCTTCTTCATGACACATTTCTTTCCTTTTTTAAAATTAAATCTATTTTTTCACTTTACAACCCAATATCAGCCCTTCCTCTTTACCCAGTATCCACTCATTCCTCTTAGAAGGGGAAGCCCCCCTCTGGGCGTCAACACACACAAACACACACGAACACACAAAACCCCAACCCCTTCCCCACAACCACCCTCCCCCTGTCCCCCGTGCCCCACACATCAAGTTGCTGCAGGACTAAGCATATCTTCTCCCACTGAGGCCAGACAAGGCTATCCATTTAGGGAGATGGGGTCCACAGGCAAGCAGATAGGCAAGCTCAGGGACAACCTCTGCTGTGAGGGACCCGCATGAAGACAAGCCTGCTCTACTGCATGGACGAATGTGCAGGGGACCTAGGGCCAGCCCATGCTCATTCTTTGGTTGGTGATTCAGTATCTGGGAGCCCCCGAGGGTCCAGGTTAGTTGACTGTTAGTCTTCCTATAGAGTCCCTGTCCTCTTCTGGTCCCTCAGTCTTTCTCCCCACTCTTCCACAAGACTCCCTGAGCTTCATCCACTGTTTGTGGATGGGTTTCTGCATCTCTTCCCATTGGCTGTTGGGTAGAGCCTCTTAGAAGACAATTATGCTAGGTTCCTGTCTGCAAGCAAAACGGAGTATCATTAATAGTGTCGGGGTTCTTGCTCATGGAATGGGTCTCAATTTGAGGCAGTCATTGCTTAGCCATTTCCTCAGTCTTTACTCTGTCTTTGTTCCTGCACATCTTGTAGGCAAGACACATTTTGGGGTAAAGGCTTTGTGGGTGTGTTGAGGTCCTTATCCCTCCACTGGGAGTCCTGTCTGGCTACAGGAAGTGGCCACTTCAGGATCCATATCTCCCACTGCTAGGAATCTCAGCTAGAGTCACCCCCTTAGGCCCCCTGGGGCCTCACCACATCCCAGGTCTATGGCAGGTGGTAGAGGTTGCCCAGATTCCCTGTTCCCCAGCCAGTCTCCTTCTCTCTCCTCTGCTCTCTCTCTATATGATTCCCCACAACCCACTCCCCTATCCATCCCCTTCTTTCTCCTTTCACAGACTTCCCTCCTTTCACAGACCTCCCATATTAATTTTGTTCCCCTTCTGAGAAAGATTCAACCATCCTGCCTTGGGACCTCCTTGTTATTTGGCTTCTTTGATTATAGCATGATTATCCTGTACTTTATACCTAATATCCACTTATCAGTGAGTATATACCATGTATATACCATGTATATACCACGCATGTCCATTTGGGTCTGGGTTCCCTCACTCAGGATGATATTTTCTAGTCCATTCATTTGCCTACAAAATCTATGACGTCCTTGTCTTTAATGGCTGAGTAGTATTTCATTGTGTAGATGAATCATATTTTCTGTATCCATTCTTCAGTTGAGGGACATCTAGGTTGTTTCTAGTTTCTGGCTATTATGAATAAAGCTGCTATGAACATAGCTGAGCAAGTATCCTTGTGGGATGGTGGAGCATCTTTTGGGTGTATGTTCAGGAGTAGTATAGATGGGTTTTGAGGTAGAACTACTCCCAATCTTCTGAGAAACCGCATGGCCCACTTCTTAAATGTAATTCATCTGAATGGTCTTTTCTTTGGCCACTTTATTTGTTTTAATTTTTTACTTTTTTCTAGTTTCTATCATATCCACTAAAACATCAGCTAAGAAACATATTTATCTTTAGTGCAACATTTTTTTTACAATTTGATCTGCTGTCAGGCCACCATATCTGTATGCATGGGTTTCCCTATCCGCACACTCAACTAACTATGCGGGAAAAACAGGCAGCAAAAGGTTGTATCTGTACTGGACAGGTAGAGACGTTTCTGTTATCACTGTTCCCCCAGACAGCAGTGCAGCCCAATGATTCCCTCAGCGTGTGCACTGTGAGGGTGTCACAAGTCATCTGGAGACTACGCAAAGTGTACTGGAGTATATGTACGGGTACTATGCAGGCACTGCCATTTTTATATAAAGGACATGCACACTGAGGAATTTTGGTCTGAGGTAGGAGTGGGGGTCCTGAAACCCATTCCCTCAAGAGTGCTGAGCTAGAGCTATACATTGAAAGTAGAGACAGATCCTTTTCATTTTTTGTATTTCTTCAAATACCTAGCAATGCCTCCATAATAAACATCAGATGGCCGGGAAACTTGCACATATTCTTAGAGCTTCTTAGCAACCTCCAATTCAGTTTCAGACTTTGGTTCTAATGAATCACTACCCATTGATATACTGCTAGGATGAATACAGCTTTTTTTTCTCTTCGGGTACCTGTCTGTACCTGTTACACTTGGTCCATTCTTAATTAAAGTCTCTATTAGATTTCTTGCAGAAGAGCATTGTGGGAACTAAGATGGCACCTTACTGAAGGATTTTCTTTATGACTATGGAACATTCTGAACATAAGTCCGTGGGGTAGAAATGCTACCTATCACCCTTGGGAATATGGTTTTTATCATAGAAGCCTTTATTTCAAGAGGAAAATATCCTGTAGAGCTAAAGCGAAGACCTGTGCAATTTAGCCTTTAAAAACAAAGCTGTGTTTAAGTTCTGTGGGAACAGACGGTATTGCTTTAAAAAAAATGACACAGCAGATGGTATGAAATTTGTTTTAAAGCATTACTCTCAGGTTAGGTCAGATTTGCCTCCTTACAACTTGGAACACATTTTTACAACTTCAGAAATGGAGGATCTGCAGCGCTGAAGACTGCAGCATGGGCTGGACCACAGGCTCCTGCTGAGCTGTAGATGAGGAAAGGAGACTCCCATGGCTATGAGGGTCCTTACTGCTTTCCCCGGGTTGAGCCAGTAAAGACCAAGTTGAAAATGCAGACCATGCTGCCCTGAGAGTTACCGTTACTTAATGAAAATGTGGCTTCATACACACTGCTCATTGCTGTTGGTTTCAAGTATCTGTGGTTTTTCCTTCCAAGCATCTTCAATGTTGCTTGAAGGCATTTCCACGGGAAAATGATCATATTCACAGCTCATCCCACTGGGAATGGTCTAGAAATTGGCCTGCTTCCTAGATCTGAACCATATGTGTGCTTGTTCTCTCTCTATTCCTCTCTCTCTCTCTCTCTCTCTCTCTCTCACTGCCTCTCAGTGAATTACAAACTTCTATGCTTGATAGAACACCATGAGATGGTTCTGATCCACATTTTCATGCTACAGCTTCTTTCTCCATACCTAAAGTGCACCCATGGCACTCCAAGAACGGCCAAAGAGAAAACCCATGAAGCTTACCTTTTGTCTCATGAATTGGCAAACACCTCGAGGTAGCATGTTTAGCAGATGGATTGGACTGGTGATCCTTTTGCTGTTTGCTTGACTTGGGGACTTGGTAGTCTCGAAGAAAGGGAAGTATGGCACTTTCAAAGTCTTTTTAATTCTACAAAAGATATACAGCTAGAGGTAGAGGTAGATACAGATATTCAATGCCAGTGGGGATGCATGTCTTTGATTATGAGAGATTCTATTTGCTTTCAGAAGTAAAACTTTTCTGATACTTAAAAATATAAGTCAAAAAGCAATGGAGACAAAAGTGACTTCCCTGACTCCTCCCCCACCCCCTAACTTCCCTCCTCTTTGACCCCTACCCTCCCATTTCCTGTGTCACACGTGCTCTGAGACCCCAGTGTTCCCTCGCATCTGTGAATGGGAGCCTTTTGTTGCAATCTCCAACTTTCTCATGGCCTATCTGATGGCACCAGTGGCACCAGCAACTTATATAGGATTACAAACTATATTGCTCTCATATAAAACAAGTATGATTTTGGATTTAGGGGGCTGTTGTTGTTTTGTTTTGAGATGGGGTCTTGCTATATAGTCCTGGCTGTCCTGCAGCTTTTTATGTAGACCAGGCTACCTTCAAACTCACAGAGATCTGCCTACTTCTGCCTCCCAAGTATTAGGATGTAAAGTGTCTGAAACCATAACCTAAAAGGTTTACTTTATGTGATTGCCTTGTGCCTGAATGTAAGGACTGATTAATTCTATGTTGACTACTGACAACACTCCAGGAAGAAGGCCTGGAACTGAAGCAGCTGAAGTCTGTGCCAAGGGTTAGATGGGAGGGAAACTTAGACAGGTACACATCTAGGATGGGAAGGAACCTTAGACAGGTACACACCTAGGATGGGAGGGAACCTTAGACAGGTACACATCTAGGACTGTCTCCATCAAACACATTAGACACATTCATCACATAATTTTAGTATAAGTTAGCAGAGATTATTTTTGGCAAGCCCAGATATGACCTACCTTGACTCCCAGGCTGAATGCTGGGCCAGTTCCTGATAAGCCTTTAGTATGTCTGGACAGACCCTATAAAGAGGATCATCTTAACTAGCTCTTGTGGTATAACATCTCATGGCTCATTCAGTGTCCTATATATGACTGAGCAATGAAGGCCATGGGACTGTTGACTCCTAATGACTGCTTAGTACGTGATAAATCAAAGACTTCACTTACTTCAGACTACCATTCTGGAGCACGTCCATTAACACCCCTACACGTATCCATTCTGCACATCGGATACATGACTACAAGGTACAGGCATCATTCTGAGGTTTATGCACAGTCACAAGACTAAGATGCTCACGGAGCATCTATTCTAAAGGTGGCAGCCGTGTGGATGGGCAAGCAGAAAAAACGGAGGATATTCTGGTCATAAAGGCCTCCAGTGGGCTGCTGTGTTGGCAGGGATCTGAGGAGCAGAGCCAGTGTCCCCAGAACATGGTGGATGGTGTGGCCATAGTCCAAGGCAGTATAAGCCAGGCAGGAGCCAAGATGGGGAGTATGGAAGGAAGGGGAGGAGAAAGTGCTGGGATCCCAGAGCTTTGTAAAGGGTGGAGTGATAAACTTGGGGTTTACTCTAAATGAGACAAATATTCCTTGTGGAAAGTAGATGGTTTGGCAAAAAAGAAAAGCAAGAAGGCCAGATTAGAGTGTAGGCTCGTGGCAGGGAGGGTGGTGGCTGTATTCAGAATGTACAGAGCCCATACGCAGAATGGATTAGAAACCTGGGTACAGAGTGACACATCTGTGGAGCTTTGTGCTGAGCAAGGGAGGGATATGAAGGATATGGAGTTGCTGACTTGGGCAGAAGAACCTAGAGCAGAAGAGGGAGAGGACAGGAGGGTAAGATGTCCCTTACATGTCAGTTGCCAATTAGAAAATGCATAAAAGCAGCCAGATGACCAGATGAAAGAAAATGTCAATTCTTCACCAATCTAATACATAGTCTATCTAAGAATCTAATGGGGAGATAGTTTTAGCTCATTTTCTGTTGCTATTACAAAGTACCTGAGTCTGGGTGGTTTATATAGAATAAAGATTTTAGCTTCTGATTTGAGAGGCTGGTAAATTCAAGAGCTTGGTTTGGATTCTCATAGCTTGTCAGAGACATCACTCGGCACAAAGCCAATGTGCCAGCTTAGTTTTCTCTTCCTATCAAATAACTATTTGGATCATGAGGACCTACCCCCATGACAACTAATCCTAACCTCCCTGCCCCTGCCCCCAAATGCCACTAACATAAATTTGAGATTCACTTTCCAAAATGTAAATTTGGGGAGTGCCAGCAGCAATGGGGTATGGGACAGAGATACCGATGAATGTTGCCACCTGCCACAGCCTAGAGTTCTTTTCAGCGACCTCCACTCAGGTGGAGTAGGCCTTTACCCACTGAGCCATCTCACCACATAAACATGATATTCTTGGCTGTGTAGCAGAGCAGAATTCCAGGAGGAAGCAGAGCTGGAGGTTCTGAGAAGGGATTTAATATAAATGTACAGCTTCTTAGAAAGGTGTTCAGCAAAAGAGTAAATCATCCAGGGGCCCCGTGGCGTCTCAGAGGAGATTCTCACCTCACTGTCTGAGCAGTGGCCATATGTGTGACTTTGGTGGCTCCAAGTTTCAACTCAAAAGGTTGCTGAGAAACTTTTTTTTTCTTTTCTGTCCCCCTCTTTTTTTAATAAATGAAATCATGGGGTGGTTCCAGAGGCGGCTTAGGTAGGATTACAGTTCAATAAGGCTAGCCATGCACACAACGGCTGCATGGGTTCAGACACCTTTCACTGGAGATGGGATTCCATGCAAGAGTCCACAAAATTACAAGCTTATGTCGTTGTTGACACAGTTTCATGATCTAACTCTGCCTGATGTGGAACTCACCATGCAAACCAGGCTGCCTTGAACTCACAGAGATCTACCTGCCCCGGCCTCTCGCTCTTAAGTGTTGGCATCGGAAGCCTGTGCCACCACACCTGGCAGCTGTCTCTTTCTCACTTGAAATATCATTGTCTAAAAGAATATTGTCTCTGTGCTGGCCACTTTCACAGTAAGTGTTGTTAATGGTGCTGATGCATGGCTCTCAACCTGACTGCAGAGTGAGGCCCCCCTTTCTTTTCCCTTCCCCCTTCCTCAGTCTTCCCTGACTTTCTATCTTGTCTCTGGGCCTCATATTCAAACCATAGCAATGATGTAGTTGTGATTGAAAGGAGAGGACTAGGAAATGACCTCTGCTGGAAGTAGGAGATGCTGGGGGCCAAAGGGAAGCAGGGTGGGAGACACAGGCTAGGACTGGGGCTAGCTGCAAAGTAGCCAACTAGAGTGGGGCCTGGACTAGGCTGAGGAGGAGCAAGACGCATGGCAGCCTGGGAGAGACACGGTTTTTGGGACCTCTGCCAGCAGCCTGGGTGGCACTGGAAGTGGCCACAGGATAATGTTGGGTTTCAGGGTTTGTAAGTATCCGTGTTTGTAGGGAAAGCAGAGTTGGTGGGAAGTGGGGGAGGGGTAGAACTGAAAGGGCCTTGAGAGTTTGGTGTGACAGGAGGGCTTTGCTTAAATAAGGAGCTAAAAGTAGCACTTGCTTTTCTGTAAAGGAAGAGATTACATGTGATACTTAGAATCAGGAAGCTTCAGGTGCCTGTGTATGCCTTCGTAGGAACTGCATTTTATACTGAGAAGTATATATTGCCATAAAATATAATTTCAATAAGAGATCTAAATTTGCAACTATATTCCATACCCATCACTGAATTTGTGAATTGAAGAAAAAAATTAAATCAACCAGAAACAAAAGAGAACACACAGGATTGAATTCTGTCTTTCACTTGCCTTCAATGCAGCCTTCAGAACATGACGGGGCAGAGCGTTTCAGAGAACATTGAGCAGGCAGCTTTAGCACTGGCCTTGATGGCAGAGGGAGGGCTGAGCTTTCACCCTTAGGTTTGATTTCAGTTGCTCTGGAGTTTCTTAGCTAAGCTAATAAAGCCATGGAGGCTTCTTCTAGCCTTTTGGCCCAGAATCTGTCTCCAGACAGGATGCAATGGTTATTTGTAAATGATTGCATCTCTCTGACAGTGATCTCAAAGGAATACCTCTTTTTTAAATGGACATAGCAAGATGATTTGAATGAAAACATTGTTTGCACAGCATATAAACACTAGTGGTTCTGCCAGATTTTAAAATGCCTACATAGAGCTAACTCATAGTACTTTAGTTACGTTACTCTAGATTTGGACCTGTTGAGAACTGGCCCAGTAGCGAGAGGAAAGAATAAAAACAATTTTGGTAGTGAAATGGACAAAGCACGTGAGATTTAAAAGGGACAATTAAAATGTTAGCAAGAGAGGAATGGAGATTGTGGGGTTTGGAAACCATTCAGCCACTCTCTGCTCTGCATTTTAAATCACAAATGCAGTTTCACCCAGAGGCTTTTCTGAGTAATATGCTAGAGCTCTGTCTGTCTGTCTGTCTGTCTGTCTGTCTGTCTGTCTGTCTGTCTGTCTGTCATCTGTCCATCAATCATCTATCTCTCTATCTCTATCTCTTCCTCCACCTCCCTCCCCCCTCCATCTCTCTTTCTCCTCCCTTCCTTCACTACTGAGTGAGGGTCTTCTGAACACAGATGTCACCTACTGGTGTTCCTCCACTTTCAGGCCCCAGTGTGCTATGCTCCTCAGACTTCCTCCTGAACCTCAGGCAGGCTCATGCTTGCTGAATAAATTTTAGCCTTCCTAAAAGACCATTTCCTCTTAAATAACTAAGGACTTCAGGCCCTTGAAGACAAACTCAGTAGGCAGAGGCAGGTAGATCTCTGTGAGTTGGAGGCTAGCCTGATCTACATAATGAGCTCCCCTGTGTTACTCTTCCTTGACCTCTCCCTAGCCAGCAGCCCCCATGTGGCTGTTTTAACCCTCTGGTGGCCTTGTGCTTTCTTTTCTTGGTACTTTGTGCTCTAGCTGTAGACTCCTAGCTGAACTGCCTGTCTTCTTCCTTCCCTTCAAGGCAACCCTCCCTCCAGTAAGGAACCAGACTTCCTAGTTCCTTCTCATCAACTCTACCTTTTCCATTTGCCTGCCACCCCCACCCCCAATATATCCTCAACTTCCATTGTCCTGTTGGAACCTTAATCATTCAGGCTGATCACCTGTCTATCAGAAGCCTCCTTGAGAGTCAGATTTCACGCATGATGCAAAGATGGCCCTTCTGGTCTCGAGCATCCTTTTCCACACCTTGATTGTCCTCTCACTTACCTCCGTGAGGTAGACTACGTTTGGCAACATTGAGCTTACTGTCCATTCCTGTGCTCATACACTACTCAATCCACTGTACTTGTTAGTCAGAGTCTCAGTGCTGTCCTCTGTGGTGCTCGTGATACACTTCTCATACATAGTCCTCCACATACATAGTCCTCCACATACATAGTCCTCCGCCTACATAGTTCTCCACCTACATAGCCTTCCACTCACATAGCCCTCCACCTACATAGCCTTCCACCTACATAGTCCTCCACATGCATAGTCCTCCACATATAGTCTTATACATGCATAGTGTTCCACATGCATAGTGCTCCACATACATAGTGCTCCACATACATAGTACTCCACATACATAGTCCTCCACATACATAGTGCTCCATATGCATAGTCCTCCACATACATAGTCCTCCACATACAAAGTCCTCCACACATGTATCAACCGAACCCCTGTTCCAGATGTTGCTTATCTCCTCCTCATATAACACATAGTAGCTGCCACTTACCTACAATGTCTCTTTATTGGTTGTCAGTTACCCATGGATATATATGATCTAAAATATTAAGTAGGAAATTTTTAAAAACTCATAAGCTCTCCATTGTGACTGGTGTGTTGAAATTGTGCTCTGTCCAGACTGGGACATGAATCATCCCTTTGTCCAGCCAATCCATGCGGTAAATGCTGCCTGCTCTGTTAGTCACTTCAGAGTTGGCTTCATTATTAGAACAGCTGTAGGGATATTGTAGTGTCTGTGATGGAGTCATCTTTATTTTGCTTACTAAAGGCCTGGAAGCACAAGAATAGTGACATAAGGAGGTCACAGGACTAAAAACCATGGAGGAATAAATTAACCCTGGGTGAGTGGCAACCCTGCAGGGCATGTGGAGGGAAATCACAGTATGGGTATGTGGGTGAGTTTGATATTCTGCATTTCAGACAACCACTAAGAAAACATCTTGGGGAATAGCTCCTTTTCATATGAGCACTTATTTTATAATTATATGAACAAAATTGATTTAAAGGAAATGAACGAGAGTTATCTAACCAATATTTTAAAAAAACATTGTATGATAGCTAAGGTTCAGGGAACATGGTGGAGGAGGGTGCTGAGGGTAAGAGCCAGAGGACCAGAGACAATCCTGTGAGACTGTGACCCCAGTAACATCCAGAGACGATCATGTGAAACTGTGACCCCAGTAATATCCAGAGACAGTCATGTGAGACTGTGGCCCCAGTAACATCAGAAGCTAGACCCACAGTGTCTCACTAATGTGACTACCCAAATGTAAGCTAAACAAGGAGTAACACACCAAACTAGACTGTAAAAAAAAACAACTCATGAGGCCTCAGCCCTACACAAAGAACTACAGACAGCAGAGGAAGGCTGGAGTGAGAGAGGTGGTCCTCCCCAGGAAAGAACACAAGGAAAGCTGGGAATGGGAGAGATAGTCCTCCCCAGGAAAGAGCACAAGGAAAGCTGGGAGTGGGAGAGGTGGTCCTCCCCAGGGAAGCACACATCATTGGTTGTTTACTGCTAAATGGCTAGCCCTGAAAATGTACCAACAAGTATAGCATTATTATATGGACTCAACAGGCGTGTGTGTGTGTGTGTGTGTGTGTGTGTGTGTGTGTGTGGATATGTATACAAATACATGTATGACCATAATAAAAATTGATGCTTTTAAAAAGTAGGTCATGAATTTAAAGTAGTATAAGGAGGGTCATGGGAAAGAAAGCATTTGGAGGCAGTAAAGGAAAGGGAGAAACGTAGTAATTAAAATACAATCTCAAGGCCAGGCAGTGGTGGCACACGCCTTTAATCCCAGCACTCGGGAGGCAGAGGCAGGCAGATTTCTGAGTTCGAGGCCAGCCTGGTCTACAGAGTAAGTTCCAGGACAGCCAGGGCTACACAGAGAAACCCTGTCTCAGAAAAAAAATACAATCTCAAAAGTAAACAACAGCAAACACCTTTTGGGAATTCTGTCTCAGACCCCTGGGATCAGAAGCCAGAATGTGGAGTCCAGCAAACACATCCTCACAAGGTTCCTGGTACCACTCTCCCGTGACATTGAGAGCCACTACTATCAAACTCCTTAAGCCTTTGACCAGCTCCGTTTTCTTCTGGAGTTATACCTGGATTTCAAAGGGAACATTCAAGACCCTTTACCGATAGAGCCCCAGAAAGGAGGGGACTTTACAGCTCATGGCTGCCACTCACCTGCCTGTGCTCTTTGCCACCTGGAGGAGCTTCAGTCCTCCATCGTGGGCTGTGTTACAAGGCCCTCTTCAACCCTAACGCATGCCGGATTCTGCCTGAAGTGCTTCCTTCCCACTCCACTGGGTAAATTGCTGGTGGATAAAGTCCTGATTCCAATGTCAAGCTTTAAGTATAGTGTTGTCTTACACCTTCTCCGCCCCACGCTCTCTCCTATAATTAGTGGTCACTTTCACAGGACATTGTCTGTTCCATGAAGATCATGTGCCGTCACAAGCCACAGTTCTCACATCTGCTCCTCATTACACTCCCAAGTCCTAAGGAATGAGGAGAGCATTCTGCTATTTCATTTTCAGCATCTAGCAAGTTATCAACATGATATGCTGATCCCAGCTGTTGGGGGCATCTTTCCTAGCACTGTATTACAGGCTTCAAACACAGTCTTTTCTTCTCAGCCTTCTGACCATAGATCTTTCCAAGTTGCCTTCCTCTTGGGCCAAGTGTCTCAGTGATAGTGCCTTTGCCTATAAGGCACTGGTATCTATAAATAACTATACGTGTTTGGGGGATATGATGTCATGTTTGGTGCAGGGGAATTATCGTATTCTCACTTTGAGCATATCCTATGGTGAGAGCATGAGAGTCTCTAGCTCTTTTGAAGTTCTCTCTCTGTCCTTGTTGTTAACTTTCATTACCCTCCTCTGCACCAAAACACCACAAATTATCCTTCCTTTCCAACTTGATGTACCACTAACTGTAGTAGAACAGCCTGCACCCACCCTGACCCCATCGCCCAGCCTCTGGTCATCACTCTTCTTGCCCACATCTTCTGTGAGATAAACTTCATAGCATTCACATGTGTCCTGGTTTGTTTTCTATTGCTGTGATAAACATCATGACCAAAAGCAACTTAGGGAGAAAAGCCATTTTAGGAGGCAGGGGGTTTATATGTCGCCATCACAATCTATCATGAAGTAACATTAGGGCAAGAACTCAAACAAGCCAAGAATCTGGAGCAGAAGCTGATGCAGAGACCATGGAAAGGTGCTACTTACAGGCTTACTCCCCATGGCTTGCTCAGCTTGCTTTCTTATAGAACTCAGGACCACCAGCCCAGAGGTGGCATCACCCACCATGGGCTGGGCCCTCCCACATCAACTGCTAATTTTAAAAGCCTACAGGCTTGCCTGGTACAATCTGACGGTGAGGCATTTTCTCAATTGAGGCTTTCTTTCCCCAGATAACTAACTTGTGTCAAGTTGACATAGAACTAACCAGAACAACATGTGTGTGAGTTCATACAGTATTTGGCTTCCTGTGTCTGGCTTATTTCACTTAACATGGTGGCTGTGTTATCACAGATGATAAGATTTTATTCTTTGTTTATGGCCAAACGATGTTCCATCATATAGATACATCAGTGGGTTTCTGGGTGACAGAGGCCCTGCATCCCCTGGACTTAGCCACTTAACAACCATTTCATGAGTGCCTACAGAGAGCCTTGTTGATCTTTAAGGGACCTTCAGCCTTTGAACTTTAAAACAACAATGGCACTTTCTAAAGAGAAACAATTAAAACCTTCCTTAATTAGCAAGTCTGTCGAGAATTCATTTCTCTTTTTGCCTTACAAGCTTTCTTCATGCTTCTTACACACAAACCTCCTACTTTTTTTTCTTAAATCTTAATTGTATGTCTCCCACAAGATAGGACCACTATGCTTTTAGCTGCCACATCATGTTAACAGTTCAGAATAAACTGAGGGGAATATGGAGCGCAGAGTGGGCTTGCGGGCTGGGTGCTTGCATGAGGATCTATGCTTTATAAATGGTCATCTAAGATAAAGGAAACAGATCTTGCTCTATATAAAAGTCGGGTTTATTGTTTTTTAATTGAGGAGGACAGGGGAGGTAGGTGCTAGAGGTTGAAGCCAGCCCTCTACCCCTCAGGCTACAGAAGAATCTAGAAGGTGCTTTTCTACAACTGCCTTGCTTTTCATTTTAGAACCAGCTGACATTTTGTATGAAAAAAAAAAAAGAATTTCTCTTTGTTCAGTTACAGATAGAGAGACAGTCTGGATCCCCTTGTGATGGTTGAAATTGAAATAGTTAAAGCACCACAGTGCGAAACCGCAGAGGGCTTACTTACAGTTAGCATTCTGGCTCTTGCTCTGTGGGTCTTTTCAGGGGGAATGTGTTTATAGACACACTAGTTTGCTCCTGTATTTGTTATAGCAGACTTTTAGCCCAGCATTTTCTCTAAGTCAGTAGTCACAGTGTGTTCAGCGCTTACTTAAACACCTGAGGCCCATGGTCACAGTGATTTGGGTATGTCAAACAGTTTCACCAACTGAGCAGTCCTGTCCAGCTGGTTATTGTGCGGGACTTTGGAGGCTCCCCATTAGTCAGTCTTGATGCTGCTCTCCTGTGCTAGAGCAGGCTTGTCCTCCATCCCTGGAATACACAGGGGTGTCCTGGAGACCTAAGTCCTCCTTGGTGTCCTGTAGCAGCATTCCACAGCAGCTGTTCCCTTTTAAGGCTCAGTGCACTTGACAAATTCCAGACACCCCATGGCTGCTACAGTTGCTAGACCACTGGTGACTTCAGGCCTCACTTGGTTCGGGTCTCAAGGGAGCTGAGCTAAAGTTGACATGACTTACTATTCTAGCAGCAAGCTCCAAACAGAAAAAACTTTTAAGTACCAACTGTGCTGGCTTCAAAAGAAGTGACTTCAGAGGGGACTCTTGCATGCAGCACTTTAGTTTCCTCTTGGGGATAGTAGGGGACCCTGTGCTGTTAAATAATTATGCACCCGGAGCCTTAGATGTTATGTAACAAGCCCATAGAGCAGGGAGAATTATTTGAATGGAGATATTAGCAAATAATGTTGAGTCTGAAAAATTGGATAATGTGTATGTGGCTATGATTGAATCATGCTCTTAAAGTTTTAGGGTTTGGTTTGGGTTTTCCCAGCTTCTTGAATAGTTTATTGAATGCACTGCAGGGGAGCTAAAGACTGAGCAGCGACTGTAATGCCTCTGACCTCTTTTAATGTTTAGATTTCATGGTACGAACCTCCAGCTTTGAAAATCCTGATTTACTGGTAATATACACACTACTTTTTTTTTTAACCAGATCCATCCTAGCTATGTATAAAAGTTCTACCATATATTTACTGATTGATTTTCTTACAATTATCTTTTATAAATTACATATATCAAACATCTTTACAGATCATGTTACTATGATAACTATCTCACATAACTGATTCAGAGGCTTAATGGCATGAGTTACCCACAAAATGTAGCTAGTAAAATAAATATGACATATTTATTCATATATATTTATGTCACATTTTATGCCATATTAATTCTAATATTCTTAGCCATTTTAATTGTGCAGTTCAGTGGGGCTACATGCATTTATCATCTTAGGTAACATCACTGCCTTATATTTACTCTGTCTTTATGGATTTATGGAATCTAGAAGTCCCATATGAGCAGAATCACAGTGTCTCCCGTCGTGCCTGGGTTATTTCAGGGAGTGTTGTGTTTTCTAGGTTCATCCTAGAACATATCAGAACTTCATTTCTCTTTAGGGCTAAGTAACCTCCCTCTTACTCATAAACCCCGTCTTCAAGAAGTCTCTTGATGGACATCTGTGGTTTTGTTTTTTTTTTGTTTTTTGTTTTTTGTTTTTTTTTTCCCTTTTGGCTTTGTAAATGGTGCTGCTGTGACCCTTGGTGTACACTTTTCTGTTTTCACGTGGACTTGTTTCTGAACTTACCCCTCTTCTTCTCTCATGGCAGTGGTGTAGTCTGGCCTTTTTGCCGGTTTCCGGTGGGAAGCCACCTCTATCTGAAGTTCTAGGCTGACTACATCTCCAGACCTTATTTTGCACTCCATCTTGACACAACCGTTCACCGTGCCTAGAAAGGAGGAAGTAAATGTAAGATGAACCGTCTGTGGTTCAGGTTGGGAAATTTGTGGGACGGCTGTGCTCTTGTGCTGTTCCAAAGGTGAGTGATGGAAAGAGTCCAGGACCCTGACAGTCACAAATCTTAGATATCAGCTACTTGGGACATCCAATCCTGGATGTGGTTCTCTCAACTAAATGGCCCCATGGCCTGGGAGCACATGCAGAATGGTTTCAGAAGGTTCCGTGTAGAGTTGAGTTCTTGTTGAACCAGGCTGTTTCCATCTGTGTCCGGCCCTTGTGTGAGCCTAGCTGGTGTCAAGTGAAGAGCACAGAGGAAGACAATTAATTCAGTGGAGGGTTAGTTCCCCTTAATTTCTGTATTTGAAAAAACAGGGAACAAAGGGGGCCTGCTCGATTTAGCTTGATTTGTCTCTACTAGGACTCGATTAGCATTTATGTTTTTGTTTTCCAGTTAGGAAAACATACTGTTTTGCTCACCAGGTTGAATGAAGAGCAGGTCTCTGCTCAGATTCTTCAAATATGAATACGTTAATAACAACTGGGCTTATATAATAATAATTAAAAAAAAAACTGTGACCTTCCAAATGATCTGAGCTGTCTGCTGCATGTCAAGGCTACCCCTTTCAGAGAAGTGCTAATTCACGTTAAGTCCGCCTGAGAGATTTGTTTAATGAGCAGATTAAATGGATGATTATCCCTCTCTTAATTTTTTTTTTTTTTAAGGAAGGGCTTCTTGTGATGGCCCTCTGCTCTTTGGCACAGGAACACAGAGGGGCCTTTTAAAATTACCCCTGCAGGGTCACTGGGACCCAAGCTGTTTGCTTCATTAAACTGGAGTCTCTTCTTCAGAGATACCCCTCCCATTCACCCTGACACAATTGTATCTAAATTAGCATCTGACCGGCCCTCCTTTCTCTCCTCTTTTCAAGCCCCTGCTGACAGGGATTGGCAAAAGATGTTAATTGGTTGGGCCTGGCTCAGAACAATAGACTTGCCAAGCTGACAAAAGGACTAATGTTTCTTTCAATACGCATCCAGATTCACATAAGTACCTCTTTTAATTACCAGGAATTATTGTAATGCCTGGTCAATGGAATAATTGACCCTCAACTGCTAGCGCTCATCCCCTAATAAATAACGGCACAGGCCCAGTCATCGGAGCAGGTAAGAGAGTGATTTGCCAGGACTAAAGGGAGATTTTCTCAGCCAGCGCTCTGTGATGTACCAAGGCTGCGCAGTGGGAGTCCAGGAGAAGGGACTAATTTGTGCTGGACTGGGAGACTTCAGACTAGAAAGAAGCTGCCAGGGAGAGAGAGTTTTGAAGCCCTGAGCAGTGTGAGAGGCTCCTGTGGTCAGCAATGGGGTGTGGGCCCGAGGGCTGGACAGGTAGAAGCCTGCGTGTTTGCTTCCATCTGGGAGCAGCTGCATCTGGACTCCCTGGTTTCAGAAAGGCTTGTTCTGTTTCAGATATCAGGTCAAATGGGCACAAACCTTACCATTACTTGTAAATGACTGGGCCCACAGTTTTTTTTTTTTTTTTTTTAAACTGTGGCTTTTAAAAAAATTGTTCTAAAAAGTAATTTTGACGGGGTTAGAGATGAAACTTACTGTTCTTGACTGCTGTGCAGGAGAATTGGGTTCAACATCCAGTAATTTAGAAAACAAAAGCAGAAAAAAGGGAAATTGAACATCATTGAAGGAGAGTATAGGTTATTTAAAAACAAATACTATTCTGTATACTTGAAGTTTACAAGATGATATACATATACTCGGTGACATGGTAAAGGCTAGTGAAAACTGTGACCCACCTGTCATCCCCTAGATACTTTTTGTTTTGTTTTGCAATAAAAGCAGCTAAAAACTACTTAGCTAACAGTGATCTCTAATTCAGATTTAAATGTTAGTCTTCCTGTTGTACGTTGTCAAGAGAGTAGACCAAAAAAACATTAGAATTACGTTTTGTTTAAAAAAAAAAAAAAAAAAAAACATAGCTCTGGCTGTCCTGGAACTTACTTTGTAGACCAAGCTGACCTTGCTTCTGCCTCCTGAGTGCTGGGATTAAGAGAATGTTCTACCTCACCTAGCTTGGATTAACTTTTAAAAAAAAAAAAAAAAATGTAGTTGGCAGAGAAAGTCTGAAGCCGTTCCCCTTATAGAGCCTA
>JANHMN010000001.1:203488887-203498887 GCA_030674055.1 Rhabdomys pumilio | reverse complement strand
AATTATATCATTATCAGCCATGCATGGCACCATTTATCATAACATTAAAACAAAAACATGAAACACTTCCCTGCAACTGTTTTGTGTAAAAATCATAGTCTTTGTGTAATTATTTACTTAAGCTCATGCTTGAGTTATATCTCAGCCCTTCCCTCTATTACCATTAAGCCAGTACTATTTATCAGTTCAGGCTTGGTTTTGAAAACATTTCTGCCAACGGTACATCAGATTAAATGCAGGAGAGGAAATGGGGACTTTGCTCTAATGAGTACTAAGTGTGACAGGGGACAGAGGGATGATAGTGTGGTACTTTTCACACAACTCATCTTCAAAGTGCCTTTGAACCAACCCTCCCTCCCAGACCTTGTCTGACCAGGCTCCTCTGCACCCTTCAGACCAAACCTTCAGGAGTGTAGCTACCCTCACAGGGGCAGAACACAGCTGGTCCAGCTGAAGAGAAGGCTGGCTCACTGTCCTAGCCTTCCAGCCTTCCTTTCTGAGAGGTTTTCCTTCCCTGAGAGGGGAAATGTTCAGGGAGAAAGGCTGTCACCACACTGGCACTTGGGCTGTGGCATCTAGCTATATATGCATTCATAGGCTGCATTTCTGTGTATGAATCGACTCTCTGCTTATTGCTCTTGTGTCATGGGATGCTGGAAAATGCCAAAGACCACATCATTCATCTCTAAGGTTATACTAGGTTATACTGTAAAGTGTGCAGCCAGCACTGGAGACATGTGATTCAACAAAGATAGAAGCGACCTTAGAGAGACCTTTGCTTTCACGAGAGGACATTAAACCTAATAAAGGTGACAGAGTGCTTTGTGGCCACCATAGCTTGACAGTAGCATGCCTGAGCCATTCCCCAGTCTATCCAGTTCTAGAAACTGTTTTAAACTTGAATTATGGACAGCTTTCCCATATTATTATTATTGACTTTGCTTATGAATTAATTGCTTCTTCTCTTTCTGATCATCCCCTCTTGCCTGTAATTTGTCTCCACTCATATTTTATATATATTTCTTTGTAAAATCTTGTATCTATGATGCATATGTGTTTATGTGTACCCCAGTGCACATGTGGATATCATAAGAAGATCTTGGGTGTCAGTCCTCTCTTCCCCCATGTTTAAGACATGATCTCTTGTTTGCTGCTGGGTGTCCAGGCAGAACAAGATAGTGTGGGGTAGGGTGAGCTGGGTTCTAGCACAGGTGTACTGTTAATACGTGCAGTGTACATAAGAGTGAACAAGAGACACTGTCTGAAACATGAGAAATGAGGCCTGATGTGTCCTTTGACCTCATGTATGCGGTGTCAGATGTGCCAAGCTAGCTGCCTTGCAGGCTTTCAGGGATTTTCCTGTTTTCTGCATCCCACCTTGCAGTAGGAGCAATAGGGTGTCATATGTGTGCTATTGTGTCTGACTCGTGGGTCCTTATGCTTGTGTGGCAAGTGCTTTGCCCACTGAGCCATCTCCACCACCCTCTGTACTTCCTGTATTAGATTACTCTAAGACAAAGTCATAAGTCACATATTGGACACTTAGCCAATGCAGTGCCTGGGATGCATATTTCTTTCCTTTTTTGCTTGTTTATTTGTTTGTTTTGTTTTGTCCTGAGCATCTATGTCTTTCCCATACAATCACACTCAAATTCTTTAATCTAACTTTTTTATCCTTAATACGAGAAAAGACTCAGGGACTGGATCTAGCCACCCTCCTCCTGGAGCAACCTGCTATGGTAGATAGAGCCCTAGAAACTCTGAACTTGTCTTCTGGTCTTCTCCTGGCCCAGAGTGATGGCACATCTGTCCTGGCTGTTGCCATGGATACAGTTAAACATAATGATGTTATCCTAGTTTCCTTTCCTTTCTATTTTTTCCCCTATCCCCCATAATGACTCTACAGGGCTCAGGCTATGTAGTTTACTGGTAGAATATGTGCCTAACACATACATGGCCCTGGATTTAGTTCCCAGTACTAAGAACACCACAAGACAAATAATTAAAGAAGAAAGAACTCCTAAGTCTTCAGTGAACCAGTTCAACTTACTTCTGCAGGTCAGACAACTGAGTTCCCGGTTGATAACTAGATAACTAAGGACTAGTTGAAGACAAATATGTTAGCATCTGTTTTATGTTGGTTATATCTGCTCACACAGTAACCCTGAAGCATCTTTTTCTTATGACTAGTGCTTTTTGAAGAAACACACAGAGAGAGAGAGTGAGAACTTAAGTCAAGGTCACAGAGCTGATGAGATTCAAAAAGCTGGTCGACTATAGGACCCGCTAACTATACCATGTTACTAATTAGACTAGTCTATATTGCTCTTGGTACTGTGTTGTAACGCACAGAATCAACTGGTAGTGTTAGTAATTGTAATTCATATAAATAAGAGTTTCATAAATAAACACTAATGAGGACTTAAATAATTTTCTAGAAAATTCTATCACAAGGTTTAAAAAGAACAGAGTTGTCACTGTGCTAATAATACTTCAGGAAAGGTATGTTTCTGTTTCCCCATTAAATAAAAAACAATGTCTTTACATAGTACTTAAAGTAACAGATATATTGTAAACATATGAGGGGAAAAAACTTGTAATTCTAAACTTTCATAATACTAAAAAATACAGTTTTGTCTTTGAATATTCGAAGCCCCAAAAGGCTGTTGTCTGCAAAGAGAAAAGATGAGAGTAAACAAGAGAAGGGGCCGTTTGAAGGGACGATCATCTACAGAGGGACATGTGCTTTTAAATCAGTGGGGATGCCTTTTATCAAGAGGAGGTTCTGGCCAAACTCATAAATAAACTGGAAGTGTGTGCCAGGTTAGCAGCCGGTCAGAAAGCAGGGACAGCAAAGGAAGCATCCTCAGAGCACTGGAGTAGAAACTAGATATTTCAGGATGCTGGAGACAGGAGATGTCCCTAGGGGGACATCAGTTCCTGAAATAGGATAGGAGGGAGGAGGATTTGCAACAGGAAACAAGCAGGGCAAAATGCTATCATCGGAGATTAGACAGCAAATGCTTCTCGATATTCGAGAGTCTGGTCATGTGGTTGCTCTTTGCTATTTTATCCCGCCAAGAGCCAGTTTGTCAGGGGAAAGGCCAAGGTGCATAGAACATGCATCAGTGTAAAATGTATCTCCTACTCAGGCACCTATAAGCTCCTCGGTCCAAAAGACCCACGTAGAATGTAAGGAACAGAAGGTTACATGATAAAGTAGGACAGTAACTTACCTTAAGGAAAAATGATTGCGCGTGCACACATTTATGAGTCTCTCACACACATACACACATTATGCAACTCCCACACATGTGCACACAATCAGGGGGTTCATTTGATTGGCAGTTGTCTCCCATCTCTCTCAGCAGCCCATCCAAAGCTGAACTAAGTTCTTAAATGCTGGTAACAACCCTGTATTTGGGTCTCATAAATGAATATGGGGAACACGCACGTGCGCGCATGCACGCGCATGCACACACACACACACACACACACACACACACACACACACACACACGGCAATAGTAAAAGGCAACAATCCAAAATCAACTTAAACCCAAGTGTGTAATGAATCCAAGGTGCCTCTACTGCGTTCTTGCATGTTGCATCCTATGGCCACAGCCTTGGGTCTGAACACAAACCACGTGTACCTTGCACTGTGTGAACCATCTCACCAAGCCATGGCAACAAATGCTGCCTCCAACACCCAGGTTCAGCTTCGACAATATTCTATTTATGAATTATGGAATACATTCAAAGTTTTCTGCTCTGATAAAAACATAACGGTTTAATTACAAAAACAAACAAACAAACAAAAAACCAAAAAACAAAGTCTTTTAATGTTTTCCTACCATTATCCCTTAGCATCAAAATATCACATTGTATCTGGCTTATGGTGTGATAGACAAGCAAGCGCATCCAGCATTCAAATTCACCTTTGTCTTTAGTAAATGGTAAAATTATATGTACAAAAAAGAATTTTTCAAATGCGTTTTCATGACTTATCATTGGTAAATGTTTGACTTGCATACCCATTTTATATACCTATATGTTTGGGGTCACATAAACTTTTCTCAGGCATAAAGGTATCCCAAGAAGAAACAGTTTCAGAAGGGCTCCTCCCAACAGTGCATTTCATTTAATTTCATTTGGGCCCCACTTGGAACATTATTGTTCCAGAGAACAGGCTACCGTATTATTTACCGTGACTATTTTAAATTGATGTTTCATTATAGTCTTAATACGGAATTACTTTTTAATTGTATAAACCTTATTTATTAAAACTTGCAAAAAAAACATAAGACACCAACATTAAGGAGACCCAATAAATGAATTACTGAAATAAACTGCTGCCTTTGCAGACACACAGGGGAAGGTTTACAGTAGAAAAGGATCTAAAGTAGTGTCCACCCTGGCAAGACTGCTGGTATGCACGATTGCCATAGGAGACTTAATAAAATTTAATGAATCAGAAAGCAGAATAATGCATGATCACAGATAATAAAAATAATTTCAGAACATTAATTAAACCATGTCTGGAAAGATGAAACGCACATTTAAAGGATGTGCTATCATTCCATTCTAAAACAATCTGTGCTCCTTTCCCTGAAAGGCTCAGGTGAGCTTCAGTAAGATGCAGGTTAGAGGAAAGTGGTTCCCTTGGCCTGGGAGAGACACAGTCAAGGTCTTAGCTGAGACACTAAGCATATGGCAAGTGGCCTGTCCTCCTCTTTGTCTTCAGCTTGACTCTGAACCTGCAGCTCAGGGGTCGGAGGTGGGGGCTGACTGTCTCTCAAGAGTGAACTGTAGGGTTAGGAACTATGGTGTCTCAGGACCTCTAATTCATGCTAGATATAAAATTTACATTTGGTTAATTGTGTTATATCTTATATCATGCATACACACACACACAAGACACACAATTATCCTTCAGTGTCTGTAGGACATACCCTCGAGATTACTAATAACATCTAATATGGTGTAAAGACCCTATATGTCATTGTTATGCTCTATAGATCATCATATGCCTTATGAATTATCACAGAAAAAAATTGGTTTGCATTTAGTACAGAGAAAACTTTTAAAATAATATTGTTCATTCATAATCAGCTTAATCCATGGACATGGAACACATGAACAGAGGGACAGCTATAAGTCTAATGTTATTCGTGTGTGTGTGTGTGTGTGTGTGTGTGTGTGTGTATATAACATATATTCTCATATATGTATATATGTTTATGAGAGATAAAGAACAGAAATATCTCCATGTGTATTCATAAAGGTGGTCACTTCATGAGGCTGTGCCCTTGGGACATCTTGGTCCCCAGACCTTTGATGATGGCCTTTGAGTGAGCCTAAGGGCTCAGAGCTTTGGCCCTGGTGACAACAGTCCTAAAGTGCACCACTACACTCACTTAGCATGTTCTCAGAAAAGCTCCCTCCGTATTCCTGCTTACAGCTCATTAGAATAGAGGCTAGTTATAAAGTGTTATCTGGTTATCAGGACTATTGTCTTGACTACGGTCCTCTCTATTTAAAAATTTACCTTTTAAAATGTTTTTAGGAACTGGAGTTATGACTCAGTTGGTAAAATGCCTGCTGCACAGACATGAGGTTGTGAGTTCAGATGCCAAATACTTACATAAAAGTTGACATAATGGCACGTTCCTGTAACCTTAGTGCAGGTAGAGGTAGAGACAGACAGATCCTCAGACTCTACTGGCCAGTGGAGCGGTTAAATCCATGAGCTCCTGGTTCAGTGAGAGACTGTCTCAAACAATAAGGTGAAAAGCAAAAGTTATTGAATAAGACACCCAGGTCAGCCACTGGCTTCCATACCTGTGGGTACACATGTACACACACATATGCACGCATACACACAAGAACATATACACAGCCACACAACACATGTGTGTGCACACAGGCACAAAATATTTTTAGTCCAAATACTCAAGCATACTTATGTTAATATCTGGTGACTGTACAGTGTTAGGATATATATAATCAACTGGCAGATTAAAATTCATAGCATAGACTCAGGAATAGTCACTAACACTGATATAAATAATTTACTAGAAAATTTTATACTGGTGAAATCTTTTTAAAGCATGATGGCATATATCATATTATATATTCTATATTGTAAAAATTACCCTCAAACCAGCAGCCATTTAGGATTACTGTGATTTGTATTAGAGTGTGCCACCTCCTTTGAATTGTATTTGGATCACAGTACCTAAAACATTTGAAGAACTGGGCTTGGGGGTTTTGTTCTTAGGTTGTAGTAGTATGTAGTATGTATAGTATGTAGTAGTATGTGCTCTTAAGTGCTGAGAACTGTACCCTGAGGAGGGGAGGATACTCCTGAGTCCTGATTTCACAGGAACTTCAAGTTGCAAGTGAAGCCTTGCAGATACTGTCTCCCCATTGCGGCTGCTCCCATGGGAATTCTGTCCTTGCTCAGCCATGTCCTCATCCCCAGGTCAGCCCTGCATCTGATTGTGGTTCTCACTCCTCTGAACGTCACCTCATTTCCATCCAAGCATGCAGGCAGCTCTTTACTGCAGCTCCAGGTCGAATCTTCCAGATGTCTCTGCCATTTTATTTTCATTTGAACCCACACCTCTTCTGATGCGGAATAACTTCCCCTGGGAAACTTTCCCTCTTCCAGCCTCCCCTTCTCTTCTGTAGCACACAGTGATGCTTCCCAATGCCAGACTTCCTCACTAGCTCAGCTTTCCTAGAGAGCATTGCCTGCCCTTCTGGTCCCTACTGATAGCTGTGCTGATGCTGATCTTCTGACCTAAAAGAAAGTTTACATCACTCTTTTACCTACCAGTCTCAGTGGCCCCAAATCCCCAAGACTTCTCAGTGTGGATGATACACGTCCTAGGTCAGGCATGTGTGACAAGAGTCCCCATGTTCTCCTGAGCACCTCCTTCCTCATCATGCATGTTCTGTCACTCACAGTAAAAGTCTTCATTGTCTACCAGTTTACAGAGCCAAGAAGAAAGCCAACAACCAGCCACCCATAAGCCACGTCTCCCTGCCTGGCACTCCGTCAGCCTAGCATGATCTCTCCGGTGATACTCTGAGTCTGCATTGCACCTTGCAACTTTGCTCAGCACTCTTGAGCCCCCAGCCCCTTCAGGAGGTAGAGACAGCAAGATCCGAAGTTTCGGGTTATCCTCAGCTACAAGATGAGTTTAAAGCCAGCCTTAGGATACATGAGGCTCAGTCTCAAAAATAAACAAATGATTAAACTAAAATGAGTGAGTAGCTGCATGAGTGTTGTTCAACCCCCAAAGGCAGTCATGACCCACAGGATGAGAACCCCTGGACTAGGCCAAGAGTGTGGCTTAGTATTAGAACACTTGCCTACCTTGTAGAAGGTTCTGGGTTCAATCCCCGGCATCACCAGTAAGAATATGAGTTTTTATTGTAAAATAACGTTCAGAATTTGGATAATCTTAGCCCCATTGGAGTCTCACACTGACATTTGGAATGTCTTTAGAGGAACAGGTGTGGCCTGTCTTGTGGCACCTTTGTCCCAGGAGTGCCCCATGTCTGATGACAAGATGAGGAGATCTTTACATCCTGGAGTTTCAGTGAGCCATAAACAGAAGGAAATACGTTGACAATGATCACTTCATGGAATTGCAACTATTCACAAAGATGACAGAAAGGGACATCTGTTTCCAGTCAGTGGGCAGGGCAGTTGGCTTCCTGTAGCAGCTGCCTGCTCCTTGCATGGAAGGCCACCAAGTGCTCAGGGTTATAAATAGGCAGTTATTAGAGCTCCTTCAGAAAGCATTAAGCAGAAGGGTTGGCAACTTTCTGTTCCTTTTTTTGGCTCACTCTTGGAATTGGAAGGCCATGGCTAACGCGCCTGCATGTGTCCACATACCTCACACAAGGGTGCTGAGGGTGTGGATCCCAAAGAGGGGAATCTTGGTGGGCCACACACACATTTGCTGCTCTTCTGTTTGTATCTAGGGACACTGCAAGTCAGCCTTTTTCCAACTGTATGGGCACTTATTTGAGCCCTGCAGCCCCTTGGCATGAACTGCGCCCAGAATCTTGACTGTGAGGACACCCTAGGGAATGTTTCTCTAGTGGTGATCAGGCTCTAATTCTGGCCTGTGTGGATCCAGATTCCGAGGTAGATCCTCCCTACTGTCATCTCAAAGGGAGACGACATGAGGGAAGAACCATGAAACTTTACAGAGGCAGACAGGGACCATACTCACTTCAGGAAGCAAAAAGAATGACCCAGAAACTCACATCTGCCTGGGACTATGGTGAAAAGTGGCACCCACCCCTCCCTGCTCACACTGGGGAAGGTTTGGTGATTCTCCAGTTCAGCTGAACCGTGACAGTAAAGTTTTCCCATAAATCAGATCTACCAGCAGAACCTTGCCAAAAGCCGCTGCGGTGCGCATGCCAGTTTAGGGAGTCTTTCTAAAATAGTCCTTTATTAAAGTCTTGTATTTCACTTTCAGTGGACATTTATTGTTTTTCTACTGCAAGCCAGCACTCCACCCGTACAGGGACCGAGGCTGAGCTGGTCTTTGGGCAAAGGGTCAGCCTGAGGGTTCGAAAGCATGAACTGCACAGCTCACAGAATCATTTTCCACCTTTTAGCTTTTGTAATTTAAGAAATACCTTGTGGGTGTTATCCAACCAGCACTTCTTTTCACAAATTACAGACTAGAATCTCAGTGGTCAAATCTATTTTCCATCATACCATCCACTTCTATCATAGCCTGGGCTAACTCAACTTTAAGCCTGTCAAAATAACAGACGTGCAAGTGCTATACAGGCATCTCATTAAAGAAGCTGCCTTTTCCAAGCTCTCAGAACATCTAATGACAGGACCCAATCTTCATCTTTCATATGACATCAGGTTGAATGATTTAAATATTTTCTTCCTTTCTTTACCTAGCACTGTGGTTCTCAACCTATGGGTCACAACCTCCTTAGGAGTCAAACAACCCTTTAGCAGGGGTCACATATCAGACATTCTGCATATAGATGCTTCCATTATAATTCATAACAGTAGCAACATTACAGTCATGAAGGAGCAATACAATAATTTATGGTTGGGAGTCACCATGACATGAGAAACTTTCTTAACAGGTCACAGTATCAGGAAGGCTGAGACCATTGTTCCAACATCTGTAAGGTTGTTCTCTGCCTCCATAAGACATTACCAGAGAGTTCTAGAATACTCACAGTGTCTGGCTTTTTAAATGGTAGACCTTTCCATTACTGGAGAATAATTCTCTTCCAAGTAGCTGGCATGGATGAAGGAAACAAATGCATGCCAGCCAGCTGCCTCTCCACCTACTTCCTTCTGTCTTTATACAAACAAGATGGGCTCACAATGTCTGTCCCAGAAAACAACCCTTATTTCCAGCAGGGTTTTTCTGGGTCTTTTCCATTCAAAGCAAAGCTACTTAAGACTTGATTTTTTAAAAAAAGCAATTAAATTATAGAGAATGTACTGGAATAAATATCTGGATTCATTTCCTGGGCTGTTAGAAAGTGCCATGGACAGAGTGGCTTTAACAACAGAAATGATTGTCTCCCACTTTGGAGGCTACAAGTCTGAGAACACAGGCCTGGCAGAGCCGATTCCCTCTTCAGGCTAGGAGAGCCAATGTGTGCCGGACCTCTCTCCCTGTTTCTGGTAGTTTGCTGGCAATCTCTGGTATTCCTTGGCTTATAGAAGAGTTATTCTGTGTGCCTGCCTTTGTCTAAATGCCCCCCTTTTCTAGAGATACCAGTCATTTTGAATCAGGGACCACCACTGTAATGACCTGATTTTAACGCAATTAATCAGATGTGCAATGGTTTATCTCTGAAGAAAGTCATCAGCAGAATCGCTGAGACATTGGGGTGCCAGTGGTTGAGTTTTTATTTTGTTGTTGTTGCCTTGAGCTTTTGGTTGGTTGACTGTTTGGTTGGTTGGTTGGTTGGTTGGTTGGTTGGTTGG
>JANHMN010000001.1:203420478-203488877 GCA_030674055.1 Rhabdomys pumilio | reverse complement strand
TGGTTGACTGGTTGGTTGGTTGGTTGGTTGGTTGGTTGGTTGGTTGGTTGGTTGATTGACTGGTTGGTTGGTTGGTTGGTTGGTTGGTTGGTTTGGTTTGGTTTTGTCTCCACCTTCTTTAAGAAGTTCTTTGTTCTGATGCTGGTGGTCAAGCCCAGGGCTTCGCACACACCAGATAAGCACCTCCCAGCGAGCTGACTCCCAGTTCAACATTTACACTTTAAGAAGCACAGCCATCTTATAATAAGACCTTTGCTGGCTTCTCACTGAAGTGTTTGGAGTTCCCACGGCATATAGTCCTTACTAAACACCGACTAGAAAACAGACTGCCCACTTCCTTCCTCCTCTGCATCCCTCCTCCTTTCCTCTCTCCCTTCCTAAGGGACACTTAGTTCCTGTTTCTCAGATTTCTCTGTTGTTCTGTGAGAGACACAAGGACTTTAAGATACTATTCTCAGCTACTAATAGTTTAGGTAAGGAAACAACCGTGGAATGGGTTTCTCTTCTGAAGGCCTTGGCTGAGCTTGGTTGGGATATAACTATGATGTGCTTGGCCACTGCCCTCAAAGTGCTAGTGAACAGAATGGACTCAGAGTCCCATCTATTCTGTGCAGTGGTGGACATGTGTACATAGATAGAAGATAGAGATATGAGGCTCGACTTTGGGGGCAGAATGAAGAACAATAATGACACTTGCCCCTCAGGAAGATCTTGGAAGGGGTTGAGAAGGGAGATAGCAAGTGCTCCAGAGCCTGTCCTAAAACAAACAAACAAACAAACAACAACAAAAGCTAGAATAATGGTTCATCCCACCACTGGGGAAGTGGCCTCAAAAAACAGGAAATGGCAACTGAGGAAAAGTTGACCTGTGGTCAGGTCAACACACACACACACACACACACACACACACACACACACACACGGGGGTGGGGTGGGGTGGGGAGAGAGGGATAGAGGGAGACAGAGAGAGAGAAATTGATTCTTTGAGGGGTTATATTATTTAAAGGGCAGACCCGCACCTCAGTGGGAAAGCAGCATTCGTCAAGACCCAGAGAGATGAGATTAATGTAGGAACTGTGCTGGGGCAAGAGTGCTTAGCAGACACAGGTGAGATAGGCATGGGAGCAGAAGTCCAGGATGAATGTTAGCTGTGGGCAAGGTGAAGACTATCCCGTAGATTAGCAGTCAAACGTAGATTATTAGTAGATGTGTTAACAAGTATAAAGGCTTGTGCTTGTGAAACTGTGCGTTGTAGGCTTCAGACTGAAGTCGTCAGAAGGGGACAGGTCCAAAATTAAGTTGACATTTATCTTAAATGTCATCTGAGTGTGTCATTTTGATGTTGAGAACTATCTGCACGTTGGAAGTATGAGATGATCCAGGATCCCCATCAGGGTATGAAGAGCCTCAGGATTCAGTGATTTTTTTAGACTTTTCCATATACCTCCATGTTAGTTTCTTCAATACCCCAGGCTTGCTCCGGGCCTTTGCCTATGTATAGAACAAGGTTTCTGTTGTTGTTCCTTAAGGTGCTGCGACCTTCCTGTCACCTTATCAAGACCCTTAGGCTTTCCAGACTGCTCCCCACCTCTCCCAGCTACCTAGGCACCCACCTTGGGTTTTTCCTGGAATTTAGGTTTCACTAATGTCTTTGCTTTCCAGTAGACATGACACTCAGGAGGCAGGACTGTGTCTCCTGTCTAGACCAGCTTGTCTCCTGCCTGCAGTCCTGCATCTGGCATGTAACAGGTGGTCAGTTACTGTTTTGTTAAATGAATGAATAAAAAACAAATGGGTGGGGTCCTGTCCCAGAAATAAAGTTTGGAAGAGAAATGAATAATTGTGACCAGTCACAAACAAAATGCACTGTAATGACCTCATTTTTAACTTCATTAGTCAGACATGCAATAGTTTATCTCTGAAGAGAGTCATAAGCAGAATCATTGCCATGAGAGAATGAATATGGTTTGTACATAATTGGTGCTCAGAAGTGTCTTAAGAACAGTGCTGTAGGGACGACTGGACCATCCGTAGTTCTCAGTCAGTGCTCTAGGGACGACTGGACCATCCATATTGCTCAGTCAGTTGATGCCTGAGAGCTATGGGAGGCCCAAGCAGCAGCTGACAAAGCCCTTCCCACAATCCTCTTTCTCTTTCCTTCCTCTTCTCTGCCTCTAACTTCTATTCCCTTTTCCTGCTAACCACAAGCTATTCCCCCTTCCCAGAGGCTCACGGGGCATGATTTGTGCTGATCTGAGTGCATGGATAATAATAGCCCAGTACTGCTGTCTCCACCACTGGAGGCTGGGACTATCATATCACCTCAGCACATTGGGAAACAGTGGGAGAGTGCATTCTTAGCACATGGCAGGCCCAAGTTTATGGCACAGCACCAAGGGAAAAATTAAAAGTCTGTATTGACCAGGCACCCCTAATCCAAAAAATCTAAAGCTGTTTATGGAAGTCTTTGGTTTTAGAGCATTTCTGAATTTAATTTTTTTTTTTTTCGTTTTTCGAGACAGGGTTTCTCTGTGTAGTCCTGGCTGTCCTGGAACTCACTCTGTAGACCAGGCTAGCCTCAAACTCAGAAATCCGCCTGCTTCTGCCTCCCAAGTGCTGGGATTAAAGGCATGCACCACCACTGCCTGGCTCATGAATTTAAATTTTTGAATTACAGATGTTCTGAAAAATCAATTCTAAAATTAAAAAAAAAAATCTTAAATATGTCTTCTCAGATAAAGGATGCTAAATTCTGCATTTTTGTCTCTTTTCTCAAACAAGTTGATGACGCTCTCGTTTCAGTAGTGCCTTTTTATGTTTGGTTTCATCTTTAAAGGTGCACGTGGGAGTTGAGGACTGGCATTCAGATCACCATAGCCACAAGCTAGGAAGGCATGGAGGTGAGTCTGAGAGGTCAGCATTCAGGAGGCTGGGACAGGCATCTGTAAGGCAAGCTGGCTATCTGACTAGCTGAATCAGTAAGCTCAGGGCTTAGCAAGTGACCCTGTCTCAGTAAATACAGTGAAGAACAACTTAAGAAGACACCCCTCCCTTGTCAACCTTTGATCTCTCATAAACATGTGCCCACACACATGTGAGAATACACACACACACACACACACACACACACACACACACACACACCAAGAGTGAATTTGGACAATCCTGAATAATTTTCAAATCCAGAGTAGCCTGATTGCTATCTACATTAGCATCCCATTCCGAACTATTTATTTATTTATTTATTTATTTATTTATTTATTTATTTACTGTCATGTTTCCTCCAGTCCTGGGGCCACTGTTGAACTAGCAGAGTTTGAAAAGGATGTGTGTTGTAGCCTTGAGATTTAAAAGTGTGAATATTCATAAGGTCTTATCTAAGCTGCTCACTGGTTACTCGGTCTTCACATTATGTTAAAGATATGTAAATCCTCAGAGGTCCATGGGATATCCAGGCCAAATAACTCTGAACCTTTCAAACAGAATTGGCACTTTGAATTTTCAGTAGATGTGTGCTGGCTCTCCTCAAACAACAACCCTGCTCCTTCTTGGCGGCCTCCCTTCCTAGGGCTGTACTGAGGGAGGAGCCTGAGTCAAACTGATCTGGCTTCATCTCCAAAGCGGGACTGGCTTTTACCCGGTGTTTATACCATCTATCTTCTTTTGCTTCAAACATTTGACACTGACGGAGACAGCTTTGAAAGCGGAACACCCACACTCGATACGGCTGCATTCATTTTTCTTATGTTTTGGCTTCAGTTACAGCGCTTTTAATATTCATGAGGTTTGAAAAAATAAACATCCCAGACTATTTCCTCTGGATGGAAATGTGATGGTTTCAAACCCCAGAGAAAACAGTGAGTGAGTCCTCCAGCCCCAATCTTCCCCCAAGCAGAGGCAGGCTAGTAGGAGGGGTGGCCTCCTCGACACCTTCTGGAAGCCTGTGACTGGGCCCATGGCTGCTGTAGGGGAGGAAAGAGGCCCTAGTGTGTGTGTTTAGAGGCCCTAGTGTGTGTGTTTAGAGGCCCTTTGGAACAGTAGATAAGGGAATCTTTTCAACTGTCTCAGTAGCCCCTTTCCGTCACTGACAAAGCACAGAAAAATCATTTATTAGCTTTTGTTGTATGATCCCAGATAAGCTTTTTCCTCGGTTCTCTCTTCTTACTTGGCATCGACACTGTACCCTCTCAGAGGTGATATCATTGGTCCTGAACCATTCCATGGAATATATACACTTTAAGGTATATTTTTATTACTTAAGTACATTTGTTTGCGTATATGTGTGAGTATCCACCACATGTGTGCAGGTGACTAGGAAAGTCAGGCATCAGATCCCCTGGAGCTGGAGTTACAGGCAGCTGTGAGAAGCCTGACACGGGGCTCTAGGGACTGAACTCAGGTCCTCTGCAAGAGCCGTGCACATGTTGACCGCGGAGCCATTTCTCCTGTACAGTGTTGCTCTAAGACCCCTCCTTGTGGACTGCCCCCCAGTGATTGCCTGTCTCTGTCACTGTTTCTCAAAGTTACCAATCCCCTTCCTCTCAGCCTTGTTCTCTTCCCAGCAATGAACTACCTCATCTGGCTGGTGGCCAGCCAGCCTCGAATACCTGCAGGTTCATGCCTTTCTCCAGATTCCTCTGTGAGATCCATCTTTCCTTGGGAACTTCATGGTTGCTTCGCATCAAGGGGTATCTGTCTCTTCCCCACCGTACAGTCTGCACCCACATGGCTGACTCAAACAGCTTTATGTCCTGTAACTAATCACTGAGGTAATCAACTTACAAGAGGAAAGGCTTATTTTGGCTGACAGATTTGGGGGTTCCAGATCATCAATTATAGCATTTGGGGGTGCGGGGAAGAGTGCTATCCAGGTACTAGCTCATAATGAAACAGAGACGCTCTCCTCCTACAGAGAGCAAAAGACCAACCAAGAGGCCAGGACCCCCGCTATTGTTTTCAAAAGCTTACCCCCAAAGGCATAAGGGCCTCCACTGGGTTCAATTTTCTCAAGGTTCCACTGTGTGTTGATAGCATCTTCCCACTCCAGGGACCAAGCCTTTGCTGAACTCTCACCCTGGCTGTGACTAAAACCTCTGTCAGATCTACCCCTTTCTACTGAGGCCACTGAAGAGATGGTTTCCTTCCCAGCCTGCGAATTGTCAGGTCAGCACTAGAGAAATAGGTTGTAGCTTCTAGCACAAGAATGGGACTGGGTGGGCTTCTTTCTGTCTCTTCTCCAGTGTTGGATATGGTGCGAACTATTACAGCAAATAACCAAGAGGAAGGAAAGAAAGCCATCAGTGAATATGGAGGTAGGTATGCCAGGACTGAAAGGATTTGGGTACTTGGTAGCAGCAAAAAGCAATCCCAGACTTCCAGAATTATTCAGGGAGAAAAGTCAGTCTGTTTGGCCACACTGTTATGTAGATACAACCCAGCAGATCTTTCTGCCCCAGCTCAGCCCAGAGCAGATTAAGAATTTTGCCTAATCCAAGATATCTCTCTTTCTTCTCCATTCTTCCCTCTCTCCCTCCTCTCCCTCCCTGCCTCCTTCCCTCTCTCTCTCCCTCCCTCTCCCCTCCTCAACCTTGGCTCCTTCTCTGCTTGCTCCACCTTCTCCTCCGATAGGAGCTCCCCAGACACCTGGCCCCTTCTTCCCTATCTCTGTGCCACTGTGCTCTATTGCTTCCTATGCTCCTTGAAAGAGCTAGCCAATGCGCTCCTGCCCACCAGTGTCCTCAGGTCCTCACGCCCTAATGCTAGACTGAAGTGTCTCCACTCAGCCTCTTCTCTCACCAATCATGAGCATCCTTTAGCCTTAGGGAAGCATCTCCTGCCTTTGTCTGTCCTGTCTCAGCACCACTTGATGTCAGCTCTCCCCTGCTCTGGTCCACCTCCAGCCCCTAGCCCTATCTAGTCTCTTCCCCACCTCATGAATTTTGCCTCAGTTTCTCCCCTCCATGATAGACCTTGCTTCCTCTCATGAGCAAGTATAACTCAATTGGCTTTCCTGTTTTGGTCTATCCTGGTCTACCAACTTCTTGTTACTGCCCTTTCCCTCATGCTGTACCTAAGCTTATTCCTAAGTCCTGTCCACTCTTCTCCTAAACACTTCTTGCCAGCCTGCCCGTTTGTCCTCACCAGCACTGCTTTCTCCTCCCACAAGCCCCCATGATGTTACCCCTGACATGGTTTTCTGTTCCTGGTCTTATTCCTCCTGTTCTGGCTCCACAGTGCACCCAGAATATTCGTTTAACAATATGGATCAGATTATACACCTCTCCTTGTTCAAACCATTCACTGATTTCCAATTAGGCTTATAACAAAAATCCATTGCATACAAACAGCTGGATCCAGATCTGTCACCTCAGAAGCTTCATGGTGAGTGACATCATCTGTCCACACTGGTCACCTGGCTCCTCACATTCCCCAAAGTCCTTCCCATTCGGGATCTTTGCTCACAGTGCTTTTTCGGACCCTCCCCTTATACTCTCACATCATTTTGGGAGTTGCTTTCAAATGCTATTTCCTAAGAGAAGGCCTGAGCATTCTCTTTATTTCTGGTTATGGCACCAAAGCATTTTCCTTCATTTTACCATTCAAGACAAGAACATCAGTCAACCTCTTCATCTCATGCTCCATTCCCCTTATTCCACATCTTGAAACACCTTGAGACATGGGGTTTCTTCACTGTGTGCCCAGCTACCTCACAGAACGCAGGTTCAAAAGCATTTCTCGAATGAACAAGAAAGGAAGTCTCTATGTTTTCTCATTACTTATTGTTACTTAATATCGTTACTTAATGTTACTTGTTACTTGAGAGTTAATTGATAATTACTTGATAATTGATAAGTAGTCATTACTGAACAGACAGAATCTGAGCCTGTAGACTTATTCAGTAGCCTCTAAGTCCAATTCCAGTGACCTTCCTTCTTTCTTCTGTCTACCTGTGTGAAGGAGCCAAATCCCAGTCCTCCATAGTCACTGCATGCCTTCCCTGTTACTGCTCCTCCACCTGAGCACTCTCTATTTCTTTGCTGTTTTTAAATATCAGAACCCAATCTTTCTTCATGGTCCAAATCCTGCCATTTATGACGCACATTGAATTTGTCTCCCAGCAAGAAGCAAACAGCACCTGATCCATCATGTGTTTGTCCAGTGCTGTATAGTTGTGTAGAATGTGTGTGTGTGTAATCTTTTAAACTAGAATATAAGATGCCAGAGAAGCAGTTGTGTCACACACACACACACACACACACACACACACACACACACAGTGGCCTTAGTGTTGTCCCAACTTCTCTACAGCAGGGCACAGAGCCTTGTTTGTGAAGCATGCTCGGTGACCAGGCAGCTCAGCCAACAGTGTTCCTCATGCTGCCAAGGATAGGAAAGAAAACTGAACAAGCTTTTTCACAATACCTGAGCCTAACTGAAGTCAAACTGCTATGGCCTGAAATCAGAAAAGAATCTTGAAGTTCGTGGCCAAAGGAAGAGATAGTTGGTAAGAATTTCAGAGAACGGGAACTGTAATAAATGGACCCACAGGCCTGAGGCCTTGATTCTCACTAAGGTAGGGAAAAGTAGTGTTGGGAGTGTATCAGTTTGGCCAGCCTGAGATGGAACTCCAGATTCCCTGAGCCTGTTTTGTTGCAGCTTTGCACAAAGAGAAAGAGAGAGATCTTTTCATCACTGGAATCATTGATGTGTCCCCACCCTGAAAAAGAAAATAAACAGAAATATTTCTCTTTAGATTCCCCCGAGCATCAGCAAGTGAGAGATCAAGTCAGGATACTTGCACCTTGTGGTCCTTGGCATCAAAGACTGCAGGTTTTCTTTCCACTAATTTTAATATACTTGTGAGCCTTGGGAGACTTAATTAAAACCTCAGAGGAGCCAAGGTAAGCATATAAAGGAACTGTTTTGATGCATCGGAAAACCCAAGCAAACAGAATCTGGATTATTCAATTAGGTATGCATATGGGATTTGTTTTGGGTGTTTTGATTACTCAAAGCCTGCTGGGGAAGTCAGCTATGAGTTTAGGACCTGAAAGAAGCATAGTTAATATCCCCCAATTCACTTTCTATCTTTTTGTGCTGGCTTCCAAGGTTTGGTTCTAGTTGGGAGTTCTGCAAGGTCTCCTCACACTTTCCTGCACAGAATCTGCTTAAGCTCCTCCCCCAGGCTCCCAGCAGGCCAGCTTGGTGGTTCACAGTCAGGTTCCTAGATTCTTCTCCTTCTCACTGTGGTCTTTCTTGTAATAAGACACAATGTTGCCAAGGGGTAGAACAGCAGAGTTCAAAGTTGGGCCATCCTGGCCATCCTTATGTCATCTAAATTTTCTATCACTGGTTCTGTCAGGGGAACTGACTGCAGGCATCATAGCTTATTTGCAGAGGCTAGGGCCTCTGGCTAATTGGGAGCACACTGTCAGACCATCATAGGCTTCTGGTTCATCAGCTCAAAACAGACCATGGGCAGGCATTGAACCTGACTCTGACCTGCTGGAAGCCAGCAGAGGAAGCTTCTTCTGATGCCAAGCTGAGAATCCGAACAAAGATTCTCAGCTCAAGTGTTGACCCTAGTGACCTTTCCAGGTGCTTAAACCCCAGCAAAGGAGACCACATGGAAAGTCTATACATATGAATAGCCTCCCTAGACAAAATACCCCCCCCCCATTGTCACTAGCACCTCCATTAACTGGTACTAGCTTCTAAGGACACAGGGATGCTAGCTTCCAGTTAGGATGGTGTCACATAGAAGAAATAAATCAGCAAGTAAACATGACATCAAATATTGTGAGGAATAAGGGTCCCCCACTTTGTAATAATGAGCACTAAAGACTCAGAGCTTAAAAGACAACTTGCTATACTGAGTTCCAGCGTAGAGAAATGGTGGGCATGCCAATCAAATGCAGAGAACATTTTTTTTATAATCCTTCAGAATTATACAGGTTCCTTCCTCCTTTTGCTCATTGGCTGAGTGCCCACCCGGGAGTTACATTGTTACGGGAGATCTGCTACTACATCTGTTCTTCAATAGAGACTATGCATGTGTCTATAGATTTTCTAACAGTGTTGTTTACTTGTTGTGTTTTAAGTTGTTGCTGCTGCTGCTATTGTTGCTCAGACAATTCTCACTGCCTACATCAATCCCGCCTTGAACTCACCAATGTCTTCCTGCCTTTACCTCCTGCGTGCTGAGATTCAAAGTGTGCACCATTCTGCTAGGCAGTCTATGTTTTACATCATCTTTAAATCTTTTCAAGCACATGACCTTTGTCATAGCTGCAGATTGTTAGACAAGCATGTATAGTTTGGATGGAAGTAGCTATGGTAACACATACCAAGGGGAGTCCAGAGTCTCCTGTGCATCTGTAGTTGGACCTAAGCTGACTTAAGACACTATCTTGAAAATAGAACATTTTTGTTTCTTACAAGTATAGTAAAATCTCAGGGCCCAGTGGTAAAAACAGACTCTGTGGAGCTGTTGAGCTTAAACCCAAGGGTGGTGGTGCTTCTTAGCTCTGGTCAGCATTGTGACTATAAGATTATTTTAACCTCTCTGAGCCAAACTGTCCTCATCCATTGGTAGAGGACATCTATTTTCATGGGGTCATCTGAGTATATCATGGTGGGGGTTATATGATTAGCATGGTCCTTGACACATATTCTTTTCATATATATGTATATGTATATATGTATGTATGTATGTGTATATGTATATATATACACATATATGTGTATGTATTTCATATATACGTGTATATATATATAAAAAGAATATATATATACATATGTATATATATATTCTGACTGTATGTATGCATGTACATGACATGCATAATGCATACCTGGTACCCAGAGACTGGTGTTATGGGTGGTTGTAAACCACCGTATGAATGCTAGAACTTAAACCTGTGTCCTCTGCAAGAGCAAGAGGTGCACTTCATGTTTAAATCCTCTGTCCAGCCCCCAACATGGTTTCTTTATACTACAAATGGTAGCTATAGAATTTCACCTTAGAGGGACTCAAAGAAGGAAACATGTATGTTGAATAAGGCATTTTCACAAAGATGGAGCGGACCACTGTCAACCTAGAGAACAGGATGGAGAGAACAGGATGTGGGTTGGGGAGGGGTCTTAAGAAATTCAAATGGCTCAGCACAGCTAGAGTCCAGGCCATGGTGTTAGCCCCAGGAGTGGGGCCCTGAATGATTAGGGCTGTACTATAAATGCCCTAATGACGTTCTAGGGAGTTCATAAGAATACACTAAAAACTCCAGCTCTTGTTAGGTACAAACTTGAGTATGTCATTATCTGCCAAAAGAGTAAAAATGTATGATGCCATTGTCCTAGAAATCTGGAGTACATGGTACACAAAACCAGTTCTAGAACCTGAAATTCTATTAGCTCCAACACACAAGCTGCTCTGGGCACTTTTGCCCTGGAAGAGTTCTAAGCAGGTGTCTCCCCCACCCCCACCCCATATTACAATGCTTTAAACCTGAGCTGAGCTTGTTCAGCTGAAAAAAAAAAGGGGGTCCAGCGGAGGCCCTGTGAGCATGCTTGCTTTTCTGACAGTCAGTCCTGGCTGAGTCCCATATTGGCCAGCACTGAACACAGGGCAGATGTTGGAAATTATTGGGGAGGATTTGGGGAGGCTGTAGGCCATAGCATCTGTGGAAGTAATTCATTGCCTAAAAGCACACAGGTCCTGTCGAAACTTCGGTGAAAATTCTGAGGAAGCAACCCTTGGTGGGATAAGACCATGGGCTCAAAATAAGTGTTCCCTGGTGCTCTTCAGCTGAAGGACACTAAGAAGGCAGTGTTTTCAAGGCAGACTGAATAGAGAGGAGGAAAGTTCCCAGCCACACAAATTCCAATTCAGTCTGAATTGGCACAGGAGTGTCCTCTAGTTTCCATGGAGATTGTTAGGAAGAGTTCACAGCACTAAGCTGAGCCCAAGCTTCCCCATCCATTTCTTCCTTGATGTCCTGAGTTTCTTTATCTAGTGGTTCCACTCATGGCCTTTCCACCCCAGTAGCAGAAGTTTGCCAAGCTTTAATGGTGAAGGTCAGACAGGACTGGGCTGCTCTGATCAGTGCTCCCCTTGCAGATTAGAGTATGCTCAGCAGGCAGCTGACAGGTTCCATGGTTGCTGATGTGTTTCCATGAGCCCACATGTTTTGTTTTTGGTTTTGTTTTATTCTCCTCGAGACAGGCCCATGTAGCCCAGGCTACCCTTGAATATTCAGTATAGCCCAGGCTGCCCTTGAACTCCTGATCATTTTGCCTCTACTGCACAAGCACTGTGTATCACCACACCTGGACCTTTTTCATATTTATTTTTATTCTTTAAGTTTTTTAAATGTTTATTCACTTATTTATGTACTACTGTGTTGGGGGATGGATCCCACGACCTTTCTTCCATGCTAGGCAAGTGTTCTATCACCGCACCCACCCCAGCAGCATACTGCAGACTTAGAGAACCTAGACTTCATACTTCTCATAGCAACCCAAATATATCTGGCAACTATATATCAAAATATAGCTGTAACTTTAAAAACCAGACTGCTTGCCAAGTAGTTAAATAAAGATTCTTAGAGAAATAAATTTCAGAAAACATCTTCCGATTTCTCCCCACAGTGGCTTTCATTGCTTATTTATTTCCAGAGCTCTGAAGTCTTGGTAGAAAGAACAGCAATGAGGTGCATATCCAGCCGGGATGCTCGGGTCAGCGCGATGTCAGGGTCATTTTCTACAAGTGTAGTTGATATGTCTTTTTCTAGAGTAAATGTGGAGGGAGATGTTTCTGCTAAGGAGAAATCAAGTTGCTTATAAGGCTAGCAGTATAACAAACAATAGATCATTAAGACATTTTAAATGAAAAACAGATTAAAGTCAGTATAAAATTATATGTTGACTTGGTACTGTGTGCCCTTGGGAGCATCATAAACAAAGCCTGAGAGAAAACAAGGGACACCTTGGCAATCAACCCGCCACATCTCTGACTCTCGGCCACTTGTTTTCTGCTTACAACACAATGACATTCCCAGGAGCTGGTTTCTTGCCTGGGTCTCATGTAGCCCAGGGTGGCCGCTAACTTGCTATGTAGTAGAGGATACCCTTGAACTTCTGATCCTGTGTCTCAGTCTCATTTGTTCAACCCACCTGGAGGCTTTTTTTTTTTTTTAACAGCAACTTAAAGTAAACCCATTGGTTCTGGTTTTGAAAACTTCGGGAAAATACTATCTGTATTTCTTTTATCATTCCCTGAAAACATTAAGTTTACAAAATGAGCAGAGAAATAGGGGAGCCTCTTATAAAAAGCCTAAGACATCCTGGAATGGGAGAGCACGGACATAGAAGAGTCTGGGGGTTATGAAGAGCATATGAAGGCAAGTGTGACTTACATTTTAACTCAGCTTCAAGATGGGGAAATGCCACAGACCGCAGGCTCTCCACAGAAGGGTCACTGCACAGTGCTCTCGCTTGATTGTATTTGAGGCTTTTGAAATGAGGGAAGATATATGGAAAAGATAAATTGAAATAGATCGCAGAGGGAAATGTTGCAAATGTGTTTCCATTAGGCTGTGATGAGGAAAAGTAGGTCTGTTTCATGTAAATTTTCAAGAGTGACCTGGTAGAGAAAGTCAAAAGTACATTAATTAAATTTACGGAGCCAGAGAAGGTGAAGCCCCTGGGGGTTAGACGGAAAACATACAGATGGGCTGAGAGAGATGAGAGGAAGTGAGCAAACTTTCAGAACACGATATTCCACTTGGAAACAGGCAGGCTAATACAGTGGGGAATAGCAGCCCGGAGACAGAGCGCTGCCTCAGAGAGAAAGCCAATAGCATGTTGAGTCTGAAAACCTGTACAGACCAAAGCCAGGAAATTGTAAAGTTATGGATCCCGTAGTAACTATAAATTAACTTCTTTGCATATGTGTAGTATTTCATATTACTGTCTGGTGTTAACTTTCACGCCTAAACATACATGTGTCTGTTTGGCCGGAGTCACCATTGTAATGGGAGCGAAGGTGTGGACAGGAATGGATTGCCTGTGCTGGGAACCTCAGCTGGCCTCTGCATGTTGCAGTAGAGCCAGCTGAGAGACGACTTGAGTCACCACACTGGGCAAAGGAGCTAGAAGGGACACACATTTCTTGATAAGTGCAGAGAAGTCAACATGTGTCAAGTTAGAAGAAAGTATGTCTGTAATTCACTCCAGAGGCCCCATTGGATTTAAATGTATCCCCCACTCCTGAGTTTTCCTTTCCTTTGCGAGCCTCCAGTGGTACACTCCACCTTAACTAACAGGATCTCAGGACAACCGTGTTTTCTTTTGAAAGCATCCAAACTATAGACCTGCTTGCTTCTTGGACTTTCGGTTGTCCTTTGCTACTTACCTGCAATTGTCTTTTAATGGTGAATACTCCAGCAAATCTCTCTTCAGACCCATAGAGGTAGGAGTGCAAACTCATCTCCTGAAGCATCACTTGGACCAGCTCTTTTCCACTTGCGGGCTTACACTCCACAAAACACTAATTTTCACTCTCCCTTCTCACTGTCGCTGCATCCCTGGAGATTTTCCTATGTGGGCCATTCATCTGTTAGCATGTGTGGTTAATCCTCAGACCTCCTCAGTGCCTATGACATTTCCTCTTCTCAACTTCCTCCCTATCCCTAGGAAGGCCCCTCCTCCATAACCCAGTCTTCTCCAGTATCTTAAAGCTGACTCCTAGGCTCCCAGTGACCTCTGGCCTGCATTGCTTCAGCCTTCCCAGTTCCATTCTCCTCTTTACAGTCCAGGAATAGACTCAGACTGTTCTCACCATTACACCCTCTTCTCTCTTTTTCTGACATTAAAAGACTTACCTTTTGGTTTCTTGCAATCTCCCCAAAGCACGTGTATGGGCTTCGGCATCCACTGGGAGGTGGGGTCTTCAGGAGTAGGTCCTTCCCTCACACATCATGGCTGGTGGGGTCATTTCTTATTCTCATGATTACCCATCACGACCTCAGCATGTTCATCTTCTATAAAAATTTCATACCTGCTTTTTTCCAGTTCTCTCCAGAACCAGGACCTCCTGACTTCCCTCTAACCAATAGTTTCTGAGCCTCTTCACCATCCCCCACGTCCCCCATCCCCACCCCCCACCTAGCCCATGCCCCTCTAGGGTTCCACTCTGTCCCTCTGACACTTTCCTGTTTGGCCTAGCTTCAGCTCATGCCCAGCTGCTGAAGAGGCCTCCTCTTTGACACAGATCCTACCCTTACTCAGATGTCTCTTGTAACTGGTACCCCAAAGCATATTCTCTGTTCAAAGTGAACCCCATCCAAAGTTCTCTTCTCTAGACTCGTGTGACTGTGTCCTAGTAGGCCCTTGCTCCCTGACAATGACCAGGTCCTGCTTTATTCCTCGCGTCTTCCTGAGTCCTAGCAGCAGTCCCCGCTCAGATGGATTTGTCTGTGGCCATGGGCCATCTCTTGAGCTTAACAGGTCTTGGGTGTGGCTTAATGGGAGAGCACTTGTGTAGTCTGCACCAAACCTGGATTCTTCCAGAATCTGCATTTCAGCTTAAAGCACCACAACAAAACAGAACCAGACAAACCAACAGAAACCATCTTTCATGCTGGACCTCAGCACCCTGGGCCAACCACTGAGGTGCAAGAATGAGATTTATTTGAATTGTGACAAATTATACACAGAAAGACAAAAGCTGCCGAATAAAGCGTGCTGTATATTCAAACATTGATCATGCACTTATGTAAATCTGTGGAAAGCTGACTACAATCCTAGCCACATTTGCTCATGTTGCCCCTGCCTAGCCCAACATCCTCACCCTCTCAAAGACAGAAATGGTCTTCTTTGTCCACTGTTTGCTGTGATCATATATTCTGTATGCACAAACCTAAGGAAATACAACCTGTAATATTACTTTGCAGAGATTTGTGAGCCGCCATGTGGTTTCTGGGACTTGAACTCAGGACCTCTAGAAAAGCAGTCAGTGCTCTTAACCGCTGAGCCATCTCTCCAGTCCCTTTACAGAGATTTGAAATTTTACATATATAGAGATTATAAGTATTCTTCCTGGCAATGTGTGTGTGTGTGTGTGTGTGTGTGTGTGTGTGTGTGTGTGTGTATGTATGTACGTGCATGCATGCGTGTATGTTTGTGTGTGTGTGTGTGTGTGTGTGTGTGTGTGTATGTGTGTGTGTGCACAGTCACAGTCACACACACATATGAATCTGCAGAAAGGGCCATATAAAAGCTGCTGTGATACAGCTTGCTACACTGAGAGGAGCCAGAACTTGGCCTCCAGGCCATCCGAGACAGACCTCCATGCCTGTGTGGCTGTTGTAGTCTCTGGAGAGAACCTTAGCAGAATCCCAGTGTCTCCGCTATAATTGTGTCTGAGTAACCAAGACTATTGACCTGAGGCATGTTCTTCTTGTCCAATTACTGTTCTTTCATAAAAATGGTATTTCAGTACTTGTGGACTCTGTCTGGGGGAGGTTTGAATAGTAAGATGTCATTTTCTTCATAGTCATAAGCTTTAGTAGCGAGCCATGAAAGCCAGTCACACTCTGCAGCCCGTCCAGCCAGCAGCCCTGAGCAGGAGCCAGTGGTTCTGCTGTTCAGAGTAGACACACAGCTGTCTGCTCAGTGACTACTACTGCCAGAACAGCCTCCAGAAATGGTCCAGCTCCTACAACCACCATATTAAGAGGCTATTTTGCAGGGACGACAGAACTTATGCATACCTGTAACATGGGCTGGGATTTCTGGAGAGTGGAAGCTAAGTTGTACTGTTTGAAAGTTTGCAGTTCGTTAAGTCAGAGCTATGGAAATCCCAGCCTCAGAGAGCACACTGGCTCATCAGAGCACAGTATGGCTGCTGTCTGTGAGGACAGGGTTCTGAAGTTAGCTCTAGCACCCCACATGTCTGCATTCACATCCTAACTCAGCCCTTAGACTGAGACAAGCAACCTTAGACAAGCAACTCCACTGCTGAGCCGCAGTTGCTTCTCTCTGAAACAGGAGCTATTGGTGTCTCCCTTGTGGAGTTTCTGAGAAACTTTAATATGTGTGGGAGAATCCAGGAAAGGTGTTTGATAGAAGAATAAAGGCTGAAGCTAAGATCTAGTGCCCAGACTAGTGATCTCACTGATGGAGACATAAGAAGGGGGAAGTGAGGGTTGGTTATAGACAATGCACAGGGCTATTATTTATGATGTCCCTGTTAGGAGGTTTTACAGGATGTACTGGCAAGTCCTGAGCACCCAATAATATGGGTATGTGACAGATGACTAATGTACACCAGGGCCTATCAAATGTGCTAGGTTGCAGTCTCCAATAAAGCCATGAGGAAGGTATATGTATCTCTCTCGGGTAACAAGAGGGTGGCACATCACAAGCCTTCAAATATTGTTGTCAGGAGGCAAGGCTGACTGTCACTTCAAAATGGACTTTCATGATGGAAATAAATGAACTTGAAGAGCAGAAGGCTGGCTGGAGAGGTGGCTGGGAGATGAAGGTACTTGCCACCAAGACTGACAACCTCATCTTGATCCTCAGAACACATGCAGTATTGGGAGAGAACTAACTGTCCCCCTCCAAGTGGTCCTAATACCTCTGTCTGCATTATGGCATGCACACCACACACATAATTAGTTAATTAATTTTTAAAAAAGCAGGAAGTCCTGGTTTAGGTTCTTAATCTTGTCCTCAAGATGGTAGAGATTTTCCAGTCTTCATCCATAATCATAAATTCTTTATCAGCACTCTTCTTCCAGAGAAAACTTTTCACTAAAAAGGAAAGGACAGAAGGAGGGAGGAGAGAGAGAGAGAGAGAGAGAGAGAGAGAGAGAGAGAGAGAAAGAGAGAGAGAGAGGAGGAGGAGGAGGAGGGGATAGAGAGAGAGAGAGACAGAGAGAGGGGGGAGGGGAGAGAGAGAGACAGAAGGAATCCCAAGGGGGCTGCAGGCTGCTGCTAAATTTCAGTTGCAGTTGTCAGGGCTTAAGAAAACACTGGAGAAAATGTCTCATCGAGGGGTCCCTGGATTGTTCTGCTCTGGGCAGGCAGCTGAGGGGTGGATGACAGCCAGCTGGCAGGGGCTCACACACCAGGTACCTGAGCCAGCCACTGAGCTCATTTGCTCCAGAGAAGTCATTTTACAGGCGGAGCTGTCTCAAGATTAGCACGCTGCGGCGTGCAGACACTCAGGAGGGGAGGAACACTGCAGGATTGGAGGAAACAAGACATAGGTACTTATTTTCCAAGGGCTAGCCCCAGGGCTTCTTGGGTTCTGGGGAGATGGAGTCCATGGCAGTGAGAACACAGGGATATAAATGCTAGGCATTTTGGCCCTGTGAGGCAGGCACTGTGCTGTCTCGGTTTGAGGGAGAGGACCTATATCACCAAGAAGCTAACTGTCTAGACCACCGGTGCTTCTGAGATCAGAGACATGGGTTTGCCCCCACGTGCTGCTGAACCTGGAGGCCTGGTTCCCCACTCCACACTCAGCTTCTGAGACTCACACTGCAAGTCCCACAGTACCTTCCTCTCACTGCTAGTGAGAGCCCAGTGGCCTTGTCTTCAAGGGTCCATCTCCTCTTAAGCATCCCACTCCTAGAGCATAGCTCTGAGATATTGAATAAGAACCAGAGCAAGAAATACCACTGGATGGAAAGAGAAACAACCTTGATCCACAGCATCCACCAAGAAAAGCCCGAGTCTTGGGCAGACCGTGGAATGGATCTAAGATCCTTCCACATCCACCTGAGCTTACGTTTCTCCTGCTAATGGCCACCATGTGTCTCCTATGGCAGCTGGCAAGCCACCTAAGGTTCAAGCTCTTTTCAAATCCTGATATTCATTCCTGGCTTTGAGTCCTACGAACCTTGACCTTGCCACAGGGATGGGTGCCTCCAATAGTGGAAAACAGTGGCACATGCCTAGGAGGCCAGTCATTGATCTCGTGGCACGGATTCTCAAAAGGGCTAGTTATCTTAAGCCCCCAGTGCTAGGTAAAATGGTGGCCATGGTATGAAATCATCTGTTTCCTAAACCTGTAGTTAGAACTGAATGATAGAGGCTTTTCAGTGGGGTAAAACATATTTAGGGTGTTTGTACAAATGACCATGCCATAAATCACATGCTTTCTACTGGCGTCTTTATTCATTCCAGCTAGAAAAGCAGAGGCTGGGAGGTGGTCCTTCCCAGCATCATTTCTGTCAGGCCAACTATCACAGCTCATCCTCAACACCTGGACTTCCAGCACTCCAGGCAGGATCAGAATCTGTCCCCATCAGAGGTGATCACTATCTGTCTTCAGCTTGGCTCCTGTCTGTCAGGAAGCCTGGTGTTCCCAGCTCTGAAATCTATGGAATCCCTGTCCTCAGCCCCAGCTGAGGCTCTGAAATAGTTTGCACTCAGCATTTCCTCCTTCCTGTGCTGGAAATCCAGGAGGCGCCGTCTGTCGGGGGTGGGGGTGGGGTGGGGGGTTGGGGAGACATTTTCATGAGCAATTCTATCCCATTTTCTCCCCCTTTTCTTCTTGCTAGTAGCTAACATCCTTCATCAAGGGGCAGTGCCTGAGTGTGTGCTTGGCAGTGTCTTCAGAGATAAGTAGTGTCTGGCATGGTGCAGCAAGAGGTTTGCCTTAGTTGATTAAAACCAGGCTGTTGGTGGACAGCAGCACTCATGAGCTGTGCTGATCCTTGCTAGAGAGAGCTCTGAGATTGCTGTTTGTGTCACCATTACTGTTCACACTGCTTCCTGTCACCAGCAAACCATTCACTGGGTGACACAGGTTAGGAACTCGGTAGCCCACACAATTCCATGGGTCCACCCACACGAGAATCGCAGTGACTGACGTCACACACCACAGCAGATCAGAATCTTTTGAAGCCCGTTAATTCTCAAACTTGATTCAGGTTCATCTTGATCACCGCAGGATGTTGGGGGGAAAAGGCTTGTGGTTCGAGTGAGCAGTACAAAGAGATCGGGAAGGACTGATAGCTGGATGCCATGCTGCAAAATCATTTACTACCTCACTTAAACCTCTGGTGACCACTCCTCTGGAAGAATCGATATTTTCTTCATTTTTCAGAGAAAGAAATAAATGGCAGAGCTGAGGTTGGTGACCGTTTGTCCCTGTTTAGTGTGGCTTGAATGTTCATAGCACTCCCCAAATTCAGCTGTGGCAGTGGTCACTTCCACTGTGGTGGGAGTAAGAGATGGTATCATAGGCTGATAAATTCAATTAGTCATGAAGCGGGCTTTCTGGTAGCTTGCGCCATCATAAGAGGGGCAGCCAGGGCGTCTCGGAACTTGTTCTCTGAGCAGACATGCAATAGAAATGATCCACACATGGTGGGGGGGGGCATGGATTAACCAGCCAGGTGTCTGCTAGGAACTCTCCTCCCCCAGCTCAGAGACCTCTGGCCTTAAAAATCTACAAAGAGACGAATATCCATTGTTTCTTCACACACGCTTTGACATTTGTGACAGTAGCCCAAGGGGACTTAGACAGTGCTCTTAAAAACTGTAATCCCAGCTCCTCAGGAAAACTCACAGGCTCTCTGTTTCCCACCACCTCCCACCTCCCACCCCTACCCCTACCCCCACCCCAAGAAATACGTGTTGAGCTCTCTGGTCCTTTCAGATGCTCTTCTTTGGCACCCAACCAGCCAGGGCTTGATTAGATACTTCGTTTTCTGTGGGAGGAGAGGTGGGCAGATCATTCCTGGTGAGTGTGGCTGGTGTATAACCTGTGTTGCTGTTATTGAGGTATTTCAGCTTCTGGAGAATGGACAAAAGGAGAGTAGCTCCATCTCTTCCAGCTCTGCCAGAAGGAGAGTAGATTCAGCTATGCTAACCCCAGCCTCAACCCCTGGACTTTCCAGATACAGTCGGTCAGGAACAGTGTGGGACTTATCTCTCCCCTCAGGACTCAGAGGATACACAGGATCTGCCCTCTCTCTTCATTAGTGCTTGGTTTCATGTTGGATCTGATATCCAGACATGACCAAAAGACCAGGAGTTTGGACTGGTTTCTTCAAGAATGTGGAAAGCTTGCTGTGCTGAGACAAGGCCTCTCTCCAGTTTTCTGTTAGCAACCTAGAAATGAGGATTGTAGGACTTGCCCGTGACTGTAAATAAACACAATATCCTGCACATGCACAGAGGAGTCGCAGCTTGGTGGGGTTGGCCAACATGAGAGATGAAGCTGACAGGACTCCTGCGTCGAGCCTGATTTGCTGCGTCACTCCTGAAGGTAGAGACTCCATGTTTTAAACTGACCAATGCAGTTTTAGCCTCACCCTGTTTCCACCTGAGAAGGAAAGCCATGCATGTCAGGAGCTGCTGTTTCTCCACCTTAATTCCTGATGCCACACCCTGTGCCTTACAGTAAAAAAATTGCCCTCTCTCTCTACATGCAAACAAAGTCAGATCTCAGTGTCTGCATTTGCTGATTCCATACCTGAGGATTCAACCAACCATGGATGAGAACTATTGGGGAGATAAAAGGAACCTTACTGAATCTACACAGATTTATTTTACTCTTTTTTCAGTCATCCTGAAATAACACAACATGACATTCGTTCCCACCATGCCTCCTTTATATTAAGGGCCAAGGTCACTGAGAGAGGACTTTGTCTATGAAGACATGCACAGGTTCTATGCAGAACTGTACTGTTTGATGTGACAAACTTGAGGGCCCATGGGTTTGGGGATCTCAGTCATCTCTAAGAATATAAAGGGCTATGAAAGAAGTTACTGGAAACCAAACAAATAAAAATAATACAGGACTTTACTTAAATCAATCATCCATACTCTAAAACAAGATCACAAAGAGAAAAATGGAGACTCACATGACCATTTGAAAAGAGAAAACCAGTTAAGAATGTGCAGGACTTAGAGTTGATCTAATAAAAAAATTGCTGTTGGCACCGTGTTTGAGCAGTGTCTTCTCATCAGTTCAGAACAACAGCACCCCGTGTTGTGTGTTGGAGGGGAAAGGGGCCTTGTTTGCTTCAGGGTTTTTTCCTCCTGTAGTGTTTGTTGTTTGTTTGTTTATGTGTTTGCCTGCTTGGTTACTTTCTAGTTTTTTGAATCACAGTCTTATGCTATATCCCAGCCCAGCCTGGAACTCTATATGTAGCTCAGGCTGGCCTATAACTCAAAGCAGGCCTCCTGCCTCAGCCTCTGGAGTGTTGGGATTGACAGTAGGTGTGGACTCACTAAAGAAAAGATCAGCTTCAGTCTCTCATGAGGCTTTCTCTTCTTTATCCCCAGGGGTAGTGACTGTAGGGAGAGTAGGCTTGCTCTGTGCATGATGTCATTGTTCCAGGGAGCCACTGGAGTGACTAAATTCCAGCCACCATGAGGATAAGGAGCCACTGGAGTGCTCACACACTGCTGTGCTTGTGTAGCCATTGGTAGCCCACTGAAGTTTCTATGAGGTGAATCATGGGCTTCCTGAGTGACAGAGCAATCCAAGGTGTTTACCTGCAAGGAATGGAAACATGTCCATAAAACAAGACTGTGCAAAGGTCTGCACAGCGGCCTTATTCTTAACAACAGGCCCAAGGTGGAAACAACCCAGATGTCCATCAACAGGAGGGAGAGTGAGGAAACAGAATTCAATATACTCACACAATGTTTACTGGAGAGAGAGAGAGAGAGAGAGAGAGAGAGAGAGAGAGAGAGAGAGAGAGAATATGAATGTGTATGTGTTACAGATCCACACTGCAACATGGTTCAGTCTTGAAGACCATTGTTTTGTGGAATAGAAACTGGCTGGAAAGGTCAGACACAGGAGGGCCCTCTAGGGTAATAGAAGTGTCTTATAACTTGGTGTGAGCAGCCATACGTAGACATACATAGGCAGTAACCAAAACTCTGTGGGGTTTAATATTTGTGCATTTTAGTGTATTTAAGTTCTAAGCCCTAGAAAGCACAACCTTGTCTCCTGCTGGAGATAGAAGAGGAGCTGCTTTGTAGAAACCCTTAGTAACTATCTTCCTGAATCACTAACTGGGATTCTGCTGCAACAAGGTTTATTGATAAAACTCGCTGGTGCTCTGATATATGAAAGTATATCAAAGCAACAACAACAAAGTAGAACAAAGTCTACTGTCAAAAGGAATCTACTGCCTGGTGTGGTGGCCCATGCCTTTTATTCCAGAACTGAGAAGACAGAGGACGGCTGATATCTGTGAGCTCAAGGCCAGCCTAGTCTGTATACCAAGTTCTAGGCCAGCTGGGGCTACACAGAGAGACTCTGCCTCAAAGAACAAAACCAAACAAATTAAAACAAATGAAAAAAAGAACCTATCTTATATAGTGTTATTTTCCATTTATTTACAGTACTAAGGCTAGGACTTGAGGTCTTAAGTCAGCTGCATCCCAGCCAGATGTCTTCAATGACACTGTGGCATTTGTAGGAGCGAAAGGGATGGTGACTTAATCTCTTCCACTCTCAGGTGCAAGTGACAGGGAGGCTGAGCTGGCAAATTTTTGTGCTGGCAACTATGGGTTCAAGTCTCTATTGTTCAGACACACACACCAGCTGTGCCAGTGGACTATTTCTTGGATGTGGTGCGTGGGAGCTAGTTTCTGAGTTATCACAAGAAATAAGGTACTCCAGGGCTATTCTCTTGCCTCATACAAAGCTTCTGAGTGTCTGTCCAGAAGACTGCAAGGTATTATATCAAGATGTCATCTTCCTTTGTTATAAATCTAAACAGAACATTGTGCTGAGGTAGTCGTTTTATATGGAGGAGGGAAGACATGACTGAGGATAGAGGAAGAACAGTGTTCAGTGCAGATTGTTTTTCTCCATCCTGTCCTGTGGCCAGTCAGCGTGTGCTTCCCAGTCCTCCTTTATGTACACTCCAGTTACTCCAGTTAAGGCTGATCATTTACCTGAGTGAGCCAAGACTGCAGGGCCAGCGATGTGTGCATAGCACACCGGCCCATCAGCCAGGCCTCCTGAGGACCACACAGCTCCCACCGGTGTACCTCGCCGAAGCAGACGGAGCTGTCACCATCTTGCATAAAACAGCTCACCGTAAAGCACTCAAGACTGAGGCCTGAGACTGAAGCAGAGGTTCAAGGCCAGCCTGGGCTAGAGAGTAATACCCTGTGGAAAAAGCAGAAACAAACAATATCAACTCACATTAGAAAGGGAAGAGAATTTGTTTAACCCTTCACATGCACATGAACAGAAATCAAAGGTTTGGAGAGGCAGACCTAAAAAACAGAGCTGATAGCGGTTTTTGGCCTTTGACCTGAAAATAACTTTCCAAAAATAGGGTAAGAAAAGGATAGAGCGGGTTCTGTAGACCACAACCGAAGACTATTTCCGGCCCACGTTCTAATTTGTTCTTGTGTTGTTAAGGAGGGTGGAAATCCTCTTCCCGTCTGTGTTTCTGTTTTTATTACATCCCACATTCTACAAAATTTCTTTTACTTAAAATGTGAAGCTTGTGCCTAGAGTTCCTAGTGGAAGCAGAAGCTAAGCTCCTGAGGTGAAATCTCTGTGTTCACTTGGAACCTGGGGCTCAGCTTCTCTGTGGAGGTGGGAAGAGGTGGGAGAATGGAGGGGAGGTCTTCCTGCAGTTAGGGTAGGGAGCGGGGATCCAGGGCAGGATCACCTCAGTTGGGTGGGATTGGGGTGACTCCTCTCTGGCAACAGGAACTTAGGAGAACTGTTTCTTCCATAGAAAGGGTCTGTGGAGAACTAAACGCAGTACCTCAGGAGAGCCTTACTGCACAGCGCCCGCCACACACGGCCTTAATCCCTTTTCCTTCAGGTAAACTATAGCCTTCTCCACACTTGTCACATCTTTCCAACTTTTCTGAGACACACTTTTGTCAGTTATATTCATAGCCCCTAGCTTTAAAAACCAACAATTGTAGTGCAGAAAATCTGCTCAAGCCACTGTTCATTTGGGAGGAGGCTTCAGATTTCCAAGGAGGGAACCCAAGTTCACGTTTCTCTTTTCCCTCAGTACCAATGGACTCTCTCTAAGTTTCTTGCAGCACAGCATCATTGTTGTGGGATTCTTCAATAAGTGTAGCAGGTGTCTCTGTTCATAACCTCCACAGTAGAGCCAGTTCCAGTCCTTTCATGAACCAGGGACAAACCTGGGCATTCTTAGTAACAGTGAAGCCTTGGGCTCTGAAGACTGTCAGTCAGGGAAGCCAATCCAGCCCCTGCCTCAGTTGCCTGTAGTGTGATTTAAATATTTTGTGGTTAATAACCAATGCTGGAAATTAATACAACAGTTACTCTTTAACCAGGTATTACCCAAATAAAAGACACAGAGACCTTTAGAATTATAATAAATTTTAAACAATGGAGTTGGGTAGATATCAGCACTCTAAGCCATTTTGTCTACCTTCATGCCCTGAACTCCAGTATATTACTTGCCATATGTTTAGCTTGTGCTGTTCCTGCTTCATCAGGCCAGCCATTCATGGCCACATGCTCATGGTTCATACTACCCCATGGCAACTTCCTTCTTCGTCCTCCTTCTCTCCTCATGGTCTCTACCTGAGACCCCAAGCCTGAGGACCAAAGCTCCCCCTACCTTTCTTCTGCCCAGCTACAGGTTATCAGCAACTTTCATTAACCAATCAGAGATAACTGGGAGACAAGGTTTACACAACAAAGGCCAGTGTTCGGTGTTCATGAGGCACCAGGTCTTGGGATACAGAATGTAGCATTTGAATGCATAGCCACAGACCACACCCCAACAGTTGCCTGGTTTGGAGTGGATGTTGACCCCTTGCTGTCATTTAAATAGCACATGTTTTCTGTAGAAAAACAGGAAGTAGAGATAGACAAAGAAATATGAGGATTCGACTCACTATTGCTGCCACCCAGACACGTGTTTGATATGTCATTCCATGTGTTTTCCCCAATCATGTAAGCAACTGCATACATGAAGGGACAGAACCTGTCCAGGCCACCAGAGTGTGTGCTACTCCACTGACTTTGCATTCTGGAAAGTTGCTGTTTGTCTGTTTGTCTGACTGATTAGTTTTGTCTTCTTTTTGAGATAGGGTCTTACTATTAAACCCTTCCTAGTCTGGAACTCACTGTAGACCTGGCTGGCTTTGAACTCACAGAGATCAGCTGCCTCTGTTCCTGTGTGCTGGGATTAAAGGTGTGGGTTAGCACAACTGGCCTGAAGAGTTTATTAAAAAGGAAATATATAGGACTAAAACAGGATGTTACATGTTGATAGAGACTAGCAGTTTGTATAATACCTAATACACAAAGATGCAGTAACCTGTAGTGTGGAAACTATCCAAAAATCTAGTAGTTTCTCAGTCCCACAAGGCTAGTTGTTTCACCTGGTCTTCTGTATAAGCTGGAATCCTGAGGAAGTAGGTTCCAACAGATGTGCTGGCAAGTAAGGGCAAACAGGCAAAAAGTGAGTCTTCCTTCTTCCAGTGTTCTCATGTAGGCCTCCAGCAGAAGGTGTGGCCCAGATTAAAGGTGTGAACCACCACACTTAGATCTGGAACTTGTCCCAGGCTGGCCTTGAACTCGGAGATCTGCTTGCCTCATTCTCCTGGGATTAAAGGCATGAACTATCTTGCCTGAACCTAAACTTTTTATAGCCACTATGCTTCAAGATCTCCATGTCAACATCCAGGTCAGAAACCTGTGTCTTCCAGCCTTAAGATCTGGATCACAGGTGTGCCCTCCGTTTCTGGATTGTAGTTCATTCTAGATGTAGTCAAGTTGACAACCAGGAATAGGCATCACAGTGACCAGTTGTCACAGTCCTCTCAGTGGGGTGTCATGGCTACCTGCGCCACATCAGGTAGTTTGGCAAGGAGATGGTTCCATGCCTGCCGTTCTCAATTTTGAGATTCCCCAGGGTTTGAGCCTGCTCAACCTTACCAGTTCTTCTGTCTGGTGGCATGATCCACTTGCCCCACAATCCTGGTTGCTGGGTTTGGTCTCTAGGTAGAAACAGGGATAGCAGAGAGAAGCCTCATCAATACCTGCTGACCCTTATGCGTATGGTTAAGATGAAGTATTAGGGGGTGATGTTTCCTGGGCTTCCTCTGGAGAAAAGTGAATGCCTTGGTCTAACCATGAGGCTTGGGCCAATTGTGCTGCCTTCTCCACAGCCCCCATGACAGGATCCTCAGAGGGGTCTTGAAAGCCATCTGATTAATTAACAATTAACCAGATTAATTCAATTAATTCAGCATCTCTGTGTCCATACAGCAAGCCTATGTTTCTGTCATTGCAGACTGTAATATATCTCAGGAAGCCATTACATTCCTTCTATGTCTATGCATGTTTAGTGCTCTTACAAATACTCTTGACTTTCTTTCTCGTGCTTTCCTTTCCTGGGATGAATTCTGAGAGGGGTAATTGATAGGAAAACATACTCACATATTTTAATAGGTTTGAAAGTCTCTTTGAAAAGTTGATACTCTGAATTTTAGGGAAAGGCAGGAGCTAAGCTGTGATTCCCCTGCCCCCACCTCAGACTTCACTGTGGGTCAATACAGTTGTCATAAATGCCAAGAGTCACAAGCAGAGCCATAGGGTTGAAGCTCAGAGAAAGAAAGCTGTTATCAGATGTGGACTTGGCCAGGTAGACTGCGTAGGTGCTCTTGACTAGGGACACTATGAGATTACTCTGACAGGGGACCGCAGGTAGAGAGGCAATTAGGCAACCTGAGTTGATGCTGGGGTGCCAGGCAGGGACCAGTGTGTATCCATGGGAGTTGCTCTGGGATCCTTCTGACTCTCCATGCCTGCATTCCCTGTGAGGTAATGAGATGACAGTCCCAGCCTGTCTGCTCTCCTTCCCCTGCAAACATCAACCCTGTGACCCTTGCCCCTGTGACTCACACCCCACTCTGTTCTAAGTTCTAGAAAAACATGTCAATGAAGTGGGAAGAAAACTCAGGGAACAGAAGGACCCGGCCATTCTTTAACTTTGCTTCCTCAGCCCAACAGCCGCCCCATGAAACTGCCTTGCCAGTTGCCAGCCAGCTCCATGTTCCTCACCTTTGATTACTCAAAACCAAACTGTAAGGTACCTGGACTCTCCAGTCCCCCCATTTCTATTAAGTACAAGCTGGTCCTGCCCTCTGCTCTCGTCCCAAGTATCTCACTTTACTGGTAGTTAGCTGCAGCTCTCTGCCTTACAGGCTCTGTGTTGCCAACCAAAACTGTTCCCGGGCTTAGCATGCTGGGAACAAGGACATCCACTGAAAGCTGTGTTCTGTGCCCTCTGTCCCTCTCTACCTGTCTTTTGGCTTAAGGTGTTTGGCTTGGTTTGTTGTGTGACTACTGCTCTTGCTCATTGGAGGAGGGAATATTGACACAGCATCTCACATAACCAGCCTAGCCCTCGAATTGGTTCTCTTGCCTCCATCTCTAGCTCACTGTACCTTCTTCCCTTGTCTTCTCAAGCTCAGCATGGTGGGTGGTGAGCACCTGTAATCCTCACCTGGCCTGGAAACCACAGGTTAAGGCAGTAGAACCAGGAATTTAAAGATGGCCTGAGTTACAGATTGAGACCCGTGTCAGAAAGTAGGAGACAGAAAACTGGCAAAAAAATACAAATCAAACCTAAAAAATAAAACCTCCCATAATGCCATGCATCCTCATAACAGACTCCAAGTGATTTTAGCTCCCTGAAGCCAGAGTCTCTGACATGGACGTATTCCCCTTCCAAATGGAGAGAACTACTGACCTTTGTGCCAGTGGTTCAGCTCTGGGGTGCTGAGCCCACGTAAAGGAGTCAAGGAAAGTGAGCCTCTGTAGAATGAGTAAAGGGAGCCTGAGAGAGCCTTTTATCTCACAGTAGGATGGCTCTAACATCTCTCTCTGTGGGGACAGGAGGATTAGAACAGCATTCTGCTCAAGACGGAGCTTGACATTCTAAAGCAGGGACAAGGACTAACACTGAGAGAAGGGATGTGGGAGCCAGCGGAGCCAGACAGAAGCCTGTTCGTCTGTCCCTGGCTCCTCTTGATGGATTTAATACTTCCCGTTGCTCCCAAGCTCCAGGATGCTCTACACTGATTAAACCACACCCCACTGTTTGAAGGAAACCCTATAATAGGCTATATCTTGTGTTTCTTGCAGGCAACTATGGTCTTGAGCTCCGCATACTTCTGGTTGGGATTGTTCCTGGTTCCGACTGCGTGTTTGATTGAAGACGTGGCGTGGAGAGCGTAAGTATAAAGCGAAGCCCGACCTTCAAGCTTGCCTCTCTGTCCTTGCAGCAGCTGTCGCCCACGTGAGGGTTTGGAGATTCAGAAGAAGCAGGGTTCCTGACCCTTAACAAAGAAGTTTTTGTTTTGTTTTATTTTAATTTAAGCTTGTGCCTCATTTTGATAGGAAATACATTAGACAGGAAAAAGAATACTGAGCAGGAGTCACATGACATTTGGTAGGGGCATTGTCTTCTGTGTGATTGCAAGGCCGTTTCCAAACTCAAATGTGTTTCGTCACATTTAGGAAACACGACCTGAGTCTCATTTCATGTCTTAAAACTGACAGTCACCAATGGTGCCTGGCTTGAACCCCCATGTGTACCTCGCTTCCAAAACAACGCTAAAGGAACCTTCATTCTTCCAACCAACTCACTCACAGTGGGAATCCTGCCAATCAAACTCTTCCCAGGAGTTTACAAGTCTGTAAGAAAATCACATCACAAATGCAAAATTACGATGAAGATTAAATAGAAATTAATTCAAGCTCGTTTTCCGCTTCTACATTTTAAATTATGTCATTCCCAAAGTATAAAGGAAGCAGTGATGTCCCAAGAGAATATTAACCTTTAATTTCATTCAGAGAAAATGAGAGATCGCCCCAATGCCTGTAGTATTGGTTTAGGTTCGAATGGGTCCAGTTCCTCCTAGAAACGTGGCCACATTCCCTGAAAATTGAGACTTCTAGCTTGGGCAAACCACAATTATTTCAGGGCCCTGAGGAAGTGAAGTGAGATTGTTAACCCAAGCCTTCCAGGAAAAGACATCAGGCCTCATTTTTATCTACTCATTGCTCCCACACTCGACAGGAATTATTCTTGCCTGACAGTGATATCTTTTGAAAAAGTCTTCATTTGGGCATAGTCTTGACAACTGATGCAGGGAGAGAAGAGCAATGATTTTCCTAGAATGTTTTTGTTTTTCTTCGGCTAAGTTTTTCAACTACTACTAAAAACCAAATGATTTTAACTACTTGAGTGCCTGTTTTGTTTGCTATGTTCTGTAAATGACATAAACAGAACTTTTGGGATGTTTCTATATAGCCAGGAAAGGTTATTTCCTTAACCTAATAGATACTCTGTGAGAAAATATCCATTCTGCTATTTCCTTTTTGAGCTAGTAGACCCAATTTTGGCACAGTGTGTTTATTGCCTAGCTAAATTTGTTGCAGCTCTGCAAATAAGTTAGTTTTAGGGACACACTTCTTGGTTTGGCTCAGTCTCATGGGAAGTAGTTACAGGCTCACAAATTCATCCCTAACTATCTTAATTCAGCTATCTTAAATTAATGTCATGAAAACAGAGTTTTATTGAGGTTCTTTTTGCCAAGCGGGTCTTTAGCAAAAGTATCTTTGTTCCATTTCAAAGAGAATGTTTATAGATTGCAAAGGCTCTGCCTCCTCCTGTGTTTTCAGAACCCCTTCCAACGAATTTCAAGTACAAATTCCCTGTCACCATGAAGCAAATTATCTCCTCCCTCTAACAAGACTTGTCTGGGTCCTGTTTGTAGGACCCAGGCTATAAAATTAGCACCATTTACATATTAACGATGATAAATCAGATGATACTGCTTCCAACTCCAACATATGGAAAGAGTAAAAGTCACTTCCTCTCCAAGGAGCTTGCCAGCTGGGTTCCAGCCAGAACCAGAGCCCCTCTGAGAGTTGAGGAGCCAACAGGGAAAGCTATCCTTGCCTGTTGAATTGTTGAGGTCCTGGAAGCTTCTGGCTGGCAGAGGTGGCAAGCACAGCTTCTCTTAGAAGTGACATCCCATCGCCTGGCCCTACTGACTTACATAACCATTTCCTGAATGCATTTTGCTCTTGAATTATTGGTAGAAGCTAGAAGATCAGTGTGTTAAACTAGCTGACGATTGGGAGTGCCCAAAGTATATATGCCCACTTTCACTATCTGCTTGATGCCCAGACTTCTGCCATCCCCATCTTGAAGAACAAGAGTTTTATGAATGTATGTGGGCATAGTCCCATTGAGCATGGGGTCTATACTCTGTGTAATATTATACTCCAAGGTGGAAATATTTGCCAAGGCAAGTAAATTAGTGGCTCACTCCAAGGAGAGGAAGCATGTGGTAGATGGATTGCCCTGGCAAAGGCACAGTCTCACCTGGGGTCTTTGTGTCTGAACTACAGTCATGCAACGCTTTAGAAAATGTTCTCCACTTTCCCTGCCACAGACACACATACCGTGTTCTACATCAGTGGTTCTCAACCTGTGTATGTGGCGGTGGGTTGATACCTTCCGGGGGTCACATATCAGATATCCTGCTTATCAGATACTTATATTATAATTCATAACAGTACAGAATTATAGTTATGAAACAGCAATGAAAATAATTTTATGTTTGGGGAGGGGTCACTGCAACATGAGAAACCACATTAAAGAGTTACAGCATTAGGAAGGTTGAGAACCACTGCACTTCTATCCGTTCTCTCTCTCTCTCTCTCTCTCTCTCTCTCTCTCTCTCTCCTCTTCTCTTCTCTTCTCTTCTCTTTCTGCAGTTCTAGGAATCTAACACAATCACTGTACTAGCAAGTCTTCTCCCACTGAGCTACACTGTAGCCCCTGGTTTTTGTTTTTGTGTTTGTTTGTTTGTTTGTTTTTTAGATAGGATCTTTCTTCTAGGCTGAATTGATATTGAGACTCTCCTGCCTCTGCTTCATAAATGCTGGTACCACAGGCCCTGACACCCCAGGGCTGGTTGTCTTGTCTTTGAAAACTTCATTACAGAGCAGACCTTGACTTCCAAGTGGACATCTATGCACACCTCAGACAGGGAGAGCCTCTCTCCTGGGCACCTCTTGCCTCCTTGCCCTGTCCTTCACTTCCATTCCCGGACCTGGGCTGTTCATAGTAAAAAGGGAGAAACTGAGTGAGGTAATTCATTTTCCCACAAAGTTTGTCAGGTTTCTGGATGAAGATCCATTTTTAGACTATCTTAACTCAGATTTGGAGCACCATCAAAAGCCTGCCTTATTATTCCTCAGAAGTTATGAGGGCTCAAACGGCCCTATCATTTATTAACATAATTGGTTATATGTGATCTCTGGCTAATGAGAAGCCTTGTTAGATGCACAGAGTGTAAATTGCCCAGAACTATTTACACTATTTTAATGTCCATTAGCCTACACTCTTCCAAAATGGTCACCTATGACAGCGCACTTAAGTAAGCTGCCAGATATGACTCTGCCTCCAGAAGTTGGTTACTGTCACTCTGTATAAATGATGCAAAGCTCAAGGCCACTGAGCACAGAGAAACACGAGTCCTTTTATCAAACTGTCCTGTCTCTTACCAGGTGTCACACAATACACTCTGTAGTTCAAGACTTCATTTCATTCTAATGCCAGATAAGTAATAAAATGGCAATAAAGGTAATTTCTGTGTACAAGTGGACCTTGGATTGCCTTTTTTTTTTAAACATTCTAACCAAACCAATTTCTCTTGAAGCACACTGTGTTTTTATTTTCGTCTACACTTAGAATTCAATATTCCCACTTAACTTGCATACAAAAGAGGGAGCTCAGTTTTAGAAACAAAGGATGAAAAGTTCATGCTGTTTCTTTTTAAAGTGCCTGAGGGGACATGAAAGCAAAGAGGACTGGGACCAGGGCGAGATGTACAAGAGAAGGTAGCAGGAGTGCGGGGCTGAAAATGATAAAAAAAAAAAAATTATTCATATGGACATGTGAACATCTCGCATTGAAACCCGCTACTTCGTACAACTAACGTTCCTAAGAAACCTAGATCCATCCTTACTTGTATCAGAGAGCTCACAGTGACTCACCTGTCAGTCACCAGATGTCCCTACTCTATCCCTTCTGTAGTCATCTGGTGTCTTGATTGGGGTGAGATGAAGAAAACCAGGCCACTGGGGACAAGACACAGATAATCTGACTTCAGAGTTATGACTCAAACGTTAACCCTCAGTGAGACCTGACCAATGCAAATGCTTCTAGGTTTTCCTTGATAACCAGTCAGTGTGAAATCACTGCAGGGAGATTTAAGATCCCTTTTCTACTTCCGCCTTTCATAGATCCTAGTTCTTGAGGAAATGTTAAAACCATTGAGGACAACCTACTCAAATACAGCATGCAGAAAGAGTAGCCCAGGCTCCCCCTGTCTCACAACCCAGGGTTTTCAACAGAGGCTGGGTTCTCAGGCTAGCTTACACAAGCCAGCCTGACATAATTTCCTCAGAGAAACAGTTTCTGGTTCGTGGAAGGGAGCGAGCCATTGGCCTCCTGAGGCCAGTTTATCTGCATGGTGGTTTGTTTTCTGCTCTCGGGTTTAGGTCCCGTTACACTATTTCCATTTCATTTCTGTTCTTCCTTTCTCAAACCCAGCAGACTTTGTCTCTGCTGAGCCAGAAGACAGCAATAGGGCTAGCACAGAGGTCGACAGTCCTGTGCAGAAGGAGGAGGAGGATGGATTACGGACCATCCGGGCGAGCGGGGAAGCATGTAAAGTGACTTTGAGCAGGGTGGAGTACATCACATAGTTTGCCATCAACACAGCCCATAAGCTTGTATGGGAACATTCAGCAATATTGGACAGTAACAGTTTAATGTCCTTCCTCTCTCTTGCAAAATGTTGGCCATTTTCTCATTTATTGTTTAACTTAAAATCCCATGGTCCCCACTTTGAACTTGATATTTTATCAATACTGAGCCTCAGAACTCCCTTTGAAGTAATTAAGGTATTATGTGTTAAAGCATGTGTGGTTTGGACTTGTTTACTCTGTGGGGAAAGATGGCAGGCACATCTCCTGTGTCTTCCTGCTAGTACTCCATTACAGATTAAGGTGAAGTGCCGGGTGACCCGGCTTTATCTGCATGGGGCCTCCGTCCTCATGGGTGAAGGGCTGCTGGGAGGAGCCCCATCTCCAAACTGTGCCAGGTCGCCATATTCACTTCTGAGCAGTCCCACTCAGTGCCTGCTCCTAGTCAGTCTGCAGCTTGGTGCCAAGCAGGCTTCTCAAACAGAGTCCATGACCACGAAGGCCCTGCAAAGCTGTTCCTGAGGAGGAAAGCCTGTGCTGCCCGCTCACTCTTGCCTCTCATGCCTCTCTCTACTCAGGATGCCTCTCCCCTCACTCTGCCTGCTTTTAACTTTCTGTTGTCACCTACATGTTCTTCACCTAGACATTCCCCACCCAAGGATCAAGTTTAGCTTTGCGTACTTTAGTTTCAAATAATAATAAAAAAAATTAATGCATAGACACAAGATGTATTTAATGAGGAAATAGAATATATTGAGAAACAGGGGAGTTAGTTATTAAGCTGGTGGTGGTGGAAGGGCAATTCAGTAGCAGAGCATTTGTCTAGCTTGTACTGTGCCTGGGCTCAGTCCCCAGCATAGCAGAAACACTTTATAGCAGAAACGCTCTTTAGAACACACTGCCTCTGGGGATGCCAGTGTAGTTTTTAGTTAGAGCAAATTGCACATGTAGCTGTGGGGCACAGCACAGGAGTTGGGTATGTGCACTTCACAGACCATGCTTTAGCTTCAATTTTGGAGGAACCCGAGACTGGCGGATTATTTGGCCATTGCGAGGGATTTAGTTTAGCCAGGAAAAGGGAGCGGGTAATTCCTCCACCATCCAAGAGGAACCAAGCATCCAAGCCAGGTTCCCACTGTGGCAGGAAACCAGCGCTGGATTTCCTGAGTAAGTCACAGCCAGAGGAGGACGGGAAAGCGAAAGCTGTACCAAGTATGTATTGACTCCAAACCTCAGACTGAGGTTTCACACTGAGAACATGAACTCTGCTCTCCTAAACCCCATCTCTGCTGAGGCAGTGGCTCTTTTCACAGTAAACAGGGAGACAAGAACTGCTAACCACAGCAAACAAGGAACCAGCACCCGTGCAAAGGGAACCATTTCAAATATGTCATGTGCTTCATATCCTGCAGGGAGGGTGCTCCAGACCAACTTCCTGATCTTTGGGGCTCCTATTGTCCTTAGTCGAAATTGCCTGGTTCTTAAGGTTTTGGGGTACCTGCAGTTCACACTACAGGTCTCATCTCTGGTACTCAGGATGCTTTGGACTGGGGAGATAAAGCTCCTGTGACAAGCTCAGCTTATCCAGAGGGCACCCAGGTGTGGTGAGGAGAGTGATTGCCAGTCTTCACAACTGTGTCACAGTCGCTTACCATCCTTTGTCTGTCCCTCCTGCTCTAGGGCCAAGCACACCTGCAAAAAGACGCTGCTGGAGGAGGTGCAGGAGCTGGAGACCAAGTCCCGAGTGATGGGCAAAGCGATGCTTCGAGACAGTAATGGAAAGAGGTGGGCTGCCCCCAGCGTGCTCTCCTGTCCCCTTCGGTCTCATATTTCTCCTCCTTGGCTAGTTTTCAAGGGGAGCATGGTAGGCTCAGTTTCAGGCATTCTGATTACATGCTAAGAATGTGGTCATGGTGAGCTTCAAATTGCATCTCCCCAGCAGCCATGAGAATCTGAGTTTCAGGGTCACTGGGCCTGTCCCCAGGTAATAGTAGTGGTTTTGTTGGGGTTGGGATGTGGACAAAATAGTCTTGTGAATAACCCACAGCATTGCAATATTTTCTTAAAGGGGAGGAACAGGGATTTAAAGAGGATCCAAGAGCTGGGCCTTTTGGGTTCAGGCCCAACCATGTTATCTGAAGCTGAGCATGTAAATGGATATATGGCTAATAATGGAGAGCTTTAGCTGTCCGTGGAAGTTTCATTACAGTGTTCTTCCGTAGACCTGTGGGTGTTCTCCCTTTATCTATATATGTATGCATGTTTTTGCCACATGTAATGTATGTCTGTGTACCACACGTGTGCAGTACCCACATAGGCCAATAAAAGGGTGTCAGATCTCCTGGGTCTGGAGTTACAGATGGTTATGAGTCACTGTCTGGGTACTGGGAATTGAACCAGAGTTCGCTGGAAGAGCAGCCAGTGCTCTTAGCTGCTGAGCCACCTCTCAAGTCCCTTGAAAGGGGATTTTTTTTTTTTTTTTTTTTTTTTTTTGATGAATTGCCATGACTTGGTAGATCTGAGAAAGGCTGAGGACACCCTTGGTGCAGAAACTGCTGCCTCACCTCGTTTGTCACCAAGCTTGTAGCTGCTCTGCCCTATACTCAGCAGGTGACCAGGAGGAGTGTGCCTTCCCTCCCATGAGTTCATCTAGTCAGGGTAGATTTATCAGAAATCTGTATGTTATAGGAGGCGATGGCTCCCAGCTAAGGGCCTTCTACAGTGTAGAAAGACCTCTGTGTTTGTAATGTGGAACATCTAGAAAAATCTGAGTGCTCTTTTCCTAAGTTCCTGGAAGGAAGTCTGTAGCTAACGTGTAATGAAACAAAGACCTAGACATGGAGTACTTCTAGAACTTTCTACTGTGTTGTATATTATATTTGTCTGAACTATCTGTTACAGGAATGGAATAAAAAATACTTGGTTTTTAAGGAAGGAGATTTGGGGCTGGGACTGTAGCTTAGTTCATAAAGTTCTCACAGGGCAAGCCCAGGGACCTGAGTTCAACACCAAGCATATAAAGCCAGGCATGACAGCACTTGCAAGTCCAGAGCTGGAGAGATTTCTGGGTAAGATGATGGATTAGAATCCTAATCACTGGACCTCCATGAAAGAAAACAGTCAATATAATACACAATGAGCTCTTTACTCCATCACTGGGGAGGTGGAGGTGGGTTTATCCTCCCTGAAGTCCCCTGGCCAGCAGGTCTAGACTAATTGACCCCAGGTCCCAGTCTCCAAAAAATAAAGTAAGAGAAATGACAGCCAAGGTTGTCCCCTGGCTTACACACACACACACACACACACACACACACACACACACACACGCACAGAGAGAGAGAGATAGAGAGAGAGAGAGACAGAGAGACAGAGAGACAGAGACAGAAAGAGAGAGAGAATCAAGCATTTTAAAGGTTTTTAGGAAAAGGCTTTAGAGCACATGGTTGAAGTTTTGTTTTTGTTTATGGCTTAAAATTGTTTTAGATTTATTTTATGTATATGTATGTTTGCTTGCATATTCATATGTGTACCATGTGTGTGCCTTGTGCCCTATAAGGTTAGGAAAGGTCTGTGGATCCCTTGGAACTGGTCATATCCAACATGTGGGTGCTGAGAACTGAACCCTGGTCCTTTATAAAAGAAACAAGTGCTCTTAGCCACTGAGCCACCTCTCCAGCCCCTGTAGCTTACATTTTAACAAATGAGTACATTAAGCATTGTGTTGGTATTTATAAACCAGCAAAACAAAAATTGCTGTCTTTCATAAGCTTAAAACTGGGAATGGGAGGTGGCTCAGTGGTAAAGTGCTTGCCTAGCATGCCCAAGGCCCTGGACTTCATCCCAACATTGGAAGAAAAACCAAACAAACTGATAAATTTAACGTTGTGACTAAATGGTAGATTCTTTTATAAGTCAGACAATTCAGACACAGTGTTCAGTACCTGTTAGACTTGCAGTGATCTACAGCATTATTTGTGACCTGAAAAATAATCATATTCATGGGCTGCGAAAGTTGGAGCAGGGAACTCAGGCAAATTGAGATTAAGAGATATTCACAAAGATAAAATGCACACGTATGTGATAAACGCAAGTTTGTCATCCTAGAAAGAATATGGGGCCACTTATAGATCACAAACTCTCAAGCCTACATGAGATTGCCAAACAAGAATAAATAATTTCTAAGTAATAATGAGAATTTCAAAGCACAATTGTCAGTTCTACTGAGACACACCAGAGGAGAGTATTCCGTATACTATGATACATGTTTGTGTTTCTGTGGGCGGAGGCTTCACAGGGCCTGTAAAAGTTCTTTGTGCAGCCAGGGCTTAGCAGCATGGACCATCTGACTGGGGCCATCCTAGAAGGCTTAGCTTAGGGTATAAAGGACCTGGGAGGACAGTAGCAGTGAGCATGTATCAGGCAGAGTCATTCCCCCACCTCTAGTTTGCAGGGCAAGTACTTTCCAGAAATCTGGAGTCTGTGTGAACTCTGGCTGAGCCCTTTAACCGTGTACCCTTGGGTAATCTGGGAATGCAGTGACGCTGTCTCTTCATCTGTTGTAGACAGCTAATGCTTTGAGAGGAGGAGGACAGTTTATGAAATGACACAGACAGACTGAGCCATTAGGAGGCTGCTAAGTCTCATCTAAGCGTTTGGCCAGAGAGTCACAGTGTGAAGGGGCTGTGGACTGTCAGTCTTGAAAGAAGACAAGAGTCTCTCTTCATAAAAAGATGGGAGCTTTGTGTTTTGATTTGCTTTGTCTTCTGTGCTGTACCAGGAATTGAATTCAGGGCCTTGCCTATGCTCCACTCCTGAGCTACACAAAGACCTTGGATTTGTCCGCAGAGGGGACAGAAACACAGCTTCTTGCCATTATCTTCAGCAGCCTGAGGAGTTGCCCTAATCTAAGGGGCCTCCCTCAGGCTAATCCTAGATTTGTGGCTTCAACTCCAAAAAGAATCTCAGGCCAAGCCAGTATGAAGAAGAGTTGGAGGATTTTATTGAAGATATTTTAATATAAGCTCAGGGATGACAATCAGGAGAAAGAGACACTCAGAAAGTCGTCCCCACGAGCAGGTCTCTACCCGTGAGCAGGGAGGAGATGAAGGTAGACCCAAGTTTAGGTATGGCCTCCTCAACAGAGACACGCAATTAAGTATCTTAGAATTATTCATATATGCCATTTGGGGGCTCTGATTCCATTTCAAGATTTTTAGGACACACACACATACCCCTTACTCTCTTGATAAGATCAATTGTAAGGTAGTCATGGGCACCTTGGATTGATTTATAATCTGATAAAGTAAAAAGCAGGAGCCACTAGGATTGCACAAAGGGAGAAGAACATATCCTTTTCCTGTAAACTATGTTTCTGGTAAGATTCCTAGAAAATTGCAGGTTTACTCTGGGGAAGAGAGATGCCTTCACTAGTTGTTAACTAACTACTGGAACTCTTGCTTCATTGCTAATGAGAGGGTTTGAGCCTCTTTCCTTCTCACTTCTCCAAGACTTTTCTTGTCTTAAAATCTCACCTTTAATGTGTATCTTTATGTCTGTCTAGTGGTAGGATGATGGACATGTACTGCCACATTATACACCACAGCCACCTTTCTGTGGCAGGGGAAAACAGTTAGAGCCTTGAGCACACAGGGCAAGTGTCCTACTTCTGAGCTCCCTCCCTAAGCCTCATGAATGTAAGTTTGTTTGAAGTGTTTATTTATTTTATGTGCATTGGTGTTTTACCTACATGTGTGTTAGATCCACTGGAACTGGAATTATAGACAGTGGTGAGCTGCCATATAGGTGCTGGAAATTGAAGCCGAGTCCTCTGAAAGAGCACCTGGCGTTCTTACCACTGAACTATCTTTTCAGCTCATGAATATAACTTTTAAACATCTCGTGGGTAGCACACTGTTGTAGACATTTTCAATCCCAAACCAGAGTTATTACTTATTATGTTTCATCTGGGCTGCTCTTAACTCCAATTGGCCAGACCTCAGGGTCATGTTTTCTTGACTCCTAACCCATGGTGACCTTTTCTTCCTCCTTATCTGTGCCTCTCCCTCATGCTTCTCCTCTGCCTCCCCCATCCCCAGGCCCAGGAACCCTAAAACCCGCCTATGTCTCTTCTGCCCAGCTATTTGCTGTCAACATCTTTATTTACCAAACAGAAATAACTTGGTGACAAGGTCACATAGCATCACTTGGAACTATGTGCAGATTCTCTGGGGCAACTGGGTCTTGGGGGGGCCCATAATTAGTATTACAATATACAGCAAGATACTAACCTCAATAGCACACACCTTTAATCCCAGCACTCAGGAGGCAGAAGCAGGCAGATCTCTAAATTCAAGGCTACCTCTAACTTCTGGTCTACAGAGTGAGTTCCAGGATAACTAGGACTACACAGAGAAACTCTTACCATGAAAAATCTAAACAAACAAATAGACAAACATCTGTTTAGTAAAATCTACCTCTCAATGTTCAAGAGAATCTCAAAAGGTGGAGTTTGTGTGTGATTCTCTGCTTGTTGCATTTGAAGATCCACGATCCTACCCTAGACTGAGTTTCATGATTTTGTTTGATTACATATGTGCATGTCTGAATGAACACATGTTCCTGTGTGTGCTTGCCACACATAAATAAGGTCAGCCTTTCCTTTTCTTTTTGTCCAGTGCTTCATTGTGGGACTGTTCACCAGAGATGGTATAGGGACCCACTGGCCTCAAAAGGTTCCCATCCTTTGTTTTTCTCCCTTCTAGTTGTCCCAGGTTTGCTGTGGGCCATCTGCCCACTAGATAACAGAGGCATGCTGTTCTCTTCGGGAGGCAGTTTCATCCACTCTACCTCCTACTAGCTGCCTCATCCTTGGTCTTTGACGACTTTGGTTTGCTTCTTTCACATCTGCTTGGATCCCTGGACACCTCTGTGCTGGGAAGGGCCAGTAGAGACTGGGTAGAGGGTTGAACTCAGCCCTCCTGCCGATGATCCTCTAGAGCCTAGAATCTAGACTCTGGCTAAGGCACTGGTCACACTGTCCTTCCTTCTCGATTCCTTCATTCCTTCTTCCCACCCATTTGACTGTCAGTTCACCTTTCCCATGCTGAGTGTGTGTGTGTGTGTGTGTGTGTGTGTGTGTGTGTGTGTGTGTGTGTGTGTGTGTGTGTTTATTGGCTCATAGAAGAAGTTCCATAAATATTAGTTGACTGAATACCTGGAAATGCAAAAGTCCAACTCAGTGAGGTAGCAGAGGGGAAAGGAAGGTCACCTGGTGTCTGGTTTGGTGGCTCAACTCAGAGGTGGCACAGAGAGAGACAAGGGTGCTGCTTTTACTTCGTTTCCAAAGAAAAAACATGTGTCTTACAGGTTAAAGTCATGGGAGTTGGAGAGATGGCTCAGCACACACATCATGCTGCTCACAGCCAAGTGTATCTTCAGGGGATCTGACAGTCTCTCCTGGAATCTGTAGAAACCTGAATTTGTGGACATACATGCATGCAAGCACACACATAAATGTGTGTGCACACACAAGTATACACATTATTTAAAAATAACAAAGTAAAAAAATTTTAAAAGACAATATATCTAAGGGCTGGTGATATACCTCAGAAGGTAAAAGGCACCTGCTGCTAGGCCAGACAATCTGAGTACCATTCCTGGGACCCACATGGTGGAGAGAGAGAACGGACTCTCAAAAGTTGTCCCCTGATTTCCATATACCCACATACTCCCAAAATAAATGTATGTTTATATACATATACATACACATACACATACACATACACATACACATACACATACACATACACATACACATACACATACACATACACATACACATACACATACATATACATATACATGAGCAGTCTTAGATAGAATCCCAGATGGCATTAGTTCAGTGCTACGGGTTGAACCAGGAGCAGCCATGGCTGGGCCAGCCTCTGTACCCAGTTCTCAGCCTCTAACACTCAGCTCCGTGCTCCATAGACCTTAAGGGCATTCTGCCAAGCCATGGCATCTATATCCAAGTCATTGGCAGAGAGTCTAGCAGTTTTTTAGGATTGTATTCATGGGAAATAAAACAAAAATTTTTAGACATTAACCTTAAAAACAAAAAACAAAACAAAAAAAAAACCTCTTTGTGCCGAATTTATAAGTACAGTTTTGTTTTGTTTTTTTTTTTCTTTTTTGAGACAGGGTTTCTCTGTGTAGTCCTGGCTGTCCTGGAACTCACTCTGCAGACCAGCCTGGCCTCGAACTCAAAAATCTGCCTGCCTCTGCTTCCCAAGTGCTGGGATTAAAGGTGTGCACCACCAGTGCCCGGCTATAACTACAGTTTTGAGACGGTATCTAGGGTCCTTCTATATCTTATTCATTCAGTAAACATATTTATGGGGGTGGGGCTTTCGCAGGTATGCCATGGCATGTGTGTAGATGTCAGAGGACAACTTGTAGGAGTTACTTCTTTTCTCCTACTGTGCTTGTTCTAAGGATCAGACTCAGGTCACTGGGCATAACAGCAACTGGGCTTTACCTGCTGAGCCATCTCTCCAGCCCTAGTAAACTAATTTAACCTATCGTTTTGATGAACTTATGTAATCTTTCACTGTAGTTTCATTAAACCATTAAGTTTTCTTCAACGTGCCTATTTCAGTTTGAATCTGAATGTCTTCCATAGGCTCACATTTTGAATGCCTGGTGTCTCATTTATGTTGCTATCTTGGGAGGTTCCGTAAATGTTGGGAAAAGGACCGTGGCTGAATAGAAGTTAGGTCTCTGAGGTGTACCTGCCCCTGATTCAGCCTCACTCTTTGCTCCCCTCCCCTGGTATGATGTGAATAGCTGTCTTTCACAACTATGGTGGGAATGAAGGGAAACACTCCACCGGGCCTCCTCTTCCCTACTGGGCTTCATCTGCCTTCTATTGTTTCTTCTCAGTTTCATCACAGTGATGAGAGAAAGTAGCTGGTGTGATAGTTCTATGCTGTTCCTTCAGTTAATCAAGCTAACCTGGGGAATCCATGCACAAGTAAATTCTATGCTTAAGACCTTGATAAGTCAAGGATTGGTCAGAGAGTTAGACCAGGAGCAGAACTGTTGCCACCTGGGTTTGTCTGTGGTTGTGCAAGATGCTGCATGTTTTGCTACCTGAACTGGTCAGAATGCTCTCCCAGAGCCCTTAGCAGGGGCCGAAGAGAGTATGCAGACCTGCTGATCTCTGTAGAAGGGCCCCCTGGATCTTGTATGTCTAAAAATAATGACCAGAAGGAAAGGACTCCTCTTTTAATGTTTTAATACTTCCCCTTCTTTTTTCTAGAGTGTAACTCAAGATTTTTTTTCTAGTAGGAAAAAAATCTACTATGACTACTTACTTTTAGAGAGATAACAAAAAATGTCCAAAACAACATGTAAGGTAACAGACTGTCTTCTAGCATTTTCTCTTTCTTGGTTTGTAGGATAGAGTGGATTCTGTGATGTTATGCTTTCCATATGGCAAGAAATCAGCTGAATAACGGAGGAGAGGGTCTAGAAGTGGCGCTATCTTAACAACAAGGAGCCTCTTGTTTCATTACAGATCCTTCTCTCTGTTCATCGCAGTTGGTTGGAGGAGGGGGAGAAGAAAAGGGCAGGTGGTCACGCTGGTTGTCTCCAGTTTCAAGGCCAGGCAGTTCTGGTTGCTGCCTCTGGTTTCCTAGGAAAACTCAGATTCTCTTTCATGTAAGTGCTTTCCCTGACCTAAGGCCGGCTGGGCTGGAGTAAAGATAGCAGCCTGTCTGGCCTTGAGTCTTCTGCCAGCGATCGAGTGTCTCCCTCCAGTTTTGTGTTCTCTGAGAACACTGATGCGTAGCTCTGGGGACCCTCACAGAGTGACCTCAGCAGGGAATCTGATCCCAGGTGGGTGCTGCAAAGCCTGTGTTCTCCCTTCCAGCCCCAAAGACAGCCTGGATGTCTGTTTGACAAGCCTCACTAGTGGAGGGTGATAGGAAGTGCTGTACAGATACTGCCCACAACCTAGGGAGTCTTATAGCACAGTGCTCTCTGCTAAAGAATAGGGGCCAGCATCTGCAGCCTTCCCAGGATTTCCACAGTCACCAAGGTCAGGCAGCATGCTCTCTCCCAGTGCTACTTTTAAAACCAATGACTCTGTGTGTGTATGTGTGTGTGTGTGTGTGTGTGTGTGTGTGTGTGTGTGTGTGTACATATATTTTAGAAAAATCCCCAGTGCAACCAAATCATCCCAAACTTCAACTCAAACACCTGCTACATTGTGACCTTTAAACAGAAATTCCTGCATCTTTAAATGAGTATTTAAGGGCTGAGGTGTGGCTCAGGGGCAGGGCTCTTGACTATCATCAGGGTCTCTGAGCTCCAACGCTAACACCTCAAATAAATAAGTAAATAAAATCATAATAATGGTTCAAGTGTTTGGTCTTGGCATGACTGCCTTGTGGCAGTGGAATTGAGTCTTTCCCGTGAGACACCAGCATTAATGTCGGTTTTTCCAGGATTGGCTTTACATCAGCTGGGGGAGGGGGGTGTATTTTCTCAGAGTTATGGCTGTTGGCATCATGTACCGCCATCTTCTCTTTATTTCCTCCCTACCCCATCCACATTTTCTCCTAAAATGACTATTAGTTTTTTATTGGCCAAAAGGGTAGGAAATTATGGCATCATTTCAGCAAACCTCTCCACGCCAGGTGGCAAGTGTCTGCTTCCAACACCTGGTTGAGATTTATTTGCCTTCCAGCTGCATTTTTTCCACGACTGTGTCATGAAGTGGGGCGAGGAGACCAGTTGTGAGACAGACAGGACGGAATGGGGCTCCAGGCCCTGCCAGTCACTTAGCTGTGCAATCTTGACTGGGTTACTAACTTCTCTGAACTTCCTCTTTGCCCGTCGTGAATCTGTGTTTGAGGATGAAATGGGAAAATCCACAGTGTATGTAGACATATCAGAGAGTACAAACTCTCATTTCATCCTCTGCCCTAGAAGATAACCCATCTCTACTGGCCATCCCTGACTGGCTATTTTCAAAGGCTGTGGGGTTTTCCTCTAAAAGGATATGGACACAGCAGGAACTCTGTTTCCTATTGGGCCAGTGTAGAAATTTAGCGGAACCCTAGGCATTTTAAGATAGCGGAGGCATCTAGAATAAGGTTTTGTTTTGTGTGGCGCTAATAAACCCAGAGCTTCACACATGCTAGGCAGGTGATATGCCACCCAGCAGCACCCTCAGTTCACAGACTAAGTTTTGTGAGAAGGTTGTATCCAGTCACAGTCTGCCTTTGGGCCACTGCATCCAGGAGCTCCTCTTACACAGAAGCTGTCCCTAACACTCCAGGCTCTCCTGGTGCTCACCTGAAATAGTGTCCCCACCAGCCCCTGCCATTTGTCCCACACAAAGCCTCGGGAAGAAGTGGCTTCTCATGGACATCACACATAGGTTCAGTCTTTATTGTGATCATGGCAGCTCCGGCTTCCCTTAAATTAACGCGTTCTGCTGTGGTTGGGGTGGTGGTTGTCATCAAACCGGTGCTGGGATGCACCTGCAATCTCTGCATTTCAGAGACTAAGTGGAGAGAAGAGGGCTTGAACTCAGGAGGTGGTGGCCATACACGTAGGGAACTTAGAAAGACCCTGTTTTTAAAAAGAAAAGGAAAGTACTCAAATATTAAAACACACAAAAGCAGAGCATCTATCACAGAGGGCCCCCATGGACCCAAATCACAGATCCAGCAAGTACCAGAATTTTGCCAGAGTTGCTGTGTTTAGCCCTGTTTGGCCCTAGATTTGAGGTTGCTGAAGCATGCAGAGCAGATTATAGACATCAGTACTGTTTGTCCTTACATACTCCAGGGTTATCTCCAAATAGTGTAGCCTGCGTTATAACATCTCTTACAGTGTGCACCGTGCTGTTGTTAAACATGAATAGTGCAGTCCATAGTCTCTGGTCACATCTAATTGAGGCGATTGTTCCTCAGTGCCAATGACATACTTGCCCTGTAAATAGACTTTCCAGATGACCTTGGCTCTCCCTGCCCTTTTCAGGGCCAGCTGGTTTATACTGGGATGGAGGCAAGGACCACAGTAGCCTGCTCAAGTCTCTGCCCAGCTCCAGAAGTTATTTTTAATGCCATGGACTTACACATTGCAGTCCCATCTTATTTATGATAGCACTGTAGCCACAGGCGACTGATGGAAACAGGAGACCCAAACCTCAGAGGAGATACCAGTATTGTCCCCTGAAGAGAGAGGAAAACATGGACCATCTTAGACCAGGTTCTTAGCACATGGCCAGGGTAACGCATCTCCCCAGTGCCACCATTTATAATCTCATTCTCACTGCAGTGCTCAGAAGGCTGTGGGAGCCCCAGGAGCCAGACTGGGATGCCGACCTGCCTCAAACATCTGATGGAAAGGGTCAAAGCAGGCAGGCCTGCCCAGGCTGTGTGAGAACTTGAAGTGAGGGAATGAAGGCTGTGTGTTGCTGCTTCCTACTTGCAGGGGGTTAGTGTCATGAAGCAAGCATAGAAACCTCCCTCAACTCCCCAAGGCAGGCTGGAGTGAAGAATTCAGAGTGGAATGGAAAGAGTTAATGGACCTACCAACTGTCTTGATACAGATGACTTCCAGACAGAACCGCCTTCATGGGCTCCGGTATGGTCTGTGAAAGAAATTAATAAATGCGTTTCATTTTGGAAGAAGGGAAAACCACCAGTAAGGCCTACACAAAGGGGAGTGTTCTTAGAAAAACAAGGGCAGAAGGGAACAGCTCTGGCAGGCAGGCCGTAGCTGCCCAGTCTCTAGTGGGGCTGACAAACACAGGTGAGGAAAGGCATTAGTGAAACAAAAGGAGTAAATGGTCCAGGAAATTGCAGAAGGCCTGACTGGATTACCCACTGGGGGATTGCTGAGACCTGCATCCCGGGCACCGGAAGGAAAGAGGAGGAGAGTAAACACTCAGGGAAGTAAAACACATCATTAGCGTTTAGGGAACCCCTGGGCTGCCCCTGTCAACTGAAAATAATCAATTCTCTGTAACTTTACGGCTGTTAAATCCCCACAGCCTTTACTTTGATGGGCTAATGTTTAATAATTTTAAACAATTTTAAACACTGGTTGATAGTGATTACTGAGGCAAGCCCAGACCTTCTTGTTCTCCGGCAAGAGAGTTTCTCCTGAAACTGAGCAAGACGATGTGCTAGCTGATGAGGGAACTCATCTGAAGTTCAGCTGTTCCCTGCCACAGAGAGACTGTAGGGAATGCATGGCCAGAGCAGAGAGGAGGGCTGCTATGCTGGTGAGGTGGGACTGAGGGTCAGCTGGAAGCTCACTGAAGCCCAGCCTCAGGTCGGAGCTTCAGGAAGATTCTGGTATATTTATTTTTGATTCACAAGTTAAGTTCGTTTCATGGCCATTTTCTCTACCTTCCAAGAATCATTTTTACTAAACACTGACAATCAGTACCAACCTCAGCCAGTGCTCAGGCTTACCGAACCCCCTGGAAAGTACTGACAGGAGACCTGAATCCCCTCAGAGGTACTGAAGGGATGTGAGAATCCTCCCCTTCCTATAAACTGGTTCTACGTCAGCCATTTGAGCAGCCATAGGAGACTCTGATGCTTTTGGCGGTGGGCACGTACTGTGAACAGTGTCATTGCTCATTCCAGGTGGGAACTGGTTCCTCAGAGACTCGAAGGTCTCTGCCAAGCTCTGTTAAGTCCTGGGGGATTGTTTGCTTTTCTAGTTGACCCTTCTCTTCCCAGCTCCAATTGTGTAAGCTCTCCAGGCAGGCGACCATCTGCAGCCCTCCTGAAACTGAGCAAACAGTCTACATTTCCAGGATCCATCTCCCTGAGAGAGTAGTCAAGGCATCCTAGAGCTTAGAATTATCCATATAATGTGTAAGAGAATTTCTGGGCTCTTTGGTGCAGTGGACTGTGGGAGGAAAAGAGACTGTCCAGGGAAGTGCCGGACAGTTGCTTACACTACCCACACTGCACCACAAAGCATGCCTGCACTTCGCAGGTGTGGCCTCTGACCCAGATGTGAGAGTTCTGTTTGCATCTGGCACTAGGAAAGCCAGATGAGGCCTGACTTAGTAATCGATGAGTATGGTGAATGTGGCGTCATTGGCCTGGTTCAACAAAAACTTAAGAGAATGTCAGAGTTGCCACTGGGAGATAGACTATAGAATTCAATGCGTTCAGCAGCCAATTTATAGGGATTTCGGAGAAATGCTTAATTAATAGAGGTAGAAAATTTGAAAATGCCATCCCAACCTTCCCCCTGGGAAGGCAAAACAAAACTGTTCTTGGCTGTAAAAACAACTATCACAGCCATCCTGTTTTGTAGCCCTTAACCCAGTGTCTGCTTATCGTAGAGCTTCGGTCATCAGCTCCACACTGAGCCTGAGTTAAGTCTTCCCCTTCTGGTACAGCACTGATAATATGCTATTCAACATTTGTTCTCTTCCCTCTGCAATTAGGATTCAGGATACCTACCTCAGGTGGTGGGAGTTGCTAACGAGTAAACACGTTGGCTTCATTGTAGATGCAGCCAGTAGTAGGTTGCCCTTATACAATGAGGCCAGTCACTGTTCGGCCATTGTAACAGACAATGAAAACTGAGGAAGTGCCAGGCAAGAGTGGCCAAAGAGACAGTGGCAGGTTCCTGATGCCCTGGAGTAAGAACTCGGTGAGAAGCAAGAGATGAGGATGCTGCTGGGAGTCAAGTGAGCAGAGGGGTGTACTGAGTAGAGGAGATGGCTGCAGAACTCAACGGAGCAGGAGAGGAAGTGCAGGATGAAGGGCAGGTCCTGTGTTTTCTTCATCATAAGGTACAAACTGACACCTCTATAGCAGAGCGCAGGCTGACGACAAAACAGCAAATCAAATCTGTTTAGCAAAGTTGTGTGTGACATGAGACCCTTCAGAAATGAGGAGCCAAAGGACTAGGACGAAGGGATACTCCATGCTTAGGGTCAATGAAGAATGGGTGACATAACAACATGATTAAACAGAAACTGGGTGAGAATCTAATCAACCTTCTAGACCTCTGCAAGGCTTCTCTGTGCAGCATCCTGTGCCCCAACATGAGACAAGACCTCAGAAGGAAGGGTCTTATGACCTAATCATAGGCAAGGTGGGGCAGTACAGGAAGGAGATGGTGAAGTTCTGCTCTCTGGTCTTCCAAGTGTCCTTCAGCTCCTCATACTCTGCAGTAGCATTTTGAGTCCTGGCAGTCAATCCTATGGTGACTGGAAAGTCCTGATATATTCCAATTCCTATCCAGTTTTGTGTTTTCGTAGCTCACTTTGCAACTGGGGATAAACTCATTTGTGTACTTCTCCATGTCTAACTTACATCTCTTAACAAAATGCACGAGTCAGTACCAGAACTCAGACATAGCAGTGGTGGTGTCCCTGTTTTATGGTGAACGTGTGCAGACAGGATTGCTGGCCAATGTGTATATTCTGAACAGAACTAACTCATTTCCCTGGGCATGGTGGCAAAAACCTGTAGTCTCAGCACTGAGATGTAGAGGCAAGAGAATCTCAAGTTGGAAGCCAGCCTGGACTATATGGCGAGACCCTGTCTGAGGGGAAAATGAATAGATTAATTACCAAGGCTACTTTTTGTAAGAATTTTTTTTTGAAAGAAGGGTAGCTTGTGATTAAAGCCTTCTCATCTGTGCCCTGTTTGTAAGACCAAGAATAAGGCCCTCTGGCCTGGTGCCCTTATAGGAGCATATTAACCTGAAAGCACCTGTGGATTTCAACATGTTCCAACTTGATGTGGGTTACATGAAACATGTGTTCTCATTTTGCTTAAGTATTTTTAGATATAAAAAGTTATAATTTAAAAACTAGTGTTGAAAGACCAGCTAACACTGATGTCACCCTAAAAGCATCTATTAGCTTCATATTTCAACTCAGTCACCAAATCCAGATGCATGCATTCCTCAAACGATTTGAAATACTTCAGAAGACTATTTGTTTTAGAGAGCATACCTGACTATCTTCATGTTAATTACACATGGAGTTCAGAGCATAAATTGTTTAGTGTTAAATGTTGATATTTAGATTAAAGGGTGTAGTCCAAACAAGACTTTTACATGCACCCATTGAATTACCTGGAAATGGCAGCCCGTCATGGCAGCCTCGGGCCTTTCTGCCTCCCATTTATTTTCTTTTGCTCATTCATCAGACAGTCAAAGGGTTTCTAAGTGGAAGGCATGTTAGATACCAAGGCATTGCTAGAATGGCAGCTGTCTTGTTTTCTTAAAGCATCGATCTATCATTCAGGCCCTTCATACCCCATTTTCCCCCTTCACCTATTCAGAAAGCATTTGCCTTTAAAAAGAACTGGGCCCAGGCCTCTGTTGAAACACCTCTGTGTAGCCACCATGGACCTCCTTAGATGCGTTATTATCTTTTCTCCCTCCTCACAGATCTTTTCAAAGCTAGAGAATGATCTAAGTTGTCACAAGCTGGAGACAAAGCCCTTTGACTTGTACCCAATTTGTGAACAGTCCATTTCACACTGTGCAGAGGAGACTCAGAAGCCAGGGGCAACCTGGGCCTGGTAAGACACGTGTGTGCTACCACACTACTTGACAAGATTATGTCCTGTGACTGACAGACAGCTACAGGTATGCTCTGGAACTTTTGACACACAAAGACTATGTCACAATAAAGTCCCAATATGCTTTCAATTCATAACCCAGCGAAATGCTACAACTGCTCATTCCTGCCACTTTCTCCTCTGCTCTTGTGACCAGAAGCTATGCAGCTGCAGTGTAGCCCTCTGGGGTTGCACTTCTGCCCTTGTGTGGATGTGTGGAGTTTCTACTTTGGCTTCCTTGGCATTTGAAAATGAAAACATCCCCTCAGACGTTTGACTTCTGTCTGTTCTCTGTTGAACAGAATGTCTGCAGACGTTAACATGTTAAAAAGGAATATACCAGGCTCTTCCACAAGGCTGGCAGACATCCTCCTGTCTGAACTCTAGGTCCCTGGTTTTTACTCCATTCTGATTTTCTTCTGTTTCTTCCCCTTTTCATGAATTGTCAAAGGATGTGACCACATTTCATCAAGTGTGCACCATTGTCTCTGTCATTGCTTGGTCTTGCGTATTTGCTTCTTGAACATAGCAGCAGTGTGCAGAGTGCACAGGTTCCCTGCTCTCCGACCCTTGTTCTCTTATAACTGCTGGATGCACACCAGCCTAAGACAGAAGTAGCTGCAGACTGGCTCCCAGATGCACCTTCTGCTTGTCTGTTTTGATCTCTTCTGTAGTCTAATGTTAGCTTCAGTAGGAAACAGTGACAACAGAGTTTATGGTGGTGCTTGCAGTTTGATCTTATAAACCTTTATGTATGTGTTCAAAAGCAGCTAGGCAGACCATAATCTTTCCCTTAACTACTTTTTTCTTCATAAACCATCACCCATTCACTCAGTAGTTCTTACAAAAGTTTTGCCCCCAAATGCCTGCTGGGTTTCTAGCATTATACTTTCTGAGATGTCCCTGTGAGCACCACATGTGATTGAAGAAGGTCTTCTTAAAGACCAACATCTGTTCAGGTTTTCTCCTAATCTTCAGGAGTCAACTGGGATCAGAGAACGTGTGTGAACTTTCTATTCTTGCCACTCATTTAAAACACCAGTGTTGTTGTTTTACAATTTTGCTTGGTTTGGGGTTTGTTTCATTTTGATGCTGAGGATGGAAACCAGCAAAAATGCTATCAAGCTCTGTATGACTGAACTACACCTCAGACTCTGTTCTCCTCTGTGTGGTGCTAATACAAGCAAGTCCATGGGTCGAACCCTGACAGTTGGCAATAAAGAAGGAAGGTAATGGTGACACATGACTAAGCCAAGAATAGAAATCCAGTAGTGTTTTCGTGCTGCGCTGGCTAGTTTTATATCAACTTGACCCAAGCTAGAGTCATCAGAGGAGAGATCCTCAATTGAGAAAGTGCCTCCATAAGATCAGGCTGTAGGCAAGCCTATAGGGCATTTTCTTACTGAGTGATCAGTGGGGGAGGGCCCAGCCCATTATGGATGGTGCCATTCCTGGGCTGGTGGTCCTGAGTTCTATAAGAATGCAAGCTGAGAAAGCCATAAGGAGCAAGCCAGTAAGTATCACTCCTCTATGGCTTCTGCATCAGCTGCTGCCTCTAGGACTCTGCCTTGTTTGAGTCTTTGTCCTGACTTTCTTTAATGATAAACAGTGCTATGAAAATGTGAGACAAATACTTTTTCCTCCCCTAGTTGCTTTGATCATGGTGTTTCATAATTTCAATAGCAACCCTGACTAAGACACATAGTGATGGAGAGAATTCTAGGACAGTCCAGAGTGGATGATAATTTCTCAGCAAGTAATGAGATATAAGATACATTCCAGCTACAGAGAATGACTTGGTAGATGTACCCAGGTCAGTATTATGACATGTCTGGATTCTACATTTTGAGTCCAGAAAGATAATAAGAGAAAACCTGAATAAGTAAGAAAGGCTGGACCATTCATTCCACAGGATAAAGTTAGAGTTTTACTCTCTAAGTCATGGGAGCGCCGCATATAAGGTATGTCTACAGGTAGAAATCTTTAGTAGAGAATACTAAATCTGGCCTTCAACACGCAGAACCAAAGTCACATACCACCAAGATTCTTCTCCCAAGCAGAACATATTAGGGCAAGCACAGTTTATCTGAGTTTCCCCCTCTTCAGGACAGTTTGGGTTATAGAAAAATCTTCTTGGAGTGACCTCATGCCTTTTGGGGAAGAGAAGAAAGAGGTAATTTACTGTCTATACCCTTGGTCACATAACTGCCAAATACGTGACTAGAGAGTGCTGTCCCGTCTGACCACACTAAAGGCCAAAGCACTGCTACAGTGAGAAATATGGCTTGTCATTCAAGGCCACATAAGTAGTTGCTCATTTAGTACAAGTAATGTGTGCTCAGAATGAGAATGGAGAACATGACCATTTAAAGCTAGTTGTTATGGGTCACATCTGCATCACTTTTCTTGATGCTATAAAAAACAAACAAACAAACAAACTAAAGCAATGAAGGGAGCTTTATTTTGGCTCACGGTTTGAGGATACAGTCCACCATAATGGGAAGGCACAGAAGCAGGAACATGAGGTAGCAGGTTCCATGCATCTACAAACAGGAGGCAGAGAGAAATGCTCAGATGGCTTTCTCCTTTGTATTTAGCCTAGGACTCCCACCCATGGCACAGTGCTGCCAACATGCAGGATGGATCTTCCCTCCTCAGTTATACCTCTCTGGAAATGCCCACACAGACACGCACAGAGGTGTGTCTCCTAGGTGATTCTAAATCCAGCCAAGCTGACCATGAAGATTAAACAATATCCAGAAACAGCCTTGTAAAAGTAATAATCACTAAGTATTTTTCAAGGTCAGAAGGCAATAAGAGTCAAGTTCTATTCTCTTGGATGGGGTCCTATGCCTTCACACTGCACCCTGCCCTCCAGGCTCCTCAGAGTCTCTGTCCCAAGCCAGTGATCCAGAAGTAGTTTAAAGCAATAATTCCTGGGTCAGAGAAACATACTCTTAGTTGTATATATCAGAGATCCCAGGCCAACTGACCCTCTGAGTGTGTGGAGCTTGAGGAATCCCCAAGTCAGACAGCGTGAGAAGCCTACCAGTCTCTTCATACCTTCCTACTTGGCCCACAAGAGCCAAACAGGCTACAAAGCCTGTTTCCTGGCATCCAGCATCATCACAAGGAGATTGTCCTGACTGGTGTGGACTAGTTTTAGGAGTGGAGGTGTTGTTATTGTTTTTTGAGTAAGTATTCCATACATCCCAGTCTGGTTACAAAGTTACTATATAGCTGAGGATGGCTTTGGACTCAGAAATACTGCCTCCCAAATGCTGGTCTTACAGACAAGAGCCACCATGCTTAGTACGGTGTGCACCCTTGTTCACTGTTGTCCTCCATGAGACCATCGAAAGGTGGGTCATTCTGTTGTGCAAACACCTTTGCAGTGATTTAGGCTTGAGTTTCCAAACACCTCCTTATAGGAAAGGAAGATAGGATAGAGTGTCCCTTGGGGTGTCCCTCAGGGTCAGGGTGAGATGGCTTTGGGGGATATTAGCATGCCTTCTCCAGACCTCTGGAAACCACAAAGCTAAGTCCCATCTCTCCCAGAACCCATTTTGATTAGGTTTATCTGGATTCACTACATCTCTGAGGTCTGTAATTCTTTTCTTTTTCTTTCTAGGATTACTGAGGCATGAGGGAGAAATCAAAATTGTGTGTCTCAGTTTGTGTGTTCCAAGTGTTCTTGTGTCATGATGTGTTGTTTGTGCTATGAAAATATTGTCGCCATGAAGCTAATTAGCATGTGTGCAATCCTCAGTTACACGTTCACACAAGCAGAATGGACAATGGTGGCTTTAGCCTGTTGTGACCTGTGGTGGCCCTGGCCTAGTCCTGAGTCTCTATGTCGATTGAATAAGGAGTTTGCTCTGGCAATTACATAGTGACAGCACCTCCTCTAGTGCTGGTGGTTGGTGGTGTTCTTGCAGAATGAAGATGGCTACAGCCCTGTGCTGTTTACCTGACCAGACCAGCCTGCTCAGTGGTGCTTAGGTGACCACTGTGCAGAGACTAGGTCCTCTTGTTTAGGGCACAGTCACTGGGATGTAAGAAGGTCAGCTGCAGACCATGGACTTTTGCTTTTTTCTTGGCTCCAACTTCAGCTGTGAAGGGGGTATCTCAGCTTCCTCAGCTGAGAGGAAGCAGAAGGTGGGCACCAAGCCTATGCTCCCCTGCATTAGTTCTAGAAAAAAAAATGCACATCTGACCTGGAGTTCGTTCACTCTCGTGACACCTTATCTACCCATGATCCATCTCTTCTAGGAAAGACTCCAGGCAGCCCAAGACATAAAAGGAATTTAAACACTCTCTGCAGTCCTTGGAGTCACTCTCTCTGTGTAGCTGAACTGAATGTTCCCCTGCTATCCAAAGTACTGTGACCAGTACTCCAGCTGCGACTGGCAGAGTGTCTGTAACACTCTTACAGAAAATGATGAGGTCCCCCCAAGTGGGCAGCCATTTTCCCAGGGAGACACTCAGAGTGCACACCTGCAACCACTTTGTCCTTTCCCTCTGTGAGTCTGTGCGGACTTTGCCAGCAGGTCAGGCTGTGCCAAGCACCTTGAGCCCTCATTATCTTTAATTAGTGTTTAGGAGGTTAATTAGTGGCAAGGCTCATCTTTCTTTAATTACTTCAGCAGTTGAGGCAGCGGGTCCTCGAAGCCAGCTTTGAATTATGCTGTTTGTCTTAACGCTAATTTGAATAGATAAAGCGGATGTTTACCTCACAGATGAGCGTTGATGGGGCGCAAGGGAAACTTCAGAGTTGTGGACACAGTTGTTTTTACTGTAATTAATTTGCAGATTTAGTGACCTCTGGAGTTTGCTGTTTTAAAATAGTGTAACAGTCAAAACAGATAACAGTTTCAAACCTGATTTAAACCCAAAACCCCAACAGGCAAATCCATTTGTCATGTAAGGACGAGTTTGTAAAAGAATTTAATTGATTACAAACTAGAACTGATTAAGTTCATCAATAGATGAATGATAACGAAGATATGGTATATATACAGCCTACAGAGCAAGCCTGTGTCATGTGCAAGAGAGTGGTTAATGATCAATTGAGCAAGGTAAGCCAAACCCAGAGACAGAAAGACCATCATTTCTCTTATATGTAGAATTATGCTTTAAAACAGGAAGACATGAAGAAGTGGAATTATTGGGGGGAGAGGCACTGCAAGAGGGGAGGATGGGGAGAAGAGAGCAATGAGAAGTGACTATAATCAAAAGGTGTGATAGACACGATGGAAATGCCATAATGAAGCCCATTTCTGGTGTCCAGTGGATGTGTGCAAACCATACAATTATATAAAAATGAGGGCTGAAGACCCAGCTAAAAGACAGAGGCAGGGGAGGGAAGGGCAGAGACAAAAATAGTAAGTCTTACAACTTATCATTATATCTCATTAGTGGTACCTGGTTGCCCTCACTTAAATTCTGATGTTGGCACCATGAAGCTGTCCTCTGTCCTCTGAAGATTCACATCCCAAACCATCAGGCCCTAGCCCAGAGGCTGGTCTGCAGCCTTGGCTGTCATCTGAATAGTAGAGATGAACTGTACAGGGCAGGTATCCACCTGCCTCTCCCCTCCTCCACTTCCTTCTAGCACCCAGTGTTCTCCCCAACCCTGCCCCTTAGCAATGACAGTCACACATCACAAAGGTCATCTTTCCTTTTTAAACATGCTCTCCACAACTACCACCATCCCCAGTTTCTTCCTTCCCTCCTTTATCCCTGACCAGGGATATGCTCTGCTCATGCTTGGAAAGACTGAACTCTGGACCCAGATAACATTCCCACTCGGCAGGAAATTGAATCTCAGCGGTACATGTGAGTCTGAGAAGGGACAGTAAAAAGATGTGGAGCTGGTCATCCCAGTCCTGGAAATTGCATCTTATGTAAAGGGGCTCCCTCCATCTTGGAACATCACCGAACCAGCTCTGTCTTTGTCCTCTAGGCAACAGTGATTGAAAGATGTAATTTCCCAACATAGACATAGGGCCCAGTACCCTTGTGTTTTCCATCATCATTGCTTGGTATATGGTCCACCCTGCATTAACTCCATCCATTCATCTCAATCCTCTGACCAAATGTTCTCTTTCCTTATTTAACTGAACTGGGAATGGAGACCTGGATTTTGCTGATGCTTGGTGAAGCTTCTAGCACTGGGCCACCTCTGTCAGCCCAACAGACAACTCTGAGCATCCTCATTTCGCCAGGAACTCTTTCTGGTGCTGGAGAGAAAACCAAAAGACAGAATTCTTGCCATGTAGAACTTGGTTCCCAACAGAGAAATCCAAGAGTTAACGCCATCTTCATGGTGAAAAGTGAGATCCAGAAAACAAACCCAAGAGTGGGAGATGACAGGGAAGCTGCTCTGGAGCGGGGAGCTGGTCAGGAGGCTGGGAGGGAGTCTCCTCGGTGGGATGAACACAGAGTGAACACAAAAATCAATATAGAGGCCTGGGTGGGGGGATAAAAGTTGTGTGGCTGGAGCAGAGTGAGGGAGGGGAAGAGTTGGAATGAGCTTGAGAGGAAGTAGAGGTGTTTGACTGTATGGCTTTGAAATAAGCAGTGTACATGGTGCTGTTTGTGGCTGCACAATTGTAATAGAACCCTCAGCTTCTGCAACTGAGTCTTCAAGTCTCGCTTTCTGGTTCACTGGGGGGGGAGGGGGCTTTGCTTTGCCTTTTGCCCCCATTGGCAAATACACACCACCTAGATTCATTCCTCCTAGGCTTCCTTAACTTGCCTACAGCCTGCTATAGCCCCATTCCCCTGGGGCCTCCTAATTTATCTGTTCCTAGCAGTCCTCCAACTCCAGCCTAACCTGCTCTAGGCTCAACCACTGTACTGCAGAGCTCAGCCTGGTTTGAGAGAAGCCTTCCTACCTCATTTAGGGTCATGGAATGAGATAATGGTTTCCACATGTGCTGGGGCTGTCACTGAAATTCTCCTTTGCCAGCTCAGCTAGAGAGGCCGAATCTCTCCCTCTGGTGAGCCTGCTGGAGGTGGAGGAGGGATTCCCACACACCAGTGAAGATTGGCAAGATAGCATTTGTTTGCAATGCTTAGAAAGACATGGGGACAGAGAGATGTGAATGAAACAGGAGATTAGTAAAAAGTAAACAGGGATTTTTACTTTCCTTTGGAGAGTATTGGAGATTCCCATCCAATCAAGGAGTAATGAGGGATCACAGGTCCCTTTTCCTATTCCTCCCCTCCCCCAGTGGTCACGTCATCCAAAGTATCACATCCAGGAAGTTGCCATTGACATGGTAACCATCAGAACATTTCCATCACACCAGCTGCTACCCCATTGACCCAGGCAGCCAGTGAGCTGTTCTCTAGTTTGACAAAGTTGTCACTTCAAGAGTAGTAAGCATATAAATAGAATCACGTAATGTTTTCCTTTTATGTAGTGACACCACACACACACACACACACACACGTACATACATACATACATATACACACATACATACATACACACACACACACGTACATACATACATATACACACATACATACATACATACATACACACACACACACACACACATACACACACACACACACACACACACACACACACACACACACACACACTTTTCTAAAGATTCTTCCAGTTTATATCACTCCTTTTTCCCTTTAGTGCTGAGTAGTATTCCATGACATTGAGACCTGGTTTAACTCATGAAAGGATATGTCAGTTCTCAGTTTGGGCCTGTGAAAGAATAAGTATTCTTTCACAAACATTTTGCTAGCACTATTTTCTTTTTTATGAGATAAATGTCCAGCAGCACAGTAGTGGTATCTATGGTAGCTACATGCTTATTTTTAAGATTTATTCATTTTATATCTATTAGTGTTTTATCTGAATCATGTACGTGTAAATGTGTGTCTGGTACCAGCAGAAGACAGAAAAGGGTGTCAGGTTCCCTGGAACGGTCGTGAACCATGATACAGCTGGTCACTGAACTGGTCCACTGCAAAAGTATCAGTGCTTTTAACTGCTGAGCCACAGCCCCAAATATTTAATTTTTAAGATTTTGTCTACTGATGCTTGATTTTTGAGATAGGGGCTCACACTGTAACCCTGGCTCACCTGGAACTCAGTGTGTTGACCAGATAGAGCCTGAACTTAAAGGACAGTCCTGCCTCTTCTCTAAGTGCTGGTATCACAGACTGCAGCACTATGCTGGGCTAGCTGACTGTTTGGAAAAGCAGCCCTTTGTTCAGCTCATGATTCTGTGAGTCCACAATCTGGGCTACACATTAGCCACAGTCATCTGATTTATGTTTTTTGACATATGATTCGAACGTAAGCACCATCATTTTAAAGCATAGTGTGACAAAATTGTGGCATGATTCATTATAAATTGTTTTATAGCAAGGCCGTGCCATCTTTCTAGTGGTGGCACAGCAGAAAGCAATTCTTGAGAGCGATGTCTGATGCCATTTGATTATTACTTTGGCCCCTGTGATAGGTGTCCACTGATGTCTTGTGAGTATGGTTCACGTTTCCCTGCCTGCCCAGTGACTCTGAGTGTCTGTGTGCACCACCCACTCTTATGTCTGCTGAGATGTGCTTTCCTGCCTTTTGTTCATTTCTAGAGAGATTATCTGCTGCTATTGGATTCTGAAGCTTCCTGATATAGTCTAGGTACTGGTTCCGTGTCAGTAATATGGTCCACAGTGCTGTCTCCACTCTCAAGCCTGTCCTCCAAGCCTCATAGTAGAATATTCTCAGAAGTAAAGTCATGAATCTCAATTGAGCTCCGTTTTCCTCACGGGTTATGCTTTTGGTGACAAGTTGAAGAAGTCTTTGTGTTCTCTATTGACCCCCAATCTGTTTTTTTTTCTTCAGATTTTCTATTTTTAGACTTTCCTTTAAAGTCTGTGGTGCCTGTTAAGTTAACCTTGGATAAGGTTCCTGACTTAAGAGTTTTTGTGTTGTTTTGTTTCATTGCCTGTGTGTACGTGGTTTCTCAAGAACTATTTGTTGAGAAGTCTTTTCCTTCACTGAATTGCTTTTCCTTATTTGTCAAAAGCTCAGCGGAGAACAGAGGTGTGGCTCTGTGGTTGAGAACTCTTTCATGTTTGGCTTCAGACTTGATCCCTACCGTGGTACAAAGGAAGGGAAAGTGATTACATGGGAAGTGTAATCACTGTGTATGTTCATGTATGCTTACATGTGTGTGATCAGGCACACGTGTGGAGATCCACAGCTGATGTTGGGAGTCTTCCTTAATTATTTCATACCTTATTCATTAAGGCAGAGTCTCTCAGCTGAAATCCAGAGCTGGCCGATATGGCTAGTCCAGCTGGTCAGCTTGGGCTGGGGACCCTCTGACTTCATCCTCTGTGTGCTAGAATTATAGTAGACGACCACACACTCATATTTTATATGGGTCCTGGGATCCAAACTCGAGCTGTCACACTCGCTGCTCATCTAGCAAGCACGCTAATCATGGAACCACCAACCCAGACCTATTAAAGATAACTGTACTTGAGCTACAAAAACGTTGTTGGGGCTTTGAGAGAAAGCACATTAAACTTTTGCCATATCAAACTGAGAGGACTTGACAACTTCATAGTGCTCAGTCTTGTGATCCAAGCAGATGACAAATCTTTCCAAGATTATTGACATCTTTTACTTGAGTATTGTAGTTTCAGTTAACAGTATCATAAATGATCTGTTAGCTTTGCATACAAATATTTCAGACAATTCTTTGAGCAGTTGTTACTTGTGTGATTTCAATTCCAGCATCCATATATGCGTCACTATATGAGTCATGTGCATCACATGCTAATTTTTGGACTTTTGCTTGTCTGTATTATGTGACTTTGATGCGTCACCTGTTACTACTTACTTCGGATATTCTATCGGAATGATGATACGTTGTTCCTGAAGTTTTCTAGACAATCTGTCATCTACAAATGCAGACACTCTTATTACTTACATTCTGAACCCCGTGTTTTCATTTGCTTTTCTTACCTTATTGCATAGTCTATAACTTCTAGCAGCATGTTAAATAAGAATTGTAAGGAGAAACACCTTTGCAATGTTCCCAAGGGGAAAACATTGAGTCTCTCGCCACTGAGTATGATATTCGCGGTGGTGCTTTTTGTAGATGTTTTTCTGTAAAATTTAAAAAGTTCCCATCTAATCTGCCATTTTTGTTTGTTTTAAAACCATGAGTGGACAATCAAATTTTATAAGGTGCTTTACCTATAAAAACAAAAATGTGATTTCTCCTATTCTTTTAGGCTGTTAACAGGGCTACTTGGATTGATTTCTGTATATTTAGCCATCCTCGTATCTCCACTATAAAACGTGTTTTTAGAATTCTACTGTAATGTACCTATTGTGATTGTGAGTTATAGCTTAGAATTGCTTTTTAACTCCTTGCTTTAGGCACTTTATTATAGATACATAACTGCTTACACCGTTGCCATTTTGTCAATTTTAGTGAAGCATGGAAACATTACTTCCTTTTAAACATTACTTCCAGAATATGCATAATTTCTACTTAAGCTCATCCAATATAACTTGGAGCATTGGAGAAGAAAGGAAAAACTCATTCTCCATCTGTCCTTTTTCCCTCCATCTTATGCCCTGGTCCCTTCTTTCACCATCTCCTTATTGTGTGTAGAAATGTCTTTAGCTAGCTGGGCATGCCTTTAATCCCAGCACTTGGGAGGCAGAGGCAGGCAGATTTCTGAGTTCGAGACCAACCTGATCTACAGAGTGAGTTCCAAGACAGCCAGGGCTATACAAACAAGCCCTGTCTCAAAAAACAAAACAAACAAAAACAAACAAACAAACAAAAATGTCTTTAGCTACAAATGCCCAGTTTCTGTTTGAGAATGTTTTCTTTCTCCTTGTTTCTGAAAGACAGTTTCCCTGGGCTGATGGCTCTTTGATTGACTGACTGGCTGGTTGGTTGATTGGCTGGCTGGCTGGCTAGGTTGGCTGGCTGGTTGGTTGGTTGGTTGGTTGGTTGGTTGGTTGGTTGGTTGGTTGGTTGGTTGGTTGGTTGGCTGGTTGGCTGGCTGGTTGACTGGCTGGCTGGTTGGTTGACTGGCTGGCTGGTTGGTTGATTGGCTGGCTGGTTGGTTGATTGGCTGGCTGGTTGGTTGATTGGCTGGCTGCCCTCTAGCAGGGAGAAAAACTGGTCCTTTTCCCTTAGTAGTTTTTCACAAGGAACATACTAACGTTCCAATTAGCCTTCCCTGTAGATAGGTATTGTCTCTCTGGCTGCTTTTGAGATCTTGCCTTTATCTTAGCCCTGATATGTTCAATTAAGTCCTTTCCTGGCATGTATTTCCTCTGTTTGCCCCTCTTTAGAAGTTTAGATTTCTCTGCAACCTTGGGGCTCATTCAGCTGTTATTTCTCCCAGTGCCTTCAACCCCAGATGCTTCGTCTTGTCTGTGACTCTGAAGAGAGGAATGTTGGGTCTTCGGCCACCCGGCCCTGAGACTCCTTCAGCCCTTTTGATCTCTTTTTATCTCTATTATTCAAAGCGGGTGATTTCGACTATTCCGTCATCATCTAGTCCATTGACTATTTCTGCTCCCCTAGCATTTTTCTGTTAGCCCATCCACTAAAGCTTTTATCTCAGTTATTATGGGTCTCTGTTCTAAAATTCTTTTTATCTTTGGGCCAAAATTTTCTGTTGAATGAAGTTTGCTTATAGTTGCTTATTGAGGCATTTTTTTGTCATTAGCACTTTAAAGTCCACTGTCTCTGTCATCCTGGTGATAAAATCCGGACACTAGAGACTGTGCGTTGTACAGCATCCTATATTTGTCAGGAGATAGAAATAATGACCTCAGTTGATGCCTGGCTTCTTCCATTTGAACTCCCCTGACTCTCAGTGAGCAAGGAGAAGAAAGCCTCATGCTGTCCTGGCTGGAGGTAGACATCCGGCTCCTTGTGGGCATCCCACTGTTCTCCACCAATGCTTCCAGGAAAGGACCAGTGCACCATTGGCTGTCATGGAGGACTACAGGCTCTTTGTTTGCAAAAGGTGCTGCTAGACAGCCTCTTGACAGTTTCTTCAGGGTGCAAGCCCAGACTTCCTCTTGGTCATGGCTGGTACAGGCGGAAGAGAATCACACATTTCTCTAGGGTGGCTGGCTGGGATAAAGCAGCTTGAGTTGGAAGGTTATCACACTGTGGAGCCCCAGTGGCTAGAGAGTAGAGGCTGAGCTCTTTATCTGCTCTTGTGAGCATTTGGGACTGTGAGCTCTTCAGCTCCAAGTCTGAGGTGTGAGGTCAGTGGGAACTTGGGTTCTCATTCTGGGTCTCCACTGAGGTCTTCCTCCTTAGCATCGCTGTTTCAGGTGCCCAGCATCATCAGCTGCACTCAGCAAGGAGTAATGAATGGAGGGCATCCCCCTTCCTATAAGCAGAAGTCCCTCCAAGCAAAGATTTGACATTAACTTCGGTATTATTCTGAGCTAACAGGTTCTGATAAATATAAAATAGTAATCTTGAGAAGCAGCCATTTGTCCATTTCTCCCTAGGCTGCTGTTGAAGGACAAAGGACACGGTGACCACTTGCTATTACTTGCTATTAGCTTTTTTTTTTTTTTTTTAACTTTCCTCCTGACCTTACTGGTTTGTTCAAGTTACCATCCCAGCTGTCAGGCACAACAGAGCACAATGACACTGTCACACACCAGCAGCACCCCTGCCTGCCCTTCTTTGTTGATGCCTCCCTCAGCATTCTGCCCACAGCCCACCAGCTTTTACCTCTGCCCTGACTGTTGGCCGTGTGGACTGGCAGATCCTCCCTATTCTAAGGCTGAGAAGCTGTTATCTTCCCCTTTACTCAGCTTACCCACTTGGTATTGTACTTCTTAGACACATTCTCCTTTTAGCAAGAACTCCCCCAAACTACTTTGTACGAAAAGAAGATTTCTCCCAACACTCAGAAGCTTCCTCCAGTCCCCACCACCCGACAGCTTGATTAGGATTAAGGAAAGTATGCACTATGCCATCGCCAGTCTCTGCCTTCCAGCCCCCATTCTGATAGTCAAATGGGAGTTGAGTCCATGGAGGACAGGAAATACTGCTTTCTCATTTTTGGAATAGAATTTAGATTGTTCATTTACATTGTCACAACCTCAGCTACACTGGCCTCCCATAGCACCTTACAACCTGAATTTTAAAGAAACAGTGTTTCTTCCCTGCAAATTCAGACTTTGCTCACATTCTCTACATTTGGAATGAGCTCTCTTTCCTAGGATACTGTAGATATTCTGTGGTTTTTAAAGAATAGCACGGAGGCATCTATTTGGGCCCTTGGCAAACCTGCTATGTACTTGATACTATCCTAGAACACACATGAAGACGCAAAGACTGGCATGATCATGTCATAGGTACACATCAGAAGAGAACAAGCTGTCACAGCACAGTCCATGAAACTTCATACTCGTAACCAAGTCCTCTGTGCCCAGCCTGGTTCAGGCCCTGAAAGAAATGCAAGAAGACAGTCTCTGGGTAACCTTACTGTGCATATAAATATCACAGTCTAAGACCATGAGTACCCTGGTAGAGCTTGCATTAAATTCAACAGGGTGAAATGGAAGAAACAACCCAGAGAAGATTCTAGAAGACTTTTAGAGCAATAAGCACTAAAACTGCTTTCTGAACAATAGATACATCCGCTCTGGTTTAGAAGAATGGGTTCTGTGGAAACACAACAAATTAGGTTTTATATGTGAAGCCTTCTATTTGCTTCTGAGGTATATTAGTTAGGTTTCTCTAGAGTAACAGAACTTAGAGAATTTATGAGAATGACTTACTGGCTGTGGTCCAGCTAATCCAACAGTGGCTGCCTATGAATGGACGGTCTGAGAATACAGATTTTATTCAGTCTACAAGGCTGGATATCTCAGCTGGTCTTCAGTATACAGCAGAGTCCCCAAGAAGTAGTCTCTAATGCCAGTGAAGGAATGGACTTGCTAGCTGGACAATACCAAGCAGGCAAAGGGCAGAGGCTTTCTTTGTCTATGTCCTTGTATAGGTTTCTAGCAGAAGACATTGTCCAGAGTAGATCTGAATTAAAGACCTGGATTAAAGGTGTGTCTTCTCACCTCAAAAAAAAAAAAAATCCAAATTAAAGATATGTCTTCCTACCTCAAAGATCTAGATTAGAAATGGATCTTCTCACTTCAGATTAAGCAAAACCCCTCACAGGTGTGCTCTGCCTCCTCTTTTGAGTTTTAGTTAATTCCAGATGCTGTCAAATTGACAACCAAGAACAGCTGTCACATGAAGCACATGAGACTTCTAGTGCCTTCCAAGTTGGTAGGTATCTGGCTCTGCCTGAAGGGAAGAGTCTATCACAGTCCTCTCTATTTTGTTCTTGTTGTTGCTTCTTGTTTTTTGGGGTGCTGGGGGTGAACCCAGGGCCTTGGGCCTGTTAGGCAAGCCCTGTACACCTATGCTTTCAAGGATGCCCAGCAGCTAATATAAAGATGAGCTTCTAAAACTACTAATCAGTTTGGGATTCTGTTTTGGCATCTTCTTCGAATCTTAGCAGCAGCTGCGGGATCTGCTACAGAAAGGCAAAGACAGGCCAGTAGTCACTGGCTGCATTGTACTCCCGTGACTAGGTGATTTCTAGTCTTGAATAGTTCATTTTGGGAGGAAAGGCACTTCCTAGCAAAAATATGGACATGAGAGCGTGTTTTCCCCAGTGCAGCCCTTCCCAGTATGCCCCTCCTTCCTCCTACTGCTTATTTTCCAGGACAGGAGAAACATAACACCTCCTTCAAGTTATGTCAGCTTCTAAAAAGGGCCTGTTTGTGAGGACTTGTTGAAGCTTCAGTTTCAAAGTCATTATTGGGGAGGCACCAAGACTGCACGTAGCTCATAGCTAGGCTGAGTTCATGTTTACCTAACACCTTCCATACCAATAGATCCCGGATAGCATACCTGTTTGTGCCAGCACACAGGGTAGGGGGAGCATAATCAAAGACAACACTTTACTTCAACACCCCCGCAATGCTGAAGAAATGAACTGCAAACATGCCAGCAGTTTGGAGGATGAGAAGGAATTGGTCTTGAGTCAAGACCTGTTTCTTCCTTTTTAAAATTGAATTTTACTGTTTTCAGTTGTGATGAAATGTATATAACTTAGAATTTGTCATTTTAAAGTCTACGATTCAGTGGTGTTTGCATTCACAATATTATGAACCCTTGCCAGTGTCTCAGAACATGTCTTCCTAGAGGGAACCATCATGCTTTAAACATTTACCCTTCCCTCAGCTCCTGCACCTCCTTCTCTGCACCCACAGATTGTAGGTTTCTATCTCCACACATTTACCTGCCCTGGAAATTTTATATACTCATGCCTGGCCTTTGGGACTAGGTAAGTTTTTAAAGGATGTCTGTGTGTATCGTGAATCATGGCTGAATTCCTCTACCTGGTAGCATAGCGTCTAGGTGATATTGTTGATTCAGCTGACTTTCTTAGGGGCGGTGGTTTCACCGTCTTGTAGTCTCATCAGTGGTAGAAAAAGGTTCCAGTTTCTCCACATCTTCTCCAACCCTTGTTCCTTCCTAAAAGTTTATATTGTTTGCTGTTTTCATAGCCATCCTCGTGGGTGTGAAATACTGTCTCACCGTGGTTTTGATTAGTCATGAATATGTTGGAAATCTTTGCATGTACATGCTGACCAGTGTGCTTGCTTCTTCATTGTACAAACATGTTCCCGAGTCCTTTGTTCATGTTTTAGTTGTCTTGTTTATGTCTTAGCTGTTCATGACAAGGGATTTCTTATGTATTCTGGGTACCAGGTCCTTATCAAACATAATTGATTAGCAAATGTTTCTCCCATTTTGTAGTTGCCTCTTGCGCTTTTGTAATGTCCTTTGATGTATTTTAAGGTGTTTGTTTTTTGGTTTTTGTTTTTTTTTTAGATTTTTAAATGTTCATGTGTGAGTATTTGACCTGTACATGTACCACGTGTATGCATGGTACCCAAGGACAGACGAGGGCATCAGATCCCTTGGAACTGTAGTTATAGATTCGTATAAACCACCATGTGACCTACCTAACATCTAGAACACATAAGAAACCCCTATGAATGAACAGCAGAAAGATAAACAACACAACTGCATCATAAACAAAGGACTTGAATGAATGAACTGAACTCTGGTCCTCTGCAAGAGCAAGGGATGCTTTTGACCACTGAGCAATCTCCCTAGCCTCACTTGGTTTTGGATTTTTGTTTTGTTTGGTTTAGATTGGATCTTGCTATGTTGACTGTTTTGCCTACACTGGCCTCAGATTCCCAGGGTAGAAGAGATACTTGGGTCTCAGTCTGAGTAGTGTGCACTACTGTGCCCAGTTTAAAGGTTTTAATTTTAATGAAGTCAGTTCTAGTCTTTGTTATTTGTACGTTGTGTACAAGAAGGGGCTGTTATCAGCATCGGTTATTCTGCAAACAATAGTGGGAGTGGTGGACTTGCCTGCTGGGATTCCAGCTGCCTCAACCAAGGGCAACTGCCTACAGTGAGGGCTGGCGCCTCTCTGTTATAGAGATGCAAATCTAAGCCAGAAATATATTCAGGGTTCCTGGCTCCATTATCTCCTTGCCTTCCGTCTGGGAACTCACATGGACTTCCCTCTGTGTGTGTCTGAGTCCTGATCACCTTTCTTTACAAGGATCAGGGCCCATCTGTATGTCATTGTACCCTCTGTACAGGTCCAGTCTCCAAGTATAATCCTATTCTAGGTTTGGGCTTCAACATGGAGAGAGAGGCAAAGGAGAGAAATAGAGTTAAATCTACCTGGTAGGAAAAGGGTGTATGTATTGCCTGGTGCCCTTGGGAGGAACAAACAAACCTTCTAGACACAGGAGGCTACTTTGCCACTTCTCTTGGTCTGAAGCTATCTGGATGCCTCAGAGAGGTGTTGGGGTGAGCTGAGTCCTGACCCTCTTTGCTCTCTTGCAGGATGAATGAGCGAGACCGTCTGATCAAGAGGCTCAGCAGGAAGACACCTCCAACCCTCTTCCGAGCAGGCTCCATCCAGCAGTGTGTCAGCCGTAAGTGACAGTGGGTAGCAATGAGTGGCAGGCTGCGAGGGGTGAATAGGACAGCCAGGCCAGAGATGGCTGCCATACCTGGAAGAATGAGAACTTTTACTTTCTGAATGTTGAAGGTGGGTGCTCACCGAGAACAGGTACTGATGGTCCATCCACTGGGCACTTCAGCTGAGCTCTCTGCCTGTCCACAGAGACGTTCTCGGTGGAGCTGTCAGCATCCCACTCCTTTTCCATATTTCCCGAAGCCCCTAGGAGGCATGTCGCACATTCAGGAGGGCACAGAATTAGAAGCCCAAACAGAGAGCTTCTGTATGCAACAGCTTGTAGTGCTATGGCTTTTAGGTCCCCGCCAAGGGATCTAGCTCATAGCCATAGTCTCTGACCTAGGTAGAGGTAAGTATGAGAATTGATAGTATCCTCCAAAGAAAGCAGTCTGCAAGGGTCTCCTCTGGACTCACCCTGCAGGGGACCCCACTGGACTTAACCTGCAGGGGACCCCTCTGGACTCACACTGCTGGGTCCCTGTCTTGTGTCCACATCTGTAAAATGAGAACACTGTGAGAACCTGGCTGGGGCTGTTGAGAAGGCAAAATAAGATTTTATTTATATATATTTAATATTATATAATATATTAAACTAATATATTATATATTATATATTAATATATAATTAATATATTAAAGATAATATGTATATTTGTCTAGAAGAATGTTGGACCTAAAAAGTTTAGTAAATGTTAGGTATTGTGATTGTTATTCAATTAGCTGAGTAACCCAAGTTTCTACTTTTTCCTCTAAAAAAAGAAAATACATTTATATGACATTTTTATACACTATCACATGAAGTGTATAAAGTCTTTAGGATGGTTGCATTCACACTGTAGACCACACTGCTTCCTGAATGAATGTCTGAGAATAATCACAGGAAGGGTATGTGCAGCCAGGCAAGGAGATTGAGGCAGGAGGATCACAAGTCCAAAGTTACTTGAGCTACAAAGTGAGTTCAAGGCCAGCCTGGGCAACTCAGTGAGAGCCTGTCTCAAAACAACAGTGAGATGAGGTCTGGAGACAGGGCCTGGTGTCAGACCTCTTCCTTAGCATGCACAAGACCTAGATTCATTCTTCAGTACCAAACCAATTACATATGTTTGCATACATCCAGGGGACAGCTATAACTGCCTTAACAATGACATTTATTTTCAGTCAGCATTTAAAAGGCAAAACGGTCTACTGAACAAATACAAGAAATAAGACCACCTCTGAAGTCATGCCACAGTTACAGAAACACTTGATGGAGGACTGGCAAGATGGCTCAGCAGTTAAGAGCACTAGCTACTCTTGCAGAGGACCCAGCTTCGTTACTTAGCACCCACATAGTGGCTCACAACCATCTGTGACTCCAATCCCAGGGAATCTGATATCTTCTGACCTCGGCAGGCACAGTCATACACATAAAATAACAATAAATAAAACATTTAAAAATTAAACCCTCAATGAGTTCTACTAGAGCCTATTAACAACTTAGAATGTTCCTACCATTCACAACCAGACTTTCAAGTGCTCAGAACTCTCGGTCTAAGAAGAGCTCTGTAACTTGAATGTCTCTGTCCAACTGTCTGGCTGTCACCAACCTCAACCTCACTGGGAACCTGAGAGACTCTAATCTTCAGTACTCAGTTGTCACCATGGTTTGTATAAGGGACAGAAAATTAATAAGTCAGAACCTTTAGCAATGATTTTAATTGCATTCTGTCATCACGGCAGAGCCCTTAAACTGAATCCCATGACCATATAAGGAGAGAAGAGAGAGAGGCAGACAGAGAAACAGAGACAAACAAAGACAGAGAAACACACACACACACACACACACACACACACACACACACACACACACA
>JANHMN010000001.1:203377547-203420468 GCA_030674055.1 Rhabdomys pumilio | reverse complement strand
ACACACACACACACACACACACACACACACACACACACACACACACACAGAGAGAGAGAGAGAGAGAGAGAGAGAGAGAGAGAGAGAGAGAGAGAGAGCACATACACATCCCTGTCTCTTGTTATGTGATGCCTTGTGCTACATTGGGATCCTGCCAGCAAGTCCACTAGATATGGTCCCTCAATCTTTGGTTCCAAATCTGTGACTTGAAATAAATCTTCCTACTTTATAAGGTTCTCACCTTTGAATGTTTCTTTATATTAACACAAAATAGACTAATACAGTTCTTATGACGTGCCAGTGTGCAGTAGTAATGACTGAGATTGGTGTTTACTGCACAGTCTAAACTTCCTTATCAGCACAATGGTTTGCATTCTCTGCAAAACTCTCCTTTGATTAAGCTACAATCAGATCTCAGGATCAAAGGAATAGAATGTAAGAGTTTTATTCTGAAATTGTGGGTGGGGGGAATGACTTAACTTTATCAGCTTTACCTAATGCCCCACCCCAACAAGACAAAACAACTAAGAAATAAACCACACACCACTCAGTCTAGAAGCAGGAGCCAGGAAGGCTCACAAGAAGGTCAGAGAATGCTTCCTTCTAGTCCCTAGTTCCCCATCAGGACTTCCTGAAGATGACTGGAAGTGGAAAGTGCAGAGGGCTGGAGCTTCCCTGATTCCCCATAGGGATGTTCCCCCAAAATAACCTAGAAAGAAATCTGCTTTCTGGTCAGGCTTGAGAGCTGCCTGGTGAAGTCCATGAGTGACACCCCCACCCCCACCACTGTCATCCATCTTTTCACTGACAGCCCAACTCCTCCCAGGCCTCCTTTCTAAGAGGAGAAATTTTTTGCCAGGGAACCCCTTACCCCTTCCTAGAATAAATCTCTCAGCATGTCCTCCTCACTCCTTCCTTTAAGTTTGTACTTAAAGGGTGAAGCAGGACTTGTGGCAGACAAGTTCTCTGCTGCTCATCTAGACTCCCGACTATCTTTTTACTTTCCATCCTGAGACACGTTCTCAACTGTTGCCCCATCCGGCTTTGAACTTGCCATCCTTCTGCCCCAAGAGGGGCATTCAGTCATGCTCTGCTCACCCGAGATCAGGTCAGGATGAGAGTGCTTGCCTACCTCTCTGATGAGAAAACTACAAACCTTCACCCAGAGTTATTGAAGAATCTCTTTGCCAGCACACAGTACCCCATGTAGCCATGAGATGAAGACACTTCCAAAGTTAGTTAGATGCCCAAAAGGAGACCTGTAACTAGCTCTTATTATTCATTTACTTGTGTTTTGATAGCCCTAATAATGTTTATTTTTAATGTGTTAACATTCATTTATAACTTTTATCCATAACTCCCTACACACACACACACATACACACACACACACATACACACACAAACACACACACACATACACACACCCCAAAGGTCTAAAAGGATTAGCAATTTTTCAAATTGGACTGACAGTTTAGGCAGGCTCCTTTATGGCATTTATGCAGAGGCCTCCCCATCCATGCAGAATGGACTAGCATGAATCAGGCCAGGACATGGCTGCAGCCTTAGTATGATCGGCCGCCGATGCACCCTGCAGCCCTCAGGAAGAGCTGGGGCTATTAGAGGTAGGCCTTGTCCCAGGCCATTTTATCTTACATAGAAGCAAGCCCAAACCGAAAGAGCTTCATGAATCCAAAGGTACAAGGCCCAGTAATGACCAAGCAAGGACAAGAAGTTCCCTTTAGTGTCCCTAGTACTCCATCCGTCTGGTCATCATCCAAGATAGATGCCCAGCCAACTGACAATGCCATCTTCTCAGAGAGAACCCACTGGTCCTCTCCTCTCTTGCCTCAAAAATATTTCTAGAATCTTTCTGGGAGGCCTGCCCTTGGTCACAATGACCTCCTTCATATTGAAGTGTCTCTGCTCATGGGTTGCAGGAGCCACAGCCACAGTGCAAGCCAGAGGCATCATTCCAGCAGTTCATCCCACCCAGGGGCAGCTGCTGGGACTGATGACCCTAAGGACACACAAAACTTTCCTTGTTAGAAGACTAGAGAATGAACATGGTCAGCTTTGTCGGTGGTAAGCAGCCTTGGTACCAAAAGGCTTGCTAGTTTTCTTTACTAGATTTTGCTTTGAATCGTTCCAAGGAAAGGCCATCCTCTTAGACTGCAGTAAGAATGTGTCACAAAGCACACCTTGTGTGTGGTCAGGGCAGGGACCTGAACGGAGGAGGCAAAAGAGCTCCTCCTGTTCCCAGAGAGCTCCAGCAGGCCATGGCCCATTTCCAGAAGATCTTTGGAGATGGAAGTGAGATACAGCCTTTGTTCCATACCTTGCAGAAGCAGGATATGTGGAGCAAGGCCACCTGCTTATCTATGTGGATAGCACCATGAGGGAGCCCCTGTCTCCAGGGCCTATGGGCAGGGTGTGGCTTGTGGAACTTCCCTTCCAGGCTGGCTTCTGCCTCTATTCAAGGATCCACCCCACTTTTGGGGAAAGGGGTACCAGGCATACCCAAAGGACAACTTTGTGGAGTCAGTCTCTCCTTCTACCTTTAGCAGGGTTCCAGGATCAGTCATTTCCCCAACTTACACCCCAAGCACAAACTGAGCCCTCTCCCCAGCCCACTGCTGGCTTTGGGGGCTCATGCTCCATGGGGAGCTGCTTCTCGGGTGGCTGGGCTTCCTGTTTGGGGAGATTCCTGTTTGTTGAGAATAGGCAGCAGGCAGGCGTGGGTTGTCTGTCATCTGTGCTGACACACAGTGAAGGTGTGACCTTCCCGCCTTCACTGCTCTCTGACTCTATCCTTCCTCCTGAGACTGCCTGCTCTGTAATCTTCTCCGTTCTGCTCAGACCCACTGTCTGAGCAGACCCATCCCACTCTGCATAGGAATCACTGGTACCTACCCAAGCTTTGGGGCTTTTTGGGCAGTAGCTGACAGGCTCACTCTCCTGAAGAGCAGAAAGCCATCCTGGGGACATGGATTCTGAGGTTTTGCCACACAAATGGACAATAACATGGAGTCTTCCCCCACAGCTTTCTGTCAGTCTCCCTGCTTGTGACTGTGTCTTCACATCCTGAAGACTTTACTCTCTGCCAAACACCTGGAAAAACTAACAACCCAATTAACCAATTGACAGCTACCCATGTTTCCTGATTTCCTTTCCCCCTTTTAAAGAATATACCAGGAATTGGGGGGGGAGGTTGAGTTTCCTAGGATGCAGGAGGTCCTGGGTTCTATCCCCCACACTGTAACAAAGAAAAATGTTTAAAAATACTGTGCCAATGATCAGACACCTCCATTGGAAGGTGAAGATTGGAAGACAGGGTGCCTTTACAACCATCAGGTTTGACTGTGCTGTCTTCCTGCCAGGACATCTAACTGTGCAATGGGACTTCTCTCTCTGTCACAGTAGGAATTGCTGTGACCCATAAGAGAGTGGGTCACATTGCCCAGCTTTGCTTCCCAGCTCTGCTACTCACTTGGTCTGTGACCTCGGACAAGTGAAAAAGTGTCTGGGCCTTACTTTCCTCAGCTGTGAAGTGGGAGCATAGTGTCACGTGTCAATGGGTGGAGTACTTGAGCCATTTTCATGCAGTGTGTAGAATCGTGGTGGTACTGGCTTTGTTATAACCCTGTGCGGCTCAGCCATACTGTGGTCATGGCACTGCTGGATTTGCTTACCGAACCAGTCCAGTCCATAAACTAGAACTCTTTATAAACTGCGTGCTTTGCTGGCTCCTCTGTTAGGGATGTTTTTCCTGACATGTTTATAGCCTCATAAAAAGCATTAGGCAGATCAGGACATTTCCCCTTGGTCAGTGGTAGGATAGTGTGGTCACGGCCCACTAGCTTACATTTCTGTTTTCCACACTGAGCCCCCAAGAATACATACTGCTGTGGTTTGGATGTCCTCCGTAACACATGTGGGCATGGAATCACTATGGTGATGAAATTGAGAGAGAAGCTTTAAGGGTGACAGAGTCACATGAGCACCATTCCAACCAATGGATTAATGTCACCCAGGAGTGGGGTGCTGTCCCCCCATGGTATGTTGCAATAAAGAAGTCTTCACCAGGTACTGTCTCTTGACATTGGACTCCAGCCTCCAAAACTATAACTCAAACTTCTAATTCATACTTCACCTAGTCCATGGTATTTTGCTACAGTTGCAGGAAGCAAACTCCCTCCATTCTGAACCATGCCCATCCCAGTTTGGTCAGCCCCCTGCCCCATCCCTCTTGGTCATGATCCCCTTTGCTTTTGCAGACATCTTCATCTCAGGTCTCTGCATCTAAAGCTAAGAAAGTCCCATAACCACACAGTTCAATGGGGTCTTTTGAGGAAAGCACTTTGTCCTCAGTCTCAAATGTTCTCTGCTTCTCCCGCTCACGCGGCTTCCTGTGTGTTTCCATAGATGGGTATGCCTTTTCTCAAGAAGAACATGGAGCTGTTACACAGGAGGAAATAGTCCGTTCTTATGACACCACCAAAGAGAAGTCAAGGAAGAATTAAGAGACAACATTTCCTGATGGCTCCAAGGAAAGAGATTCGGTTTGTTGCACGCAGTGTTAACAGTTTTGTCAGAAAAGACTGGCGCCAGCAGCCGGACACCAGAAAACACATTTCTGTGGCCTTAGCCAACCAGTTTGTTAGCAGCTCTCTGTCCCTGTGCAGTCCCTGGGCATAGGCGTCAGGGGAAGCCATTCTCCCAGCTTGTCTGCAGTGCTTGGCCCAACTTCGGTTTACGTTGTTATGAAGCATTCAGCTGGGCTTTGTGAGGTATGAAATTTTAAAAACTATGTTTCACCAATGCTTAAACATCAATACCAGTGGTTCTGGGAGAGAAGAAAGGGGCATTACATTACAAGAGACCAGTCCTGTGTAATTGGAACAGGGTACACTTACTTCCTGTTTGGTGCATGCACAGATCATACAAGCCTCGCTTTCTGCAGATTGCTCGTTCAACTTTGATTCCTGTTTTGTTTGTCTGAAGTTGGCATAAACTTCTTGATTATAGTGAAATCAGAAAAACTTACGGTTGAGGGATGAACCCGAGAACATTACTTTGGCTCTTTCAGCCGCAGCCTCAGCAAGGCAACCAGCCAGCGTCCCATGCCTTGTGCACCTATTTTAGGTGTGGGCCTTCAGTCTTACCATTGCTTCCCTGTGCTGTTGTCCTTGAATCTGTACAGCTGGCCCCGGGTGCCACGCCTCACAGCTGATAGCCACCCATCCAGGTTCTGTGTATCTTTGTTCCTCTACACACTCAGATATGAATGTCAGAAGTCTTTCCTCTTGCCTAGCCTCTGCCTGGCCCAACTGCTGCCCTATAACGCCATAACTGAAGGGAAGTGGCTGCTCCACACCAAGCCTTACTTAGCTGTCCTTCTGATGGGATCCTGTGGGTGAGGGTGGCAGGCTCTGCACACCATATCCGTAGGCCTCTGGTGGCCTCTCAGAACTGACATCTGCTTCCTGGATGCTCAGAGCACATTTTAGACTTTCCACTATTTGGAAGTGAGTTTATAATGGTGTCTGCAAAAGAACTGAAAGAACAAAGCTGCCCCCTGAGATTCTAAAATCAGGGTGAGCCAAGGAGATAGCACAGGGCAGAGAGTGGTGAGGAAGAGGACCCCCAGATCTCCTTGGAAGGTGACAAAGGACATGAGACTCAGAAGGCAGACACAGAGGACATTTTTACCAGGCCTCCATGGAAATTCTCACACCCAACTCTTGACAGACAGGGTTGTGATCAGCCCATGTACACTGTAGCAGAAACCAGACCTTGTTCCACAGATTTTTTTGGCGGGGGTGGGGAGGGAAGGATGTTGGTTAATTTTCTTGAAACATAGTCTTACACTGTATGCCAGTCTAACCTTGAACACATTTTGTAGTCCAGGCTAGCCTCAACTCTCAGCAATCCTTCAGCCTCCCGGATATGGTGTCCTTTCTGTATACAATGAGTTTTAGACCCACAGCCCTCTCCGAACAGTGGCTTAGACTCTAAAACAAGGAAGGGAAGTACCCACTTCTAGTTTCATCCACTGCAGGTCCCCACTATGAGTTGGTACAGAACCTAGGGGCCCAAAGCCTGCATGTGAGAGGGGGGCCCTCCAAAAACACAGGCCTAGCAGCACTCTTTATTCACTCTGGCTTCCAAATTCCAAAAGTCCAGATTTTTGGATGTCTTAAGGTGAATACCCTGGGCACCTGTTAGTGGGTAACATGGTACCCCATACCACCAGGATGCTGTGTGAGCTTAGACAATAAAGCAGCATAGAGACGGCCGAGCAGCACAAGGTGCTACATTCAGGAAAGGAAAGGCTGCTATGCTTTGCTTCCTGACCCCTTACTTCTGAAACATCAGGATGAATGAGTACTGAAAAACCTTGGATATGATTTGCATTGAGTAAGAAAACTGATTCTCACTTGGGAAGTGACCAGGCTGCTGAGATGGCTTGAAAGGGGGCAGGGTGGTACAATTAACAAGAATCTTGGAAGTGACCTCTCTCTGCTCCCTGAGGCAAGAAAATCTAGTGTGCCTCACAAGCTGGAATCCTGACAGATTATACCACACAGGAGAAACAGCAGGAAGTGTGCTTCAAATCAGCGAGCCAGCCATGGTGGACATCTGAATTGCATCCCAGAGAGGCTGGGGCAAAACTGTGGGGAGGTAAAGAAAGCCAACTCCAACTGAATGCCCTAGGCTCTTCAACAGCTCCTCTCTCTTTCTCTCTCTCTCTTTCTCCTTCCTTACTTCCTGTCTTTTTTCTTTTTTGTTTTTCAACTTGAAAGACTGGATTTATTTGGAAGAAAAAAAAATTTCAACTCAAATGATGGGATTTTACATCTCAAGACATCTCCCCCCAAATAGTGTCTACAGATTACAAATCATTTTCATAGAAAAATAATTTTGTGCAGATTTTACATGTATTCAAGAGCAGGACATAAGTCATCCCTGCTTTTATTTAACAGAGAGCCAAGTAGGAGATGGGAACACAACAGCTTTCTTTTGGCTAGGGCAAGTGTCTAAAACCAATGGCTTTTAAAACCTCATTCAACTGTGGGTATCCCTCTAAAAGCATACTTCCTAGCTACTAGCCAATCAAGTGCACTGGATAACCACTTTGCTGTGCCCATAGCTGCTGCACACTATACCAAGGCTTGCACACTAAGACCAAGGTATCATCTATCTGCAGGTACCCTGACTTCCTGAAATAGGGGAACTTGCCATCTTTGGAGCTAACCCCTGCAAAGGTGCAGATCAACGCAGACAGGTCAGGGTCCTGTATTGCAAGAGTAACCAGGACCCTGTTTGATAGTTCTTTGCATTATTCTTTATTCTCAAGGGAAGTTAAGAAACCAACCTTCCTAAGCAGAAAGCCACACAGTGTAAGTCACATTATAAACCCATGCACCAGCATGAGGTGACAGTGAAGGAAACTTACAGAAACTTTAAAACACCCCAATTTAGGTGAAAGGCCAACTCAGTTCTCCTCATGTATGCACTCCTATTCACCCCCCAAGCCCATCATTTGAATTACTCTGTTCTCCAAGGGGTGACAAGAGCAGGAACCCACAGATGGGGTGGGGGTGGGGTGGGGGTACAGGAATGCTGGTTTGCTTGGGAAAAAAAAGCAGAGATTCCAAAGGCCGCAGCTGTGGTGGCCAAGATAAAATGCCTCTGAGGACAGGTGTGTGACTTAGAGACTCCTTCTGGGAGGCTAACAGTGTCATCGAGAACATGAGATCGCCAAAGAGACAAGGCTCTGAAAGAATTGGATGTATTCAAAAGTTCAGACGGGACAAAATCAGGACATACAGGAGTAGTTTGATTTGCTCTAGAATGTTCAAGGATAGAGAGTCTAGGAGAGAGCAAAGGATGTGGGGGTCTACTTAGCATGGCTGTCTCCCACCTTCTCATCTTCACCATCCACAGAGACAGCAGCCTGCTTGCTTGCAGAACTGAACTTGGAGGCTGGCTTCTCCTTGGATTGTTCGGCTCAGGTGCAGATCTGGAGTCTTGATCCTTTTTGCTGTCTTTTGTAACCAGCTCCTTCCAGTGGTTTTTGTTCCCTCCATCTCCAGGGCCACAGCCAGAGATGTTATCTGGGGACACTTAACCAATCTATTGTTTCCTTCCTTTCTTCTCCTTCCTCAAAGGGCAGAGCCCAAACTACTTCCCATCACTTGTAGAGACTGCCGCCCTGTGTCTGAGCTCTGAGATCCGGCAGGAGGGGCAGAGCATTGCTTACCTGCCCCCACCCCCCTGCATTCTCCTTTGGTGGAGGGGCTGGCATTACCCTTCGAGGCTGATCAGGTTTATGAGGTTTCGAGGTTAGAGAGGGACAGTCTTCTTTATGAAGTGCTTCATTTTCTAGAGACTTCTCGCTCTCTCTTCTTCGTGAATCTGCCCCACGTGGCTGAGGCCCCAGTCTGCGATGACTCACTTCCTGTCTTCAGTGGTTCTTTCCTGAGTTCACTTGGCCGACTTAAGTGTCTCCGTTGGGATTGGCCATCTAGTTCTGGCTCATCCAGCTGATGCTGCAAAGTCTCCTGCTCCCTCGTAGCCACTCTTCTGCTTCTGTTTCTCAAGCAGCTGTGTCAACAGGCTTTGCCCCTCCAGAGACAGAAAGAAAGCCCCTGACTGGACTGGGAGGTGCTAGCAGAGGAATCATCTTACTTAGGAGAACTCTGAGGCTTTGCATTCAGTTTGAATTTTTTGTGGGAGCCGGGAGGGAGAACTTCTGTTATCACACTTATAATTACCCTGTTCCATGACCAATCAATCACCCCCTCTGTCCTAACTGTCTTCATAGTGGTCCTCACCTCATCTGTAGTCATTATCCCTACGGTACCCACTACCAAATGCTCTTCTGCCACTGCCTATCCTGGAATCATACACTTATAGTCTCTGCTGTCTCTGTTGCCATAGCTATCCTGGCACCCACAGTGATCTATATCTCAGCATACCCATCTGAAAGCCATCCTGGTACGGTTTGGAACTGTAAACGATCTTGATACTTTTCTCCAAAGCTAACATCAATTCTTTGATGAGGGTAGTCCTCAAAACTGTCTGCAAACAGGCCCTCCTGTCTGTATTGGTCTTGTGAATGTCTTGATTTCTATCTTGACCAACAGAATGGTCATCCTGTCTTTACCCAGTGTTCCATCAGTGACTTCCACTCAAATGATCATTACCTAGAGGGTCCTCGCTGATCCCCGGGGAACTGATCAGAGCACTCGGGTCCTCTAATTCACCATAGCCAAAACTTCCAACCTGTCTGTATTGTTGGGGTCACTTGGCAAGTATACAACACTGATATCTCTTCCTCTAAGAATTCTTTAACGGAGTCTTCTGTCATGTCACAGGGCAGGTCCTCTAGGAAAACAGTGTAGGGTGAAGATTTGGGCAGACGACTCCAGTTGATACTTAGTTCCTCAGCAGCCCATCGAGCAGTGGGAGGATGAAACCATCTAGAGGTGCCCTATACACATGTCATTGTTCCTGTGCCAGATTATCTGTTAAATCAGTCTAGCTGACTGGTTTGGAGACCAGTGCTCCCCCCACATCTTCACCCATAAAGCCTGTTTGGGAGGTGGTCTTTCCCTTCTTAATCTTCTTTGCTAAGGCAGCCATGTCAGGAGGGGAAGAGAGCATTCAAAGGCCCTACTCCCTACTCATTTTCATTTGAGAGCTAAACCAGTTTGGAAAGATTGAATTAAAATTCAGCTTTTTGTCAGACACCTAGTCCTCTCTTGAAAACCCTAAATCAGATTAGTGACTGTAAGTGTTTGTTTGGAGGTTTTTGCTTTGTTTTGTTTTCTTGTCTTTTGACTTTACAGTGTGCATTTTCCCAGAGCATATTTTCTTCTTTTGAGAAGTAGACTAAACAGTCTCTGCAATAATGAGGTATACAGGCAGGAGAAAACATTTCTGGGAGGGATAGTTTTCTATTTTTTTTCTCTCCTGATTAAGCTTTCTCCTAGCCAAATAACTAAATTGGGTTTTTAGGCAAGGCAGCTGTCATGCTGTGTGATGTATACTATTTATGCAGGGCCCACGGGGGAGCTGTGTCATTTGTCCTGTCTTTAAATTGAGGTCAGAGTGTCTCACACACAACCCCTCCCTGGGGAATAGAATGGACCAGACTAGGTTGCACACACTGACTGTCAGCTCAGTGGAAATGTCATGTGGGACATGTCACTCCTGTCAAATAGTTTGTGACCCTTGCGCTGGCAGGTCAGATTCAGTCAGCACTTCCAGGGCTGCCTCTAGACTGAGCTAAACTAGGTTTAGGACTAAGTCCACCCACAGAAGGCTCTTATGTCTGGCTAGATCCTGTTCTTGAAACTGTAAACAGTCCAGTCAGTATCCTTTCAACTTAATTCTGGATTCTGCTATGCTCCCCACACCCACAGGGATGGCAGCAGTGTAGACAGCATACACTATCCCACTATCGGTGGAGACAATACCCTCCTCATTTCTACTGGGCAGTCTGGATTAGCACCACCTAGCAGGGTGGGGTCCTCTGTGTGATGCTCCTGGAAGCAGAGCTGAGGTGTCTGCTGTGTCTCAGTGAAGAACAGTCCACATTACTAGATCAGTATTATTTTTCCCACCTCCCAACATTCATGCAAACACAGAGACAAAGAGCAGGGTAGCTAACTGGTGAGAGGACAAGGCCTCTTTAACATTTATAAAGAAATGCACTAGACAATGACCCTGGGCTTCAGCAGGGCCCCGTTGAGCATTTTCTTTCTTTGACAAGCCTTCAGGTATGCACAGTGAAAATCAATAATCAAGAAGCAATGAATGATTTTGTTCATTCATTTGTCTTGAGACAAATTTTTGTGTAGTCCAGACTGTCTTTGAACTCACTGTGTACTGAAACTGTCTGTAAACATCTGATGCTCTTTGCCTCCCGAAAAATGTTTTACTGTATGTTTGTTTTGCTGGAACTCAGGGCCTTGTGAATGCTAGGCTAGTATTTGCCATTGAGCTACCTATGTTCCCAACCCGTGAATGGTGTTTGTCTATTTTGTTTTGTTTTTTTAAAGCAAAATTAGGTATCAAGAATCTGAACATGTGAATGGCTATGTAGGCTTTCAGATCAATTTTTTAAAATAAAGAAAGCTATCATCTGTGATCTCTCACTTGTTATAATAATGAGCTTTTCTGTTGAGTCATTAGGAAGGTGATTTTCATCAGCTATTCTTGTCCTGGGATTATGCCTTAAGCCGAATGTCGAGGGTCTGCAGCACTGTCCTCAGATGAGGCGGTCTTTGTTTGGAACATGTGAAAGGGTGCACAGTTCAGCCAGGGTTTGAATTACTGCCCAGGGTCATTGTCCCAAAGTAATTCAAGGAGTGATTTCAGCTTTTGAAATGTAGCCTTCATCTCCTGAGGTCTTTAAAAACTGAACAGGGAAACTGGCCAAACAGACTTAAAGTGATAACTTAGCAAAGAAATAGGTTTATCAGATCAACCCAAAAGATCTGGTGTGATGGTGCACACCTGTGATCCCAGCACCCTGGGAGGGCTAATCCTGAGGAACCAGGCTTAGAGATCAGCCTGGGCTATACACACTGAGTTTTGGGCCAGCCTGGGCTATATAGGAAGACTCTCTCCCAAAAAAAACAAAAACAAAACAAACAAACAAACAAACAACCAGATGTGGTCGCCCCTGTCATACTCTCTGCATGCACGTGCTTAAATTAACAAATGTAACAACAATGGGAAATAAAAATATAATTTTTATAATTTTAAAATAAAGGCCCCTCAAAATAAGAATGTATACATCAGTTGGCTATATTGGTGATTCTATGTTGGCTTCAAGGCTGTTCTCTATATCCATACAGTAGGGGAGATTAACTCAGGCTAGCCTTAATAGAAGGTAACCATGCAGGGTTTTCCACAGATAGCAGAGGTACAGGCCCAGGATTCCCACAACGGACTAGTAAGTATCCCTAAAAGAGAAAGACCAGCACTCAACACAGGGTATAGTATCCTTCATTCCTGTGTTTTCTCAGTACACAGAAGTCTGTTACTTCCCTCTCCACGAGCTCACTGAACAGTAAGTCTCAGACTATGTGTGTCCTGTTTTTTGTTTTGTTTTGTTTTGAAAGTCTCCCGTTTGCCTAGGATGAGTGATTTTCTAGGGTGGGAAAAGAAGAGTGTGGAAGCAACATAAATCTAAGTGGTCAGAAGTTGCAAACCAATGCTGTGAGCAAACAGGAGAGATCAGCCCAGCCTCCACCCCATCTAGCCTTAGGAACACCTCAACAGTCCTTCGGGAGAGGAGACAAAGGGGCGATTCTTTTTCTACCCCGGCTGGCTCCTTTTTACTGGACAAGCTCCTGCTCTCCTTGCCTCTGAGATATCTACTCTGCTCCCTCTCCCAGGCATCAGACCAAGAAAAACAGGCTCACAGGATTAGCCCCTAGGCATTTCTTCTGACCTGGCTCAAGAAAGGAAGGAGACCTGTTTGTTTTTGAGAAATCAGGAATAAAGTGTCAGGTGGCTGTGATTTATGGCAGAAATAGGAAGAAGAAAGTTGAAATAGCATCACTACCCAAACAATCCTGCCCTGGAAAGCAGGGGTCAAGAGGGTTTATCAAAAGCTGGGAGCCCTTCCTGGTGGCACATGCCTGTGATCCCAGCACCCTGGACGCTGAGGCAGGCGAATCAGGAGTTGGAGCCCAGCCTGGGCCACAAGCCAGATCATATAAAATAAAACAAATAAAAGCTTTGTACAAGTAAGATTTTCTGATTTCCTGTATGAAATAAGAAGGAGAAAAGCTAAAGACCCATGAGGTTGGACTGGATCTAGCTGTGTTCCTAGAGGTAGCTTGGTATGTGCTTACAGAGCAAACAGCAAACACCAATTTAAAAAAAAAGATGAAACCTGCCTGGTCATGGAGTTTCTCACCTTCCAGCAAGATCCGGGCAGTGTATCCCATAACTATGGACAATTATCCTATGGCAATTACAAAGATCCCTGTGCTGGTAAAGACTTGTCTGGTTTCCAGTCATAAAGTGTATGTAAGGCCCGAGCCTCCTGCACTCTCTCCCTTCTTGCCAGGAATGGCCAAGAGCAGATCAGCACCAGGCCTCCTCTATCTGGGCCTCCTCCCCAGAGCAGTGCAGCTTGCACAGTAAGGATCAGCCATAGGGGAGAGCCCCACATGTTACCTGTCACTGATCCACAGTGAGGGTGTGTCTCTGAAGCCATGTGCCCCCTGTCCCCTGTTAAATCTGTTCTGAGACTGTTCCGCTGCTGTTTATCAAGAACGGGTGGGTCTTGATCTAGCCATATAGGGAGAAGCTGGCCGGGCCTTGTTAAACTGGCTCCCAGTAGACAAGTGAGTGCTTCCTTGACACATGCAGGGCTTAGTTCCCTCTCTCTGGGAGTGTAGTGATTTTCAGTACTGTTAATCTCTGGTTGTTTATGTGACAACAGTATGGTGTTGACATCAGTCTCCCTCCTGGAAGGGAATCTATGCCAAGGATGTCTCCTGGTACATTGGTTTTATTGATCAATAGCTTTGAACAATCCTGTTAACTGGTGTATGTCTGCACAAACCCATTTCAAATAAATGTTTGGTTAAAGCAAAAGACTGGACCATGTTTTATTTTGGAATCCCCCTTTCACACCCATAAGCAGTTACTGTAACCACATAACCATGCCTCCTTCATAAGAAAAGGCTCCAGAAGACCACACCAGGTTTTGCTGTGTCTGCCAAAGGAAAGAACTGTGTTTAGAGTGATACCCCTACCTCTACCCCCAGGTTCATGTCCACATCACTGCAAATTGGAAGGGAGCTTTTTTAATTCTGTCAGGAACAGCATCAACTCATGGTATGGGTATTTGATTCTTTCCTTCTTCCAGTGTAGGGATTAAATCCTGGACATTCTAGGCAGGTGTCCTGCCATGAGCTGCACCCGGCCTGTCATCATTATTTCTCAGGTGCATGTTCCACAATCTATTCTAAAAACCCAGAGATCTCCTGTATGCTGCCTGCCCTTATTTTCCCTTTGTTTGCAGTGCCATGAGTCCAATGCAGAGCTTCTTACATGCTAGGCAAGCATCCTAACACTCATCTGTGGTCCTGGCATCCAAATCTAAAACATGTAAAACCTGATATGATGCCACAAGTAGACAGTTCGCACTATGGAACGTCATTTGATTTACAAAATTATCTAAAATGTATGGTCTAAAGCTACCGTCTAGGATACTTGGTTGCAGATGTTTCTAATAAGAGATGCTCAGTCATTGTCCTGGTTTCATTTTTGTTGCTGTGATAAAATATCCTAACAAAAGCAACTTCAGGGAGAACAGAGCTTGTTTCAGTTAAATTCCAGGTTATTATTCCATCGTTGTGAGGAAGGCAAGGCAAGAGCTTCAGATAGCTAGTCACATCACATCCACAGTCAAGAGCAGAGAGAAATAAATGCAGACTTGCTAGCTTGTGTGCACTGTGATATCTTCTCCACACAGTCCAGAACCTAAGGAATGGTCTCACCCATAGTGGACTGGTTCCTCAATCAGTGAACTTAATTAAGACAGTCCCTCACGGACACGTGTACAGTCCAACCCAATGTAGACAATCCCTCATTAAGACTCTTCCCAGGTGATTCCAGGGCCTGTGAGACTGACAGTTAAAGCCAACCATCACAGTCAGTATTACCAAAGGAGGTTAAAACCCTTCTCTTACAAAGCTGGCTGCACCAAACCCACTCAGGCCAACTCTTGGGTATCCACTCATTAACAGTGTGTCACACACATAAGCAAAATTGTTTAAATCTTGAGGACTGACCTCTAACCTCAGTCAGCTGCAATGAAGTGCTCTGGACTTGAGATTCTAGAGTGCTAGTTGTTTAAAGGGAAGGTGCCTCGGTTGAACTCAGAGCACTGCCTGCTCCAGGGCAAGTCTAAATGGACTGTTTGTCAACAATGTCTGTAATGTTTATTGTAGAATTGCTCACAGAACTGAACCACGCTGATATTCTTCCCATCTATTCTGAGTTTTTTAGCGTGTTTTGGTTTGAACTATTCTAAGTCATTTGCAGAGAAATTGCTTTTGCTGTCTCCCTAACTTTCTAAACGTTTTTCTTCATACATTATTTTCTGTGGTTAAAAGTCTTTCTGCCTGGGCCAGAATGTGGCTCAGTAACAGAACATTTGGTTAGTGTGAGTGAGGCTCTGGGTTCATCTCCAGGCTTAGACAAAACCACACGTAGCACACATGGACACACATACACATACTTGCAACCCTTGCCTTTATCTGCTGGCCAAATTGTAACTGTTGCTTCCCAAAGGCCCCAAGTGTCAAATGGCTGCCTAAGTATGGCAATTCAGCCCCTGAAGGCCCATCTGAGGATACTAAGTGCCACGTTCTCCAAGAAGCAGTTTCAAAAGTCCTTGAATGTATAAAATGGACAATATCCCAGATGCCCATCAGCAGTAGTGTGGATAATGAGGCAAGAATTCTACAATGAAATACCCCACCACAATTAAAAGACACAACAGTGGTCATAATGTAGTAGGAAAGGCAGACACAAAAGATCCCACACTGTGTAATTTCATATATATGAGGCTCAGTACCAGACACAGCCCATGTCTTGAGGAAGAGAACTTCTGACCTTCTTACCTGAGTGGTGGTTTGTGGACAGAGACAATTAAAATTGAGTGCTTGCTGTATGTGAATGTAGTTAACTGGATAGAAAAGTTAGATAGAGTGAGTCAGTATCAGTCAAAACTAAACAATAAAATTGTTTCAGAGTGTAAAGTTACTGAGGAGAGGATATGTAGGGGTGTGTGTGTGTGTGTGTGTGTGTGTGTGTGTATGCATGTGCACTCATGCAGGCACTGAAACAATGATGTCAGACAAAGAGTCCAGCGATTAGCCCTGCACCAACTCTTACTCTGATTCCCTGAATCTGGATCCATCCCAGAGAAGTCTCCAGCTGTGCCAGAGAGAGTCCCAAGGACGAGAGAACCCTTGTGGGTTATAAAACCACAGTGTAAAGAAACAAGACTGCGCCACCAAGCACAGCACAGAGAAAGTACTGATGAGGGGACAGAGAGACCCACCTGAAAGGACATTTAGGTTAGCCCAGGCAAAGTGTAGCACTTGATTGGCTAGTGGAAGAAAAAACAAAAGTCCTGCCCCTGAGTTCCTTCTAGGGTTCTTTCTCTGTTTGATGTATTTGTTTACATAAATAGATGCATTTCTCTATATTGAACAGATTTTAAAATGTCTTAATAGGAGTTGGAGTGTGTGTTTATGCATGCAGCTGGTACATGCTATGTGATGTCCTTTTGTTCCTTAGAGGTGGGAATTACAACCCCCAGTTCAGAGATGACAGAGTAGGCTGTCGTCAGAGACCACTGAGCTGCACTAGAGATGATTCTAAGTTGGTTTTACCTGATTCTGTATGGATCCAAGCAAGCTAAACCCTGCAGAATCCTGCTCGAGCTACCCACACGTACACAGTCCATCCTGCTGGAAACATCCTGAAATCAGTCTTCACACGTGTAGCAATTTTATATTACAGTTACCTATGACAATCAGTGTCTAGGTTTTCAGTATCTTGAATTCAAGATAGACCAGGAAAGTGTGATTTTTCTAAATGACCTACACGTCAAGATGGCTGAGATTAAAATCCAAGTTTTTATGTTTTAAAACAGTCTTAAAAGGCCACTGTCGTTTTTCACTTAGGTTTTTTAGAGCATTACTTTTAAATTTCTTGTTCTAGACATTTACCATTTGAGTCTAGGTCCCTTGATTCTGGGTGTGAGTGTTGAAGACACTGGGAAGGCACAGCTGTAGGAGATAAATGACGATCAGAGCCAAATCCCCGGCAAAACTACAGTGTTACAGCTGGAATTGATGGTTCACAACTGTAATCCCTGCACGTGGGAAGCTGAGGTAGGAGGATTGCCAGAAGTATGTGGCCTAGCCTGGGCTACATAGTGAGTTCCAGGCAGCCTGAGCTATATGGAAGATCTTGTTTCGAACCACCGAATCACTCTTTCAGTGTGGAGGTTTTACACTCAACAGCTTTAACATGAGCAGTTTCAGTTGTTGGGAAGAGAATTAATAGTTTCCGACTTTTAAAAGTATTTTAATGTTATTTATTTATTTTCATTTTATGTGCATTGGTGTTTTGCACACTTATTGTGCATCAGTTATCTGTGTGAGGATGTGTGCATCTTGGAATTAAAGACAGTTGGGAGCTATGTGGGTGCTGGGATTTGAACCTGGTTCCTCTGGAAGAGCAGCAATGTTCTTAATGGCTTAGCCATCTCTGTAGCCCCCAGTTTCCAATTCTTAACCCTGGAAGACGCTCAAATCAAAGGAACGTGTGCTTCTTAATTAATAAAGAAAAACTGTTGAGAAAGCGAAGACGTGTCGGTTGCTTTGTGTGGAGGAAGGAGGGAAAGTGGGCAGTCTGGGGCATCCGCCTGTGCTGGCTCCAGTCCTCACGACACATTAGGAATTTTTTCAACCCCAGTGTTCTTGGGCAGGCCCTTTAAGCATGGAAAGTCCTGTGAAATTCCATTCTGCTATGCTCCCTCAGTGGTCTTGTCCGACCCTCTCTGCCCCCTTCCCTTTCTCATGTTCTAGAGTCCCTGTAGGTGCCTGATGTGTTCCACTGTTTAAAGCTGCCAGAACCCACTCCATGTGCTTCGAGTCTTCTGCTCAAACCGTTACCCTCACCACCCTGAGCCGTCCTTCAGAGGCCATGATTGTTCTGTTACTCAAAATGCAAGACGAAAAAGCACAAGCAGCATGTGACCAGATTTTTTTTTTCAATTCCAGAAAGTTCAGTGAACCATTAATGCAATCACAGTATTGTTTTTATTCAGCAGTAGTTCAGTGAAGTCCTGTAAGGCAGCCCATGCTGCTTGGAGGCTTGCTTTTTGCCCAAGTGACCAACAGAGAAGTCTGACTTCTCTATGGCCACCCACTTTCCAGATCCCAGCAGGATCTGATTCTCGTGCCATACACGGAAGTCTGCCTTGGGTATCACAGTAAAACACACTTCAGGGATGCCATTCTGTCAGACCAGGCTAAGTTAAGAGGAGTCACAATTCCAAAGCCTGCTAACTTTATCCCTTGACATCTAGGAAGCTCAAGCAACTGCAAATAATTGTGTGTGTGTGTGTGTGTGTGTGTGTGTGTGTGTGTGTGTGTGTGTACTGGTTCAAAGTGGGGTTGCCTGAGGAGAGCCTCTGACTTGGAAGTCCTCCTAGTTTCAGCCTTTGAGGATTCTTCAATCTCCCTCCTACAGTCCAGGGCATTTATGGGCTCAGTTGTCATTACAAATTTTGTTCTGATAGAATCATAAATCCTAATTTATAACAACACAAGGACCATATGGGTCACTGAGCTGGGGAAATAAGACTCTACAGTCTTGAAAGCATGAATATGGGAGCCTGTGGGAACTGGCTGGGAAGCGAAGGGTAAGGAAGGAAAGCACGTGCTGAGGAATACACCTGTGAATCACATTTGTCTCCTCAGGCTGGCCACCCTAGATGCTGATGTCAGTATTTTTGGGTGCTGGGGATGAACCTCCAGGCCTCCCACGAGGTAGGCCAGTGGGGCATTAAGTAAACTACACCCAGCCTGCTATTGACACATTGTAACCTTTCCGCTGCAGTAGAAATGGTGGATGTAGTTTCCACTCTTGCTCTGAGTTGCTTTCCTTGGAATCAAGATCTCACTCTGTAGCCTACAGGAACGTCAAACTGTCCTGCTGCAGACCCCTAAGTGCTGGGATGACAGCGATGGGCCACTAGGCCCAGATCAAACTTGTTTGTATAGAAGTCACTCTGAACCAGGCTGACCTTGAACTCATGGCAATCCCCCTGCCTCCCAAGTGCTGAGATTACAAGCCTGAGCTATCATGCTAGGCCCACACCTTTCAACAAATGAGCCGATTAGTTTTTCTTTCTTCCTTGCAAAGAATCTCCTGAAATCTAGAGAATCCCCTGTCATCCACATGAGCCAAAGACATCAGCTTAAATATGGTAGAAAAAGGACTATTTTTCCATCAGTAAATGACCCCCTTTTTTAGACAGACTGTAAGATATTTCAACAAGTGCAAATTACAACCACAGAAGTTTAGAAATTTTATATTCCCAAAAGAGCAAGAAAGGCATTCTAGAACTAGGTATTTATACTTCCATTTTGCTAGCTAGCTCTCTGTCATTCCTCCCAAAATCTAAAAGCTCTGCAATAATTTCTAGTGATGTCATCTTCGGAAAGACTTAGTAGCTTCATTGGATGAAACCTCCCATTCTATTTAATAGAACTTAGTTTCCACCACACAGAAAAGTGAAGAAATCAAACGATCTCACCTAAGCAAGCACTTGCCATCCACCACTTCAGAAATGCACAGAGGTCAACCTGCATCAAGCAAGGTCGTGGTTCAGATAAAGAACTAGCCGACTACAGTTCACTGGCTTGTTCCTTGGCTTTGTGGAGCTAGTGTTTAAGTCAGATTTTACCCTTTGAGATGGTTGGGGAAAAGCGATGGGGCGAAAACTACTTTGTGACATTGAAATTTCATGGAATTCAGATCTCAGTATTTATAAATCAGGTTTGGGGCTGGCAGGATGGCTCAGTGGGCAAAGGTCCTTGCTGCTGAGCCTGATGATGACTTGAGTTTGGCTCTTGGGACTCATGTTGGAAGGAGAGAACTGACTCTCACAAGTTGTCCTCTGGCCCCCACAGATGTACCATTTTACACATATACCTACACACACACACACACACACACACACACACACACACACACACCTTGCTGGAGCCCAGCCTTGCTCAAGTGTTTGTGAAGTACCAACTGTGGCTGTTTGGGGGCAGTTGATCAGTTCCAAAGCATTACCATGAGAACAGGAGATCCCCAAAGGGGGAAAAAAAGTCTCTGCTTTTGAGTGTCAAGGTTTGCCACAGATACATGGGACCTTCCTGGATATCAGGTACTATGTAAGCAAGGCTCATTGACCCAGAAAGAGCAGCAAAGCTTCGTTCTATTAACAATGACTAATTACAAAATAAACATTTCCAGAAGAATTCACACCATAAAATATTTATTAAAAATTTAAAATGATTTTCTCCTGCTTTGGTTATTAAAATCTTTGATTCTTGTCTGTTGATACCAATTGCCAGCAATAATGTAACATTATCACTGTCATCATGAGATGACAGACAGATGACAGAAGGCAAGATGAAGATGCTGTGGGCAGGATGGTATAAAAGACCAAACTTCACAGCCATTGAACAAAAAGTTGGCTTTGCTAGCAGTTGAAACTTTGCTTACAATGTAAACTTTTTCTGTAAGTAATCAACAGACAAATTCAGTTGAATTTAATAAATTAAAACCTTGGCAGTGAGCACAGCCTGTTGAAAACCGAGGAGAAAAGGGATGTCCTGTCTCTTTGAGAAGCTTTTCTCTGGATCTCATAGCTCCTGCTGCTGAAAAATAAACCATTCTGATAACAAGGGTATAAAAAAGCCTTCTGATTTGCAAAGTGGTTCAGGTCTGAGGTTTAAGCACCACCCCCTGTCCGCATGATGGCTGACCACCTAAAAAGCATCTCTTCTCTACAGTTGGTTTTTACTGATCTTCATCTGCCCATGGATAATTTCCTGCCCTTGGGACTATTTAGACAAGGGGAATCCCGAAACAAAATGAACTACCAGGCATATCACGTGGCAACGTTGAAAGTAACTTGGAGAGCAGCAGATGACAGCTCATGCTTTCAATTAGACAAAAAAAAAAAAAAAAAAAAAAAAAAATCCAGTTGCCTCTTAGGTACCACCGTAGAGCCAGGAAATAAAAAGGTGCCATCAAAAAGAAACAAACAGATTCAATGCCACTCCACCCCAAGAATTTTGAATGTCTTCATTAGAAATGTACATTTTCTTTCCATCTCTTGAACACAGAAAATCACTTAATAAGATCTCTATACTTGGTTATCCAAAAAAAAAAAAAAAGTACATAATAGCCTCCCCTCCCCCAAAGCATAAAAATAGAGACTATATCTTTTACAATGAAATTGAGACATGCCTCTGGTGACTGAGGCTGACGAGTAGTGTCAGGAGTCCAAGCTCGCTTCTTTTCCTAATAATTATATAATTTACATCTTTTTTCAGCCTTGAACACTGATTTCAAAACAGCCCAGGTTAAGGGGAGGTAACAGGCATTCTGCTGTGCTGCTGAAACAAAAAGGACTAACAACATCATTCAACCCCTGACTCTGGCAGCCACATCTCAAGGGCACTTAGGGGCTCAAGCATTTGTCACAGGCTTGAGGACACAGGTGGCAATTCCAGGGGTTGTGGTTTTCCATTTTGCATCTGAACACACGCACAGACACACTGCTCTGGAGATGTCCCCTTCTAGGTTAGGGGTGAATGAAGTCATCCAGGAGAGAAAGGGTGGGAACACCACCCACCACCAACTTGAGCCGACTCCTGGTGCAAGCATCAGGCCCTGTGTTGCTCAGTCTCATAAAGAAGTCTAATCTGTGACCTGCAGGCTATACAGTCACTGCAGGGAACATCTTCTGCTCACTGTTAGTGTGAGCAAAGGAGGGCTGCACTGGTCTGTAGCCGGGCTGCAGGCCATCCATGAATGGAGGCACTGGCGTCATGGGTACAGAGTCATGTTGTACTGCATACCCCACATATGGAGTATGCAGGTACTGCCCTTGATGGGGTACGATCTGGGTGGCCTGCTGACAGTTGAGTACAGAGAAATTTGTGGGCATGTTGACGTACACATTGTTCATGGTTCCCTCGGGCAAGCAGCAATTGGTCTGTGATCTCGTCGGGGGAGCCCGGGCTCCCGAGTTCGCACTGGAGCTGGAGCTGGCAGCCGTGCTGGACTGACGAGAGGATGAGCCCCGAGAAGTGCTGGCACTGGGAATCATGGGGATGGTCTCCATCAGCCGGTTGCCCCCTGGGGCTCTGCTCTGCTGGGGGTCCTGCTTTGGCCGCAGACATCTGCAACAGCACGCTGCTACGAGGGACCCAAGGATGATGAAGGCGACGAACACAGAGCCAACGATGAGAAACGGCACGTAGATGGGGACTGGAGAGAGAACAGAGACAGCATTACGTTTCACATCAGAATCACTCAACATGGCGACCAGCAAAGGCTGGGGACAGACGCAGAACAAGGACTGCTCCCAGAAGCGAAGGGCAAAGGCGGGGCCAGCTGGGTCACAGGTCAGAGGTACACAGGATGCATCTTCCATGGCCAAGTGCTTTGGAACGCTGCCAAGGCCGGCAGTCATGGCAAGGTCCCTGAAAGCTAAACTTCATAATCCCACTTAGATCCCCCTAACACAATACCAGATGCCCATGTCCAAGTTGTCAAAGAACGGGCTTGAGCTAGGTGATTCTACAGTAGCTGGGCAGCCTAAAGAAATGCAAGTCTTCCCCAGCAGGGCATACACAGGATCTAAAGGGAAATGAGTTGACACTTCTCCAAATCTTTTTTCCTTCTTATAGGAAGTTTTACACACTTCTTGGCTTCTTTTTGCCACTACTTTTAACAAGTTTCTTTTCTTATAGGCCGAACAATAAAAAACAAATAACTTAGGTAAGATTCTGAACCATTGTCATTTCCAAATAAGAAATAAGATGTGGAAGGAGAAAAACAATCAGAAGACAAATGAACGCTGGGCCAGGGAGATGGCTCAGCAGAAAAAGGCTCTTGCCACTGAGTTCAATCTTCAGAACCAGATGGTGGACAGAGAGAGCATCTCCAAGTTGTCTTCTGGCCTCCATATGCACGCCACAGTGCATGCACACACGTGTGCACATAAGCATAATGGATAAAAGTAGTATATATATATATATATATATATATATATATATATACATACATACATATATATACACACATTATATATGTGTTTATATAATATATTATATATTGTATATATATATATATATATATATAAAATATATATTATATATTAGTAAAAAAAGTGCACAAATCTAAAAAGCCCTGCTTAATAAACGTGGATAATACAAAAGTAGTTACTAGAGGCTGAGGATGAGTGGGGGAAGAAGGAAGAATGGGAAGAGCCAATGGGTATTAAGTTTTCTGAAAAATAAAACCATAAAATAACAATAAAAGGCTGTTTTTAAACAATAAACTTTGTTTTTAAATTATTTTCTTAAAAAAACAAAACACTTTCGGGAACCTGACTCCTAGCTTTAACCTAAGCCCTTGGGAGGCCAAAACAGGAAAACTGGCTCTGAGTTCAAGACCAGCCTAGACTACAAACTGAGTTACTGGGCCAGCCTAGGCTATAAAGTGAGACTTTATATATTATATATAATTACATTTATATTTTTAAAATGAATAACAGAATTTTTTAAATTGTTGAAGCCATAGGAATGGCAAGTACACAGGGCTAGCAAATCATGCTGCAAGTAGTCCCACAGCTTGTTCAGGACACAGGCAGGCAGGAGAAGCCTGCAGAAAGCCTCTGGGCCACTTCTGTGGAAGTCTACCTACAGTAAAGAAACTGCTGCAGTTTCTGGTGTGTTCCTGACTCGGTTCCTTTTTGGCAGGGGCATGAGTCAGTGTGAGATGTGGAGAACTGGACTGGACCAAGAGTCCTCCCAGATGCTAAGGAACCATGTCACCACTGAGCCCAGCCCAGCCCTCCCTAACAACTCCATCTGAACAGGGATTCATGGGTCTCACCAGCCTTGGTGAGGCACAGTTGCCAGCATTACCAATGGGGCAGCAAGGAGCCCAGACCTCAAAGGCCAGATCTCAGAATGGCCTTTGCAGACTATATCCTGGGAGTCGGGCACTCCCATTCACATAGCACACAGAATCACAGAGAAATAAGCTTACGACCAGGCAGTGGGCATTGCTGAGCAGAGTCACTTGTACACTCAGGGTCCCCTTGGCAAAGCAGAAGGCTTGCTGCCATCTGCAGCCCAGCTGGCTCCTGCAGCTGGACGGCTCTCGTTACGCCGGCACCGCAGGCCGGGTCCACCGGAGCGATGAGAGCCAAGCCCTTTCCTACACACATCATAAATATTTCATTCCCCAAATTAAGATACCAGCTCCCTCGTAGTATAAGAAGCAAGCAAGCAAACAAACAAACAAACAAAAACCACAGAGATGTTTACCTCCAATATGATAGCAAAACAAGCACACACACAAAAACTCAAAATAAATAAACAAACAAACAAAAAACACAAGCTGAACTCAGTCTCAGCCCACATAATGAGTTTGGGGGAGAAATAACTGTTCTCTTTCCAGGATTTCTTAATTGGAGGTGTAAATAACTACACAGGGGTAAAGAATGCAGTGCTACCAGAAGCCCCCGCAGGCTTAATTGGGCAATTCGTCCTTCACTGCAGAAGGGCTGAGAGAACCAGGCGACTTAAAGGGAAGATTTAGCAGTGGAGTGAAGGGTCCCCAGGCCCAACATCCACAGTATGAGAAGGCCCTGCCTCCAGCTTCAGCCAATTCCATCCCGACTTTTTAGAAGTTATTAACAAGCCCAATTTAACAGACACCTTATTGTAACCATTTGGCTCATTTCTCTAGGCTTTGTTCCCAGACCACACACTCTGCAAAGCTGAGCTGAAGTTCAGATGGTGCCTTCTCCAGAATGACCCTCAGCTCTCCTCTCTTCAGACTCAAGTCAGTCTAAGTCAGTCTAACAGCAGGCATTATAAACTTACAAAAAACGCTTAACTGCACTGAAAAGAGCTGCTGGGCCGGAGACTGCTCTATAAAGCAGAAACCACCTGTGCCAAAGCTCAGGCAACTCCAACCCTGTGTTCTTGTAGCACACACACACACACACACACACACACACACACACACACACACTCAATTTGGCAGCCTCTCCTTGAGGAAATGCCATCTACTAAATTATTTGACAGGCTTATTTTCAAAATCTGGCTTTGTCTATTAAGAAATAGTCAAAGCCTCAATGAGCAAAGTTGGGCTCTGTTCCAATGGCACGTCTATCAAGTCTGCCTAAGGAGACCAATCCAGATTCCTAGAGGCCTAGGCAGTCACAGGGAGCTGTGCACTGGCTCCTCTGGAAGAGATGGGATCCCTGGGATGTGAAAAGATGGGTCACCCACGGAAGCCGTCCGCTGCTCCCCGGAACTGCGCCTTCTTTCTGAGAACTCCTGGAAGAGAACGCTAGACAGGCCTTCTCCAGAGGGGTGTACCCTTGCCATCTTCTTGACTATTCCCAAGAAATTAAGCTCAATGAAAACTGGGGACGCAAGGAAAGGAAGGCAAGGACCGTGAACAGAAGCAACGTGTTTTGTCTTGAGTTTTTGCCCCACTTCACACAAAGTTAAAGAGTAGGGGGAAAACAAACAAACAAAAACAAAATCTAAAACCAAACCAACCAACCAAACAAACAAACAAACAAAATCCTCAGGCTTCTCCTGCTCCCAGGCCCTTTCCTAAAATCTCCAGGCTTCCGGGTCCCTGCTGCTCAGGCAAATAAATCAACCGCCCTCCCCCTTTGCACCTGGCTGCTGCTCGCCTACCTGCCGAGCTGTCTGGGCCTTCTCGGTCTGTCCGGCCAGGTTCCCCTACGCCCTGCTGGCGGTCGTTGTCGCAGCCGCCCTGGTCCAGGCGCGCCTCGGCGCTGGAGCAGCAGTAGCGCAGCGCGCAGCTGCCGCAGCAGATGGTGGCGTCGCCGCCGTCGAAGCGCTCCGGGCACTGGAAGCCGATGCGCCAGACTCCCTGCGCGTCCAGCCAGCCGTGGCAGTACTCGCCGCTGGCCCGCGCCCCCGCCGCCAGCAGCGCAGCCAGTAACAGCTGCAGCAGCGACGCGCGGTGCCTGGAAGAGGTGGAAGGTGAGCAGCGTCCGCCCCACATGGCACTGCCCTAGGCACCGGTGATGTCTCTAGAGGACACAGATCTCCCACAAGAAGTTATGGCTTGGCGATCTCAGGGGCTTTCCGTGAGGAACACTCCCCTCTGAGGCGAAGCCCAGGCTGCAGAGACAGGGTCTAAGTCATCCCTCCTTGCGAGTGACCTGGTCCCCCGCTAGGTTCGGCCTTCACAGGAGCATCACAGAAGAAACGTTCTTGGAAGCCTGGTTTGCGATCCGACCTTCCTTGTGCATCCCCGAGGGGACGCCCCGCTGCCGTTCAGGAGCCAGGCCGCGGCTGGAGCGTTTCAGCATCAGGGTCCGGCGCTGGTGGGTGCTTTTTCTCCTCTATTCACTTCCCGGGCGAGAAGCAGCGAAGAAGGCGGGCAGTGCGCGCAGTGCTCCCGGCGGCAAGTGCAGCAGCAGCCGGCTGCGCTCTGCCTCCGCCGCCCGGTGCTCGGTCCTCATGGCTCTGGCCACCGCTCGGGACACTGCGAGTGTCCGCACCTCCCCTGCAGTCCCGGAGCCCGCCCGGCTGGCGGCGGCCGGGCTGCTGCTGCTGGGCGCGGGGCCAGCGGGCTGCCCTCCCCGGCTTCTGCTGCAGCCCGCGTCTGGTCTCCCTCTGCCTGTCGCTGCTGCGCCCCCGGGCAGTGCGCTCCGGTGGGAGCCGCCCACGGAAGTTTCAGTCCCTCGGGCTACGGGAGCAGAGGAGCGCTCGGACACCCCACGCCCGCCTAGCAAGGCTGAGAGCCAGTTCCGACTGCCGGGCTGCGCGCCGCGCTCCTCTCTTAAAGAGGGGCTGGAGGCTCCCCTGCGCGCATGCGTGCTGAGCGGGCTTCCCTCGGCTTTGGGACGCCGGGGGACACCCCGTAGCCTTTCACTTTCCTTCACCAAAGGTGTGGCGATGGCCAAACAGCGGTGCGAATGAACAGAACAGACCTATGGGAAAACACGTTTTAAGTCAGCCACGCCTTGGAGGCCAGTTTAAGCAAGGATAGCAGAAGCAAAAGTTTAGTACAGATCTTCGACACCCAACATTCTGAATTACTCTGACAACCCTCCGAAGGATAATTCTTAGTTACTTTCCATGTCACAAACGACGCAGTCATCACTCAGACAGACTTGTCTTGCTCAGCTTCCAGTCTCCTGGTGCCTCTGCACTGAACAATAAAGAGGTCACAAGGACATCAATAGGGTCATTGTCTAAATTATCTATATCACTTTATTAGTTTTTTTTCTATAATTGGGTGTGGTGATTGTTGATGTCCAGCAGAAAGGTGCCTCCATGTGACATTTGACCTCCTTGGCTTAGACAGCTGCAGCCAGGAAGAAGGCAAGGGTCCAGACGCCAGAGATTCTGAGAAGAAACAAATAGCTTCACTCTTGAAGCAGCCGAGCAGGTGCTGATGCTATTAAAGTAACGATGAGTATTTTTAAAGGACCTACTGCGTCTTCCTCGGCTGGAGTCGTTCCATGTGAATCCTAAACCCAGCCCCACCAGGAGGAGCCATCACATGTTCCTGGGCTCTGTTTCTTTGTGTATTTAACAGAGAACGGGCTGTGACAACCCACAGCTACAGAATACAAAGCAATTTTATCCATAGCAAAGGCATTTGGGGTTAAACCTCTGTAGGGCTCTTTATGCAACCCTTAACCTAAAACATTGAGAATTAGCCTCCCACTCACCCCAGAAAGTGTTCACAGAAAAAAACACCTTAGTCTCGTTATTTAAGCTGCAGTTTCACGGAGCCCCAGGGCTGGTGCCTGAGAAGCAAAAGCGCTACCACAGAGCTCCACTCCAGTCCTGAAATGACGTATTTTAAATGAGCCAAACACCAACCTTCTATAAGCTAAGACATGAACAGAACTTCAGCATTGAAGAAGTGTCTATTTCATAAACACATTCCGAATTGAGTACTGAGAAGTCACCTTGACACCTCGGCCATTTCACTTAAGCAGGGTGGTCTCCAAACCACAAATTGTTTTATTTATTTATTTATTTATTTATTTATTTATTTATTTATTTGGTTTTCGAGACAGGGTTTCTCTGTATAGCCCTGGCTGTCCTGGAACTCACTCTGTAGACCAGGCTGGCCTCGAACTCAGAAATCCGCCTGCCTCTGCCTCCCAAGTGCTGGGATTAAAGGCGTGCGCCACCACCGCTCGGCTCCAACCCACAAATTAACTAGGCCCAATCCTGCTTAGCATCAGAGATCAGATGGGTACGGCTACAAACTCAAGCAGACTCTAAAGTTTCTGAATTAACAGAGGAGTTGGACTGAAACGTAACTAAGCAAGTAAACACAATACAAGTATGATGCTCTACAAGCAGCATTGAGCAGGGTCAGTTTGTGTGTGAGTGGTGGGTATGTATGTGTTCATATGTGCATTTATGTACACATATATGAGCCTGGATGTGGTAGCCAGAGGCTGATGGATGTCAGGCCTCTTTCTCAATTACTCTCCATATTGATACATGGTATCTCACTGAACCTCGAGTTCGCGAAGTAAACTAGACTGGCAGGCTTATACGCTCCAGAGGTTTGCCTGTGTGCCCCATCCCACCCCATGATGGGATACAGGACAAAGCGACCACACTTAGCTTTCCTGTAGGTGCTGGGGATTTGAACTCGGGTCTTCATGCTTGTATAACCCATGCTTTACTGACTGATCCACCTCCCTGACCCTTTACAGGACCAGTTAAAATAGACAGAGTAGCATTAGGCTGAGAGGAAAGGCCAGAAAAACATCAGAGGACTAATAATTAGATTTAGGCTCCTAGAAGCCAAGTGGAGAAGTGCGGGGCTGTAGCTCGCGTGTGTTTGTGGGTCCAGTTGGGCTGAGTTGTGGGTCCTGCATGTCTGCTACGGCTCAGGGAGGCAGAAGCGCAGGAATTTGACTGAGTTCACTCCACACGGCACCAGGCGGATGTCGGGCTGCGAGAAGTCATAGAACTCCACTCTGGGCATGGGGAGATCTCAGTCTGAGGTTCTGCTGAGGCAGAGCTCTTGGGTCGGGGGTCTCCTGGAGGAGGTAGCTGTCTAGAGACCAGTGGTCTCAATCCTTGGGCACCCAGATGCTGCTTGGAGACTGCAGACCAGCTTACAGCTGAGAGGGACGAGGGAGAAAAGCTCCGGCAGAACCCACGGGAGAATGAGACTCTTGGTCACTGCGACTCGCTTGGCTGTGCCTCAGCTGGCTCAGCTAGATTGCTTGAGTTGACGGCCCCGTGGCTGGAACACAGAGAAGTCCTCCAGCAGGAGGTTAGGCTACGGCTCAGTAGTTGAAGAAGTTCCCCTCTACAGTTCTCTATGGCAGGTCCCAGTGACACAAGGAAGTCCATGGTTTTAAAAGGTTTATTGTCATGGTGGAAAGTGGATGAAGCTGTACCCTGTGTCCTCAGGGCAGGCCTGAGGTTAAATATCTTTTGCAAGGAGGAGGGTCTGAGAAGGAATGCTTAACTGGCTATGCCCTCTGGCCTTTAGGTACCTCATTAATACAGAAATCTCTTGAGGCTTTGCAGCCTGTAGTCATGCACTCTACCTGTGCTATGTGACCTAAGGCCACAAACCTTTCTTTGACAGGGGCTGTGGATGGTTGAAGATAAGTGAAAGGAACCAGGGCCCAGGAGCAAGGCTGAACTCCTACCGTCTCTTTAGAGTATTCAGGGTTCGAGGCATGTGCTCAACCAGGTACCCAGCTGCCTCTCACAGCCCACCGTCCCACAGAGAAGCCAAGTTTTGATGGATGGAATTGTTCTCTTGGTGATTGTGGTTAGCTACTCTTGGATCTAAAGATCCAAAACCAGGGGACACACTCCACCAGAAACACTCACAGACAGGATTCGGTGCAATAACGTGAGGTTTATTGATGATAAAATGACAATCAGTATACTGGGGTTCTCCTGCACACAGGCAAGAAGAACCCCGAATTAAAGCTAAGGGCAGCTTATATACCATTTTTACAGAGTTCACAAAGACAGTTAATTATTTCTTAGACAGTAACCATAAAGGATTTCAAACAGCTGTTCCCAGGCCTGGTTTCTAAGTAACTCAAATTTGCACCTTATCTTTTACAACAAAGAGGGTCAGCTTAAGTGGCTTCTGTTTTCCCAGGTTTACTGTGTTAAGGGCCCATCTCTTTAATAAACTCCTCTCATGGGTCTTTCTTCCTGGAATGTTTGTTTGAGTCTTTGAAATGTTCTTCTCTCAGGATGTGTCCTTGGGGGAAGTTAATGTTTGAGTTTAAAACCAAAATTGGGGCTTCTTTTTAATCTTAAGTTTCTACACTATCATTTACTAAGCACGTACTATATTCTAGGCAGCCATGTTCCTGCGATGGCTGGTAACCTATACTGAGCATCTCTGTAGCACATTTGATCTTTACAGTCACCCTATAAGGAAGACAGTACTTTGCTCATTTTATTGTTGAGGACAAATTTCCCAGCACACATGGACAGAGGGTGTCAACTTTCCTGGACCCACTTACTTGTTGCTTGGCCCCCAAAGCCCATTTACCAACTCACTGGCCACCATGGTCATCATTTCCAGTGTCAGTGTAAATTGACTTACCTGGTATTCTGGAGGTTAATACTTTTCTAAAATTTATTTTGTTTTTAATCACATGTAGCGTGTTTGTCTGTGGGTGGGTGTGTAGCATGCGTGAGTTTCAGAGGCCAGAAGAGGGCCTCAGATCCACTGGAGCTAAAATTACAGGCAGTTGTGAACTGTTCCTTTGCATGCTGGGAAACTTAACTCCTGTCTTCTGCAAGTGGGTTACCACTTTAAGTATTTTCCTTAGTTGTTGTGTTTGATGCAAGATATTTGTACTTAGTGCAGACAGCACTTGCTCCATACTTCCTTTCCTCTCCCATTTATGTGGGTCTCCAAAACACCCATGGTTTATCCAGGGTTCATAAAAAAATTGTTGAACAATTCACACTGAATTGATCAGATGGTTTGGGTGTACCATGGATTAAGGACAATGTTTCTTTTTCTTTCCCAGATAGTCAATGATTAGTCTATAATTGGTAAATTTGGAAGCCTGTGAACCTTGAGGAGATTTATCCTCTTTTTTCAATCACTGGGAATCCTTTATTATGCTGGGGACCAGACCCAAACCTTGTCTATTCTCAGTGCTTCGCTATTGAGCCACATTCCTAGAAGTGTTTATTAAAAGTTAAAGAGAGCCCTGTTTCACTGTGATTTGATGTGATAATTGTCTTTATTGTTCAAAGGTCCTACACATTGCTCTATCTCATCTATTATTTGTTTTTATTTTTACTATGTACCTAATATGCTGTATTAAAATTTTATAAAATAAATTATCAATTACTTTTCTAATGTGGGTGCTACAAAAGAGGGCTTAAGATGGCCTTCTCTTTCCAGAGGAAACAAAAAGATATTCCATCACTATTCTTAACAGACTGTCTATTGTAATCCGCGTGATCTTCCCGCCAGCAGGAACTCACGCAGACACACAGGATTCTCCTACAGCAGGCTTTATTGCAGCCGGAATGGAAGGGAAGACCCCGATAGCAAAGAGAGACATCCTTAAATACCTATTAGGTCGGCGTGTTGGCGTGTACCTCTGTGATTGGCTAACAGAGCTCAGGAGAATATGACGTCTCGGGATGCGTCACATGTAGGCTGGTTCAAGGGACTCTGAGCATGCTCTGAGCACTTGTTTACTAGTTAAGCGGGGTGAGTCCGGGCTGATGTCGGTGCCATCTTCCAATGGCACACCCAATGACGTTGGCGCACCACAGTCTATCCCACTCTACTGTTCTCTTCTGAGAAACCAAAACTAGCTGTCAGAGCATAAGGGTAAGAACAATAATAATTTATTATAATCAAAACTAAATGTCAGGCAGACTGACCATGACATGTTTAAAAACATACAAAAGTATGATCCCTCTTCTTAAAAACCCGAGTTCTATAGAACATTCTCAGGTTATTTCTTCTTTAAATATGTGTATATACATATGAGTAAAATAGTTGATTTTAGAAACAGAAACTTCTGAACTTTGTCATGGATGTGGTTCTATAGGCTAAGAGGGCCTAGAAAAGTTAACTCATTGGTTGCCAAAAGGTCACAAAACCTATGGAGAAGTCACATCTCAACCAGGAACTTAAACTGTTCTGAGAGTATGGGTTTGGGAACAAACATGAGGTGTGGAGGGTCAAATTTAACTCTAGCCAAGATCCTCGAAGCCTTCTGGGAGCTGCTGCTGCTGAACGAAAAGGACCCACAGAATCTTTTCGAAGGCAACATTCTGCTGAGGCAGCTTGTTCACACTGGGGTGCTGGGTGAGGGCAAGATGAAGCTGGATTACATCTTGGGCCTTCAGATTAAGGATTTATTTCTTAAAGAGGTGGCTGCAGATCCGGGTCTTTAAGCTGGTCCTGGACAAATCTATTCACCATGACTGTGTGCTCATCTGCCACTGTCATATCAGGATCTGAAAGCAGGTGGTGAACATTGCATTCTTCTTTGTTGGTCTGGACTTCCAGAATCACACCGACTTCTCTCTTGTCTTTAATGGCTGGCCACCCAGGTAGTGTGAAAAGGAAGAATGCCAAAAAGGGCCAGAGTGGTGCTGGAGCTGGTGATGATGAGGAAGAGGATTAAATTAACACTTCCCTGTATGGAGAACTGTCTAGTTTTCCAGATGACTAATGAAGCAAAATTAACACTTGAGAGAAAGAAAGAAAGGAAGGAGGGAGAGGGTGAGGATGAGGGAGAGGGAGATGGAAAGAGAGAGACAGAGAAGAAAGAAAGGAACCTTCTGACATTTCACTAGTACCTGTTGAAGATCATACATCTAAAGAAACGACTGGGCTGAATGTGGGGGAATTCAAGGGTGGGGAGGTGGGAGTGTGGGGGGTGGGGCACATTCTCATAGAGGCAGGAGGAGGGGGGATGGGATTGGGGTTCCTGGGGGGTGGGAATGGGGTAAGGGGATGGCATCTGGAGTGTAGATAGAATATCCAATAAAAAAAGAATATAAAAAGAAGAATATTGTAGAACAATTGAGTTGTGATGATAGTCATAGAGATATAATAAATGATTAAACAAAAGCTTTATTGGTTTTACTTCTGTTAAAATTACTTAATATTGATAAAAAAAAAAAAAAAGAAAAGAAAAGAAAAAAGAAATGACTGGGGATGGGCTGTAGCTCCATGATCTCACTTACCTAGCAAGTTCAAGCCCTGGGTTTGATCACCAGTACTGTAAAGCTAATTAATCAATTAATTATGACTAGTAATAACTTTGCTACCTGGAGTCTGTATGAATCATACAGAGGTAATCATATTTCAGGTGTTGGCAGTCAGAAAAGCTGCGAGCTCCACCATGCTTTTCTGGAGTTCTATCGAGACCGGAAGTTTCTTGCCACCCACACACCCAGCAGCCGTCTGCTAAGGAATAGTTTTCTGTTCCTTTGTTGTGAACAGGAACAGTACTTCAAATTTCACATTTGTTTCACTAAATATTCTTTTATGCTCAAGTATTTGTGCTATGTAATATGAATTCAAATGTAAACAATTATGTTAATTTACATTTTTATTTTTCTCCTTCTCCTATTATTATTTTCATTACTTTAACTCTACATCTTGCTTCACTGTTTTACCTAATCCCTGTTGGATACTTACTGGTTTTAATTTCTCTGTGGAAATATGGGCTTAGGAGGCACCCAGGACTTTTGTATTCGTGCACAAGGCAAGATCAGCAGGTATATAAAAACGACTGCACAAAGGGACGGGGAGATAGCTCAGTGGAAAGAGCAGTTGTCACACAAGCATGAAGACCAGAACTTAGCTCCTTAAAACCCACTACTGCAGCAGACTGTCATCCCAGCAGGTCCACTGGCTACCGACAACCCCAGAATTTAGGAGACAAACCACAGCATTTACAAGCTATGTGTGTAAGGAGAGACCCTCAATATCTCAATATATAAAGTAGAATGTGATCAAAGAAGACATTCAATGTAACACACACACACACACACACACACACACACACACACACGACTTTTGGTAAAGAATTTGCAAATGTTATATAATGAGTCTAGGCCCATAACACAAACATTCAACAACTCAAGAACAGAAGAAAAACAACCCAATTTACAAAAGATTTGAACAACTTCCTTACCAAGAAAGGGCCAATCATATGGAAGGATGTTCATTTTTTTGTCACTAGTCATTAGTTGCCATAATCAAACCTCAAGATATCACATTAATCCAAGAATGGAACTAGTATTGATAAAAAGAAGAAAAAGTGCTTGTGAGCATATAGAGAAGCCAATATCTGTAAACATTGGTAGTGGAACCAAATGTGACCTAGCCATTGTCCAAAGCAGTTTAACAGTTCCTCAAGTGTTAAGCACAGAACGGCTGTGTGGCCCTACCACGCCAGTGATTCATGTACATTTAGTACAAAGAGCTGAAAGTCTGTGTCCATGCATAAACTTCTGCACTAATATTTAAATACCACTGTCCATAATAGCCTAAGGGTAGAAATAAGTGAATGTCTGCTTGCTGAAGAATGGATGGATGAATGTACTGGATCCATACAATTACAGTGAGACCTATAAAAGGACCAAGCCTGCGTACATGCTACAACAAGAGTAGGCCTTGAAACCACTGCTGACAAAAGATAAATACAAAGATCATGCACTGAGTCTACTTGTGGCAGAGGTTCTCAACCTGTGGGTCCCGACCCCTATAGAGGTCAAATAACTCTTTCACAGGGGTTGCCTCAGACCGGCGGAAAACAACAGATATTTGCATTACAATTCATAACAACAGTAAAAATCACAGTTATGAAGTAGCAACAAAAATAATTTTACTGTTGTTCTCACCCCAACATGAGGAACTGTATTAAAAGGTCGCAGCTTTAGGGAGATTTTAAAAACCAATGTGTTATAGGCAATGGCTAGAAAAGGCAAATCTAAAGAGACAGAAAATAGGTTCATGGTTATCAGACGCTGAGAGGACAGAAGAGGAAGTGACGGCATGATGGGTCTGGAGCTTAGGAGTATCCTGGAATAGATAGTGGTGACCGTCATGCACACTGGGAAGGTACTGGTCGTCACTGGTGGCATGCTTTATGTGTATATACTTTTGTTACTCTGAGGGTATGTGGGAGAAAGTTTCTCCTAGATTCTCACAACACAAAAGACTTCTGTGCTTTCAGATATGTGGTAGCTTTGCCTTCCAATAGAATGGTGTCCGGCCTCTGATTCTATTCAGTTCTCACATCATCTACCTGCAGATAGCATCAGCTCCACAGGTGAGAGCTCAGATCCAACACCAATCTATGTTAGTGTAATTAATATATCAGGTATGACACGAGATATACAATAACTGATGCTAAAATACATACAGTATATTGAAACTCCCAGGATCACCACACTTATGCATTAGGGCCACTACTAAAAAGAAAAATAAGAACAATTATTTGGATGTGACACAGTGATACCATAGCTATCAGCTTGGTAGCTGAGGTGGGCATGAAATGAAGAATGGCCTCATAGAGTTGACCATGCAGATCTAACAGACAAGGGATACTTCCAGTTCTGGGCTGTGAAAATTTTATTGTTTTACTCAGAAAGGTATTGTGATGGTTTGTATATGCTTAGCCCAGGGAGTGGCACTACTAGAAGGTGTGGCCTTGTTGGAGTAGGTGTGGGTTTGTTGGAGTAGATGTGTCACTGTGGCTTTAAGACCCTCATCTTAGCTGCCTGGAAGCTAGTACTCCACTAGCAGCCTTCAGATGAAGATGTAGAACTCTCAGCTCCTCCTGCACCATGCCTGCCTGGATGCTGCTGTGTTCCTACCTTGATGATAATGGACTGAACCTCTGAACCTGTAAGCCAGCCCCAATTAAATATTGTCCTTATAAGAGCTGCCTTGTTCATGGTGTCTGTTCACAGCAGTAAAACCCTAACTAAGACAGGTATGCAACTTAAAATGTGAGCTATCTCTGGAATTTACCACTTCACGTTTTCAGATTGTGGTTGGCCCCCAGCTAACTGAACTGATAGAGTGGGAACGACTGTCCGTGCAGAGGTCCTGTAGTTTCCATGGCCACAGATTTGAATGTATGGTGACAGGAAAACTATAAGGTCTCCATCTTTAACTTCAAGTAGCTCGGCCAAGCTGGGGTAAGGGTCAAGGATGACCAGTTATAAGCCAGAGAACAGCAAAATACTGTATCCCATTCTCAAAGATGAGTTAAACCATTGAGTCCAGTTTTGACCAGTTAGGCTCAGTTCCTTCAGAAACAGCAAGTACTTCTCCTGGGGGCCTAGTCACCATCTCTCAACTCTCCCTGCTTCTTATCCCTTACCTACATCTAGTGAGGGGCCCCTTGTATACATTTGGGTATTTCCGAGTTTTCCTTATTAAAAAGTAAGGTGCCCATGTTCTGGTGGACACATTTCCATCTGCTGCCTATCCCTGCTGCTGGGGACTTCGGGAATCTGCCCTGCTGGTCTGCACTTCCTGGCTAGTATCTATAATGGATCTATATCGCTCTTTCTTTCATAAACAAATCACTGCTAAGAATTTTCTCTTAAAACAGGTGAGAGCCATTTGCAATGAAAGACTGTGAGGAAAAGGAATTAGCCTTGTTGAATATGGGCTAGCCTGGGCTCTCCCATGGAGAAACTCCAGCCTCCCAGAAGCTCTTCAGCTGAACAGAGGTGGGATTGTTGCATACAGCTGAATACAGAGGTGGGTTATTACATTCAGGTAAACAACAGGCAGGTTTATGGTATATAGGTGGATCAAGGAAGCAGGTTAAGCTAATCTCAGCAGGAGTGGGGTCTGTAGGGGAGCAGTCTTCAGGCCATAAATATCCAGGGGCAACATAGCTGCACTGTGTCCTGTTCGCACTTGGACCAGAGAAAGGCTTGATTAACAGTCCTATGAGCCTCACTGAATTCATCCCCAGGCTGGGAGGGGGATTGCTTGAGTCTTGCCATTTTTTTCCTGGTCCTGAGGTTATGTGTCCTCATGGCCTGCTCACATTTGTCAACAGCACACATTGCTTTAGGACATCACTCACTCTGGCCCTTCTCTGCTCTCTACATGAACTGTTCCCTCAGTCTGACCCAGCAAAGGAGAAGAGTCTAGCACTACCAGCTGCTGTCAGCAGCTCTATGGGAAAGGTGGCCCCTGTGTTCTGCCTTTGGCTGCCTAGGGCCTGATAAGTTGCTCTCATGGCTATCACTGGCTCTGGAGGAGGCATTGTTGAAGCCTAGTGCCACACAAGGAACCCCCATTCACTTGGTGGTCACTAGATGTCAGAGAACCCTTGGCTGCACTATGACAGGACTTCCACAGCAGAGAGCAACTTCTGAGTGAGATGAGCCTGGTCCCACCATTAAGAAGTGGAGAGGTGTCTCAGTCATGGTGTTGTGTGACATCCAGGTTGCATAAAGACAACTGTATTGTTTTTATTGAAATGATGCAGAAGGCAGTTTTGAACAATAGTTTCCTTGAGATTTTTAATTAGCAAGATCATTGTTTTTCTATGACCATGTCAAAGAAAGGGGGGCAGGGGAGAGAAGTTCTCCTTATTGTAGGTGTTCAGATTTGATATAAATAATAATTTCCTTTATCAAAGCTGCCTCACCAGATGAAAGGGCCATTGTGTTGCCTGCGGCAGCAGAAAGTTGATGGTGGGATTTGCAGCACCTCAGAGTAGGAGTAATTATCCCCGTTCTGCACACTAATGTTTCTACCCCACCCCCTCGGTTTTATAGTCTCAACCTTAACTTTGTACCTTCTGAATTAATCCGTGATTTTCTTTGGCTTTTATAAGAAGTCAGTCTCTCAGGAAACAATTGAATTAAACTCTGTTTGTTTAAAGAGCTCTTGCAGAGTAATCTTCATCTGCCCCTGGGCTGGGGCTGTAGCTCATTGGTAGAGCACCGACTTGCCATGCACAAGTTCCCAGATTCTGCGTTCTGGACCAAAAAAAAAAAAAAAAAAAAAAAAAGGTTTGGGGAGAAAAAGCCAAAAAGCTTCCACTGAAAATATAGAAGAGACAGACTTTCCTGTGAGTTGTAGTGTTGTGAAGAGCAGGAAATGTTGAATGAGATCCATCTCCCGTCAACATCAGCACCACAATAGCACCTGAAGGAAGACTCCTCATGTTTCAGACCTTTTACAGATTTATAGTTTCCAAGACGTGTCTTGTTTTGTAGTGTGAATTCTTATGTTATATAACAGTTACCTGGAGGATCTCCAACTCCCTGGCTTTCAGTACCTAATTAGAAAGAAGAGGTTTTTAAATGTTCTTATGTTAGAAAATATACTCGGACAGACTATATAGCTCAGCTCAACTAATAACTACACTGATACGGCATCTGGCACATTGTGGGCATGTGCTGGGTTCCTTGGCATCATTATAGTGGCTCTTGTAATAAGTCCATTAAGTGAGCTTTTGAAAGGTTTTGAGTTCATCCCCCTTTCTAGAATTTCCTAATAAGTTAAAAAGTTTCCAGTTCATGTAAAATGTTATGCCAAGTGATCATGACTCAAGCATTACTTGGATTTCTTTACCCTGCTGGGTTGCAGAAGGTGTCTTCTAATGGTGCCCAGGTGAAATGATGTCTCAACAGGAAATAAGTCGCTGGCATCTTACTCTCCATCACAGGTTTCCTCTTTGGTGCACACAGGTTGATCTTATGACACACACACACACACACACACACACACACACACACACACACATATATATATATATACAAACTTTAGCTATTTTATTTCTGAAAGTGGGTCAATTTATGCTAGAAATATGATGTGACAAAGAACCCATTGAGGGGAAATGGAAACCAGGAAAAGATAGACTGAGATAATTATCATTGTGCACAGAGAAACTCATGGATGTGCCATGAAGGAGTTGTCTGGAGGTGCAGCTTAGAGAGTAGGGAGCTTATCTACTGTGTGAGATTTGGTACCCAGCCTGTACAGCAAAACCAAACTAAACAAGCCTTACCTTGCAGGTGCTGAGTGATCTTAAGGTATAATTATTGCAGTTGATAGGACCAGACTAGTTACATGCTCAAGATTTCTCACCGGTATCGCTTGGATCCCACCAATAAATCTATTATGAATGTTTAGGTAAATTAGTAAATATGACTCACTTATGCATAGGACACTGAGCAAGCTTGCAAACTTTCTCAAGCAAGCAAACAATTTATACACGCTAAGCTAGGACCTCTGCCACATACATCCAACCGTATTTTAATGGAAGTTTTAGCAATGCACATATGCCAAATGCTTTATTACTATTTTTGGTTCACACTCAGAATGAAAAAAAAAAAAGAGTAGAAAACCCGAGAACAATAAGCATGTGTTTAATCAGTGCAGTCATTTAGTGCTTCTCGGAGCAGGCAGAAGGGGAAAGGAAAGGTTGCCTTCTGTCAGAATGCTAGTTTACCTGTAGAAATCGTGGAATTCCAACACACATTCAACAGTCATCCAGAGTCACTTCCGACATAGGCAATTTACATTTATAGACCAGGTCAAGCAAATTGGACAGTTTAAGTGAGCACTGAATGAGCAGAACATAAATGTGTTCGGACCAATAAGTGGTCAAATTTATGGACTGCAGTAAAACCTCTGTCTTTTCTCCACTCGGAGAATTCAGTCTTGCAGGCAGAATTGAATACAGTGGTCATGATATTTAGTGTTGAAACTGCAGGAAAGGAAACATTGAAGTTGAACTTCTAAATCCCATGTTACCAGTTTAGATGCACTTGAGTGTTTGGTCCTGAGTGGAGCAAGGCAAGGGGGTGCTAAGATCAAAACTCATCAATAATATGAAGCCAAACAAACCCAGAGCACAAACCACTGCCCAGTTAAGCATTTCCTGAATACGAGCTTAACTGAATTTTTGAGAAAATACTATCTACCAGGAAATGGTAGCAGACTCAGTCCTAGTTCCTGATCTAGAGTTCCAGTGAGTTCCAAGAGAGCCAGGGCTACACAGAGAAACCCTGACTTGAAAAACCAGAGGGGGCAGGGATAAAGAGAGAGACAGACACAGAGACACAGAGACATGAGAGAGACACACAGAAAGATACACAGAGAGAAACAGAAAGACATACACAGAGAGACAGAGAGACAAAGAGAGGAAGAAACAGATAGATAGATAGATAGATAGATAGATAGATAGATAGATAGATAGATAGATAGATAGATAGATAGGCAGACAGGCACACACACACACACACAGAGAAAGAGAGAGAGAGAGAGAGAGAGAGAGAGAGAGAGAGAGAGAGAGAATCCATGTGCAGCTTAGTAGGAAGAGAAATCAGACTTTAGAATAATTTTTTACAAATGAGTGACCAGTTCCACAGCACAGAATTCCCTTCTGTTTTATTCACTGTGACATTGTGACAGGTCCTGGCAGTAGACCTGGAGGTGACACAGAAGATCTGACCTTGACTTGCTATAAAATCCAAATGTAAATTGGGTGCCGTAGTGTGCTCCTGTAGTCACAGCTACTCAAGAGGTTGAGTATAACCGGAAGATTGCTTGAGCTCTGGAATTAAGAGGCCAGTCTGGGCTAACATGTTGATACTATCACAAATGCAAAGAAAAGGCCAATCAGAGTGCTCGCTTAGTTTCTGCCCCTCCCACTCAGGACATAAGCCCCTGCAATTGTTGAGCTCCCACGGGGCAGAGTGCTGACACAGGCTGATGTCACAGCAGTGTCATAGCAAGTACTGTAAGCCTGAAGGTTCTTGTTAAAAGATCCTGTCAGCTTTCCACAGTCTGTAAATGAGCATGACCTCTCTATGGAGATATATTTGGCGTTGATTGCCGAGTCTTAAATCAGAGAAGACTCTAGGACTCCTTCGGTAAAGAGAACTTGCATTCAGATAATCCATGCCCACCAACCTTCTTGCCTCCTTCATGAGTGACAATCATGTCCCACTTTACAGTCAACTACAGATCCCTGCTGAGTTATGTTCTCGACTGTTTCCTGCCCCATAAGAAGTGGGTCCAAGAGGTCTGCCTTTACCAAAGCAAATGAGGATCCCCCCCTTCTTACAATATAATTTCAAACTTAAGGAAAAGTCGCAATAATATGAAGAACGAGTACAAAAGTCTCCTGACTGCCCCTTTTCCAGTTCACCAACTGTTACCATTCGTGCTGTTCACACTGTGACACACAGAAACGGCTTAACCCTGCTCGTTCTGATTCTGCACCGGGTCACGTAGGCTAAGGAGCCAGCATTACTGGTGGCACCTGTTTGACAGGTTGGAACCAAAGCCCGTTCTTTAGTATCAGTCACTGACTTATGCTTTTTCTCTGTTTTCAACGAATTATTAAATCTAAATCATATGCTGTTAAAACATGGCTTTGGTAGCCCATTCCAAGTGCTGAATTGAAGAATAAAATTCCAGGTCTTTCAGAACAGAGGAAAATATATGAAGGTCCATAAAAATTCTCCAGATTTCCTACTCTGGGCTCTTGGGCGCCCTCTTCTGGTTGAAAACAATAACGGACACTGCTGGGCACAGCAATTGCTATAGTTAACTGTGTAAGTCTTCACCGTACTACAATCCATTTAAAGAAATAAGGGCCTGAGATGTGATCAGAGAGTACAAGAAGTATGTGACCTGATGTTGTATTGCGCTCCTCTGTGCTCTTTTGTGGGCATAATCTTCTCCACGTGACTTTAGACCAGGTGGTCATGTGTTAGGATCAGAATGTAAAAAAGTTGGGTACGAGGCTAGGAAAACAATCACCTGATTATCATGATTTTACTTTAAATCCTAAGTAAACTTTTTCCAAACAGGATGAAAGAAAGAACTTACTCCAATATATTTCACATAGATGATATCAATGTGTCATCTTTAGAGTGCACGTTTTCTTGTTGGGTGAATTCAGAATGATGAAATAGTTTATATGAGATTCATGCTAAATGAACATATTTTTAGCTGTTCTTTGCAAGCAGATATTTAAAAAGATTAATCATGCAAAATAAATACAACAATTTTGTTTACTATAGTAATCTATTAACTGAATATATGCATCTTTTAGCATCAAAGTTTATGCCTTAAATATACATAATACTTTTTTTTAAAGTAGCCAAGAAGAATAAAAGAATTATCAGTGAGTTTATCTACTTTTATCTAGCATGGAGGATCTTGATGGTTATGTTTAATCTAAAATATAAATATTACAGTGATAATGGGAGACAAAGGCAAGAGGATTCCATGGTGGTTTGAATGAGATGCTGTGATAGGCTCAGACATTTAAACACTCGGTCCCCAGGGGATGGTGCTGTTTGAGAAGTTTAGGAGATGTGACCTTGTTGGAGAAAGTATGTCCTGGTAGCCAGGCTTTGAGAATTTAAAGGCTCTCATCATTTCAAGTTTAGTCTCTCTTCATCATGCTGGTTGTTCAAGATGTGAGCCCTCAACTTCCTGCCCACATGCCTTTGCTCCACCATCATGGACTCTGACCCTCTGGGACTATAAGCCCAAATAAACCCTTATCTGTAAGTAGTCTGGCTCATGGTGTTCTATTACAGGAACAGAAAAGCACAGAACACAGATCCTAAATTTGAGGGTGGCCTGAGCTATGTAGTATATAAACTATCTAGGAACTAAGCTTTTTAGTACCCAGACTTAATCATATAGCTCTAAATTGTCACTTTTCAGTTTGGTACTAAAATCTACTTGGAGAAATATGATGCTGGTCTAAAATTCTAATATTCCAGACCCAACATGGCCTGTAATGATGATCTGCTTTATACTCAACTCAATACTTATTTGCTTCATTTTAAATCACCATCCTAGATAGTTCTCTCAATTCCAGCAGTGGAGCCCAAGCCCTTTGGGAATCTACCCTGGGTTAAATAGCATCACAGCCTGCGTGTGCAAGGGTGTGGAAATCTCTGTGGTGCTGATGCTGTGGAGCAGATGCTGTGGTGCTGATGCTGTGGAGCAGATGCTGTGGTGCGGATGCTGTGTTGCTGATGC